>JAUNZO010001003.1:0-600000 GCA_031894775.1 Chloris gayana | reverse complement strand
CGGTGATGAACGCGGTGACCGGCGAGGAGGAGACAGAAGCTGCAGTAGTTAGTGACCCAGCTGTCCAGGGTTAAGCTCAAGGCAAGCCCCGGTGCACAACCTTTTATGTTTAAGTTTTCTATTTCATCACTATATGCTTGTAGGCATGTACTTTGCATTAGGTTTATAGGAGTTGTGATGAAAACCCTAGCATGCAGTAGGATCCTGTTTATCCTTGTTCGATAGCCCTACGTAGATGCTTGCTTAATTAGGGCGATGATCCATCGAGTGGTACGGAGACCACTCGTAGTTTGGGAATATCACTTTTGGACACGATCCTAAGTATTGAGATGAGATTGGAAGCTGGAGGCCGGACGGGCAACTTAGGTGGAAAGTGAAGGACTTGTAAGAGTCTTCAATGTGGTAACTCCGTCTGTGCACACAAGGACCGTATCGTGTCCGACCCATGTGGACAAGTTTGAACGTACTGTTTACATACTGGTGTTAATGGGCCTAGTAGACCGATGTACCGATGATTGCTGTATGTTAGAGAGATACCCTACTCCCTTGGTTACTAGGAAGGAATTTGGGAGGAGAGAAGGGAGCACTCTACTCACGGATGACGTCCGGGACGACATCGCGTGAGGGACCCTTCTCGGGGACCTAGGCCCGACTAACACTACAGTGCCGGCTGGGAAAGGTTGTCTCATGCGGCTTCGGGAAGCGATTATGTGACGTGCAATCAGGTTTCTCCTGCAGGATGTAATGGATTCGAATCGCTGCCCCTCATAGTTACGAGTACCACTTGTCCCGTTGACCGGAACGCAATAAGAAGAGAAATGTATATGATGGTGATGAGTTAAATTGCTGCAATGCTTATTATTGTTTGGAAACATGTAATGCTAGCTTAGTACAAATTAAATTTAAATCCTTGTTACCACTTAATCAACAGCTAAAGATGAAAGTAAGGATCCACTCATAGGCTGGCATAGTGGTTAATTATCCTACCCTTCGGCCTTTACATGTCTAGGAGTCGGCTGTAGATGGCCACTTTGACGGGTCACTCTTGCTGAGCTTTAGTTCCTTAGAGCTTTGCTCTATGTGGTTTTTAGAGGAACCCGTCGAGAAGGAAGACTTAGGTGGAGATCACGGCGGCGGGACCGGTCTGCGGATAGAGGCCACTACACTTGGGAGTGGTGCGGTCCGGAGGAGTAGAGTCGTTGATGTGTCGGCAAGGTGTTTAGAGCAAAACACCTGTCTCTGCCGGAAGACCCGTGATGTATCGCTGAGAGAGCGATTGTATCTTATTGCTTCCACTGTATTAGTTTATTTTCCAAACATATTTGCTTCTAGATTTATGAGACTACGATATAATATCGTATTCTAGATAAATGTAAGAGACATGTACTTTTGTTCATTGTATCATGGTTATGTTTGTATGTTGTAAATATCGGACATCACAGCGCGTGATGCCACCCATGATGATCCTGGAGACGGAACCACTTCTTCGTGAGGCGGGCCTGTCACAAACTCACAATATAATTAGTGGTGGAATGTATTTCCTTTTTGTAATATTATTTTTCAGAATTTTCACGTGATTGAAATGAACATCCCAAAAGTTGCCTCCAATTTATAAACATAAGGCATGCGATTAGTTGATACAAAATAAGAGAAATCTTGTAGATAATGAGTTGTAAATTAACTCAAGATTTCGATTTTTGAGTAACATTTGTTGCCAACAAGAAAGAACAATCGCAAAGATAGGAAGTAGATGAGACACATGATGTAGAGGAGGAGCTCTCTTTCTTATTTTTATTGCAAATAGATATTCGTAAATATAGCCTCTCATCTCTATACTTCTAAAGCACGTGTGTTTTTCTTGCAAAATAGTCATGCCACGTAATCCAATCATTATTACCCATTGGATTCATCCGCTAAGAGATATGAAACATTAGATCTGCACGAAACATCTTACAAATAGGCCCCTCAAAAAGAATGAATCAACTTATGTTTTTATCCTCCCACTCCACCTATGCAAACATTTGTTTCTATACATCTAGATCCTTCATGAACTAAATATTTGTTTCTAGGTCGTTCCACCACCGGCTCATGGTATTCTTTCATCTAGATCCTTCGAAATGTAAACTTGGTATCCTGTCCTTCCACCATCCACTACCATTTTCCACAAACCTTTTATTTTATTTAAACACAAACAATTCATGCATGTAACACTAAGGAGTTACAAAATGTAAGCACACAATGCAATTTGATTTATAGAATAGTAGATAAAAAATAAAAATCTTTAATTTATTAAGTACTAATATAGTAAGCATAGTTTCACTCATAGAAATAATATTTTTTTATAGTAGTACGACAACAACAAAGCCTTTTATCCCAAGCAAGTTGGGATAGAGTAGAGATGAAACCCAAAGGAAACAAGAAAAGGAGAGATCAAGAAAGAACACAAGACAAGAGATAAGGGTAAGCAAGAAGAAAGAAAAAGGGTCACGGTTCGGGCACGTCTATTGCTAGTCTCCAAGTGCTCCTATCCATAGCTAATTCCTTGTAGATATCCCACTCCTTCATGTTTCTCTTAACCGACTCGTCCCAAGTCAGGTTAGGTCGACCTCTACCACACTTCACATTATCATCTCGCTTTAGAACACCGAGTACGCACCGGCGCCTCTAGAGGCCTCCGTTGAACATGTTCGAACCATCTCAGCCCATGTTAGACCAATTTATCCTCTATTGGTGCCACCCCAACCTTTACCCGGATATCATCATTTCGCACTCGATTCCTTCATGTATGCCTGCAAACCCAATGCAGCATACGCATCTCTGCTACGCTCAATAGCTAAACGTATCACCTTTTTGTAGGCCAACACTAAGCACCGTACAACATCACCAGGTGAATTGTTGTCCTACGGAATTTACCTTTTTGCTTTTGTGGCACTCCCTTGTCACAGAGGACACCGGAAGCTTGACGCCATTACAACCAACCGGCTGAAATTCTATGTCTAACATCTTCATCAATGTCACCGTCCTTTTGTAACATCAACCCAAAATACCGAAAGGTATCCTTCCCAGCCACCACTTGCCCACCGAGGCAAACGTCTCCATCCTCATGCCTGGTCGTGCTAAACTCGGACATCATGTACTCGGTCTTGGTCCTACTAATTTGGAACCCCTTCGACTCTAATGTGTGCCATCACAACTCCAACTTCCTATTAACCCCGGTCGGGTTCATCAACTAACACCACATCATCGGAAAGGGCATACACCACAGGACATCACATTGTATCTCTATGGTGACCTCATCCATCACCAACACAAATAAATAAGGGCTCAATGCTTATCCTTGGTGTAGTCCTATTTTGATCGGAAAGTCACTAGTGTCACCATCACGCGTCCTAACACACGCCCTCGCATCCTTGTACATATCCTCGATGAGGGTAATGTACTTAGTTGGGACTTTGTGCTTCTCCAAGGCCCACCATATGACATTTCTTGGTACTTTGTCATATGCCTTCACAAGATCAATAAAGACCATGTGCAAGTCCTTCTTTTGCTCCCTATATCTCTCCATCAATTGTCGTACTAAGAAAACCACCTCCATGGTTGACCTTCCAAGCACGAACCCAAACTGGTTTTAGGTCACACTTGTCACTCTTCTTAGGCGGTGCTCAATAACCCTCTCCGAGAGCTTCATCGTATGGCTCATCAACTTAATCCCTCGATAGTTGGTAACTTTGAACATCTCCCTTGTTCTTGAAGATCGGAACTACTATACTCCTCCTCCATTCTCTCGGCATCTTGTTTGCCCAAAATATGAGGTTAAAAAGCTTAGTTAGCCATACTATAGCACTAGCACCCAAGCATGTCCACACTTTCATGGGGATACCATCGGGTCCCATCGCTTTTCCTCCCTTCATCATCTTCAAGGCACCCTCGATCTCTATTTCGTGAATTCTCCTCACAAACCACCTGTTGGTACCATCCCAAGAGTCGTCCAACTCAAGGATAGGACCTGTCTGCCCTCCATTAAACAACTCGTCGAAGTACTCTCGCCATCTATCCTTGATCTCCTCCTCCTTCGTCGGAAGGTGGTCCGCTCTATCCTTAATGGGATAATAGCTCCCATGCGACACCTTTCACCTGTATTCTCCGGGATACGATATCGTTGGATGGAATAGCTCACATGCGATGCCTTTGTGATCCAAAATAGCAGAACCCACCCCGGCCTTGACACTGTAATGATTTGTTTGTTAGCGGCTGTGGGACCCAACGTTGACGGTCTCACGCGCGAATCTGTCTAATGGACCGATTGTTTTTCGTGCCATTTTGTTTTGCCAGAAATCCATAGCCGGCGGCGCACATCCCTGTCCAGGCGGCGGCACCGTCCAACGGCGCGAGTCATTCTGCCGAACCGACCGAAGACCTCTTGCGGCGCGCAGTTTGAGCGGCGTCCCGGTCGGTCTCCGGCAGCGCGCGCCCCTCTCCGGCACCGTCGATCCGAGTCTAAAACAGATGACCCCGAAACAGATGGGGCGAGGAGAGGCGAATTCGAGGTAATCCTTTGCACCTCGTGTTGTTTTTGCTTTCGATTAGAGCTCGGTCGCCCCAATTTGTGACATTCCTGCACCATTGTTGAAATAGGGGCGTAGCTTTGAATTGTTCGTAAAATTCCCCTTTCTATCTGTCGCGAAGCTAGCTGATGATAGCTCGAGGAACATAGAGCAGGGCAAATTGGTTAGTTGGGAGGTTGATTGCGCGAGAGATCGACCCGCAGGACCTTGTCAACCAACAAGCGGACGCGGTGAGGAATTTGGTGGAGAAATTAGGTGATAGTACTCCTTGGGGTCCGGAGCATGAAGTGGCATTGATATACTTCGATGAGTGGAAGGGCGAGTATGTGAGAATGGAGGATGGCGAAGCGCTTGTCGATGAAATCGATCGGCAAGACGGCTGGAGAAGCAAACGTGTTACATTTCTCGCCGAGCTGGTGGGTCTGAAATTAGATTCTTTTGTTGGTTATGTGCCGTCAAAGTTGGCAATGCAGATTGCAGGTGATGATTGGGCTGCAAGTAGACAGATAGAACCCATTTTAACCGAAGTGGCAGTGTTAGCTGATGATGTACAAGAGGGATGCTCCAAATTTGGCGGTTGTGGACTGGAATTCAGTAGAACTAGAAGAGCCTACTAATCTTGTCATTGCGCCAATGGTTGACACGGAGATGGCCAAAATTTTCAGAATTCCAGTAGACGATAGAGACAATGAGGAGAATGAGCGGGAGAGGGATGGGGCTAATGCGTCCGTTGGTTACGAAGATGTGGATCCGGAGTTGATGAACGGAGTCTGCTGATGAGGTAGATGATTACAATGATTGTGAGTTCATCAATATATATGACAGTGAGAACCCTGTAATTGAAGTAGGAAAGTGTTTTCCTAACATGAAAGAGTTTAGGATGTGTTTCAAGACCTATGCAGTGAGGAGGGAGTTTGACACCAAGACTTTGTGGACGAGATACAAAGAAGTTTCATACGAAGTGTAAAGGCTTTGATAGGGGTGCCAAGCCTTGCAAGTGGTACATTAGTGCTAGAAGACAACCCAATGGAAGTACCATCGGGGTTAATCAAATGCCACATGAACATACTTGCATTACCAGTTCACGAGGTTGTATCAAAGATGACATCACGGGTAGGCCTGGATGCCGAGCCAGCTTGGCTCGGCTCGGCTCGGCTCGAGCGAGCTCGTGAAGAGACCGAGCTGGCTCGGCTCGGCTTGAATTTTGAACGAGCTCAAAGGCTGGCTCGGATCGGCTCGATATGAGCTCGAGCCAGCTCGTTTAAGCTCGCGAGCTCGATCAGAAATTAACTTAATATAAGAAGATAATATTATTGTTTATAGAAATGATTAAAAATGTAGCATGTTTAACGTCAAGAGATACATCTAAATTGATAAAGAAAGGTACAATACACAATGAACCACAAAAAGTCATCAACGATATGCTAATAGTAATTTAAAAAAACTAAATAGATGAAGCAACAAGCTCGACGCTACGACTCATAATCTAAACCATCGTAATTTATGAATACATATGATACGAATATGATCTATCATTGTTTGACTTCCTCTAGCTCTTCATTCAAGTTTTTGTGGGTTAGATTATGACACTTTGCTCGACTTATTTTTAGATCTTTGACTTTGTAAAGCTCGGATGACTTGCGAGCTGGCTTGCAAGCCAGCTCGAGCTAGCTCGTTAATCTGCCGAGCTCAAACATGAGCTCGACTCGGCTTGAAAGTCCACCGAGCCGAGCCGAATCGAGCTGAGCCGCAAGCGAGCCGAGCTAGCTTGCGAGCTGCAAGCCGGACGTCCAGCCCTAATCACAGGCCTAGGTTGCACAAAAGATCATTCCTATCTTAGCCACAACCCCAAACACTAGTGCAAAGAAACTAAGAGTAGACCTGGAAAAGCAATACCCTATTAAGTTGAATTATACAACGAGTGTGGAAAGCAAAACATAGGGCAATGAAAGAATTATATGGTGATCGGGCAAATACCTTCGAGGCTGTTGAATAGTTTCAATGCGAGAGGTGGAGAAGAGGCAGCCTGGCAGTGTGGTGGAGATAGATACGAGAGGTTGGACCTGATGGTAAGGTCTATTTCTCCAAATTTTTTATGGCTTTGAAGCCTTGCATCGATGGCTTCAAAGCAGGGTGTAGGCCATATTTGAGCATGGACTCATCTTTTACGATTGGAAAGTGGCCTGCTCAATTGGCAGCATGCAATGCTCTAGATGGACATAACTGGATGTTGCTATTGGCATGTTTCGGTTAGAATCGGATGCATCATGGAAATGGTACATGACGCGGTTGAAAAGATGCATTGGGGCAGCGACACCTTTGGCTATACACACCGATGCACGTAAAGGGCTAGAAAATGCAGTTTGGGATGTTTTTCCACATGCCGAGAAGAGGGAGTGCTTCGGCCATATGTGGTTGAATGTGAGGAAGAATCGTAGAGGAGAAGTTTATGGCCGACTCAGGAAGCAGCGAGAAGTTACAACAAGCGGACACATGATTATCACCTTGGCAAGGTGTATGCAGCAGATCCTGAGTTTGAGACTTGGGTGAAAGCATACCATTCTTTGTTGTGGTATAGGTCAGGATTTAACACGGCCATCAAATGTGACCATATCAATAACAATTTGGCTGAAAGTTTTACCAACAAGGTGAAGGAGCTGAAACACTTGCCTGTGCATGACATGGTTGACCAAATCAGGATCATGATCATGCGGTCGTGGGAAGTGAGAAGAAGAATAGTTGATGTTCTACAAGGAGATAAGCTTCCAGCAATGGTTCATCAAGTGGTTAACAGGAGCAGAAATCTTGCACATTTGGTGGTTGAGAGTACTTCTTTGTGGGGCGCTGAAGTGCGAGACACCGGGACTGGAAGGAGGCATGTGGTTCACACTGATGTACATGATGTACATGCCTCGAGTGGCAGCACTACGGAAAACCATGCCGGCATGCCATCCTATTCTTGGCTGGCAAGCCCAAGGTAAACATGCACCCTTATCTGCATGAATATTATTCGGTAGCAAGGTTCAAGGCGGCATATGCAAATCCAATAGCACCACTTACGGATCAGTCTCGGTGGCCTGAAGTGGATTTTGATTTCTCAATGTGTCCCCCACTTGTGAAAAGAAAGGCTGGCAGGCCTAAAATGAGTAGATTCAAGTCTTGATTTGAGAAAGAAAGTAGTAGGAAGAAGGGAAAAAAGATCACAAATCAAAACGTGCACAGAAAAGTAACAAAAAGAGATGCAAGTATTGTCATGAAATTGGCCACCGAGCTGGATCTCCCAAATGCCGATACACTCTAGAAAAGCCAAGGTAAGTTCCGGATAGACATTTCATTGATGTTGTGGATTAAGCACTTTATATAAATGTAGTATGTTTCGTGTTTTTTTTATGCATGAAAAAGTGTGGAAGTGAGGTTGTTGAATTTGAACCCATTGGTGTTGAGAATACATGGGCAACAAAAAAGGCAAGAGTGAATGGGCATAGGCATGTGCAGGCTTTGGAAGATGCGGCGCAAACCACTTCAGTTTTAGATGTTGTGGAGGTAGCTGAACCAAATGTGGTGCCATGTGATCTAGTTCTGGATGCAGTTTTGGATGATGTGCTGCGCAATGAAGATGCCATGCAAACAGAAGACGAACAAGAGGCACTCGTGTGCATACGGCGGCCTAGTCCTAGTGACGTCAAGAAAACCAAGAGCATGAGGCTTACGTGTGCCGTTCCTCCACAACAATCAAGTGCTAAGAAGAAGAGAAATCGAGTGGAAGGAAAACTCTGTGATTGCAATTTGTATCGAGGTGTGAAACTTGTGTCTTAATTTGTATATTCTGAGGCGAGGAACAGGTTTTTCATATTTTTTTTGAATTTTTTATATTTTTACGAATTTAGTGAAACCGCCCCAAAGGTAGGCCAAAATGCTCCGTTTCTATGCCAACCAATTTTCCGACCATCTCCAAACGACCTAAAACTCGTTGGTAACCATCTAAGGAACCTACAAGTGCAGTCCGAACATGTTTCTCAAGTTTTTGAATTTTTCAAATTTGAACAAATTTTGACGAAACTGCCCCAAAGGTAGGCCAAAGTGCCCCGTTTCAAGTGCCACCACCTTTTCGACCTTCCCCAAATGACCTCAAACTCGAGCCTTCTCATCTAAGGCAACTATAACTTCATCTTGAACAGGTTTCTTGATTTTTTGAATTTTTGGATTTTTACCGAATTTTGTTCAAATTTGTCGAATTTTCTACAAACTCAGCCCACCAAGCAAGTAATGGCCCGCCCGACCGGTATTGGGCTATTGTTGGGCCAACTTCAGCGATGGGCGCGAAGCACACCGACAGGTAGTCCCCACATGTCGGCGTCGAGTTCATCGAGAGTTCTTCCTCTCGTTCTTCCCGAGCTTTCGGTCTTTCCTTTTAAATTCGTATTATAATCTTCAAATACGGATAGATCTCACGTTTCAAGCCCAAATTTGATACTTTTTTCTGCAGTCCAAGTAATAAAGAAAACTACTCTTTTTTTCCGGTGTCAACCATGTTATCAGTATTAGAGTCATAATTATAACAATCGGTATCACTAGGGGATGAATGTATGTGGAATGTTCATATCACATGTATGGACTACTCCATTTTGAACACACTTTCTTATTCACATTATCAAATAAAAAAACAAAAAATATAGGGTGGTTGCATGTCACATGAAACAGACGCATGCAAGATTTCAGTTCAAAAAACCTTATATTATATGAATTAAAAATCAGCAAAATATTCAAAAATTCAGTCAAAAGTTGTTTTTTTCTAGGTAACTCAATAAGAAGAGTTAGGACCCGAAATCTGGAGCAGGGATGTAACACAGACTCCTACACGTGGAGAAAAATTAATGGAATTTAAGGAAACTTATTTGTCATGTAAACTTTCAATTAGCGAGTGTCATTAAGCTAAAATTCCATGTCAAGTACATGATCTTAAAGATTCTAAAAATAACGAAACAATTAATATAGTTTCAATATTATGTATTATATATGCCAACAAATTTCCACTACAAATTTCTTTATACTTTTTGAGATATAAAATGCCAAAATATTGAAAAACCCGAAGGCATACTCTTATGTGGCGCTTACGCAACTCGGACACTGTCGGTGTTCGAACCACCGACTAGTAGAATTTAGTCCCGGGGATGTGCGTTTTAGGCCGGATGGTACACAAGGGAAGGCACGAGAGATTTAAGCTGGTTCGGGAAAGCTCTCTACGTCCGGTTGGGGGGGGGTCGCGGCACTCGTGTTCCTTGCGTCAAACAATCGATGGTGTACGAGAGGAGGAGGGAGAGGAGCGTGCTCCAAGTCTCTTGTAGTGAATGCGTGCGTGTTTGAGAGTGTGAGTGTGAGAGTCGATCCGTTAACTATGCGTATGTGAGAAGTTGTTGACCTGTGTGAACCTCGTTGAGAGAGAGAGACTCTTCCCCTTTATAGCCATAGGAGTCGAGCTCGAGTTACATGAGGGAGAGAGAGAGAGAGCGAGGGGGTAGCCATGTACTTATCCATGTGCTCGTGTCGTCCCGTCGGTCCTTCCCTGTCGTGTGCTTGAGAGCTTTGACCGGCCGGTCGCATCGCTACCGTAGCCTGTCGTGTCGGAGGAACGTGGGTGGAGTGTCCCGCGTTTGGCGGAGTCGGGGATGGCGTCGCAGCGGAGCGGTTGGAGGAAAAGACAGTCCATGCCGGTCCTTCCCTATCGGGTGCATTGATGGCGGGGTTGAAGGTCGAGGTCGAGGCGACGACTCGTCGAGCCTCAAGGTCACGGGCGAAGGTCGTGCGAGGCGGAGCACTGCTCGAGCCCGAGCTCAAGCTCCACCTGTCTCCGGATAAGACGGGGAGCCGTACCTCCGTACGTCGGGCGATGATGACTCGGTCCTAGGTCTTCGGCCCACACTTCCTTCGTCGGGCTATAGGGATGGCGCGTCCCATCGGCGTGTTCCGACGGGAGCAGGTAGCCGCGGCGGGAGGGATGGGGCGAGAGTCAAAGGCAATGATTGCCGGGGAGTCCTGGCGCGCGTCCGGGCAGGTGGAATTAATGCGGGCTGGTGCGCGAGCTTGGAGCTCGTGCGAGGCGGGTTTCTCCCGAGTCCCGTGGGCAAGGTCGTGCGAGTCGGGACTTTCCCGAGCTCGGCGAGCAAGGTCGTGCTTGTCCTCGCTCGTTTCGCTTTTTCATGGGGTCGTACGGGAGTGGGTCCAGCTTTGACCGTTGACATGATTTCATGTCCCGGGGACTAATCCTCCGTTAGGCGGGTCTAGTTGGTGCCACGTGGCATCACTAATCTTCCCCCCCCGACGGACACGAAATAAAGAAACTCTGCGAACATCGGTGGTGAGCCGAGTAATGGATTGGACCCACATTTCAGCGACCTTGGGTTGTTTAGATGTCAACCTTTCCCTGTCTGTTCGACGGACTGCGCCGTGGGCTGAGTAATGGATCGGACCCACATTTCAGCGACCTTGGGTTGTTTAGACGTCAACCTTTCCCTGTCTATTATGACAGACCGCACCGTGGGCCAAGCAATGAATCGGACCCACATTTCAGCGACCTCGGGTTGGTTAGACGTCAACCTTTCCCTTTCTGCTCGACAGACTACGCGGTGGGCCGCCTAGTGTATCGGACCCACGTTTCAACGACCTCGGGTTGGTTAGACGTCAACCTTTCCCTTTCTGCGCGGTGGGCGGACGTGAAAGATTACTGTAGCAGCACTGTTGCAACACATCGCTCAAATTAGGCTCATTACAATCGCATCGCAAAGTAGCAAGGGGTTCTGGAATGGGATTTGTCGTTACAATTTCTTTACAGTACTTAATGACAGTATTAGCTATTAGGACATGTTACAAACTTTAGACCATGCAACCAAACAGGTTCTAAATGATCGCCCCCACATTTCAGCGACCTCGGGCTGTTTAAACGATCACCGTTCCCTTTCTGGTTTTACCTCTACGTGCGGTGGAGTTGTTCCCAATACAGACACTGAGTGGTGGGCCGAACATAATATCGGACCCACATTTCCGTGACCTTGCTGAGAAAACATTGAGTTTGACCCTGGATCCAAACTTTTTGATCCTGGAACGAACAGACCCTGACCGTGCGACGTGATGGGACCTTGAGTCTACCATTATGGTCGTACCTATAGCACTCCTAGTAGTTTTTTAGCATCTTTTATCCCTTTTCAATCTGAAAGTTTAGAAACTTTCAATCGCCGTGAATTTTTAGAATTTATATTATTTTTAATTTTTAAAGGTTATGTAATATCTAGATAAAGGGGGAAATCTATTACTGTATGGTAATTGATCAAGTGAAAATTAGCAGGTCCCTTTTTTTAGCTCGTTGCCTTCGTCCATTTTGAGAAGTCAATACCTGATCTCGGCGGGTTGACGATTGGACGGTGATCCTAGTATTTGGCAGTCCATAGCAGCAATTATTTTTGCCTGCTTTCTCGCACCCTCCGCCGCCATCAGCCCTTCCCATACTCTGTTCCTCTTCGCCTCTGCCGCCGCGCCGTCGTCAATCTTCCAAGATTCTCTGCCGTCTCGCCTCCCCTGGATCGATCTACCAAAGTTTGGTGCGGCCGCCCCTTCTCGCGGAATAGAGCCATAGAGGCACTTCTTGGTAACCTCTTCTGATGAGTTCTTGAATTTTTCTGCTGCAGGAAGGATGACGCCTCCAATCACGAACACGGCGTCGAGATGCACCACGGAGGTGGAGATGGGCAGCCACACCTTCGAGATCGTCGGGTTCAGCCTCAAGAGGGGCATGGGAGTGGGCAACTGCGTGGACTCGCGCATCTTCAGAGTTGGCGGTTACGACTGGGTGATTCACTTCTGCCCAGACGGACTAAACAAATCTTGCAAAAAATATGTGACCGTCCTTCTAGAGCTCGTCAGCGAGAACGCCGAGGTGCAGGCGTGCTATGACCTCAGATTCCTCCGCCAGACTACCAACAGCTGGGTCAGCATATTTAGCCGAAAAACTCCAAGACTGTTCAGGTCTTGTGGTATACTAGTAAGTCGGTACGCCCCCGTGATCCAAAGTTCTATTTAAGAAGTAACCTTGAGCAGGGAGGTTACCTTCGTAACGACTGTCTCAAGATTGAATGTAACCTGACGGTAGTCAAGAAGTTTCAGTTGTCTGATACCACGGTGAAGTCTAATATCGAAGTGCCGCCGTGCGACATCCCGGAGCATTTTGGTAAGCTATTACATCAAGAGTGTGGATCAGATGTCACATTCATTGTTGGAAGGGATACCTTTGTGGCACACAAGATTGTTTTAGCAGCACGGTCACCTGTGTTCAAGGCACTGTTTTATGGGGAAATGAAGGAGGCGAGGATGAACCATGTGACCATCGAAGACATGCAGCCTGCAGTATTCAAGGCCCTTCTCCATTTCATTTATACTGGTTCTTTGTGTGGCATGGGCAAACTTGATGGAGATGAATACAACAAGATGATCTGGCATTTACTTGCTGCTGCTGATAGGTATGCCATCGATAGGCTGAAGTTGATGTGTGAAAGCATTCTGAGTAGGGATCTTCACGTGGACACTGTTGCAAATACATTAGCTTTAGCTGATCAGCATAATTGCAACAAGCTTAAGGAGGTATGCATTGACTTTATTACCTCATCGAATGAGATTAATGCTGTGGTGGCAAGCCAGGGCTATGCAGAGCCTTAGTCACCGCGTTCCCGGGTCGAACGGTGCGAGGAACGGGGACGAGGAACGTGGTACGCCGATTCTCAACACTTAGTGGAACGACGAGTACACAGCTTCAGCACGTCCCAAATCCATTTGAATCGTGATCCAAGCTAATTAGGAACGACGTTCCCGGAACGACAAGAAGGAACGAGGAACGCGAACCAATGGTATATGGATCAATACTATTTAAAACGATATTTCAAATGATAATTAACAAAATATCTTGGCTGACATAACATAACAACGACATACCCTTAGACTCAGTTCATACATAACATAAAAAAAATTGGCAGACATAACATAACTTTCTTGGCAACAGAGTGTGACACAATGACACAAATGGAGTTCTTCAGTTCTTAGATGGTTGAATCGCTGGGATCCATGTCCCACTTAGAATGCGGTCCTTTTTTGTAACTTTCAGTGACTCTTGACAGAAGGCGCAAATTAGAGTGAATATAGACAAGCTTATCTGCATTCTTAGCATTCAGTTTGTTCCTCTTTGCACTATGGATATATTCATAAGTGCTCCAAATCCTCTCTGCTGATGAGCTACTGATTGGTTGAGACAAAATCTTTATTGCTATTGCTGCTAAATCTGGAGTTTCAGAGCCATAAGTTTCCCACCAATCAATTGCATCCATGCTGTATGCATCTTGTTTCATGGAGGGCAGTGCATATATCCCCTTCTTGGAAATGAAATGAGTGAATTGCTCACGGAGGAACTTCTGCTCACTTGCATCATCTCCTATTTTGAAGATTGTTCAACACCATCCCTTTCTGCTGCCATGATTTTGAAGATTGTTCAGCTTCTTTAACCTGTTAACACCAACAAAAGAATGCATCTCTGAACTCTGAATTCTGAAACTCTGAATCTAACCTTATGTACAGAAAAAGTCTAACAACAGGTGCTATCTATTATGTACAGAAAAAGATTTAAAGACTATACAGTATCTACCTTATCCCTCAATTCCCTGGTTTTGGCCACATCATTTAAAAGAACAGGACAACGCTGAATTTGTGGTTTCTTGCCCGGTTGAGCACCAAGAAGATGAACACGAACCCTGGTCAAGCTACTTTTGAATGCCTTCTTGCAATGGTTGCATCTCCAGTGCTTTGATCCACCGTCATTCTTTCCTTTTTCTCCTCCAAGCATAGTAATTTCAGCGGTAAAAGGATTGATCTTACCACCTGCTTGAGCTTGACAGGGCTGTTCTTCCTCTTCATCCTCGAGTTCAATGACCTCTTCCTCACCGGCACCGGTGTCTATGTCTTCACCATCTTCATCATCCTCGGACCGCCTGCGCTTCCTAGACCCGCCCGTCCCCGACCCGAACGCCATTGCAGAAGGAGCAGAGCTGCAGAGCAGAGAAGAGAGACGAGGGAGAGAGAGGGACGAGTGGGTAGAATCTGCATAGACAGATCAACGGACTCACCTAATAAAGCACCGGAGATTGGCCTTTTGTCTTCTCGATGATGATTAATGGTGCCACCTCTTCCCGATGCGGCACATCGCTTGGCCTTCCGTTCCTGGTGCGGCGCGGTCGAGGTCCTGCGGCTGCGCGGTCGAGTACCTGCGGCGACGCGGTCGAGTTCCGCGGGCGTCACGGGCGGGCGGCAGGGTCGTGTTCCGTCGGCGTTCCTTGAGTCGTACCGGCGTGTTCCCGTTCCGCGATTTGGGTCGACGTTCCCGGGAACGAATCGCCGTATCGTCCCGCGTTCCCGGTGACTAAGTGCAGAGCTCAAAAGAACTTGCCCTGCTGTCCTAGGAGATATATTGGAGAAGACAAGCAAGCATCGCAAAACATAGATGGTATCCTCATCCTAAGCATAGCATGCTTAGTTAACTAATCTAGCCACCTGCGTAGGTACCTTGGTCTAGCATTGAAGTTTCATGAGTAGCTTTCCTCTTCTGCTTGAGCAGATTCCCATTTTGATTCATGGATGCATGGTCACTAAAGTTCTTATTGTAAGTTTATGACAACCATGCTGGCTATGTATACTTTTTTCATTATTTTGTATGCACTAAATGTAGCAGCATTATGTGGGACAGTCTTGCCATCATCTAGGTAATGTTAAGACTGCGGAGAAAAAATAATCATGTGGTTGCTAGAACATGGCAGCTACATAACGATGATTGTGATGCTATCAGAATCATAATGGCTGCTGCAGCAATGCCTCCTATACATCATCTCCAGATTATGTGGGAAATAAAGCACTTGGATGTATATAATGGTTTGTAGCACATTAGAGACAACTGAATTTATCACCTTGTCAAATTAAATGAATGATGTGGTGACAAGCTGTCAGCGTTAATAATTAGAACTCAAAGAACATGCCAGCCTTGCTATCTTCGGAGATACTGTGAAGAAGGTAAGTAAGCTTTGCAAAAAATAGATAATGTCCTCATCCTAAGCATAGTGTGGAAAGTTTATTAATTTAGTCTTGCAGCTTAGTTTAGTGTTGAAGTTTCATGAATAGTTTTCTATTGTTAGAGGTCAACAACTTGAATCAATGGAATGTTACTTCAGTATTTAGATTGAAAATGTGCTGGTAATGTGTTATTTTGTCAGCCTCTTTCGATGCACTAAATGTAAATTTTAATGTCCGTCAGTCATGCCATCATCAATGAATGGAAACCTTGGAGAAATAAATAATTATGTGGTTGCTGGAACATAGCAGCTACATAAAAATAAGTTTGATGCTATCATCATGTAACTGTTACAACACTACAAGATACATTGACGTGTACAATACTATTTTTCATCCACTATAGACTGTAGTCGAATTTGTGTTTTGAATTTTACTTGTTTAAAGATTCTATTTTCACCTGTAGTACCTGTTTCCCAAAGAATGAAAGGTTCGGTATGTGTTCGATATGTCTTATAAAAGTTATTGACATTATCGCCTATAGTGGAACAAATTATTATGTTCTTATCTCTGACAACATATTGGACTGATCATTACCATATGGAATGTGAAAAGGGTAGCATATTTTTAGGATAACTGGGATATATTCTCGCCTGTTCAATTGGTATGCATAGAAAAGCCACAATACTTATTGTACAAGCCAAAGTGAAAATGTTAAGCCTAATATGTGCATCTTTGAGTACTAAGTTTTTTTTTGAGAAGAAAAAACCATTGGAATGTTAGGTAAAACGACCACTAGGAATCACCTAGTATTATGGCATGGTTCTGTTATTTCATTTGGGTGCACAACACAGATACAGGTCATGCAGATTGATGTCACCAGTTATCAGTCGTACACTAGAGCCAAATGTGCAGGATGGAAATTTCATAATATGTACATGACAGAAATTTCATAATATGTATATATACAACCAACAACGTAAAAGTTGTTAACTTATAATTTGTGTACATGTACAATGTAAGCTTTCAACCATTATCAAGAATATTTTGATTGTTGTTTGCTATATCTAAGTTATAATTTACATTCGTTTAAGGACTCACATTTCACAGTTTGAGCCTGTATGCGTAGATTATTATTGTATATAGCAAACAAATTATGATATATGATTTCCGTTGTAGTATGCGAAATATGCTAGTAATTAGCATCTTCTTAGCATGGCGTTTCATCAACAAAACTTCGTTTAGATTATGTGACAAAAAAGGCAGTGATGGGACATATATATTTGATGTATATATTGTTTTGTAGCACCCCTAATTGGATTTAGGGGCAAATATTACTTCCTTTTTTGTATAATAAACAGATTTGTGGGTTTGTTACTCAAGTGATCTGCATTCTGGGTAAAAATGATTGTTGAAATATATCATTTCTGGTACGTATATAGAAAATACAACTTAGCGAACCAAATGACTGAATTCATCTCTTCGAGCATAACTGGTCAAGGAAACGGTTATGTACTTTCGCCCTAGCAAGCAGTTCATGCAAAAGCTGGTAGCTATGCTCTTCGATCCAAATGATGATTCAAACTACGTACAAGCAAAAATTGATGCCTTTATCGGGGCTTAATGATGATGAAATTAATAAATGTTGACAGATTTCACCACACTTTTGGAAAAGGATTGCCCCATAGTATAATGTATTTGTTCGCCCATACAATTCACAAATGTTTATCATATATGGAAACAAATAATTCACGAAAGAAGAGTTTAGGGAACCTCTCAAATTTAAAAAGCTTGTGATAGCTTAACAGGTGTGGATGAAATATACTAGTACCTTTCATGCCGTCATCTAATCGTGGTCAAACTGTACTTGAATTTTTACTAATTGCCTGTTAGATGTTTATATGACGAGTGGAATTTTGATTTTTGGAAAAAAAATCAGTTCCAGACTTAAAGAGAGCTTTTATAGGGTGGGCTGTAATGCAAATAAATTCATAGTAACTGGGCCTGACAAGTTGTATGGCAAGCGCTTCCTTCGCAGCTAATGCTCCTCCTTTCCGCTTCAAAAAGTGCTCCTCCTTCCTCCTGCACTCTCATCGATTTCATCGCCCTTTCCTCTGCCGCCGCCGCCGCCCTATTCCTCTGCCGTTCCGTTTACAGGTTCGCCTCAACTGGCCCTCGATCCACATCCCCTACTCTACAGAAAGCTGCATCATTTACACTTTGAGCTGCTCTTTTTTTTTTTGAAGGAAATCAGGCTGCGAGGGGGATGTCGTCGGCACCAAAGAAGACTGCGTCGAGATGCATCACGCAGACGGAAACGGGCACCCACACCTTTGAGATCGTCGGATACACGCTGAAGAAGGGCATCGGCATTGGCAAGTTCGTCCAGTCGGCAACCTTCACCGTTGGCGGCTATGACTGGGCCATCCGCTTTTATCCCGACGGCACTGTCGAAGCTTCCAAGGACTACGTTACCGCCTTTCTGGAGCTCTTGAGCAAGAACGCCAAGGTGAATGCGCGCTACGAGCTCAGATTTGTCGGGCGATATAGGGATGCTACTAGCATGTCGTTGCAGACATTGCAGAGGTATAAGCTGCAGGAGATGCCAAGATTGTTCAAGTCTGCAGATGCCACTCGATTCGGCTCGCATAACTCGGCGCACATGCGGAGGTCTCTGCTAGAGCAAATGTCGTTGGCGAGCATGGATTACATCCGTGATGATCGGCTAACAATTGAATGCCAACTCACCGTCATCGTCAGAGAATCCAAGGTAAACAGTGTGGAATCTGAAATCGAAGTGCCACCGTGTGACATTATGGATCATTTTGGCAGGCTACTGAGGCAAAAGGAAGGGGCAGATATCACATTCATCGTTGCAGGGCAGACTTTCGAGGCACACAAGATTGTGCTCGCAGCGAGATCACCTGTTTTCAGGGCAGAGTTTTACGGGCAAATGAGGGAGTCTGGGAGTCACAATGTGACTGTGGAAGACATGCAGCCTGCTGTTTTCAAGGTGCTGCTGCACTTCATCTATACCGATTCTTTGCCTGACTTGAGTGATTTTCAGGGTAGTGATTACGGAGAGATGATGCGGCATTTACTCGTGGCCGCAGATAGATATGCCATGGAGAGGCTAAAGTTGATGTGCCAAAGCCTCATTGCAAAAAGACTAGATGTGGATAATGTGTCAACCACTTTGGCCTTAGCTGACCAGCATCATTGTGACTGTCTCAAAACTGCATGCATTGAGTTCATCATTGCCTCTTCAGAAAAATTGGACGCTGTAAAGGCGACCCAAGGTTATGCGAATCTCAAACGAACTTGTCCTTCTGCCTTTATAGAATTATTTGAGGAAACAAGTACCAAACTTCGCAGAACAAACACAAGCAGTTCATCCTCAACCTTTTAACAGTTATTATTCGTTGTTACAGGAATATAATAGCCTCACAGCTATTGCTGGATGATTAAGTTATTATACTAAGAACATTAGCCCTTTATCTGCAAAGTTCTTCAAACTATTTTTTTTAATGTTCTGAGTAATATAAATGTGTGGGGCACTACTAGGATGCATATAGATACCAGTGAGTTTGATAAGTGAATCACTGCTACCATAGATTCAGTGCCTTCCATACTACCACAAGGACATTGTGAATATTTTTTGTGCCATTCAATCTAAATGATGAATCTAAAATTGCTATATTATTTAGTATTATTTATCATCAAGCATATAATATATCTTTTTATGCTGGAGTCGGAATTCGATCTAGAGCTGAGTGAGAAGTCAATCTTTCACAGACCACGTGATATCACATCATTGTTAGCTCACGAGATGCCCCAAAGGCACACAGGAGAAATATGTTTAGGCTGCTGTCTCCAATTTCCTCCACTGTGATGTCGTGGGAGCTCAAATATAAGTGCCATCGCAAACAAAAACAATCTTTCTGTAAGGATTCATCAGTTCAATAGTTGATTTGATTCAATAGACTCAAGGCTTACAACATGCAAAACTATGTCATACAATATTCTCCCACACATTTAGTAGGAAGATACAAGGGACAACGTTGTAGTTGTAAGAGTCTCTGCATAAGTAAGTTTGATACGGTAACGCAAAATGTACACCAACCGAAGCTGACAAGCTTTTCTCAATGCATTTAATTAATATATTTGACACAACAAAAAAGACACAACATCTGTGACGTGAATTGTATTTGTGATACTTCCATTTCGAATACTGCTAGCACAGAAACAAGCATCTAAGAGTAATGTGTGCACCAAAATGTTGTATGTGACACCAGATGGCTAAATATAATTTGTGTTGCCCTCCTACTCTGCCTGGTTGAGTAGTCAAACAAAAACTAAAGTGTCATCAAGTAAATTTGGCAGCTTATATGCTTATATATTAATTCCTGAAACATGACACTAACGTTCAGATAATATCAAGATACATATCTCAAGTAATGAACCCCCGATGGTTGAGTAGTCACTATTGAAGGCTCATGTGTAAAAGCTATAATATTGGCTGCCATTTAGTATTCATCTCCACCATTAACAATGCAGTAATAGAGAATTTCATAATTCTGTCGACTATCACAAAAGTAATGGTATAAAGGAGCAGAACTGCATGTAACTTGCAGTACAGTGACAATATGAAGGGGATAAAAGAGCTTCATCCATTGGACACTGAAAAGCAGTATGATGTGTAACTGAAATTTAACTATTTATCAATCACCCAGACACCCAACTTTGAATTGACTCACAACAAATTGCTATGAAAAGATTATCCTAAAGTTTCAAATTTTCTTACTACAGCAAGAGTTATGGTTCACCAATAAAAAGCATTCATTCAACAAATTTTTTATGTACAATTTGATCAGATAGAAAATTGTCTGAGGCATGTATGCTTTAATCATGCCTTCATATTAAAATTTATACTCTTTATGATCCATTGTTTATGTGATAATACACATAGGTACATTTTACTGAGTGACATGTGGTTGTACTGAGGGTATCTACGCACACCTCCCCTTCTTCTTAATGCAATGGTACTTAGCTCTTTGCACGTTCAAGAAAAAAAAATACATAAAAATTCATCTTTGAGCATCAAAGGTAATGCAGCGGACACTGTGATAGAATCACAGAAATTACAGTGTTCCTTCAGCACATGAAACTGTTATCTAAAATATGTTCATTGCAAAAGATGTGAGCGCAACATGTACATACCTTGGTGCTAGAATATTTGCACCTCTAACAGTTTGACAAAAAGGTGCAGCACAATTTAAGAAAGTAAATTAGCACCTGAAGATGAGCATGGTCTTCTCTATGAGAATCAGCCAGCTACCCATATAACTGGGAACTAAACTAGTTACTAACAGAGTTAATAGACTTAGGCCCCGTTCGTTTCCACCCTCTAAAATTTAGATACTGTCACATCAAAGAGAATCTTACTATTTAGTAGTAATTTTATTAATTTAATAACAAAACCTATGTCGCGACCCCCCTCTAATTTGCGAGACGAATCTAATGATCCTAATTAATCTATGTTTTGCTACAGTGATGCTACAGTAAACGTCTTCTAATAACACTATAATTATCCTCGTTGGATTCGTCTCGTAAATTAGATAGGGGGTCTGCAATTAGTTTCGAGATTAGACTTTATTTAGTACTTCAAAATGAGAAAATTCTCTTTGATTTGACCCCTCTAAAAATTAGATAGGGGGAAACGAACAGGCCCTTAGCTTAAGATGGAATGCCAATCTATGCCTTGTGCAACCTGCTTGTCTTCTCCAGTACATCTACAAGGATAGAAGGGCATGTTCTTTTGAGATTAGCATAACCTTCGGTTGCCATCACAGCCTCCATCTCATCTGAAGAGGTCATAAATTCAATGCAAACATCTTTAAGCTTGTCACAGTTATGTTGGTCAGCCAAGGCCAATGTGGCCGCCACATTGTCTGCATCGAGACATTCGGCAAGAAAGTATGCACACAACATTTTCAACCTGTCCATGGCATATCTATCTGCAGCAACAAGCAAATGCCTGATGAACTCAAAGCACACATCATCATCCATACATTCCCAGTGAGGTTCAGGCAAATAATCAGTATAGATGAAATGCAGAAGCGCCCTGAAAACATCAGGCTGCATATCATCCACAGTCACCCGCTGTGCGTTCCCCTCCTTCATCTGTCCACAAAGCTCTGCCTCAAAGACAGGGCACCGTGTTGCAAGGACAATCTTGTGCGCAGGAAAATTCTCCCTCCCACGCTGAATGTAACATCGGCCCATTCTTCCTCCAACAAGAGCTTGCCAAAATGCTCCGATAAGTCTGACGGCGGCACTTCAATTTCAAGGTTCTTGGTGACATCCGACACTTGTGATTCTTTGATAATAGTGACACGACACTCAATCGTCAGGCCATTTTTCATGATGTAGCCAGCTGATTTTGACTCAAGCTTACTTCTTTCTATGAGGGCAGCTGAGCTGAGGCGATTGGAAGAAGTGAACACTTTTGTCGTGGAGATTAGAGTGCGCACTCTCTTCCGCAACCCTGTAGTCTGGTTGACCAATCTCAGGCAGTAGGATGCCCGCACATTGGCGTTCTTGCTCAAGAGCTCCAGTGAGAAGGCGGCGTACTCCTTTGAGGCCACAGATGACCCGTCGGGGTAGAATCGGACGGACCAGTCGCTGCCGCCGACTGTGAAGGTGCCCGACCGAATGAAGTTGCCAACGCCGATACCCTTCTTCAGCGTGTAGCCGACGACCTCGAACGCGTGCGTGCCCGTCTCCGCCTCCGTGGTGTGCCTCGACGCCGTCCTCTTCGATTCGGATCCCATGCTCCTCCCTGCAGATTCAAAGATTCCAATGAATCCTCCGAAAGGATTTGTTTGAAAGGAGACACTTTTCTTGACCGGAAAAGGAAGTGGAGCCAAACCTTGGAAGAGGATGACCGACGGCGTCCGGAAGGCGAGCGGCAAGCGACGGCGGCGGCAAGGTTATGCAGCTCGGAGGAGCGGAGCCTTCCTAGAGAAGGAAAGTTGGGGAAAGAGAGATGTGTAGCGGGTTAATTGCCAGAATAGCACTCCTCCACTCCAGAATAGCACCCATAACTGGTGACTCTCCAAAATAGCACTCTTGACTGGTGCTTTCATCTCCCACGTAGCATTACCTATTTTCTTTTTATTTTTCCTCCCAAAACCAAAGTTGAGTGGACTCTTTTGCCCCTGCCTAATCCAAAGCCGTTCCTGGTCGTCGTTCTCCCGTGCTCTTGCCTAGGGTTTCAGCCCCGGGCGTTCCTGGCGGCGGCTCGGCGGCTCGGGCGCGGCGGGCTCGCGGGCGCAGCAGGAGCGGCGGGCGCGATGGCGTGGCGGGAGCGAGCGGCGG
Organism: Chloris gayana; assembly: GCA_031894775.1. NCBI lineage: Eukaryota > Viridiplantae > Streptophyta > Magnoliopsida > Poales > Poaceae > Chloris > Chloris gayana. The sequence continues at coordinate 576,964 of JAUNZO010001003.1, read as the reverse complement.
CGTGCGGCGCAGCAGGCGCGCGGCGCGCGGCGCGGCACGCGCGGCGCAGCGGGCGCGGCTCAGGCGGCGGGTCGCGGGCGCGGCAGGAGCGGCAGGCGCGGCGCACGGGTGCAGCAGGCGCGGCGCGCGGACGCAGCAGGCGCGGCAGGCGCGGCTCAGGCGCGCGCGGGCGCAGCAGGGAGGCGGGCGCGACTCGGGCCACGATCGCAGAGGGAGCAGCAGGCCTGCGCTGGCTTCCATGGATTTCCCTGCCGAAATGGAGGCACAATGCTCTTGTCCCGGCAGTGAGGAGGCAGCGAGCAATGTTTGTTTCAATGGAAGGTATATCTTTGTGGACATGTAATGTAGATTTATTTTTTCTGCAATGTGCAATGTAGATTATCTAAATTAAATCAATTTGTTATGTTAGGAGTGGACTAGAACTCAATATGAGGATCAATCTTAGAGTTCCTGGTTATACTGCAATTTTGGATGATGACATAAGGGTTGAAATGGATTCTAAAGAATATGTGGTTGAAGTGATTGATGTTGAAGAATACTCAATTCAGAATTTGTTAGCTGATTTAGCAAACAAAACGAAATGGGGTGCTTGTCAAGAACCTAAAATTTGGTATTGGGACACCGATAAGAAGGGATTGCAAATTTTTTCAAATTTTTCGAATTCTATACACTGTAAAATTCGTCCCTCTGATTTTTCTGTATATTTTCCATTTTTTCCGAATTTTTTAACCCCTAAATATGTCTAAATCCAAACCAAGGGCAAAAGAGTCCACTCAGATCTGGTTTTGGAAGGAAAAATAAAAAGAAAATAGGTAATGCTATGTGGGAGATGAAAGCAACAGTCAAGAGCTATTTTGGAGAGTCACCAGTTATGGGTGCTATTCTGGAGTAGCCATTCCTTAGGAGTGCTATTCTGGCAATTAACCCGATGTGTAGGTGGGGCTGGTGTGAGCATTGATGTTTTACTGCCCAGTCGAATTCTGTTTTTTTTTATAAATAATTGGAAAATTTCACCCTTATTTTTATTCTAATTTTCACCCTTTGGTCCAACGAGAAAGGGGACAATTTGAAACTATTGACCTTTGGGTCACACCAGAAAATCTGAGTTACTGTAACCTCGTTAACCATATCATTTACTGATTTACAGAAAAAACTATCCAAAGAGTTCATCTAAAAAACATTAAAATTTTCTTAAATTGTTTAATGTTGACTTTTTTCATTATATTTATTTGACCGTTCGTCTATTAAAAAAAGTTTTAAAATTATTAAATATTTTATTATGATTTATTTTATTACTAAATAAAGTTGAAACATGACTTATAGTTTTTTATATTTTAAAAAATATTATAGATAAGACGAAGGATCAAATATAATGAAAAAGTCAACTACGTCAATAATTTAAAAACAGATAGAGTAATTATTTTAGATGAAAAAATATATAGTAAATTGTATGTACATCCTTCTATTACAAATAGTGTAACTAAAAAAAGAGTAAAATGCACCACAGTTTTCTGAACTATTTAGGAACGGTTATCTAGGTCCATGAATTTTAAAAGTCATCACAGGTACGTTTCTAAGCTATTCTCAAATGGTCATTTGGATCCACGAATTTATAGTGATCCCCTAGGTCTATGATCTATTTATATTGTGTAAATCAGGTCCACAACGTCATCATCCAACCATTCTCAACATACAACGTCACTGTCCGGTCACTCTCCATAAACACCATTGCACATCCTATCTTCATGCGAATGTCGTTGAGCCTACCGACCATGCTAGCTAGCCACCGGTGCACTCTCACCTTCCCATCTGCCTCGCCTCCTCCTCGCGAACTGCCCCTGCTACTCGTGGGCTATATCTACCTGCTAGGAAGCAACATGACATGTCATGTCACGAGTGAAGACGTTATGACACGTATGATAGGGTGTTATCATGGGTAACAGCAAAAGTGGATAATGAGTAATAAGAGCGGTAAGGCGGAGCTATGATGGGGAGAACGAGATTGGATAGCAGAGTGAGACCGCAACAGGCAAAGTGCACGTGCTGCTAGCTAGTGTCGTCGAATAGACTCGACGATATTCACGTGGAGAGCGGTTGTGTGGTGGCGACAGCATGCATCATAGTGCTCAACAGGTTCTGTATCATGATAAATTTTGATAGGGTAATAATTATTCAAAGACGTCATTTACAATACTGGTAAAAAGAAAGCCACGAGCACATTCCTAATGTTTGAGTTTCCTTTTACTAGGGGCCATGATCTTTTACATGGAAAGTGCCCACACAATTCTTTTTTCGAGGCAGCAACTCTACATTGCACCATAGTCAGAATCCGTTCTCGCATAGACTGGCTGGCGGAAGGGGACGCCGATACTGCCTATTTCCACGGCCATGCCAAGTACCAAAAAACGCAAGTGCTTTATTCCAAGGCTGCAGGTGAGAGACACAACCGTCACAACACATGAGGAGAAAGAGACGGTCGCATGGGAATTCTTTCACCAGCTACTTGGCACAGCGGCTGCTAGGAGCTCCACACTAAACCTAGAGACCTTCTACCAGGGTCCACTTGACCTGTCTGATGAGCTAGATGCACCGATATCAGAAACGGAGGTGTGGAGCATAATCAAGCAGCTGCCGCCGGATAAAGCCCCAGGGCAAGACGGGTTCACCAGGAGGTTTTACCAAACCCGCTGGAACACCATTAAGCTGGACATCATGGCTGCAGTGGGGGCGGTACATGGAGGAGATAGTAGGAAACTCCACCTGCTGAACAGCGCATACAGCGTGCTAATACCAAAAAAAGAGAATGCTGAAAGATTGACGGATTTCAGACCGATTAGCCTGGTTCACAGACTTCGCAAAGCTATTCATAAAAAGATTGGCCAACAGGCTCACGCCTAGGTTGGAAGAGATCATTGCCAATAACCAAAGTGCGTTCATAAGAGGGAGACGCATACACGACAACTTTCTACTGGTCAGGCATATGGCAAGAACCCTACACAGAAATAAGGAAGCCTCCTTCATGCTCAAGCTGGACATAACGAAAGCTTTTGACTCGGTTTCCTGGTCGTTCCTACTAGAAATACTCTCCAAACTCAGGTTTGGAGATAGATGACGGAGGGTAATCTACAACCGGTTACTGACTGCATCAACCAGAGTACTACTAAACGGAGAACCAGGACCACCAATTCGACACCGACGAGGGTTAAGACAGGGGGATCCCTTGTCGCCCATGTTGTTCATCATGGCAATGGATGTCCTCACAGCACTCATTAGCAAGACGCAAGACCTCCAGCTCCTGCAACCACTACTGCCTACTCTGATTGGGCACCGTTTATCTATCTATGCCGATGATGCGGTTCTTTTCTCATCTACTTCGGCTAATGATCTACTACTGGTGAAGTCCATTGTGGTGATATTTGGGGAAGCGTCTGGATTAAAGGTAAACATGAACAAATCACAAGTGATCCCGATTGCCTGCTCGGAGGAACAAGTGGATGAAGCTAGACATATTCTGCAATGCGAAATTGGGCAACTTCCATGCAAATACCCGGCAGATACTGTCGATTGCATGGGAAAGGGTCACTAGACCCCTACACCTTGGAGGGCTGGGCATCCACAATCTGGACACCCTTGGATGTGCCCTCAAAATGAGGTGGCTATGGATTCAGAAGATGGAGCCTGACGGGCCGCACACCCAGGTGGACATACCGGCTAGGGCACGAGCCCTGTTCTCAGCGTGTATCATAGCAGAAATTGGCGACGGACAGTCGGCAAGATTCTAGACTGACAGGTGGGTGCATGGAAAGGCCTACTGGAGCTCTCGCTGGGGCTTCAACCATTCATTCGGAAAAGAGGCTGGCGAACGCGTACGGTAGCAGAAGCTCCTCAGAATAATTAATGGACAAGAGACATCGTGGGCGGACTGCTAGTTCAGGCAATTTGGCAAGTGCTCCAGATTATGGATATCCTATACAACGTGCAACTGCGCCCAGACCAGCCGGACAAACACATCTGGACTAGAGAGCCGTCGGGTCAGTTCACCACCAAATCGGCCTACGAGGCCTTCTTCATGGGAGGCATCGAATTCGAACCTTATAAAAACCTCTGGAAGGCTTGGGCACCACTAAAAGTAAAGATCTTCATATGGTTGGCCATTTGGAGGCGTTGCTGGACGGCGGATCAGCTCCAACGACGAGGGCTACAACACCTGCAGCGGTGTGCGCTGTGCGATCAGGAGCCAGAGGACATGCACCATCTCCTACTAGGATGCGTCTTTGCCAGAGACGTCTGGTTCCATGCATTGTCGGTCGTGGGTCTGCATAGGCTGGCGCCAACTGGAGCAGAGACGTCGTTCGTTGACTGGTGGCGTCGCGCGTCCAGGAGGGCGGGGAAGCAACGGCGCAAGGGGCTAAACACTCTTATACAACTGGTGGCCTCGGCAATTTGGAACCACCGCAACCGATGCGCCTTTGATGGCCAAACACCTAGGCTACCTGGCATTCTACAGGAGATTACCGACGAGGCACGGTTGTGGGGCATGGCGGGAGCGCATGGCCTACGCCAACTCCAGTAGGGAACAAACAATCGATGTTCGGTAGCAAAAATGTAACAGACGAGAATTTGTTTGAATCAGGCCTATTTGGGGCCATGTATCAGACCGTTACTTCTACTTAATACAATGACACGCAGTTCTCCTACGTGTTCGATAAAAAAAACTGCCAATAAAATAAGTTTTGCATTGAATACAGAATGTACAAATGATGCAGTTAGTCTGCACGAAATATGATATTTTGAATGCAAAATGTATACCGACCTAAGCTGACAAACTTATCTCAGTCTGTTTACTTAATATATTTGACATCAGAACAAAGAAAAAATGTGGTCATGTGAATTCTATTTGTGATACTTTCATTTCCAACACTCAAAACACAGAATCAATAAGCATAAGAGTAATGTGCCCCAAAATGTTGTATTATGTGATATGAGATGGCTAAATATATTTTGCGTTGCGCTCCTAATCTGCTTGGTTGAGTAATCAAACAAAAAAACAAAAGAATTTCATCAAGTTAATTTTAGGGCTTCTATGCGTATATGAATTCCCGAATCATGACACTGAAGTTCAGAAGATATCAATATACAAATCTCCAGTAATGAATCCCATGGTTGAGTAGTAGCTTGAACGCTCGTCAGTGTAAAAAGATACTGAACATTAGTTGTCATTTAGTATTCATCATTTCATCTCCACCATTGACGATGCAGTAATAGAGAATTTAATAATTGTGTCGACTATCACAAAAGAAGTAGTGTAAAAGAGCAGAACTGCATGTAACTTCAAGTGTAGTGACAATATGAAGAGAATAAAACCAGCTTTAACCTACGGGGACATCATATTAAAATGAAGTTTAACTGAAATTTAACTATTTATCAATCGCCCAGACATCAACTTGGCATTAACTTCTTTGAGGATAATAACAAATGGGTATGGAAAGATTATCCTATAGTTTCAAAATTTCTAACTACTGCAAGAGATGTGGTTGACCAATAAAAAACACTCATTTAGCAAATTGATTGGTCAAATAATGTACGTGTGTGTTTTATCACATAAACATGGGATCATAAAGAGTGAAAATTTTAATATGACAGAATGCTTACAGCATAGATGCCGTAAACAATTATATATCCAATCAAATTATACATCAAATTTATCTTCAGCATCAAAGGTAATGCAATGGTTTAATGAAAAAACAGGTAATGCAATGGACACTAGGCTAGATTCACAGAAATTATAGTGTTCCTCCAACTGATGTTACTTTTATCTGAAATTAGTTCATTACAAAAGATGTGTCCGCAATAGCTCCAGAACATGATGCTAGCACATTTACACATCAAACGGTTTTGACAAAAGATGCAGCATAACTGACGAACCCAAAGATCTAAGATAAGTGTGGTCTTCTCTATGAGAACCAGCAAGCTGTCTATACAGTTAGGAGTACGTACTAACAGATTTAATAGCCTTTATGATGAAAGGTCACTATGCCTTGCGGCACCTGCATGTTTTCTCCAGTACATCTACAAGGATAGAAGGGCATGTTCTCTTGAGATTAGCATAACCTTCGGTTGCCACCACAGCCTCCATCTCATCTGAAGAGGTCATAAGTTCAATGCAAACATCTTTAAGCTTGTCACAGTTATGTTGGTCAGCCAAGGCCAATGTGGTAGCCACATTGTCTGCATCGAGATATTCGGCAAGTAGGCTAGCGCACAACAACTTCAACCTGTCCATGGCATATCTATCTGCAGCAACAAGCAAATGCCTCATGATCTCAAAGTACACATCATCATCCATACCTTCCCAGTCAGATTCAGGCAAAGAATCAGTATAGATGAAATGCAGAAGCGCCCTGAAAACATCAGGCTGCATATCTTCCACAGTCACATGCCGTGCCTTCCTCTCCTTCATCTGCCCATAAAGCTCTGCCTTGAAGACAGGGGACCGTGTGGCCAGCACAATCTTGTGTGCAGGAAAATTCTCCCCTCCCACACTGAATGTGACATCAGACCTCTCCTCATCCAACAGCAACTGGCCAAAATGCTCTGATAAGTCTGATGGCGGCACTTCAATCTCAAGGCCCCTAGTGATGTCTAACACCTGCGAGTCTTTGATGACAGTGACACTACACTCAATCGTCAGGCTATCATTCACAATGTAGCCAGCTGTTTTTGAATCAAGCTTACTTCTTTCTACGAGGGCACTCATGCTGAAGAGATTGGAAGAATTGAACACTCTAGCAGTTGTTTCAGAGCTTAAAGTCTCAAGCAATCCTGTCTTGTGATTCACCAAGCTCAGGCAGTAGGATGCGCACACATTAGCGTCCATGCTCCGGAGCTCGAGATAGATGGCAGCGTATTTTTTGGTTGTGCTCGCAGAATATCCATCAGGGTAGAATCGGATCGACCAGTCTGTGCCGCCGACGGTGAAGGTGCCTGACATGATAAATTTGCCAACACCGATGCCCTTCTTGAGCGAGTAGCCGACGATCTCGAACGCGTGCGTGCCTGTCTCCGCCTCCGTGATGTGCCTCGATGTCGTCTTCTTGGATTTGGATCCCATTTCCCTCCCTGCGTACCTGCAGATTCAAGATTCCAAGAAATCGTCGGAGAGGGCTTGATTGAAAAGAGACACCTTTCTCTGAGAGGAGAAGAAAATAGAGGCAAACCTTGGCAGAGGATGGCAAGAAGAGCCTGGATTGCGAGCAGCGGGCGACTGCGGTGGCGGCGCGGCGAGGTCACCCGGGACGGAGGCTTGTTGGAGAAGGGAAGTCTTTTTTTTTTCTTGGAGAAGGGAAGTCGGGGCTGGGGAAGCGAGATGGGCTGGCCGCCTGGCGACCGGCGAGAAGTAAATCCTTGAAGATTTTACGCATAGGTCCGTTGAAAAAGTGAAAAATTAATGCTACGTGATATTGGATCACACTTGCAAAATTAAAGCATAGTTACAAATATCTAATTTAACCATATGATTATCTGATTTACCAAAACAAGATAGGCTTCTCCAAAAAAAAATTCTGAAATTGTGGTGGAGATAAAGCTTCCTTTAGATTTTGATCATTTGTTGTTGCTGATAAGCCAACACCTAGGTCATTAAACCATTGCATCACCTTGCAGTGTTATATTACAAAACAATAATAGATCATATCCTCAGCTCATGTGCAAACAAAACATCACTACAGCCCGGGAAAAATTTATAGGATCAATAAAAACATGATTTTTTTAAAAAAAATTGACAATGTTGGCGAAGCATTTGAATTAGTTTGAAAGCAGTTGGCATGATTTCCCAAGAAATGTGTTACAAACATATAAAATATCATGAACATATACAAATAAAACAATATTGACTTATTGGAGGTATTCATCAATGATAAAATTTGTCTACATTGAGTATTTCGGGCTTCACCAAAAGAGGCTATATTTTGTATATTTTTAACAATCCAAGGGAAGCGTAGTGATTTCAGTTCCAAGAGACAAGCTAAACCGGATTTGAAATGTCTTGATTCTAGTTGTTCTCTTAAATCGGTGGTTCTGGTCCGCGCGAACGCGGTGAGCATGGAGAAAAATCGGTAGGTTCCGTTGGCCCGCTTTTATGAATTAGGGTAGGGTTTGCTCTTTTCTGATGTTTTCTCCTAATCTCGATCTACTCGCTAGATTAGGCATCTCATACCATTGTTACTCCGAGAATCGCTAGCTAGTGGATCAAGTAGGAGGGTAGTGTCTGGATGATAAACAAGGAGAGAGAGAGAGAGAGAGAGAGAGAGAGAGAGAGAGAGAGAGAGAGAGAGGTACCTTCGGACCTAGCGGGTGCGGCCATTTCGATCAGCGGTGGTGCGGTGTCGGAGACATGTGGCAGCTGAGCAGCTTGTCGGACGACTTGACGACGTCCTTCGGGTCTCCACCGGCACTGTCCTTCGACCTCGGGGTAGTATGTCGGCGTCGTGGTGGCGGTGGCGGTGGCGGTGCTTCCCATCGCTGGCAGCGCTACCCTAATTGGTAGGGTTCTGTTGGTTGGATGTGGCAGCGTCACGACGAACCTCGTGTGGAGTGCCTCACCCCATCTCTCTTTTATATTTGTTGTGTGATAGGGGCCCACTAGCCGGTGACTTGGCTAGGCGTTCCCGATTAGCGTGCGTGATCAAGGGCCCTTGGGCTCAAATCGGGTAGAGATCAATCCAACAGGTTCAAAGAAAAGATTATGGGCTGAAAATTTTGAAAGGCCATATGTTTCAGCATTCACCTTGTTCAATCCTTAAAAGTGAAAATAAATGTGTCATGAGAATTTTTGAGATTCACAAATATTTATATTTATGCTATGGTCTCGGTGATTAAGGTTAGGGGTGGATGAAAAGCATGAAGCTAGTGACTCGATTTGACTCAGCTCTTTCTTAACGAGTCGAGCCGAGCCGAGCAGCTCGCGAGCTGCTTGTGAGCTCAATGAGATCTCAAAATCTAAGAATAAGGAATCTTCAATAACAGTAGAATATCAAATAGTATTGAGTTAATATTTACCTATTTTGGAACACATTTAATATTAACTTGCATTATAAGCTCTATTGTTAAGTATAAATCATATATCTTGCCTATTTTGCAATAACATATTTCATATTAGGAGAATAATATGAAACCCCAAATTTTGAAACCAAATTAAATCAACAAAAATCTCGATAAAAATTAAAATTTACAAAAAATGCATAAGTAATTTTCTTTCATAGTAGAAAATTTAATAAAAGGGACTCGTATTTGATTGTGTGATTATTTCTTCAATTTATTTCTTGGTGATTTCTTGAATGTGATATTTTTCTTTTCCAAGAAATTTGTTTGGAGTTTTGAATCGCATTTGAAATTTGAATCAGGTTTGAATTTGTAATTCTTAGAATTTCTAAAACCTAGAAATTAGCAAAAGTTTTCCGCTCTCCGACCGCAATCCCCTCCTTACCCCAATGTGGCCCAGCCTGCTTCCCTCCTCTCTTTCTCCTCTTCGGGCCACGGACCAGCAAAATCAACCTAGCGTGCGAGGCCTCCTCCCTTCCTCCTTCATCGGCCTATGCACCCCCTCGGCCTAACTCGCCCCCAGCCCAAGACCACGCGATGCCATGCTCTACACAAGTGCCACCCGGCTAGCGTACCTTACCTTCCCCTGCGGATAAGAACACCGCATTTGCCTCCTACTCCGCACGAGTGTGCCGCATGCCGCCTCCCGGCTTTGCCCGCACCGGGATGGACTCCTGTCCCGAGTTCCCGATGGAAGCACACAATCATGGTAGGCCATCCGCTCACCCCCGATGAACGCACCGCCCCGGTCGCAAGCCACCACCGTCACGCCTATAAAACGAACGTGTGCCGAGCTCCTCTACCCTCTCCCTCTCTCCTTGCTCCACCACGCGCCCCATGGCTGGAGTATTTTGAATTTTCCCCATTCTCTCTCAAGCTTCGGCCATGGACGCTTGTCCCCCAAATCCGCCACCTTCTCTATGGCCCCTTCTCCATGGCTCCACCTAGGACGGACGTGCGAGAGCAAGGGCTACCCAAACCTCCTCTCCCTAGCCGCCACCCCCTCTCCTTCCCCCTTGGATTTGAGCTACTAGGATCGACCATGGTGTGAATAGAGGAAGAAGAAGCTCTCTTGGTTTTGCCATTTTGCGCATTAGCCCCTCCTTTTCCTCCAATCATGTCGTCCGACCTTTTGGTGCACCGTGGACTATGGACCGGGTCCACCATCTTGGTCTACGGACCCATGCACTCGACACATGAATTTCCCATACAAAAATAATTCCAAAAATCATAGAAAAACCCACGCCCTACCCTTTTACACTTAAGTCCTTGATCTTTCTTCCTACTGTATTTAGGTTTTAGATTTTTACGTAAACACCCTCCTATTTTTAGATACTTATCTTTTAGGTCCCCGAACTTTTACACAAACCCCTAACCAACTTTCTGTAATTACAAATAGGTTCCTCCGACCTTGTTGTTTTTACATATAACTTCTAAATAGCATATATTTTCACCCGTAACCCCGTTTTAGGCGATTCTCGCACTCGCGCGATCATCCCGACACGTAGAACCCAATGCCACCTATCATGAACCCATTCCCAACATGATTCCAAGATTATTCCCGCCAAGACCCTTATCTCCACCATTCGGACCCCATTTTCGATGATTCTTTCACCATGGATCCCCTACGGTCTAGGACATCCAAACCAAGCCCCATACATTATATCTCATCCTCTAAACCTCCAGTACCCTAAATCCTGCTACCCACTATACACCAGATCCCCGAATCTTCTATTCAGCTCTATTTAAATGTACTCGATTCTTATCCGGTTTTATTTGGATTTAGTTGACTCTTGTTTCTTTTATTTTATTTCTTTTACGCTAGTACTACGGACCATAGAAAATGAAGGATCCAGAGGAGTCTAGCACTAGAGACATGCCCAAAGGCCCAAGTTTCGGGAATGATTGTGATACCGGATACGCGAATACGAGAATCTCAACTTTTACGGAATATAGCGATACCAGGAAAGCTCTAACTTCTTTGACAATATTTATCCTACATGCTTAAGTAGTTAGAACCTACTTATGGCCTATTCTATAATGCACTCTCTTGAGTGACTTTGCTACTAGCACTTGCATTATTACCCAATTTGTTAAATGGTAATTCTGTTGTAAATACCATAACCCCTCCTTGCTTTCATACACGAATACAACATAACCCCATACACTCCGATATTAGATGCCTAATGTTCGTAAAATGCTGCTTCACGTAGTGCGCATAGGAATCCCTCGATGATGCTCATCGCCACACCAATATCAATTAAATTGACTTTATGGGATTAATCGTGTATGTGAGGATTTGGTGGTGTGAGTTGATTGATGGGAACTAGAAACAATGGTTGATAGGAGATGTGGGATGTGGTGAGAGTGGATGGGGGTGAGGCTCTGGTTGTGATTTATGGAATGAAATAATGTGGGATCCACCTGTCGTGGATGAGCACTCTGTTGGTACCCTCAAGGTGCCCATTTTATATGTGAATATAGTCCCAATTAGAGTATAATTGACACTAATATAGGCCATTTACCAATGAAAGTAGCTGTATATTTGTATATGCGTGGTTTTGAAGCTTTATTGCAGATATAGGTTAAATTGGCATAAATAAAGGCATTATGGAGGATAAGGGATGAAGATGGAGAAGAAGGCCCACTACGCTGATCGGCACGGACGTGTGCTGATCGTCACAATTGAGATTTGGCCCATCATGAGTAGGCGAATGTCCATTCCACATGTATAGAAGGTTATTTGCATGAGATACTTGAAGATATCTATTTGGAAGAGATTAAGTATTGCCTGTGAATTTGATTTGGATTTCTGATTGAAGCTCTACTCTGCATTTTAACTAGTAAATGGTTGGTAAGCCTTCCGCTATTATCGTGTTTTAGTATTGGTACGGACTCTAGAGTGCGTACCAACTACTGATCCAAGGATTGGTACAAGATGCGCAGTACATCCGAGAAATGGGGTGTGACAAACATGATGTTTGAATTGTTCTATATTTCTGGTTCACGAGTCCAATGAGCTAGCTCGAGCTGATTATCTAGCCAAGACGAGCGAAGTTTTTAGCTCATCTCTGTAACGAGTCGGGCTAATTTTCTAACTGAGCCAATGCGAGTCAAGCCAGCTCTTGTGAATTGACATCCACCCCTAATTACGGTGATATGACAAAAAATCTTCCATATCTTTTGAATTACGTTAATATGATTTGGATTTTCCACCTAGTAGATTTCCAATTGATTTTACACTTCTGTACTTCTTATTATTTCTCCCTTGGTCTTCTACTTTTTGTTTGGTGTCCGCCTCCACGTGAGTTATCAATCGGTTTCGCTCTGCGTAAGTTACCGATGTCCACGATTTGTATAGTCCGACCCGATCTGTAATCAGCCAGCTGATGTCCCGATCCGATCTGTGATCTAATCAGCCAGTCGATGGCCGCCACCGAGGAGGCCACATTTGCGGGCCTGCTCTAGTCCCTCATGAGCCTGCGCGCGTAGCTGTTGCAGCCCCGTCACGACGCGTGGCGCTGCTAGGACTTGTCCACGTACCAAACCCCCTTCCTCCGGTGGCTACAGGCGTGCCGCTGAGCTCCGTGCTGAAGATCCTCCGCAGCAACGTGTTCGACGAGCGCTCCCACGCCATCTTGGACGTGCTGACCGCCCTCCGCGCGGACCACATCAGCGACCCGGGCACGGAGGAGTATGTCTTCCTCCACGTGCTGTAGGCGCTCGCCGCCGTCCTCCGCACGCGCGTGGCATCGCTGTTGTCGGACACGGCCGTGTGTGGCGTCGTGAACACGTGCTTCCAGATCGTGCAGCACACGGCGGCGGGCAACACGCACGATACAATGACTCCTACTGCTGTAATGTGGCATGATTGAGTTAATCAGCCAGCCGATGTCTCCTCGGAGGGGCCACGATCGAGTTACCGATAGGACGAGCGTGAGCTTGCCCCTCCTGGCCGCCACCGTGCGTCGAAGATTGAGAGCGAGCTTCGGTGATGGAAACACCAGGGAGGGCCGCCACGGAAATGGATATGTTGTGGGAGTGGTGAGGGAAACACGAGGGAGAGCCTCACTGCTATGGGAGGGCATATGCGAACTCGGCAGCAGCTCGGCGTGGGTGAGGATGACAAATCGGGGAACACTATCTCTGTCGCTCAATAACATTCTCACTGGATTGAAAAAAAGGGTCAAATTCTCTTGCAGGAGGTCTAATTTGCTTCCAAATCCAACTTGGTCAAAAAAATTAAATCAATTAGGACTGGCCTAGCTTAATTCAATACAAATGCGTTGAAATGGGGAAGATAGAGAATAACAGTAAAAAAAATAGTCGATGCTTTCAAATGACACTAAACGTAATCAAGTGTACGTAAACAAATGCTAATATTTTGTTTAAAAAAACAACAGACATAATATCTAACATCTGCCTCAACTTCAAGCTTAGAATCCTTATCCGGGAAAAGAGTTTAAGACATGCCCGTAGCAAAGCATGGGCATTTTTGCTACTATTTTAGGTATAAAAGCTTGAGCGAGGAGGACGTGGGTAAGAGTGAGTCGCCAACTGCATCAGATGCAAGATGAAAAAACAATAGGAGCGTTACTGCAATAAAGTGACACACAATTTTTTTGTAATGCACCTTTTACCTTGCACTTCTGTTTCTTTCGCATATACAGTTGTCTAACCTAAAATACAATTAACGGTGCGTAATGACTAGTGAAAGAATATTTAGATAATAAGACTCCATGTTACTAGTTGGGATAGCAATAACTAAAAACAGCAAGAAAAAATAATGGTGGAAAAGAAATGTATATGTGGAATACGAAACCAGCAATACGCGTGGATCTAGGCAGAGTCAAATCCCCGTATCGTATGTGGTTAAACCTTCTATAAAAGTTCACTAATTCTTCGCTCGTTCTCTTTCAACAATATTGCCGAGATATTCCCATTTTGCGCTCCTATAAGATTGCAATTTGCAAGTAGATTGGAGGTCCAACGATGGGGTCCGAGCGCAAGAAGACGGAGATGCGGGAGTTTATTGGCTCCGGCGAGTTCGAGGTCTTGGACTACAGCAGCTACAAGGGCCTCGGCTCGGCGTCGGCCACTTCATCCGATCGACCACCTTCTCCGTCGGCGGCTTCGACTGGGCCATCCGCTTCTATCCCAAGGGTAAATCGAAGCCGTTCGCCGACCACGTCGCCGCCTACCTCGAGCTCATTAGCAAAGACGCCGAGGTGCTGGCCTCCTACGACCTTAGGCTGGTCAACTACTCCAAAAGGAGGGAAGATCAGATCTGCATTGAGGCCACGCCGAGACTGTTCTGTTCTTGTGATGATGACGACAGCCGCCCGGGCCCGCGCACCCCGGCATTCATCTCCAGAAGGAAGCTCGAGAAGGACTACGTTGTGGGAGACCGCCTGATAATCAAGTGCAATCTCACCGTGAAATCCTGGCCTGGAGCTGAAATCAATGTGCCCCATTCGGACTTGGCCCAGAACTTCGGCACACTGCTGCAGGAAGATAATGCCGCCGATGTTATATTCAGTGTTGGATGCGAGGAGTTCCCTGCACACAAGATCGTACTCGCTGCTCGGTCCGCCGTCTTCAAGGCAGAGCTGTATGGGCAGATGAAGGAAACAACAGCAAGGTATGTAACAATTGAAGACGTGCAGCCTGCTGTATTCAAGGTGTTTCTGCATTTCATCTACACTGATTCGCTGCCTAAAGATTTGGATGATGACCTTGAGAGAGGTGATTACAATGAATTGATCAGGCACCTGATCGTGCCTGCCAATAGATATGCAATCACTACGGGAAAACCTATAGATGCCGAGTGCTACAAACACTCGGCAAAGGCCGAAATACACTCGGAAAAGTGTTTGTCGAGTGTAACACTCGGCAAAGAGCACTCTGCAAATCTCTTATCGGTAAAGAGCTCTTTGTCGAGTGTCCTTTATCGTGCACTCGGCAAACACTATGCCGAGGGTCAAATAAAGCACTCGGTAAATATTTCCGACAAAAATAAAAAAATACCAATTCCCTCTCGGCGCGTGCAGCCCGCCGACGAGCCCGCACAGCTTGGACGCCGCCTCCACTGGACGGACTCCCCATCGCCCGCGGCCACGCCTGGATGACGCCGCACCTGGCCGGAGTCCCCGCCGCGCACGCCTCGGATGTCGCCGCCGCACGCCTAGAAGTCGCGCCGCCTGGACCATCGTTGCATGGGAGGGGCCGCCGCTAGGGCCGCCGCGCGCCAGCTGCCGCTGCGGGTCGCCACCGCCTGGAAGCCGCCTGCTACCGCCGCCGTCTAGGGTTGCCGCCACCGAGTCGACCGAGCCCGCACCCACCCACGGCCGCCGGGGGTCACGCCGCCGGGCGCGCTGCCGCAAGCTGAGGCCTGAGCTGCCTCGAGGCCGCCGCCTCGGGGCCGCCGCCGCTAGGGCTTGCGTCGCCTCGGGGCCGCCGCCGCCAGCCGTGGCCTGTGCCGCCTTGGGGCCGCGCCGCCTGTTGCCGCCGCCGCAAGCTAAGGCCTGCCGCCGTCACCGGGGACCACCGGGAGAGAGAGAGAGAGGGGGGGGGGAGGAGAATAGATGCGTAGATGCGGAAGGGAGCTCGGGAGAGAGATAAGAGATAAGAGAGGATGAAGCCGGTTGACGTGTTTGCGACCAATGAGAAGCCCCGGTGTTGCACGGTCCGGATCGGTGACGTGGTAGCTTTGCCGAGTGCACACAAAAACACTCGGCAAACTACTTCTTTGCCGAGATTTTTTTCTTGCACTCGGCAAACAAATTTCTATATGTATTTTAAAAAAATTAAAAATTAGCAAAGACATGAGACTATTTATATGATCTATTACCGATACAAAAGGATTTGAAGTAAAAAGGAAAGTTGTCCCTAACTTTCACTACAAATTGTACTCGAGTTATTGATAACTCTAAGGTTCTTCCATGGAGGACCTCCGTTTTGTAAGCAATGTACATCATAACTTTTGCGAAACATTCTCTACTTTTTATTGTAGCTTCCACACATGATACCATCACATCATAACAAATCTCATGATTTTTAACTTTATTTGATTTTCTTAGAATTTAATAATCATTCGGACACACGTTAGCGGACATATTTCTTACAAAATATATGAGAAATTTCATTTTTTTCATGGGCAAGGTTCTAAATTGGGCTAAATAACATGAATATAAATGTTATACTCATTGTATTTTATTATTTGAATCAATTGTAGTTTAAATTTGACTTTATTTAAAAAATTGCTTTAAATGTAATTAATTAACTAAATATAGCAAATGAATATAAAAAAACTTCAAATTTTAAAATGGAGTTACACATGTTGTATTTAGTGAATAGGAAAAGTTTTGAGAGGAGAAAAGGAAAAAAAATTTTTGCCGAGTGTAAAGTAATGCACTCGGCAAACCCGTTTGTTTGCCGAGTGCCAAGAAAAAACATTAGGCAAAGACATTGTTTGCCGAGTGCTCGATTAAAAACACTCGGTAAAGACAAGGGCACTCGGCAACGGCAAACAACGATTTTCCCGTAGTGAATGGACAGGCTGAAGTTGTTGTGTGCAAGCATTCTTGCCAAGCGTCTTGATGTGGAGAATTTGGCGACCACTTTGGCGCTAGCTGACCAGCACAACTGTGACCGCCTTAGAGATGCCTGCATTGAGTTCTTAGTGTTCTCAGATGGTGGTACGTACGATGGATGCTGTCAAGGCCACTCCGGGCTATGCCTATCTGAAAACAACCTGTCCTACAGTCCTGATAGATATGTGGGAGAAAATAATTAAGCATGTATCGTAAAGCATAGATTACTTCCAGAATACTATATTTTGATGAGTATTGTGCTGTAGGGGTCGTGGATCATTCTTTAGAAGGTCCTGTATCATACCAAAATAATGTAGTACTTCATCATTTGAATTTTATTTGTGATACTTCCAGTTCCAACAGTTATGCTGCTCTTGTGCACCCAACATCAACTAATCATGGCGTGAGTCTAATTCATCATCAAGCTATAGACACATGGAAGGTCCCATGTCGGACACGACGGTTGTTCCTGTACTGAAAATAATATGTTGTTAATTGTCTAGACAGACAAGAAGAAATTTCATCAAAAGTAAGAATTTTCACAGCTTATGTGAATCTCTAAATCGTGACACCGAACTTACCCTGAATTGAATCGAAATAAATATGATACAAAATCCATATTTTTTGGATTTATTGTTAGCCCATGATTTGAATTTCCATGTTTATCATACACCCTTCCATTTGTACGAATTAATTGTCCACGTGACAGATCAGGAAGTGAGAAAGGTAATTACCGAGCGTCAACCGTCGACAACCTACCGTCGACAACAATGTTGCTGAGCGTACCTTCGGGAAAAGGTGGAATCCCCGACCACGAGTGCGCGATGGTAAATGCCCGACGGTCGACGCTCGGAGATTATGTTTCCCGATGGTATAAGGTAATGCCCGAGGGTTGAATTACCGTCGGCCTTGTTTGGTTTTCTAGTAGTGTGCTATGTACGGTCAGGTCGGATGAGCCGGTCATATGTAACAGTACTCGAAATGGGAAATAAGCGGGTGTTGGTGGCTCCTAAACACTGGTTTTGGCCACCAATAAACCAGGAAATGCATGCTATGGAACCAAAGTTTTCTAAATAAATGGTAGAACTAATTTGGTGCCACGAGTTTTGGTGAATTATGCCTTGCAGGAAAAAACATGGCAGAAGGGTCATATAATATGGAAAATATGGTGGCTGGCCGGTGATGCCACCGGTTGGTGACCTCCTGACCAGTGCCGTTGGCAAACTAAGCAAGCCAGGTAGGCAATCGGCCGCCCAGCCATGAAACCAGTTTCCTGGCAATCCGAGGGCAACCTGGGCAGACTTCTACTAGCCTGCAGGAGCCATCACCCGACAATTTTGGCAGATCACCACCAGCAACCCAGGCAACCGCCCAAGGCTCAGAAAGGTTGCCCGGCCAGAAGGACCGTTTAACCACTAGCAGTGCCGGCAACTCGAGCAAACGCCTAAGGGCAGCTCTGGCCGGTTTGTTTAGCAAATGTACCACTTGGCCAAGGTGCCCACTCTGCTAGGAGGGACCACTTGGGTAGAGTGGGGATCGCGCAACCAGCTTACCAAACTGTGGGGGAGTTGCCCAATTCCTTCAGAAGAAGGCCATGACTCCTCCACAACTTGAGCCATCGGTCCAAACCCTAAGGAGATGAAAAAGGCCATCTCGGTCATCGGTAATCAGACGACAAATTGGGAAACTCTCGCAGGCTGACCATCCCACCATGCTCGCTAGCCCACCGAGTCAAGAAGGCCCAAAGGCATTATGGAGGTGGTTACCGACCTTAATAACTGCCTGCCCGAGGCCATCCGGAGCATCTGTTGCCAGGTCGGTGGGAAACTACCCTGGATGGACAGCCGCCCGGTCTGGCCATTCTCCCCTTTGGGGCCAACCACCATAGGGCAAGTCTCCCACTCACTCTAGGCTATAAAAGGAGGTATCCTAATGGAATTCAGGGATAGACACACCCTAGGAGTTCATTTCCACTACTTGTGCCAACTAGTCTAGGTTAGTTTAGTTTGGGAGTTAGAGTCTACTAGTCAAAGGTTTCGCCTTAGGCTCCACTTGATCTTGGAGTCTTGGTAGGTTTTCATTGTATCCTTTTGACATCTTCTTTATTTAATATAGTGATCTTTCCTTTATTTATATCTTTGTCTCAACTTTTCTATACTCGAGTTATTTATCAAATTGCATATAGCTATTCAGGCCATACCTTTATTTATCTCCTATACGTTTGTGTGTTTCTAGGCCGGAACTTAGTTAACTGCTTACTGTCTTGCGGGGTTGAGGCTTGGTTACTTTTTTGGTTGCTTCTTTTGATAAAGCTTGCAAGGGAAGTACTAGTAGGTGCGTAGGCATGGTGCCTAAGTTAGTGCTAGCTAGTTATGTATTCGTCCCGATGGAAGATTATATTGGTAGGTGGCGGGTGGTGATAGTCTCATCCTTCTTTTGAATTCCACCACATTTGAGCAGGAGATAGCATATAGCAGTGCTCCATTTTCCTTGCAAGTATATACTATATACAAATAAAGAAAGAAAAAGTTTGGCATGCCAAAAAGTTTAGGTGGAATACAAAAGAAATAATACGCGTGGATCATGGTGCAGAGTATTCTATGTTCCACAAAATTTGATCCAGTAGAGATATTCCATATTCGCAATTTCCGGTTCACAAATCCTTTGTCTCTTTCAAGTTCAACAACAATTAATTCAGTCGAGATATTTGCAATTTCTTATTCCGCTCCCACAAGAAGAAACCAATCTCCACATATTCACGAGAAGCTTGATGAGTGCAGAGCTCGGAGGTTATATTATGATGGGGTCCGAGCAGGTTCCTACGCGTTTGAGGTCCTCGACTACATCGCCACAAGGGCCTCGGCGTCGGCCACTTCATCCGCGAGCACCTTCTCCTTCATCAGCATAAACAATCTTATAATCGGCTACTATTTTCTTTACTTGTCATTGATTCTTTAAAAAATATTATGCAGGTATCAAGCACTGGCCCCATTTCATAGGATATTCCAGATTGTGCTTTTGTCTCACATAACCAACCTGTGCGCTACGCCCAATTCCAGTGACAACAGCAACCAGACCTGTGAAGGCAATGTTGACGAGAAAGCGCAAGGCTCTGACAAAGAAGAAAACTGATGGTCCAGTTGCAAAACAGAAGTGATAGCCCCCATAGAATCAAATGAGCCATACGTGAATCTTTTGTGCATGCCAAGGTTTTTTACTTTTTGTAAATAGCATATAGCTTACTCTCGTACCACGAAGCTTGATAGTTGTTTTTCTCGTGACACAATTAATACCAATAAAAATGTTATAATACATATGGCCGTACATCGGTACCTTATATTAGGATAATGAACTTGGTATGATGCTGTATCAGGTTATGTATTTTTTTTCTATTTTAAGTTCATACTGGTGTTTCGTTCCTCATTTTCCTCCGTATCATTGAATTCTCACTTGTCTCACCCGGCAAATTGACACACAACCTCAGCTGGTCACCTAGGGGCGATGAGGGCCAGGAACATGTGCAACTTCTCTGAGGGGGTTCATTGTAAAATGGCAACTACAAATTGGCGTCTAAACTCCCGCACATCCAAGTTGGCATGCCACGCAAGAAAGCAAGCAAGCATGGTTAGGGGTGTTTAGGACGTCAACTTAGACATTGATCAAAGTTTAAGGACCGAGATTTAGCACTTTACGAGTACCGTGACATGGATGAGAGTATGAGACCTCATGACAAGTTCAGGGACTATGAATGCAATTCACTCTATTGATTACTCCCTCCGTTTCTATATGTAAGCATTTCTAGAATTTCGAGATAAAAATAGTCAAGAGAGAAAATGTCATATATACCCCTCATTTTACACTACCTCATAAATTCTTCACCCACCCACCAACCCATCAATATTTGTCCTATTCATAGGAATGCTTACATTTTGAAACAAAATTTGAATCCCTAGAATGCTTATATAAAGGAATGGAGGTAGTATTATATATATATATATAGGCCTCGATTATTACAAACTCTTGCATATATCGAGAAATTAAGAAACCACAGAGATTACACCAGATCCAGAAAATGAAGTACTCCCTTTATTCCACTATTTAAGCATTACAAACTTCTTAGCATAAACTTGTCGGTTAAAATAAATTACCCTGTCCATCCCAAAATTTAAGCAATTGTTGACTTTCAGGTATGGTGTTTGACCATTTTCCTTATCCATTTTTGTTATAAAAATATAATAACAAACACATGAAATTTAAAGTATATGTAATGATAAAATAAATTATATTTTTTATAACTTTTTGAATAAGACAAATAGTGAAACATAAATTTTGAAAGTTAATAAATATTTACATTTTGGAATAGAGGTAGTATAGGCTATCTCTCATTAATGCTCTTATCCACCATGCTATACCCTTGTTGGATCGGGATTTCTTTGCCGTACTGCAGAGAAGTTCTTTTGACATTACCTACGATCTCCACCGTTCAGTTAGATCCGATGGCTCTGGTCTTTTTTCCATATTACCAAATAAAAATGAATCGCCCAGCAGTGGTGGGCTTCGTCTCCTGGTCTCCGCCGCAAGCCATTCACCTGCGTGCCGTTGTTTGCCCGTCCGTTCAGCTGCGGCCTTCTACAAATCGCGGGTCCCGTCCACTCCGGCTCCTAAGCTCCACCAGATCAGGCGTCAGCGGCGGGAGAGCGCAGTCGTGCGCGCGGCATCCATGGCGGAGAGGAGTGCGACAGGGAGGCTGCTGATGCGTTCCTCGGCGTTGCCGTCGGCCAGGACGAGGGCGCTGAGGCGGGCCGCCGTGGATACCGGTGGATCCGGAATGGAGGCGTAGAGGAAAGCAGAGCGCTGCCCAGCTTGTGCGGATGAGGCCGCTCCGACCTTCTTGCCGGTAAGTTTTTATCTAATAGCTATATTGTGTTGACGATCTAAAGTCAAGTAAATTGGAATTACATCTTTAAAAAAACAGTGCTTTCATCTGATTCAAAACAAAATATATAGAAATTGCATTGTAATCCTTAGCAAAGGCTGTTTGAAACCAACAAATAGTCCTAACACATTACTAATTTCTACCTAAATGACTTGTTGCTGGTGTGACATTAGTGGTAGTAGAGCGTGCCTGCAATATGAAGGAAAATATTTAGTGTCAATGCATCAACGAGAATATATCTTCGGTGCGCATATGGGCGCGTGCCCACCCTGCCAAATCGTAGCACCTGTCCTCCAAAAAGTGTGCTGATCCGAGCCGTTACATTAGGCATGGTAATAAAGCAAAGACCGTTATAGGTTACGGAAACAAGGCGCATTGGAACGTGAACACTAGGTGCCATAAAGATGAACAGAGGACCACAATCATCATTGTGCAGCAACAGCCATAAAGACTCCGAGTTGAATTATTGGTCTGCTTGTAGTTATTGAAACCCCGTAGCCCATAGAGTGGACCAGAAGTTGCAAAATAAGTACATTCCCGGATAGATCTCGGCGCCACCGGTCGAGCCAGGCGATGGCGGTGGGAGGCAGTCCGCCCCACGATGGCGGTGGATCTGCTCCAGCGGCAGGAGGCCTCGGAGCACGCGGAGAGCGACGACCGGCCCGTACCCCTTGGCGACGGGAGGAGTTTGGCCTCGGGGTGGCCAAGGGTTCACGGCGAGGCGGCCTCGTCCGGGCCAACCTCTCTCCGGCGGGCCCTCCAGTCCTTTCTCTCTCTCTCTCCGACCAACCGGCTGGTATGGAACACGACGACCACAACGGGATTTGCATGCTCTGTGTCGATATTGTCTAGATTTGGTTGTACCGTCGCCGGATGTGGCTGTGCCGTCACCGAATCTAGCTCCCGAGTACCAGCGGTCAGCCCCAACGGCGAGGACTTGTACCACCAAAGACGCATATTTGGTACGGATTGTCCCTCCTATCTTATTTCTCGTCTCTCTCTCTCTCCTCATCTGGTCTATCTCCTCTCCGGCAGGGTCGAAGCATGTACCGCAACACGTTGGTGGGAAAGAGGAGCTTGGCTCACCTGTGGCAGCATCTTGGTGGTCTTTCGGTGGTCAAATCTGGACCTCCTCCATCGGATCTAGACCAATCTCCCCGGAGTTGTTACTACTGCAGCGAGATCTGGCCGTTGCGGGCTAAACTAGAACCTCCCGCGGTACGACTCCCGACGGCCAGATCTTTTTTTGTGGTGCTGGTGACCATGCTCATCGGCGGCTGGATCTTTTATATATATTTTTTTAATTGTTTGGAGTATGTGTTTACTAGATTGTTTATCGTTTCTTTTCCTTCTACCAACCAGTTTCATTGGTACAGTCCAGCACAAGGCGAGCCGCCGGTGGAGCTTTAAGCAAGCGTGGGTGAAGTCTTGTACCTCGTCCTGTGGCCTAGATCTGACTCACTGTCCCCCGATTTGGGTGTTGGCTGTACTCCGGTGAGCTCGGCCACTGCCGCTCCGAGGTACTCCGACGGCTAACCTCAGCGAGCGGCGGCGCTTGGCAGGAAGTGGTGACTGATGGTGGTTCCAATGGATCACGGATGGCACTGTGCGCAGGTGGACTTCGTCTCCTCTGCCTGCTCCCGTATGTAGCTCGCATCCCTCCATCGATTTCGTTTTTTCTTTTCTTTTTTTTCTTCTTCATCTTCAACTGAGTTGACCTGAAGTGTTGGATCTTGACTAATTGTAGGATGGCCTGGAGAAGCTGCAAAATATGTTCTGAGGAGATGCCATTGTTGGTGCTCGCTTGCCCAAATTTGTGGAGGTGCAGGAGCAGGATCTGGATCTCCTCACATGTGGAGTTCAGTCGGTGTATGCCATGGCAAGCTTTTGATTGCATCCAATGGCACCTGCATCTCATGTTCTCCCTCTCTTAACATCTTTTAACTAATATTTTTTTTTCCAAGATGCTCTAGTCTTGTTCACTTCCAGCACTTTTTTATCTATGAAAAAAACTGCAAATCAGTTCATGTTACGGTTTTCAGTTCTCTTTTGCCGGCATGTTCAGTGTTCTTGCTTTGTATGTTTCTTTTGAACATCTGCAGTTCGTCTTTAGAATATATTTTTTTTAATTTCTTGTATCACTGGAAACCATGTACTGTAGCTCTGTCAGTTATTGTTCTTTGTATTTTTTGGTCGATCTTTTAGTGAACTTCATGTATTGATTATCCTATTCCACTTTGGAAATAGTGAAAATTGACATAAACAGCAGTAACGCACTATGGTGCTGAATGTAAACGGTGTTTAGATGTTCTCAATTGGATATATGTGTCCCTCTGTTTCATTCTTATGTTGAATGCACATTTTCCTGACATTCAATTTGGTCTTGCTTCATGTTCATGTACATATGGTGTTCATGTGTCAGATCTTGCTGTTACTGGTCCGGTTTACTTACAATTTTTCTGATCTAAGTAGATATCTGATCATCACATGTTTATGTGAATTTTTGTCAATTTGAATAATAAAAGAGCTTGGAAATTTTGGTGAATATAGAGATAGATCCACGTACCGATTGCACTGCAGATGCTCATATTAATGTTTTTTTATTTGTTCTATAGAAATGGATGTACACTGCTTTGTTTTTTTCTTCATTTTTGAGTTGAAAAAATGAAGTGTACAGGAAGTGCTCATGAGTGGTACATGTAGTGTCAGATCTGTTTTTCTCTTGTGACTGCTTAAAGAATTTTGAATAGCATTTGAATAAAGCAAAGAAAATAATATCTTTTTGTCGATATGAAATGTTCATCAGGTGTACATATAGCATCAGATTTGTTCTTTTTCCTTGCAAAAAGGATGTCATACAAATAGGTAAGAGTGGTTCAGATATAAAACATGTGACATTTGTAATTTTGTTGTACTTGTACCATATAAACCTTGTGATCTTTACAGTTTAATAAAAATAAACACTTGGAAATAATCAAACATCTCCTGTTAACTTTGATTAGTGTATAAAAAGGTTGCACATGTACTGCTCACGTGGTCAATTAATCAAAGAACAGATGCTCATGTGGTTAATTAATCAAAGAACAGAATGCCTCCTCAGCCGGTACATTTTCAAATGTTTGCATCCTGTGCTTAGTACCTTTTAAAAGGTTCAGAATCACTCCATGTTATGTACGCCGATTCTGTGCTGAGAATGCCGGTTGCTAAGTTTAAAATTCAAAAGTTCATCTATCCATGTGAGGCTGTTATACTGGTGGGGACCTTACACTACCGCTGCATGTCAATAAATGGAAACTTGACCACTCTACTAAACTACAATTATGAAAGACCTAGAGTAGCACACTGTTGATCTGCGAGTTATCTGCAGCTCCATGACCCCCTGCTTGCCCACTTGACTGCTTGCCCACTTGCCACCTTTTCTATATTATCTTATGATATAATGTTCACGATAATCTCAACACCACTGCCGACTGGCCTAAATTCAAAGATTAGCGTGTCATCAATCTTCATAAGGGTGTCTGAAACAAACAACTTCCATGCAGCAGTCAAAGACCATCGACAAGCCCCCTGCTTCAATAACTCAATCTGATGTCTGAATAGGTGAACATCTTCAGTTTAGTCACATGCATCTCTAATGTCGTTTTGAAACGGAGCACGCCCATTTGAATCGGGTATTCATCACATTTACTAAAAAGGCAGCAATCAAAACCACCGTACCGGTTGTCATGCATTTATTTTCTGTGCTTCCTGCAACGCGACATGCAACTTAATGATCGGATGATTACGCTACACACTGTTTGAGTTACGGCTGCTGCTAATCATAATTTCACGAATCTTAAAAAGGAGACCACATCCAACGGCAGGGACCAGGGTGGGCACATGGCAATGTGCGCACAGAAGTTGCTCTCTTTTTGCAAACATGAAGCACAATGGGGATGTTTACCATTAGCAACTCAGTAAAGCTTGAAAACATTCCAAACCCATCCAACATTTGGTCGTTAGTCCAGAATTCTTGTTGCTGCTGCAGATGAAACACAATATATTGAGATGTCAATTAATGTTAAAATAAAGAGATTTAAGAATATACCAAATTGAGTGTTGTTGTTGCTGTGGCCTGTCATGGGGCATATTTTTTATTGCCCTCCTCTTCTTTTTCTTGTGCAACCTATCAGTCCATTTTTCAAACCTCCGTGAACTTCTATTTTTGACCACCCTTTTCTTTAGGCCAGTGACATGAGAGAATTTTTCAGATAGTCTAAATGATGGTTCTGGTTCCACAGGTTGATGAGTAGACAGATTTTTTATCTTTTCTTCAACATCTTTGTCCAGAGTGCTAAGTACATCATCAACCGATGAATATATTTCATCATACTCAGCTGCTCGTGAGGCAATTGCAAGGAACTTGCGAGATAGATGTTGGTAGCATCGTGTTGCATCAATTTTTGTATTTTCCAAAACTGTCTTTCCATGAATGTCTTGTACAGTCCCGCATCTTGCTTCACGTGTCCATCTTTTTAGAATATAGTGCTCAGGCAGCAGCTTAATATTCATCATGTCAAGAACTTTTAGAGCATGACTACATAATATCCCAATTCTTTCAAACTGCTTACAACTACATAAAACAGTTTCATTGGAAGGATCAGCCACAACCTTCTACTCTTCTTCCATTGTAGATTTTCCATCACGAGATAAGATCCCTACAATGTACTCATTAATTGTTTCAGTGGGTCTAGCATATGTTGCTGTGGATCTTTCATACTCAACCTAAAAAGCTTCAAAAATACATGCAGTGTACAGGTTGCTTGCTTGTACCAATAAAGGATTGGTTAATTTGATCCGAGGCAATTTCTGCCTTGAGTTAAATTCTGAATCCACCTCTTTGGCTCGCAATTTCTGCCTTGAGTTAAATTCTGAATCCACATTTTTCATGAAGCATTCAGCCCATTTCTCCTTTTGTTCATAGATACCACACAACCAGGTATCACTTTGAACTGCACTTCTCAAGGCACTGAAAGATTTTTCAAATGCTGTCTCATCCTCATGTTCAAACATACAAGCACTTAACACTTTTAAAGCACTAGATCCATCACAATCAAGACGAGCTAGGTGTGTGATAGCATTTTGCATTATGTGAAAAGTGCACAAACCATGCCAAGTTTCAGGAAATACTATAGATATCGCCTTTTTCATTGCCGAATCTTGATCCGTGTAGATGGTCCTTGGATGTTTTTGACAATGTGCACTCAAAAAAGCTTTGAAAAGCCACTCGAATGATTCAGCTGTCTCATCATACAATAGAGCAGCTCCAAATACTACTATTTGCCTGAAATGATTAAATCCAACAAATACACCAAGGGGTCTGACATCTTTGTTTGTTCCAAATGTGGTATCAAAACTAACAACATCACAAAATTGAGCATAGTCAATAAGCATTTTAGCATCTGCCCAAAACATATTGGTTATTTTTTCCTCACAATCCAGTTGTATGGCAGAATAAAATGATGGATTTTCTACACATTTGTCTGCAAAATACTGTAATATGCCTCCAGCATCTCCAAACTCTAACCTTCGTTGTCTTTTTGTCCTCAAATAGTTCTTGAGGTCAGCCCGGGTGTAGCTAAGGTTACTTAGACCACCAGCCTGTCTACTAGCTAATTCATGTGCATCTTTTGGCCTAATTCCTGATGCATCTGCCATTTCAATCTGTGCACCTTGCACATTAGAAATTGTCCGATGTGAAGCCATTAGATGGCAAGTTTCAGGTAGCTGAGGGATATGGTTATGCTCAAGAACTAGATCGTATAAGTCATAAGTTCCATTTACTCGGTTTAGTGTAATTCCCATTCTAACTTTACAATCAGTTCTAGTTTCTGCCCGAGGATTCTTTGTTAGATGATCCCTTTTATCCTTTACCCTATGACCAGCCTTTGCACATACAAATCTGCTAGAAGTGGACACTCCATCTATTTTGCTTTTATTGTCATACTGTTTTCTTACACCAAAGCATGTCATACGACCATAATTGACCCAGAAATTCCAAGCCTCATCCACACTATTAAATTTCATACCTATGACTGGCATCCAACTTGGTGGGTTCTCCATCCTATAAACATGAAGAAAATCCAAAAAGTTAGAAATCTTATGTTTCATCTAATTTTGTACATTTTATAAATTATTAGACTTGTCAAATAAAATACTTACTTATTTGACTCACAATCCATAGCACCTGTTTACTTTCAGGAGAGTCTTTACATGGTGGACCAAGCAGCGAGAGAGAGGATGAAAGTGGTGCTGGACCACAGCAAGAAGGATGAAAGTGGTGCTGGACCACACGAGAGGCAAGTAAAGAACTGAAGTAGTGCTGGACGCTCGGACCACACCTAGTTTGTCATCTCCATTGACAAACTAGGTGTCATGCAACTAGAACTTGATGTTGTGGAAGAGTTGAGAGAATGAAGAAAACGATAAGATGATACCTAAGGAACTTTCACAATATTTGGGATAATAATGACAATTTAGACTTATTAAATTTTGAGATGAAGAATATAGAAATGTGTGCAGCAGCTCGTTAATTAGGTGCCTCCTTTAGAAAATAGTGTGTGATGCATATAAAAAATTGTACGAAGTAACTATTGGAGTCCAGACCCTATGTAACAAAAATAACAATAATAGATGTAGAGTTAAGAAACAATAATTTGATTGATATATGCTTGCTCCAATATATATTGCTTCATTGCTGCGTGAACTGTCCATGGATGTTCTATCAATTTAAAACAAAAAGTAGTTTGTTTCATGCAATATACTCCAAAAGCATAGCCGAGCAGTTTAATACATTACTATCGGAATATTCGAACTGAAAAATAAAAAAAAATGAAAAGATCCCAGTCACTCCCCACTCCCCAGCTCACCATCTCCGCGTGATTTTTTTTTCAGATTTCATCCCTTACTTTACTGTACTTTATAAATCACGATTCTGTTTTGACATAACCAAATGACACTTATAAAAATATAATTGACACGCAAGGATTGACTTATTTGGTGATACCAATCACTTTGGTGCGACTTGGCCTGATCAAAACATGCAAGATCTCGGAAATAAAAATCTTTATAGGTCATTAATGAAATATTAGTTAAAATATGAGAAAAATCTCTCCTGGTCAAGGTTGAGATAACCGATTGAACCGTGAGAACCGCCCGGGGCCGGACCACCGGTTAACCGGATAACCGGAAAAACCGGCCGGTTAGCCGGACGAAATTTGATTTGTGGCCGCGCCGGTCGCAGCCCGGTTAACCGGCCGGTTTCTCCGGTGAACCGGCCGGTTTGCCCGGTTAGCCGGCCGGTTTTCAGGCACAGTGCAAATTGCAATAGAATCAAGAAAAATTCAGAAAAATAGGGAAAAAATGCATTAACTGCCCTAAAATATTAACGATAATTTTAGACATAAATTCATATTATATCCACTTCATAGGACACAACACAACCATATTGCCTAATGAAAAGTCAAATATAGTTGTCTAACTCATATTGTTCACAAATTCATACAACAACAAGATTAATTGTACATTATACATAGAAAATATGACTTTCACTCATGTCTCGGCTATAGTTGTCCAAAACATAGTCTTCAACAAATATTATACATCAAGAAAATTTGGGAGAGGGAGGGTTAGTCGGCCGGTTATAGCGGTTAACCAGCGCTTTGACCGGTTAACCAACCGGTTATAAGATTCTATAGCCTTTTTACCTTTATTTGTGTTCCGTAAATTTTTTCTATGTCAAACAACTTCAATTTCAAATTATTCTTTTACTATAAATCTTTATTTCTTCTCTAGTTTTTTAACAAATTTTTTATACAAAATTTTTCAAATTTTGAAAATTTTTGAATTTGAACCGGGGGTTAACCGGCCAACCGGTGCAACCGGCCCGGACCGGTTTACCGGTTAACCGGGTTAACCGGCCGGTTAACCCCGGTTCTTTGAACCCTGCTCCTGGCCCCTTTGCTTCCACGATAGCCTTCCTCGCTCCCTCGCCCTCCGCCGCCCGACCCCGGACGCCGACGGTGTCGCCGCCCCTGTTCCCCGCACGCCTTCCCTCCCACGCCGCGGATCCCCTCCTCCCGTTTCCTTCTGAGGTTCGTCGCACTTCCGCTGGGCCATTGCGACTTGCAAGAAAGATCCCCTTTCTGATTTACTGATCCCGACGAGTTTTTGGATCTATTGCTGCAGGGACCAAGGATGTCGTTGAACACGACGTCGAGACAACTGAATAGGAACTTGCAGGGCACGCACTCTTTCGAGATCTCCGACTACGCGGTCCAGAAGAGAAAGGGCACTGGCAGGTTCCTCGAGTCCAGAAGCTTCACCGTCGGCGACTACTTCTGGGCCATCCGCTTCTACCCCATGGGGTTATCTAGTGATACCTCCAAGAAGCAGGTCGCCATCTCCCTGGAGCTCTTGAGCATCAACACCAAGGTCAGGGCCTTGTACGACCTGCGCTTGTTTAACCATGCTTCAGGACTGACAGAGTCGATCTACTCTGAAACTATCCCAAGGATGTTCACATCTAATTTCCACGGGTCTGAATCCCGCCCGCTGCACCCAGTGTTCATAGAGAGAAGCAAGCTCGAGCTGAAATCGTCTGGGTACATCATCGATGATTGCCTCACCATCCACTGTATTCTCACTATCGACACACATAGGCATACGCGACGACTGAGGAGAACCAAAGGGGACTTTGTGATCTGTATGTCATCGCTGAGCTTGTCGGAGCATTTTGGCAAGCTTTTGATGGATGAGGAGGCATCTGATGTCGTTTTCATTGTGGAAGGGGAGGCGTTTCCTGCACACAAGCTTGTGCTCGCGGCACGCTCCCCTGTTTTCAAGGCACAGTTCTATGGGCCGTTGAAGGACAACACCGGACGGGAAGTTACCATGGAGGATATCAAGCCCGATGTCTTCAAGGGCATGCTGCATTTCATCTACACTGATGAGCTGCCTGAATGGGGTGACCTGAATGATGATCAGTACTGTGAGATGGTCAGCCATATACTTGTCGCTGCAGATAGATATGACATTGACAGGCTGAAGCTGTTGTGCGCAAAAATTTTGCAAGATTATCTAGATGCGAAGACGGTTGCAACAACTCTGACATTAGCTGATCGGAGTAACTGCCAGAGCCTTAGAGAGTTTTGCATGGATTTTATGGCCTCCACGGATTGCATGGATGCTGTGGTGGCAACCCAGGGTTACGCAGATCTCAAACGAACCAATCCTTCTATTTTGATTGATGTGTTGGAGAGGACAAGCAAGTTTCGGAAAAGAGATTAGGATTTGCACCTGATCAGGCATTTGTGCTAGCTGCCTTGGTTGCTTGCGCCTGTACTTCCTGTAACTATGTGCTACTGTCTGCTTGCTTTCTGTTTTAACTGCCAGAGCTTCCATGGTCTATTGCTATCTATAAATGAAATAAAATTTTCTTTCAGGCACTATTTCATCTAGCTATTGTTTAATCGTTGAATGCATACTTGGTATATCATCACATGGGCACTATTTCAGGAACCCTGCAGTTTTAAATATTAGTGCTTGGCCTTGTTGTGTTCTGATCATATCTCTTTTCTTTGACGGCTTGCTCTAGCTTTCATGCTTGTTTGCATTATCCTAGTTGCATGTTAAGTAATTTCTTGCATGGTGAGTTTTGTGGTCCGGCAATACTGCCGGAAGAAGAGGAAAGGGACGCCGTCAGCAAGCCAAAGTGGCTAGGATAAGGCTGGCCGGAGTTCTCAGAATAATTAGGGGGAAGTTAGTAGTTTGTTAGCAAGTATTTTTAGCTAGTTTTCAAGGTTGTTTGCATGGCGCCTGAGTTATAAAGGCAGCCGGGTCTTCAGTTGTAATCTTTTATGGAAGAAGTAACCAATCCCCCTTGAGGTGGGATGTTCTGTCGGCACGGTGGTGGAGGACATTCCTCTATCATCCGTCCAGAGCAATTCATCGGGGCTAGAGCAATTCATCGATTCATGTCCCATACTCGCTCCGCTCCATTCCTCAATCGCAGCTGCTCCTACATTCGCCCTTACGCTCACCACGTCGTCCACGCTGTATCAAATTGGTATCAGATTCACCTCGAGCATCGACAACACTATCCGACTCCGAGTCCGATCCTGATGCCATGACCTATTCAGCCAAGCTCGACCAAATCATCGCCCAACTCACCACCATCAACAAACGCCTGGACTCCCACGACACCTGCATCGCGCGCACAGAGAAGTACCAGTCCGGCGACACCTCGTCGTCGCAGCCACCCCACAATAAGTCATTCAACGGCGGCGGCTCCATCAACCGCTCCCATGATGACAATCGCCGTGAGTCCAACCGCTCGCCTAAGCTAAGTTTTCCGCACTTTGACGGCGAGTGCGATCCCCTGCCTTCAACAAATGTGAGTCCTACTTCAGAGGCATGCGCACGATGA
The DNA here is from genome assembly GCA_031894775.1 of Chloris gayana. NCBI lineage: Eukaryota > Viridiplantae > Streptophyta > Magnoliopsida > Poales > Poaceae > Chloris > Chloris gayana. The sequence goes on along the minus strand of JAUNZO010001003.1, from coordinate 544,872 downwards.
AGAGAAGGTGTGGATGGCGTCCCTACACCTGGATGGCATCACGACGGAGTGGTTCTTCAACCTGGAACGTGACAATGGGGTCATGTCGTGGCCTCGTTTTGTGACGACATTGGTCGATTCGGGGTCTACACATACATTTGTGCGGGACAACATTGCACACCAGCTGGGCCTCAATGTCGTGCCGTGCCCCGACTTGTCCGTGAAGGTTGCCAACGGCGATCAAGTAGCCACTGCGGGAGTCTATGCCAAAACGACAGTAAGCATCGACGGCATGACATTCTCCATCAATGGCTACTCCTTGCCCCTCGTCGGCTTTGACGTGATTCTCGGTGTCCAATGGCTCAAAACATTGGGCCTGATTTTGTGGGGGTTAGCAAAACCACCCCTTGATAGAGGATCGGGAGTCCGGGATCAAGGAAGTGTTCCTAGGGAGCACACGAGGACACACAGTTTTACCCAGGTTCGAGCCGCCGTTTAGGCGTAATACCCTACGTCCTGCTTGTCTGATGTGTATTGAGCACGAAAGATTACAGAGGTGTTCTTGAGTTCTAGGGTTTGAGACAGCCTGTCTATTACATGGCCAGGGCTCCACCTTTTATAGACCAGGGGGCGTTACGGTGCATTTTCCCGAAATCTTCTGGTTGTTGGTCTGAATCCATCTGCGATACGAGAATTGAAGGCGCTCCTCGCTCGAGGCGCGGTGCCGCGCCGTTGGTCCGTTGGAAGGAGGCATGACGGAACCCGTCGTACAGGGCCCCCTCCTCCCGTTGCCCCGTCGGAGGGGCAAGGCGTAATTGCCTGCCCATTACGCCGTTTCCCCGTACGTCATGGCCCGGGTCCGGGTTGTGGCGCTCTCTGCGGGGTGCCACGCGTCGTTTGCAGGAACCGAGGACGGGAGTTAAGGCTCCCCCGTCCTGGCGGGCCCCGTGGTCGTGTCACGCGCCGCGCGGGCATGCTAGGGTTTCGGGGCGTGCGGCGTTGCCCAATAGCGTCGGCTTCCCCGGCACGCCTCCCCTTGGCTGGGCCACATGAGCCTTCTGCGTCCGTTGGCGTACCCAAGCTGGGCCGCCTCTGCCGGTCCATAGGCGGTTATGGGGACCCTAGTTCCCAGTACACCGACAACACCCATAAGTCTTTTTGTTGCAAATCCACACCTACTCACTTTGTTACAAAAACCACCCTATTATACACATACATAATCTATTTCATGTGATTTTGATGATATAAATTAAAGAGTAAATTGCATTACAGGTACCACAACTTGCGAGGTGGGTGCAACTTGGTCACAAATATTGTATTTTGTGTAAATTCATCACTAATCATGTTTTAGGGGTGCAATCAGGTTATCAATCCGTCACCTCGGACAATCGAGCACATCGGACAATTGACTCTTTTATCAACCTCGCTTACATGTGTGTTTGTCAACATATTTTTTAATCAAGAAACAATTAGCCCTATTATCCTATGTAATTGTCAAGTTCCACAGTCATCCTTGTGCACAATAATCTTCCATTCTTTTCTTATTATTCCTAGGAATATTTATTGCTACCCTATCTTGAGGATATATCGCTTTATTACCTTTCTAACTTCCCAAGGGCTACCAAAGGCCATGCCAACCTGTTATAAAAAAAGGCCATCCCAACTAAAAACTTTATATGTGACGGATTGTCTAAGGTGCCGTTCAAGGTGACATGACGGATTGTCTAAGGTGCCGTTCAAAGTGACAGATTAATGACCTAATTGCATCCCAACACATGATTAGTGACAAATTTGCATAAATTACAATATATGTGACTAAGTTGCACCCACGACGTAAGTTATGATACTTGTGATGCAATTTACTCTAAATTAAAAATAAACACGTACGCGTTAACTAAGTTTAACACGTTTTATTTTTTTTGAATGATTGTTATCTTAAAATTTATTTTTGAAAGAGTTATAATTATCTTATTTTCGGTAATATATTTTTTTTCCTGATCTGAAACTCTAGGAACACAGACTAACCGTGCAGACCGACGTGCCCAAGAACATTAATTAGCCTCTTCTCTTTTAGGTCTCCCCCTCCCTCGGAGGCAGAGAGGACCCGGTGGATTCGTCGCGAGAACAAGTTTCGCATCTCCCTCGCGGAACTGTAGCAGGAGAAAGAAAGGTGGAGTGGAGGGAGAAGACGGCTGCATCCTCTGGACACCCGAGTTGTTGGGGCGGTTAATGGGAACTCCGGTTCCAAGTACACCGACACAAGGCCTTGGGAATAATTCCCTACTGATATAGATATATATCGTGCTCCTCCTCCTCCTCCTCCTCCTCAGGTCTTGACGAGAAAACAAAATTTATTCCGGTGGTCAGAAGTCAGAACTGGGATCCCCAACATCAATTATTTCCAGATGCTAGCGAATCTACTCGACGCGCGTACTGAGCCGATTATACACCAAGGATGTGTTGTGCTATGACTGGCTAAATAATAACACAACATTATTTGATTTACCTAGCTTTTAATAGTGCGACGAAACAGCTCGTCGTCTACGAAGGTGATGCTGTAACAGTCGTCGTCGTACAGTCTCCTGTTGCAAAGGATGATGTCGAAGAATCCGTATTTACTATAGCGGTCAGGTTCAAAAGTCCCAGAACCAGAAGAGGACGTAGCTGAAGCGCCGAGCACGTCCTGCACGGTGAACCAGGCCGTGGTGCTGCAGCACCCGTGAGAGGTGATGCTAACCCTGCCAGGCAGGGGCAGGAGGTCGAGCAGGACGCTGATATGGAGCGGGCGTTGGTGGTCCTTCCTGAGGATGGCGGCCAGGACTCTGCTCCAGAACCGTGCGTCGAAGTTGCTCCCGGAGCAGCGGGCCAAGAACCTGTGCGTCGAGGAAGCACCCGGAGAGGTGGCGGGAGATCTCCAGTGCCAGGGCCACGAACCCCGGATGGCGGTCCCGCGGGTCCGTGCCGCCGAACGCGAGCGCCTTGAAGTAGTACCAGTACTCCTCCTCCGGCAAGCGGTGGAGCACCAGGGGCTCCACCGTCCCGATAATCCGGCCGACGTTAGCGTCGCGGCAGGTGAAGATGAGCTTGCTCCCCTCGGCGAGCTTGCTCGTCGTCAGCAGCGCGGCCCAGGCCGACGACTCGTCGACGGTGATCCCGCAGTCGAACACCAGCAGGGACCGACCCACCGCCCCGAACCGTCGATGCTCGTCGAGGATGCGGCGCACGCCCGCAAGGTACTCGGGCCTGTAGCTCCCAATGCGTGTAACAAGCGGCCAACCCCGACCCCTCACCGGCGCTGAGCACGTCCAGCGTGTGGAACCACTCGACGCGCGCGAAGTGGCCGCGCACGCGCTCGTCATCGCAGGCGTGCTTCACCAGCGTGGCCTTGCCTACCCCGGCATCGCCGACCACCGCGAGCGCGCTCAGCCCGGGCGCGCTCCGCAGCAGGAAGCCGACGACGCGCTCCGTCTCAACGTGGCGCCCAAACACGCGTCGGTCCATGTACAGCGTCGTGGTCAGCTTGCGCCGGGGGTACCCCTGCACCAGCAAGAGGAACTCGCGGATGTAGTCGCCCCTCAGGCTCTCCAGCTCCTCCACCACAGAGGTAAGCGCAAGACGACGCCGCTTCTTCTCGTCACCGCCGCCCAGGGTCAGCCGGACACGCTTGGCGGCGTTGAACGGCGAGCAGATCGTGACCGTGGAGTCATCGGCGTCGGCGTCGCCGGTTCTGGCTTCGTCGAGCTCCGTGACCTCGAGCGCGAAGCGGCCGCGGTACATTACGTCACGGAGCTCCTTGAGCTGGGCGAGGAGCTGCACGTTGGTGATGTGCCGCCCCTCGGCCTCCTCGACCGTGCTGCCGATGCTGTGCAACAGCAGCTCCAGCCTCCGCCGGTTGGCTTTCCACCAGGCGCCGGCCGACGACGGACGCGGGAAGTTGCCGATCAGGAAGTCGAATACCCGGCCCAGGATCTCGGACAGCGCCGTGGGGACAACAACATCCCACATCACGTCCATGCTGATCCGCCGCGCTCTACGGTGACTCACACTCTCGCTCTAGACAGGGGTCTTACTAATTTGTAGACGTGCGAGCTTACCAGGGGCACACCACCGACACCGATTACAGACTGCTGCCCGGCCCCAAGATGCAACACTAGTCCATGAACGCTGCAAGAAATTTCCGTTCAAGTCCCCGGCTGCTGCTGCTGCACCCAATCCGTGTGTCCTGTCCAGCGTGTTGCCCGGCAAGTCAAGTCTCCGTGCTCAATCGAGTCTTGCGTTTAGTCTCACATCGGATATTGATGATGGGAAAGTCAACTAATTAAGAAGGTCCGATCCTCACCTATTACGGATTTTTCTTCCTTCACTGGATGCTACACGCTTACTCCCAACCACAATTGTAAACTTGACACCGCTGATTGTTACAATTGTTTGCCGTTGGACACATATATCAACAACATTGCCCCACAAGCAAGATCCTAGAAAGTCTCTCCTATACTATACTACTTCTTTATTTTTTCAAGGTAACACCTCCTCATCCTATGTCCGTTCTATGCTTGTTCTCCATCTGTCATCTTGCACAATAATTGAGACGCCCTACAACCGGACAGCATTTCCTGTTAGATGGACAACAAGTGATGCAGGATCGTCCACGACGAGTAAACCTATTTGTGACCCAAAACACACGCAGCTGGCTAGCTCAGGCCGGTGCCGACCTCGACCGGACTTTCCTCGTCTGCGACTCTGCCGTATCCAGCACAGAAATAGAAATAACGGAGAAACCGGTGAAGACGGCACAAAAAATTTCAGAACAGAAACAGAAACAACTAAGAACGAGTCTGCAGAAATCGTTAGTGGAAGATTTGTTTCATGGCACTGAAAAATCGTTCTCCATAAATTACTATCGTATACATCTCTCCAGAAATTTAGTGGTGGACCTGGAGGTGTTGGAGAGACAGTTCTAGCCAATATTCACTATACCACGGTTCACTATCGTCGTTTTACATTGGGTCGCTAAAGGTGCTTTTAATGACCAATGACCGGTCGCTAAAGACCTTTAGCGACCTATACTTTTGGTTGTTATAAGTGGCGTCGCTATAAGTTTTAGCGACCCATCGTTAGTCGCTATAGCCAAAGCTTTAGCGACCCATGGTGCATTGCTAATAATAGAATTGGTGACCCACAGTCCATCTCTAACAGATGATGTAATCACAACACAAACCCACATTATTAATGTTAATCTATATCAACAATGCTAATCCACAATTAGTTACCCATTAATCACAAGTGGTACATAACCAATCGAATGCAATTAGATTGAATCTTGTAACCAACTAGGACTCTACATGTTAGGAGGGGCAGGGACCCCCTACAAACACATCGACAAATATTGGCATCCTACTAATAGTCGGTAATACAATTGATACAGGACGTAGGGTTATTACTCTCGATACGAGGGGGCCTAAATCTATCTAAAATCCCTGTGTGTTTTTGTGTTGCATCATCGTGTTCCTGATCCGTGCGGGGTCATATAGTTTACTCGTTGAGTTAAACCTGGACATAATTGGCCAAAATACTCGAAGAAGTAATCTTCGACCCTTGGGCTTAATTTTCGGCTTTAGCCCATAATTTGATCAAAACTGGAGGGGGGGGGGGACAATTTTGTTCTTCCATGATTGACGCTAGTTAGCCGTCTAAGCACCATGTTGACACATTTAAGCCAACATTCTAGCATTGATCAAACACTAGAACGTCCCTGAACCTAATTGGATATCAAACCCACATTCAAGTACAATATCTTAAGTACAAACTTAGCATTATCACATTTAGACTATAGTCAAGGTATATGTCATTCATAACAACAAGGTAGCAAGTCTATATCACCATGAAAGCATAACAAAGTCCTATGTCATGAATTGATATAAAACCAAAGAATGAACTCATAATATAAACAAAATTATATTAATTAAATAGATCTCAAATACGAAAGGAATAAGAAAAAGGATACAATAGCCATTACCAAACTCCTATGACTTGGTGACTTGAGCAAGGCTCAACCTAGACTAAAACTCCACTAGAACTTGGAACTACTAAATGAGAGAGGAAAATGATTATTTCTTGAGTGTTTGTAGAACTGGAAAGCACTCTTCTCTTTAAATAGGGTCCAAAGGTCAGTTTCTAGGAGTAACCGCCAAGGAACCACCAGACACCGACGTTAGGAATCTCAAGAGCATCCTCCATATGGAAGCCTCGGGCAAACCGCCTTACTCCTAGGCGGACCGACCAGGGAGTTGGGCCTTTGGCCTAGTGCTTCCTCTAGTGGGATAGCACATGGATTCTCTTGTATTTTATGTCAGTTAGCCACCAAGCAATCCCGTGTAGCCACATGTTAGAACCGTTGTGTCCAATTGTCACTGTCCCATTGGCTGGAATGGTGCTTTCACAGATCCTGCTCAATTTCTCCACGTCTTTTGTATCCAATCCGTGCATGCACAAGTTTCCTCCAAGACAAGTGGAAACTTATTATTTTCAACTAACATGTGTGTATGAAATGCCAAATCTTCCTCTTTTTGTAATCAAATTGGCGGTCAAAATTGGTACTTAATGACCATCAATGAGACCCCCCCCCCCCCCAAGCTGAACTTTGCTCGTCATCAGGAAAGCTAGACTTAGGATTTGTTGGCCATGAGTTGTTGCAATGTCCTACCCTTAACATATATCCAAATTCACAACTCCGACATATGATCATTTGTTTTTTATTTACCCGTGGTGTGTTGTAGCTTCTTGAAATCTTAAGCTATTGGAAGACAGAATAGTTCGTAGCACTCCTATTTCTCCTACTATCTATTTGATCAACTTTGGCCCGGAGGTTAGTTTTTGTGGCAAATCTAACTTCCTCAAATGATTCACTCAGACGCTCAAAGTGTATGTATTCCTCACCACGGCTTATTGTGCCTCAAAAATCCTACCTCGAAAGGATGATATATGGATGTCAAGGTAAGGATAGATGTGGCATATCTGTATTTCATATGTCACCGAGTCAAAAGAGTGGACCCACAAAGAAAACATTTCCTACAAGCATGATCAAGCTGTACATGTGTGGCGGATATGCTGAAGTGGAATGAAGACTCTTTCGTGCTTTTCTATTATTGAGGAGGCGTACCGTTATCATTCAATTGTGAAAGGAAAAAGGATGAGGAGTTTTAAGGTCCAAACTATTGGCTAGTATTTTACTAAAACAATTGACCGGTAGTTTGATCTGATAGTGTAGATTCAGTATCGTCGATCTACCACTGCTAGCTAGTATTTTATCAGTTTGATGGTAATATTGGAACAAACAACAGTGGAAGATCTATAATAATTAGTTGCTTTCTGATGATTAGTAATGCGGGATGCTAACAGTGATTGCTTGTTTTTAGCTAGTGACCGGCAGTTTGCATGTGTGAGTATGTGCGTTTTTGTAATGATAATCACCATGCTTTATCTGTTTATCTCCTAATACTGCTCCTATATAAAGGAGGTTAGAGCATGTACTCAACAATAATACAGAAGAAGAGTTTGCCAAATGAATCAGTTTTCTTATCTTTGAGTACGCATTCCTGAGGTCTGTGCCAACAACCACAGACCATTTATTTTTGGTGTCGCCACAAAGCCCAGTTTTTACTGCAGCAGAAAATCCTCCTTTTTGCTTGGAGACACTGTTGATAGAGCCCTGCTACAGAGGGTGAATAGACTAGCGATGGCGATGTGTTCTCCCATATGGTGACGGAGCCTAGCAGCAACCCAGAATGCAGAGGCGGTGCGTTGCCTGGGGCGACGGAGCCATGCGGTGACTTGTATCTCGAATCATTGATGGCACTAACGATCTGGGGATTCCGGAAGGAGTGCCATGCCGGAACATTCAACAACTTAGGCCCCCGTTCGTTTCCTGCCCTCTAAAATTTAGCACTGTCACATCAACGAGAATCTTACTATTTATGAATATTTCGATCAATTTAATGATAAAACTCTTTTAACAGATTGGTACTAATTTTCGAGATGAATCTAATGAGGTTAATTAATCTATGTTTTATTAAAGTGATGCTACAGTAATTGTCTTCTAATCATGACTTAATTAACCTTATTAGATTCGTCTCGTGAATTAGACTAGGGGTCTGTAATTTATTTTGTAATTAAACTTTATTTAATACTCCTAAATAGTAAGATAATTTTTGATGTGATAGCTATAAATTTTAGACCCCAGGAAACGAACACACCCTTAACCAGGTGTGCTAGCATCCAGGCTGGGTGTAGTCTATTGTTGGATTTCATTCAGGGTTCTGTAGGTCGTCAGCTGATTTTGTATCAATTGTACCTGACAACAGCAACGGTGGTTGTTCTCGTCTTCCACCCAACCTATTTGGAAGGTTGCGTCCATGTGTGGTGTCACACAGTTAATCTCCTCGCGTTCAGCTCTCCAACGTGGGCTTGCGTCATGAAATGCACCAAGCAACCCCCAACAAACAATGAACTCTTTACGTCAAATGCACCAAAAACTGATGCAAATGCTGAGCCAAGTGGATTTGTTGTTTTGAAAAAGGGAGGCAAGTATGGGGATTTTTTTTTCCAAAATCCCTATACTTTCACGCATGGTTATACATTAAAGCCTCTTGGACTCTTGGTCTCTTATTTTGATCCACGGAGAAATAAGGGCATGGATCACGTGGAAGTCAGCAGGGGCGACGAGGAGACATTCATGGTTTTCGGGAGTGTAGGACAACAAGAGGCATATTGTGACAGTAATACTTGGACGTCTTACCACGAATGGACGGCGGAGACTGCGGCGGCGGATCAGTAGAACAACAGTTTGCTGTTACGAGAGCACAATGTAAGTGCCATGGACACATCTATGGCCGACAAAGTAGCCTAGGATATGGAGGCACACATGGTCCACAGTTTGAGGCTATCAATAGTGTACAATAATGTTGAATGTTCTTGAAGACCAGACGAGAACATTGTTGAATCGTGGCTGCTTCGATGGCCGTGCTCACTGCTCAGCTGTAGATATCATCTGATTCAACGATTCCACTTCAGCACAACTCTTATATAGTTTTTTCTATGTTGTGGCTGCCAGGCAGGTTGTATGCGTACCAGATTTATAATAAATAGTTGTTTTCTGAAATAAAATTAAATTAATAATCTCTTTTTAATCTATGAGATGTGTTATTGATCTACATGAATTGTTTTCTATGGAATCAGCCCTTTGGGGTTCCCCTCATCTTTCTCTCTGCCACCACAAACCATCCATTTTTGGCGTCGCCACAAAGCCCAGTTTTAACTGAAACAGCAAATCCTCCTTTTTGCTTGGAGACACTGTTGATAGAGCCTTGGTACTGAGGGTGAAGGGACTCAAGGGACTAGCGATGGCGATGCGTTCTCCCATAGTGACGGAGCCTAGTAGCAACCGACAGAGGCAGTGTGTCACCCGGGGGTGATTGGAGCCATGCGGTGACTTGTGTCTTGAATCATTGATGACAGTAATGACATGGGGATTCTGGAAGGAGTGACATGCCCGAACGTTCAACAATTTCACCAGGCGTGCTAGCGTGCAGGCCGCGCGTAGTCTAAGTCGGATTTCATTCAGGGTTCTGTAGGTCGTCAGCTGGTTTTGATTCAACTGTACCTGACAACAGCAACGGTGGTTGTTCTCATCTTCCACCCAACCTATTTGGAAGGTGTCCTCCGTGTGGTGTCACACAGTTCGTCTCGTCACGTTCAGCTCTCCAACGTGGGTTGTGTCATGAAATGCACCAAGCAACCCCCAACAAGAAATGAAATTAACTTGAAATGCGCCAGAAACTGACGCAAACGCCAGAGCCAAATGGATTTGTTGTTTTGCAAGGGAGGTAAGTTCCATTTAGCTCTTATTCGGGCCAAATTTCTGGGTGCAACGGACCGGTTAATGCATTGTCGGTTGGTCTACCTAACGTTGCAAGTTTTGGTAAATTCAACTTCTAGCAAATTTGTGACATCGATACAGGTAACCTCGCAGAATTCCATACGTAAAGGTCAGCAATGTTGTACGTAAGCTATCTACCAGAACAAGAGTACATGCTTTCTTGACGCACCTCTGCATAAAACCTGTGGGAGGCTCTGCTTTCTAGCTGATCCTGCGTGACTGTCACACGCAAATGCAGCCCCCTTTCTCAGCATCCGTTGCATATAGAGCAAACTACCTGTTGAAACGCATGAACGTATTTTCGGCCAGAGTTAGTGGTTGCAACTGAGCGTTAAAGCAGTACAGGCTGGCATGACGTGTCGAAAAACACCACAGGTTGCCATGAATTGTCTTGTACATATGGTATTTGTCATTTGTTTTGAAACTTTCTAGGAAAATGTTTTCAATTTACTAATAATACATGGTAATTTCAATATTCCAAGGCCCGCTTGAATTGACCTAACAGACTAGCTTTTAAAAGCTCTAGCAGATTCAAACGTCACAGATATTGGTCCAACTTTCACTAGATATAAAATCTCTTATCCCAAGCCGCCACAAGCTAGATTGTAAAGGGATCTTTGTTATATAGTAACAAGTAATTTTTTCATAAGTTGTTTACATTCGGTACATTACTACATTAACGCTCTATAGCGGCGGGCTAAAAAGGGCCTTAGTGGCGGAAACATTAAACGCCACCGAGGCCCTTTCACTAATTATAACCAAAAGTAGTCACGGTTCCGCCTGTCGGGTTGCATTAGCCTAATAAGGCGTCAGTGGCGGTCTAGGGACCGCGACTGGCACCGTTAATCTACTAACAAAAGAAGGCGGGCTCCAGCTGGGACCCGCCCTAGACACTATTAATGTCACGTTAGCACAAAAGAATTATTTCTGTTTTTTTAAATTAAGTTCATTTCTCAAATTTAGAAAATGCATCCACTATTTGAAAGGAATGTAAATCTTTGGAAACAAAATCAAAATCTCTCTGTTCGTCCATCAAGACTAAGATAAACTAAGGCATTCACCAAGGTTTACGGCATCGGAATGGTACTTCCTCTCTCTTAGATTACTTGCGATTGTGGCTTTGTACCAGGTTTATTGAACATTCTCTGAATATAGACATCTATCGATGTTTATTGAATTCTATGAATCTGGGCACCAAAAAACACTCCCACGATGACGGAGAGAGTAGTGTACAACGTTTCCAATAATCACTTACTGCCAAAATAGTATACGTAGTAAATAAATACGGTGATCAAATCACTGAATTTATTTCAATAATTTTTGCTGCATATACATTGTCTAACTAGTTACAATGGAAGGCATTCACCAACGTTTATGACACCAAGAATGGTAATGTTCAAAGGCTCCAATCACTCATTGCAAAAATAGTAAAGGTAAGAACCAAATGTGCTGGTTACAGCAGCGAAATTTTTTTTACATCACTATTGTTGCATATACATTGTACCTCACTACTTACAATGCAAGGTGCATTCACCAAGGTTTACATGGTTGAGTATAATGGCTCAAATCAGTCGTTGCCAAAATAGTAAATGCAGTAAGTAAATGCAATGATTATAAATGAGTGAATTGTACTATTTGGCATCACTCTTGTTTCATATACGTTGTACTGGTTAAATAAGAAAAAATAATAGCCCAGCCTAAAAAAAGAAAATTAATATATTTGCCACGGCAGTTTCTTAATTTGTGGCATGTAGTGCTCTGGGCTCGGCTATTTAAGAGCTCCAACCCCTGCACCATTTCACTCACCAACATCGCTTTCAACAGCCACTCACCAAAACCATGGTGCTCACCATGACCACCGGCCCAGAGGACTCGCTCCTCTTCCTCCTCCCGCTCACCTCGTCGCTCCCACCCCTCCTAGCGGTGTTGGCCCTTGGCGCCGTTCTCCTATGGCTCTCGCCTGGGGGCCCTGCGTGGGCACTATCCCGCAGTCGGCGCCCTCCATCTGGCCCACCCGGAGTGGTCACCGCACTCTCTAGCCCTGTGGCTCACCGCACCCTTGCGGCGCTCTCACAAGTTGTTGATGGTGGAAAGACATTGATGTCTTTTTCCGTCGGCCTCACTCGCCTTGTTGTGGCGAGCCAACCTGATACAGCCCGTGAGATCCTGGTGAACCCAGCCTTTGGGGACCGCCCCGTGAAGGAAGCAGCACGACACCTCCTCTTCCATCGCGCCATGGGGTTTGCCCCCTCCGGCGATGCACACTGGCGTGGACTCCGTCGCCTTGCTGCGAGCCACCTCTTTGGTCCACGCCGCGTGGCGGCGTCCGCACACCACCGGGCTTCTATTGGTGAAAACATGGTTGTTGATGTGGCCACCACCATGTCCCACCAAGGGGAGGTGTCCCTACGCCGGGTCCTACATGCCGCATCACTGAACCACATCATGAGCACTGTGTTCGGCAAGCGCTACACTGATTTCACAAGCAAAGAAGGTGCGTTGTTGGAGGAGATGGTGACTGAGGGGTACGACCTCCTTGGGGGTTCAACTGGGCTGACTACCTGCCCATGCTCAAGTGGCTCGACCCCCAGGGTGTGCGCCGCCGGTGCAACAAGTTGGTCCAGAAGGTGGAGGTGTTTGTTGGCGATATCATTCAGGAGCACAGGGCGAGGCGCGCCAGTGGTTTCGTCCCTGATGAGGTCACTGGTGACTTCGTCGACGTACTTCTCGACCTGGAGGGAGAGGAGAAGTTGTCAGACGCTGACATGATCGCCGTTCTTTGGGTAAGCCTTTTCAACATATGTATCTTTTTGGAGCTGGTTTCACTGAACAACGACGTATGCTGATCTGTTTCTGTTGTGATCAGGAAATGATCTTCAGAGGTGCTGACACCGTTGCTATCCTCATGGAGTGGATCATGGCGAGGATGGTCTTGCACCCGGACATCCAGGCGAAGGCGCAGGCAGAGCTGGACACCATTGTGGGCAAGAACCGCGCCGTGGAAGATGCCGACGTTGCTAACCTCCCATACATCCAGTCCATCGTGAAGGAGACCCTGCGCATGCACCCTCCTGGCCCACTGCTCTCATGGGCCCGTCTTGCAGTGCACGACGCCCAGGTCGGCGGCCACATCATCCCCGCAGGCACAACCGCCATGGTGAACATGTGGTCCATCGCTCACGACGCTGCCATATGGCCTGAGCCCGAGAAGTTCCGTCCGGAGCGATTCCAGGAGGAGGACGTGAGCGTGCTCGGCAGCGACCTTCGCCTTGCCCCGTTCGGCGCCGGCCGCCGTGCCTGCCCCGGGAAGATGCTGGCGCTCGCCACCACCCACCTGTGGCTCGCTCAGCTCCTGCATAAGTTCGAGTGGGCCCCAACCACAGGTGGCGTCGACCTGTCTGAGCGCCTAGGCATGTCGCTCGAGATGGAGAAGCCGCTGGTCTGCAAGGCCGCCATTAGGGCCTGATCAACTCTGAACTGAACGGCTGTCGCCATCAGCCGCCTTCGTTGTCTGTGTGCGTGGACTCCATGGCGTGATGAATAACTGTCCATGCGTCTTCTGTACAGAGTGTTATGCATGCCTTAGATCCCTGGTCGTGCCTTCGTTTGATTATCTTTATATATGGAGAGTCATGCATTATGTCCGAACTTTCATCAGTCTCCATGAAGCGGTTTAATTTCCTCTGTCGTCTCTCATATATTACGGGTTAGATTTAGGCCTCTTAGTGCCATTCTCCATTAGTCCCCGAGTAATTTTCATGGTGCTTTTTGCGACTTGGCCATGCCGACTGTGATCATACCTGCCATATATTGTATCTCTTCACTGATGTAGACATAGGAAAAATTCCATATTTCATCTGCGGTTCCTCCTTCCAAATATATCCCCCCAAGCACCTCTAATGAGGTCGCCTTAGTCAAAGCTAGTTCATCACCCCTTCTTTACCCCCTTATTTGTCTTCAAGGCCACCTTAGGCCATGGCATGTGAGGTCAACCGCATAAGGATGAGGCTTAATTTTCTATTTGTTATCTATTGGGTAAGTAAATAACCTTCAAATTTTCAGTTATAAACTTCAATGTGCTTTCATGCTGAGTAACATTTAAGCATTATCTCTGGTTGGTGACAGTTGTGACATGCTATCCATGTTATATTCATTTGGGGATCTAGGCATCGATCTAGTAGTAGTAGCATGCATCCTAATCGTCCTGAGCTGAGAGAGAGAGAGAGAGAGGGGAGAGATCCATACGGAGATGTGGATCGGGTGACGATCCATGGAAGAGGACGACGGCGCCATCTGCGTCGTCAAGGCGGGCGCGGTGGAGTTGGTGAGGGCCGGCGAAGATGTCGCCGGTGCCGATCCGGATCCGGTCGCGCCTTCGGTTCCCGACATGTCGAGCGTGAGGATGGCGTCGAACCAAAGCGCGAGGGCGTCGATGTTCGTCGTCGTGGCGGCGGCGGCGGGACTTCCCGTGACTCGGCTGCGCGACCTAGATCGGTAGGTGTCCGGTGATGTCGGTGGGGTGCTGGCGGCGCAGGTGAACCTCGTACTGCGTGCCCCGGCCCCCACCTCCTTTTATATTGCGCGGTGTCACAGGGGCCCACCAACCATTAGGGTTGGGCGCCCCCGATCGGGGCGCGTGATGGGCTGCTGGGCCTTTGGGCCCGGCGTGGGAGATCTGTCTAACAATCTCCCCCGGATCTCTTTTCTGTATCTATCACGTCATAGATTAACCCATAGGGCATATCTCGTCGTCACAGCTAAAAGCCGATAGACTCAACAGCCACTATTCGTATCTCCATTCAGCGATAGAGTTATTCCGTTGGGCCCCGAGTCCAAGATCATAAGGCTTCCCTCAAACCCATGCCGGCTACGTGTTCCGTGAACACGTTGGGTGGAAGTCCTTTCGTAAGCGGATCCGCGAGCATTCTCTCGGTTCCGATATGCTCAAGACTTATGGTTTGATCTTGGACTTTATCTTTCACAACATAAAACTTAATGTCAATGTGTTTGGTAGCACCACTTGACTGGTTGTTGTGAGCGTACATGATCTGCGGGCTCATTGTCGCGAGTACAACTTTAGTGGTCTCTCAATGCTATCAACCACTCTTAAACCGGGTATGAATTTCTTCAGCCAGTTAACCTGTCCCGTGGCTTCATAGCAAGCTATGAATTCTGCATACATAGTCGACCCTGCTGTGATACTCTGTTTGGAGCTTTTCCACGAAATAGCTCCACCAGCCGAGGTGAAAATGTATCCCGAAGTCGACTTCGTATTATCTTTCGCAAAATCTGAATCTGAATACCCCACAACCTGGAGTGAGTCCGTTCTCCGATAGACCAACATGAGGCCTTTTGTGCCTTGCATATACCGCAAGACTTTCTTAATCAATTTCCAGTGCTCCGGGCCTGGATTACTCGAAATCTACCAAGCAACCCGGTGACAAACGCCAAGTCCGGTCGTGTGCACACTTGCGCATACTCGTAAGCTTCCGATAGCTGAAGCATACGGTTTTGACTTCATCTCGTCAATCTCATATCTGTTTTTGGGTTTCTGCCAATCCCCAAATTTCTCTCCCTTGGCAATAGGGACAGGTGTGGCTTTACAATTATGCATGTTGAATTTCTTCAACACCTTCTCTATATAAGTTTTCTGGGACAGTCCCAATGCGTACTTCTTCCTATCTCGGTGAATCTCTATGCCCAAAACATACGAGGCTTCACCAAGATCTTTCATGTCGAAATGTGAGGATAGGAATCTCTTTGTCTCTTGTAGTAGACTGACATCACTACTCGCCGGTAGTATGTCATCCACGTACAAGACTAGGAAAATGAATTTTCCATTCTTAAACTTTGCATAAATGCAATTATCCTCAACATTCGCTTGAAAGCCGTGTTTCTTGATTGTGCCATCAAACTTCAAGTACCACTGTCTTGAAGCTTGCTTTAATCCATAAATGGATCTCTTTAAACGGCATCCCATTTTCTCCTTTCCTTCCACGACAAAACCTTTCGGTTGAGCCATGTAAACTCTCTCTTCTAGATCCCCGTTAAGAAACGCCGTTTTTACATCCATCTGATGTAACTCTAAATCAAAATGCGCTACAAGAGCCATTATGATTCGGAAAGAGTCTTTACACGAGACTCGGAGAAAAGGTCTCATTGTAATCTATTCCTTCCCTCCGTGTGAAGCCCTTCGCCACAAGGCGTGCTTTATATTTCTCTACATTCCCTCTAGAGTCATATTTCGTCTTGTAGACCCATTTGCAGCCTACTGTTTTGGCTCCTTTAGGAATATCCGCTAAGTCCCAAACATCGTTGAGACTCATAGATCTCATCTCATCTTTCATGGCCTCCAACCATTCGGATGAATGAGCACTCCTCATGGCTTCTTCATACGAGGTGGGATCATCCTCCATATGAAACTCTTCTGTATTATACAATACATAATCACTGCTTATAGCAGGCTTTCTCGATTCTCTTAGGTCTGCTAGGGCCTTCATCAGCTGGCACAATTTCTGGTTGGGGTTCTTGTGGAACCTCCTCCTCTAATTCATCATCGTCCGTAGGAGGCTGCTGCAGCTCCCCTCATCCGTGGCGACAGCCTCTGCGGGATCCTGAAGGACAGGTTCCTCGTTGATGACGGGTGGAGTGACAACAGGTGCTGGCACCGCAACGTCACGCATCACGGGCGCAACATCAACAGGTAGTGAGAAGAAAGGTTCTTGACTCATAAAATCGGGTACGTATACCCGTTTCTCCTCAAGATCGATTTCTCTCGCTATCATGCTCCCCCGATCATGTCGTCCTCCAAGAAGACGGCATGTCTGGTTTCTACAAACTTCGTGTATCCGTTAGGGCAGTAGAAACGGTATCCCTTGGACTTTTCTCGGATAGCCAATAAAATGGCAACTGACTGTCTTGGGATCCAACTTCCCAAGATCCGGGTTAAACAGCTTGGCCTCTGCTGGACTCCCCCACACGCGGAGGTGAGCTAGCGAAGGCACTCTACCAGTCCATAACTCGTACGGTGTTTTGGGCACCGACTTTGTTGGAACTCGTTGAGAATATAAATGGCGGTTTTAAAGCCTCCATCCATAGACCCAATGGGAGTGTGGAGTAGCTCATCATGCTACGGACCATATCCATTAGGGTACGGTTACGCCTTTCCGCCACTCCGTTCTGTTGTGGCTCGCCGGTGTGGAATACTGGGCGACTATGCCATTCTCTTGTAAGAACCTTGCAAAAGGTCCCGGGACTTGTCCATAAGGCGTATGACGACCGTAGTACTCCCCTCCACGGTCCGATCTCACGATCTTTATCTTTAAATCATGCTGATTTTCAACTTCAGCTTTAAATATCTTGAATTTATCCAATGCTTCTGATCGCTCTTTAATTGGATAAATGTAACCAAAACGGGAGTAATCATCTCGTGAATGTTATGAACGAGTCATAACCATCCACGCTCTTTACGGGAAAAGGTCCACAAATATCTGTGTGAATTAACCGTAAAATTCCCGTATCTGCGTTTTGCATCTTTCTTAATTTTCTTAACGAATTTCCCTTTAATGCATTCGATGCATTGTTCTAATTCGGAGAACTCTAACGTTGGAAGAATCTCATTCTTCACAAGTCTCTCAATTCTCCCCTCGAAATATGGCCTAAGCGACAATGCCATAATTTCGATGAGACGGGTTGAGTTCTCTTTCTCTTTTTATTCTTTTTCTTTTGAGATGACGAGGGCGTATCATCATTCTCATTCTCATCATGCAAATCAACATTCGCATCTTGCAAATCAACATTTGCATCTTCTATCACATTCACATCATGACCAAGTGATAATAAATAAAGCTTATCTTGTAAGGATGCAAAACCAATGCATTCATCTTTAAACCACAATTCACACTTGCCATTACCAAAATGGCAATCATATCCATCAATATCCAAAAGAGAAACACTAATTAAGTTTCTTTGTAACGAAGGTACATAAAAGACATTCCTAAGCCTAAGTATGAAGCCATCCGCAAGCTGTAGGTGAAGATCTCCCACGGCTTCCACCTTGGCTTCAACTCCATTGGCCACTCTAATGGAACCTTCGTTTCTTGCTGTTGCCCTCCTCATTCTGAAACCCCGTATACAATTTGCAACATGAATAGTTGCTCCAGAATCAATCCACCAAGTGGATCTAGAATAATCAACATACAAGGATTCATTAACAAAAGTGATTAAGTTCTCACCTTGCTTTCTATCCAGCATCATCCCGAGCCATTGTGGGCAGTCCTTCTTGTAGTGCCCCTTCTTGCCACGAGTGCATGCACTCATCTTTCTCCACTGTGGGTCTGCCCTGCTGCGGCTGATGCCTTGGACCCCTGCCCCTTGCATTGTTGGAGGGATACTTAGGGCCTTTGCCCTTGTTATCTTTCACATGGTTGACAGGAAATCCACCATGTTGGCTCTTCACTCTGTCCTCCTCTTGAATGCAGTTGGCGATGAGCTGGTCAAGCGTCCAATCATTCTCTTTCATGTTGTAGTTCCCAATAAGATTGTCAAACTGCTTTGGCAAGGACAGCAACACAAAATGCTGTAGCAGCTTGTCATCTATGTTTATCTGCATGGGTCTCATTTTCTGAACCATCCCACTCATCTTGAGGATATGCTCTCCGACGCCACCACCACTGTACTTCTCATTAACAAACTGTTTAAGCACTTGGGTGGCATAAGTTCTGGAAGAACCAGTGAACTGGTTCTCTATCCTCTTGAGGTACCCGAGCAATGGTTTCCTCCTCCGGTATTGAGCCCAAGATAGCGGGCTCAATAGTGTTTCTGACCAAAGCTATGCACTTCTTGTTATCTAGCACCCATCTCCTGTGCTCAATCTGATATAATGAGATGGTGGGAGCATAATCCCTCTGTCTCTGTACCCAAGAGTCATCGGACTCATCTGCGCCCCGACTAAAGCAGGCGGCTCCGTTGGGCACGGAGTGTTCACGACCCATTCCACCTCGCCACGGATAAAGGCGAAGTCAAGTCTCCTCTTCCACTCTCCATAGTTGTCGCCCTTCAGGACAGGAATGTCCTTGAGGCTTGTTCATCAGAGAGGATCCTGAAAACAACATGAAAAAGTGAGAACAATAGTCACAATAAAAACTACCATGCCATGTATTAAAGTCTACATCACCGTTGGGCAGAAAATAGACAAATAATACATAAATGGTCTAATATGACATTGCAATTAACAACTTTGGTCAGTAAATCACAATGACATATAACAGAAATAAATGCAGCTAAAAATTAAATTTCTCTCGTTGGTTCGAAATTTAATTTTAGAAAACATCAATTTCATCCCATAATTAATCTTGCAGCGGAAACATATCTTAAATAATCTATGAACAGTAGCAAAATATCTGAAATTTTATTCTCTGTAAAATTATCCCGTTGGTTCAAAAATTACAGAGACAAAATTTAATCTAAACATGCATAAAACACATTTAAATATCTGAAACAGGGGAAAAACTGTTCTGAAAATAGCTACTGTTCATATGCAAAGTTGAGCCCAAAATTCTTTTCGCACGGCCCATACTCGTGCGTCTCGTTGGCCCATGAAAACACTCTGGTTCTGCGGCCCAAAAGGAAAACAGAAAAGTACTGAAAAAAAAACAAAAAAAAAGGCCTGATGGCCCAAAACCTCCGTGCCCGCGGCCCACTGGAGCGAGTCCTGTTCCGGGCCCGTTCCCCCTTTTTTTTGTCTGCGCTCTGGTAGTGGGCTCGAAGCCCAGCAGCCAGCGGCTGGGCCGCCGAATCGGCCCAGTGCGCTGCTTGCTCTCCGCCCCGCCTCGATCTCGGCCGTTCGTCCAGTATCCGACGGCCGCGCGCGGTTCTCGCCCGAATAAAACCATGGCCCGATTCTTCCGGAAACCCTAATCCCATTCTGCTATTTCCCTCGGACACCGCGCACCGCAGCGGCAGTCATGGCGGAGCTTTCTCCCGTGCGCGCGCGGCCCCGCTCGAGGTCGCCGCCGGCGAGCCGTGGCTCCGCCATGGCCGGGGATGGCCGCAACTAACACAAGCTGCCGCCTTCTCCCCTCTGCTAGCCCTTTCATTTCCCACTTCTGTTCTCTTCCTCCACACTTCACCCCCTTTGCCTACACCCGACGAGCAAAGCCCGTCGACGATGCTCGCCGGAGCGGCATCGTCGGTGCGTGACGAATGAAGGAAAGAGAACGACACCGCCGCGAGGGCTTTCGCCGGCGCGCGCGCTCATCCGTGGATGAACGCGCCGCCGTCGAGTGTCCTTGCGACGGTGTGCGTCGGTTCTGCGTCGCGCCGGCGAGCGGCTGCGGCGTTCGTGACGGCAAACTGCAGGTAAAAACGAGTTCGCACGGCTCGATTAGGGGATCTAGGGTTAGGGTTAGGTCTAGATCTAGGGTTCCGTCCTATCTCTTTTTCCTCCGGCTACTCTCTACTAGTCGATGCGCAACACCGAGCTCGATACCATTGTTATATTCATCCGGGGATCTAGGCATCGATCTAGAAGTAGTAGCATGCATCCTAATCGTCCTGAGCTGAGAGAGAGAGAGGGAGAGAGGGAGAGATCCATACCGGAGATGTGGATCGGGTGACCATCCATGGAAGAGGACGACGGCGCCATCTGCGTCGTCAAAGCGGGCGCGGTGGAGTTGGTGAGGGCCGGCGAAGATGTCGCCGGTGCCGATCCAGATCCGGTCGCGCCTTCGGTTCCCGACATGTCGAGCGTGAGGATGGCGTCGAACCAAAGCGCGAGGGCGTCGATGTTCGTCGTCGTGGCGGCGGCGGCGGGACTTCCCGTGACTCGGCTGCGCGACCTAGATCGGTAGGTGTCCGGTGATGTCGGTGGGGTGCTGGCGGCGCAGGTGAACCTCGTACTGCGTGCCCCGGCCCCCACCTCCTTTTATATTGCGCAGTGTCACAGGGGCCCACCAACCATTAGGGTTGGGCGCCCCGATCAGGGCGCGTGATGGGCTGCTGGGCCTTTGGGCCCAGCGTGGGAGATCTGTCTAACAATCCACTCTAGCTACATATGTTTTGAAACTAATAGTGCAGTACCTGTTGATTTTTTTCCAATAGAGAAGAACAACATGAATATAAGAGAAAAAAAGGATTAAAATGTGGACATCGTTACAACATGGAATGCAGACATGAACAGGAAATCAATGTAGCAGTTGAGCTGCAATCGTGAGCCCCAAATATGATGCAGCAATACAGAACTCTTGGCAAGAAACTAAAAATGATGCCTCAGTTTTCCCATTATCTTGTTTCTCATGTCGATATGAAGCATCCTCATTTATACTGCTGTGACTGAAGGTCTGAAGCCCATTCCAGAAGCAGCAGCATATCTTGCTTCACAAATTCTCGTACTGAATTCTGCAAATGTCATAAGAATATAATATTAAGTGCTGCAGAAATTATATTAGATAACGCAATTACATTGAATCGCGTACTTGGGCTGTTGGTTCCACCCCATTAATTAGTTCCATCAACAGCAATTAGTGGCCAGAAACCCAGGGCTTTTTACAAAAGCCAAAAAGTAGGTGGTTGCCTCTTATTATGAAGTCATTATTGCTCTCAAGGATATTGCCACAAATGAGCGTGAGTGCATAATCTGAAACAAGTATAATCTCCTCCAGAAGAAGCTGTCGGGCTGGGCTGTGCATATTTTTATTCAGTCGAGATACAGATCGAAGGTGCACCTACGTTGACCACTCTGAACTCGTAAACAAAAACCTGGAGACTCATCCCTATGTCATGTTTGGATTCAACAGACTACTCTGGCGGTATGGCCCTCCAGATCACAACTACATTACGCTGGCACAGCAGATATATCCTACTAGTCAGTAGACTAACATCGTCAAGTTAAATGTTTCAAATGATCGACTCACAAAATTTTTTCCAAATGCTGACAGATATTCATCTCTTTTTTGCAACTTTTTGCAAGGTATACACGGTATATGACCCACCTTACAATCTTGAGCATATCATCTATGTTTTAGGTCTTTTTTTATTCTCTCGTACGCCTCAACTGAGACTAAAGGGCAGTTTCGTCTGAGATTTTTGTAACCTTCGGTCTTCGTTACCACATCCATCTCCTTTTCATCTGAAGAGTTCAAAAGCTCGATGCAGATATCCTTGAGCGCTTCGCAGTTGTGCTGGTTTGCTAAACTCAGAGTCGTCGCCACGGTCTCCAGATCAAGATTCTTGGCAAGGATTTTCTGACACATCATCTTCAATCTCTCCATTGCATATATATCCGCAGCCACGAGCAGGTGCCGAATCATCTTGCAGTAATCGTTGCCCTCAAGATCAGTCAAGTCGGGCACTGAATCGGTGTAGATGAAATGGAGAAAGGCCCGGAACACCTCCGGCTGCATGTCGTCGATGGTCACAACATACTTCCCCTTGTCCCTCATCGGCCCCAGGAGCCGGCCCTTGAGGACCGGTGACCGCATGAAGAGCACGACCTTGTGCGCCGGGAACTCTTCCCCACCGACGTTGAACGTGACATCGGCTCCCTCCTTGTCCTCCAACAGCTTCCGAAGATGTGTCGTGGCGTCGGGCGGCGGCACCTTGATGAGCTCTGAGCTGGCCGGTGTGGTCGGCGAGAGCGTGGTCTCCTTGATGACGGTGAGCTCGCACCGGATGGTGAGGCTGTTGTCCCTGATGTACCCGGAGGATTCCGGAAGCTCATGGCTGTCCATCATGATAGATATCGAGCGTGGTCCCGTTCCTGGACCCGTTGTGTTCAACGTTTCCGGGTCCGGCGAGTTCCAGCCGCGGCCCATGTTCCCGGAGAGCCGCTTCACCAGCCTGACCTCGTGCCACACGCGCACCACGGCATTCATGGTCAGCCCGTTGGGGCAGAAGGTTGTACGAGGTTTATGTGGAGCCACGAGTTCTGGGATTTCTTGGTCAGCCCGTTGGGGCAGAAGCGGAGCATCCAGGTGTAGCTGCCAATGGTGAAGTGGCCGGATTCGAAGGATCCGCCGGCGCCGATGCCCTTCTTGAGGCTGTACCCGGTGATCTCGAACGTGCGGATATCGTCTCCTTCACTTGCTCTTCAGCCGCCATCCGATCTGATCCAATCTTGCTGGGTGTTTACAAATCGAGGAGGGGATTAGGGAGCACGTGCGGATCAAATCGAACGAGGTCGAAGGGATGGATTGGAGGAGGCGAACCTTGGGAGGGAGGGATTAAAGGGGGCGTACGTCGGAAGTGAACAGGGATGAGGGACGATGACGGCCCCGCTCCGATACAACATTAGATGAAACTTCTCCGAGAAGGAGGTCCACTGTTTCCTATTTTAACGGAAATCATAGATGGATAGAAGATCCGACGATTTTGAATTCGAACTATGGAGGGGCGTTTTTCGGCAGTACAGTATTGGTATTCGTGTCATACTCTGCATGTCCCTACTATAGCAAAAATTCCGGACCGGGCTAAACAGACCGGCACGAAGCCCGGTCAATTTGGCCCGGCCCGGTGTCTTCCAGGGCCGTGCCGGTCCGAAGCCCGTGGTGTGTCGTGCTTGGGCTTGATCACAAGCCCACAGGCCGGGCCTGTGCACGGCCCATTTACTCGGCCCGGTCAGCCCGGTGGTGGCCCGAAGCCGAAGGCCCGGCACGGGCACGACCCGATAGGCCCGTCCACTCCTAGCCGTCGATCAAATATGATGAGCGGCTGGAGACAGTGGCCCGGATTATAAATCCGCATCTCCCCTCCCGACCTCCCCGAGCGGAACCCTAAACCTAATCTCTCCTCTCTCTCTCTCTCTCTCCCAGCCTCCCCTTCCCCGCCACGCGTCGCGCCGCACGGCAAACGGCGCACCATCGCGCCGCGCCACCTCCACCGCTCCAAGCATCGCGCCGCGCCGCACGGCGGACGGTGCACCACCACGCCGCGCCACCTCCACCGCTCCATGCCTCACGCCGCGCCACGCCACCTGCAGTGCTCCTCTCCTTCGCTTCCGCTCTCCGCCTCGCGCCGCATGGGCGCACGTCGGCACGCCGCCGACGGGCGAGGGCTGTAGCTGCTGCTGCTGATGGCCGGCTCCATTAACGAGGACCTAAGCGCGCAAGGTCTAGAAGGAGATGATGCTGACGACGATGTTGCAGGCGGCGACGCCGATGCGTTGCTGGGACTGGGAGCAAGCGCATCTTCTCCGGTGGATGTGGACGCAAGCCTGATGGCGAGCACAGCCTGCAAGAGAAGGAAGATGAGGGTCAGGACATCGGATGTGTGGAAAGAAACGGAGGAGGTGCAAAGCTGGGAAAATGGTAAGAAGGTAAGGTGTGGTGCCATTTGTAACTACTGTAAATCTCAACTTTCTGCTTCATCAAATGGTGGCACTGGCCATCTGCGTCGTCATGTTAAATCCTGTAGGAGGAAGGCTTTAGCTGCGAGTTCATCATCACAATCTCATTTGCATTTTGGTTCTGATGGTCATGTTGCTCATTTTAAGTACGATCCTGAAGTTCATCATCACAATCTCATTTGCATTTTGGTTCTGATGCTCAAATCCTAACCCACCTTTATGTTGCAATGTTTCTGAATTGTCATCTTACTTGGAGAGTGATTCTGTTACCCAGTTTGATGAGTCATTCAATACACTAACCTGGTGGCAAGATCATAAAAGAACATATCCTGTTCTGTCAATTACGGCTAAAGACATGATGACCGTCCCTGTTTCCACTATATCTTTAGAATCTGCTTTTAGTTTGTGTGGCAGGTTAATTTCAGATCGTCGATGAAGCCTAACGCCTGAACATGTTGAGATGTTGTCCCTGATCAAGGATTGGGAGGATGGTGATGCTCGAGTGCAACACGACATGGAGAACAAGGAGCTTGAGGAGAAGATGGCCAATATGTACCTCGATGATCAAGGACCTGGACAATCACAATCTGGTACCATTTGCATCCTTGTATTCTTACTCACTTGTCACTTTCATCCATTCTTATCTTGTATTCTGATATTGTAATTGTACCCATTCAATTAGGCTAACCAGGAGTCCAGGACTCTCTAGGACATGAGATGGAATCATGGAGAATGGAGATGGAGATCACTAAAAGAGTTGTGGTTGTACTCTTTTTCCCTTTAGGGTTTTATCCTCATGTAGTGAATATGAGGTTTTACCTAGAGGTTTTTTAATGAGGCAGCCAATTTTGCCTGTAATTCAACTCTTTTAATAGCTTGGTGATCTCAGACTATGTGAACTGCATTTTTATCTATGTGAAATGTGATCCGAGACTTGGAGTCTTGAACTATGTAACTTAGGAATTTTTATCACTTATCAGCCAATTCTGATTGAGAACTTGTGATTGTGAAGATTGAGAAATGAGAACTTGTGATTGTGACTGAAGATTGAGAAATGTTGAACTTGAAGTGAAGTCGTGCTTTGGGCCGGCCCGACACGAAAAGCCCGTCGTGCCATCGGCCCGGCACGGCCCGTATAAATGGTGGCGTGCCGTGCTTGGACTTAGGCTCAGGCCCGGCGTGCCGGCCCGGTACTCTTGGCGTGCCGTGCCGTGCCGGCCCGGCACGGCCCAAAATTTTCCTATAGTCCTTACCATCAAATTTTTAGTTTGTAGAAAAATTAAAATCACTATTGTAAATATGTAGTTTCGAAAAAGGATAAGTTATATTACTTTCATTTACTCCAGATGAAATTACTTTTATTATCACCAATCAATGAAATTCATCCAGATTTAATTTAATTTAATCACTTAATAAATGTAACATAGATTTATCTAAAATCATATTAGGCATGCATTGTTTCAGATTTTTCAGCTCAATTACTACTAATAGCTGCTGCAATGCTTTTATTTTGTGTATCTTTTTATACTAACAGAAAGTTATTGTTATAGAATGGGAGGTAATAGACTAATAGTATATACACTACGGGAGAACAAAACTATAGCGTGTGCCAGAAACACACGACAAAGCCCATATTACACACCGCAAAGACTTTGCCGTATGCAGCACACTCTGCACATGGCATAGCTCAGACGGCATACTAGCCGTCGGTAAACGGAACTTTGTCGTGTGCTATTCGCTGCGCACATGTCAAAGACTCAAAAGTGGGCACTTAGTAAAAAATTTGGGGCCTGTGGGCCCAAGCCCTTAACCAGGGCCTCTACTGTCGGGCGATCAGGGCAGGCCCAAGTTTGGCCAGCCCATGGTCGAGCGGGCCACACAGTCCACGTAACGTGCGGAAGGCCCACAAGAGGAGAGCCCAGTTCGTATCGTCGGGGTAGGCAGCGCGCCCCAGCTTACAAGCTGGGTTCGCTCGCGCTAGGCCACCGAGGTGGTACCAATCCTTTACCATGTGCCCTGGCAGTCTCACACAACAAAGGTTGACCACGTGTCGCGCACGTCTGCCCGCGCCGTCAGCCCCTGCCCCGTGCTATTACGCATGCCCCGTGTCGTCACTCTTTATTGTGTGCCCGCTCATGAGCACACGGCAAAGAGTTACAGTGTTGTGTGCTGCCTCTTTGTCGTGTGCCTACTGTCCGACGCACGGAAACTAGAGATCTTTGTCGTGCGCCCGATAAATGACACACGACAAAGTTGTGCTCTCCCGTAGTGATATATGCACACACTTTTGTTTTAATGGTCATATTACTTAACATAATATTCACGAGATATGTTTTTGTGTGCTTTTATCTACTGTTGTAACTGTATTCCTAGTATCCTAGTGTTAGTGTAATTGTGCTATACCCCGGATCCTACAGAGATGCTTTCAAGTTTGAATCAACAACTAATTATAAATGGGGTTATAAAAAAACTAATTATATTTGTGGTCAAGAAGCAATTCATCAAGCATTGAGATGAGATTTTGCCTATACAACAGTTCACTGCAGAAAAGAGAAACTATTTCGGTTTGCAGAGCGTTGGGCTAGAAACATCCACACAAACACAAAACGCGTATGGATATGTTCTGAATTGCATCCAAAGAGAACTCCAGCCGAGACATCCTTGTTGGAAATAAACATTGGAAGACCAAAAAAGGCGGTTCCCGTTTTACTACCGAATACATAAACTCAATTCGATTGCCCCGTCCGAGATCGATCCCTTACGTCGCCTCCTCACCTTTTTCGTCTTCGTCCCCACCGTGTACTAATCTATTACGGTGGCCCGTCCCCACGATAAATTATCGTGGTTTGACCCAGCCACGATGAAGGGTTAGTGAGATGGGATCTTCCTTTCATCTTACCAATGGAGATTTTGCCAAGTCTGATCTATCGAATTAAATATGTCTTCATAATAAGTTTGAAGGCGGTGGATCTTACGGTTTCAACAAAGTTTGCTGCCTTTTATGGGGTGGTTGAAGAGGATCAGGTTTCGATTCGGTTGTTGCTTTTTGGCTTCATCGATTGGAGAAGCGATGTTGAAGATGAGAAAGTAGGGATGAAAATGGATCGGATACGGACGGATATAGCTCATCCTATATCTTGTCTATAAATTTTCTCCAAGATCCGGAGTCGGAGCGGATATTGCCCGACCCCGTACCCTGTCTTATATTGTTGTTTTGGAATTGGAGTCAGAAGCAGATACTATTATAAGATTCATAAGGATAAAAATTATAATGCATAAGTGTAGTTAAAGTGAATCCGGAGATATTCATCATTAATATATAGGAAAAATAATACTTTTATTGACTATTTACAATAAATATAGATATTTGTGATCATATTTTCCATTTATAATCACGTAAATTTAAATAAATGATAACAATTTCGGATTTCATACGGATACTACTCATCCCATATTCTATCCCGCTTATTTTTCTCGGACTCGGACTCAAATACGGATGATGTCGGATACCTTTCGATGCATCTCATATTTAGCCATATTTACTTTTTCGATTTTCGGATATTTTTCTGTGCAGTTTTCACCCGTGAAGAAAAGACTCAGATATGTTTTCTGTTTTTTTATTCATGTTTAAGAGTCTTGATCTCCTTTGATACTATTATTATAAAAATATTTGTGGTCAAGAAGATTATTTCGGTTTGTATCCCTTGGGCTAGAAAAACATCCACACAGACACAAAGCTTGAATATGTTTGGAATTGCATCCAAAAAGAAGTCCAGCCGACCTCCTTGGAAACAAACATTGGAAGACAAAAAAAGGCGGTTCCCGTATTACTACTACCGAACTACATAAACTCAACAAAAAAAAACTCAACTCGATCCGATCCCTAACGTCGCCTCCTGATCTTTTTCGTCTTCGTCCCCGCCGTGTACTAATCTATTCCGGTGGCCCGTCCCCACCCGTGAAGCTCTGCAACGACATGACGGGATCATGGGAAAAGCCGCGGTATCCATCGGCGGCCGCCATGGAGGCGTGCCAAGCCCGAGGGAAGTTCCAATTCGTGATCGACCGGTACGGCGATCTGCACGACGACTTGTGCCAAGGTTCCTTCGTCCGCTCACCGGTCTTCACCATCGGCGGCTTGGACTGGTCCATCCGCTTCTTCCCCCGCGGCCACCTGACCCAGCCGCGCGCGTCGGAGGAGCACGCCGCCGTCACCCTGGAGCTCCTGACCAGAGGCCACTGGGTCGCCGTGTCGTACGACATGGGGATGCTGGACCAGGACACCCGTCGTCTGCACTACGTCACCGAGTGCGCGTCCGCGGAGTTCGACACCCGGCCCTCGGCGCCGTCTTCGTCGTCGTCGCAGTGGTTCCTCAACACGTTCATGGACAGGATCGCGCTGGAGGACGGCCGGTTCATCAGCTACGACAAACTGGTCATCAAGGGCACGCTGGCCGTGCTCAAGTCCAGGACCAACTTGCCGGAATCCAATCTGGCCGAGCACCTGGGCGGGCTGCTGGAGGCCGGGGACGGCACCGACGATGTCACCTTCGAGGTTCAAGGGGAGAAGTTCCCAGCGCACCGGGTAATCGTGGCGGCACGGTCACCGGTCTTCAAGGTGGAGCTCCTAGGGCCGATGAAGGAAGGCAGCGCAGACCTCATTCCCGTCCATGACATGAAGCCTCATGTGTTCAAGGCTTTGCTTCACTTCATGTACACCGACTCGTTGCCGTCCATGGACGATTTCATCAAGGGCGACAATGTGGAAGTGGCACACGATATCCTCATCGCCGCCGACAGGTACGCCATAGACAACCTAAAGCTTGTCTGTGAGCATATCCTTTCGATCAACCTTGACCTCGAGACAGTAAGTGCCACCTTAGCTGTAGCCGACAAATATAACTGCTGGACTCTCAAAGACGCCTGCTTAGAGTTCATGATCGACGACAGGATGAATGATGTGATGCAAACTGAAGGCTACAAGACTCTCAAAGTAGACAACCCTTCTGCGCTGGTCGAAGTCTTGGAGATGGCCGCTAGGCAGCGCCGGGTCTAGATTTTTTCGGGGCCTTTCAGGATATGTTGTGTTATATACCTTTTTTGTTTTATAAATTATTATATGCCATTGTCTCTCGAAAATATCGGTAAAAAAATTTATCTCACAAATAAGGTATATGACTGAAAAAGGCACAGACAAAGGCCATGCCCTCTAAAATTTAGCACTGTCACATCAAAGAGAATCTTACTATTTATGAATATTTTGATCAATTTAATGACAAAACCGTTTTGACAGATTGGTGCTAATTTTCGAGATGAATCTAATGAGCTTAATTAATCTATATTTTGCTAAAGTGATACTACAGTAATCGTCTTCTAATCACGACTTAATTAACCTCATTAGATTCGTCTCGTGAATTAGTCTAGGGGCTGTAATTTATTTTATAATTAAACTTTATTTAGTACTATTAAATAGTAATATTCTTTTTGATGTGACACTTATAAAGTTTAGACCCCAGGAAACAAACACACCCAAAGAGATGAACCCTACTAAAGATCATTCCAACAACATGTTAAATTCTCAATAGTCAATATACAATTTAAATGACCTTTTTAGGACAAACTAGAGAAAATATGAACAAGAGGGCAACTTTGCATTGTGTGTGTATAACCAATGCAACAAGTAAAGAATAAAGATATTACTGCAAGCAGTTCACATTAAAGGAGGACACAGTAATTACTATTTCAGTGATAGATGACTTTCTCGCAACAACAAAGCACCTGTGGTGACCTCATTGGTGAACCTGAAATCCTGCCCCACCTGTCATTTCCCATTTTGTAAACCATTCTCCCGTACCAGCGAATTGCAGCACGCTACGCACTGGCGACAAGTCGAGTGATCGAGTAGCACAAATTAATGAGGTAAATGAATTGCATCATATAGTAGCCAAGGTTATGCATGATACTATTTTCAATACGACTAAACACAGGCAGTCATATTTTTTTAACAAGAACGACAGAAGGTAGAGCCTGGCAAATTGTCACATGTCAACTTGGCTGGATAAGTATCATATAATGGTTCCTTCACAGTGCACCACCACGCAAAATTTGCACTGCAAAACCAACAGCAAATCGTTCCCGTTGGCCTTATGCACCGTGCAAGGTTTGTGCCACTGAAGGGATGCAGCCTTTATTTTGACGGAGATGAAGCATGTTGTAAATCAATCCATCCCGGAAGGATTTGAGGCTAGCCTGCAAGATACAAACTGGCATCACGTACACGTAGTTCAGCATTCAGTTTTGATATGTCCAGTTGATTAATCTTACATCTGTCATCTCACAAGCTAGTCTGTCACCGTCGAAATGAGCAGCACAGAATAGAGATCACAATCCAGTATGGAATCTGAAACGTTGCAAAATTAAACTTCATAACAAGTAGCATAAATGATCATGTTAGGCACAAAAAAGGTGCACGGTGTTCTTACGTTACTGGCTGAGTCATCACCACCTTCAAAATTAGTACATCCCAATCCGATACCTCCTCTTTGCTTTTCTCAGAGTACAGCTGCATGCACAATTGCATGGCCGGGTGAAGTTTGGAACTCCAACCCAAGTGATGAAGCTCAACGTCATTTTCAGATAGAGACCCCAATCCTGGATCAAGTATAGTTAGTCGCCTTCGCTTGCAATCCCAAGCATAGCACACCCATTTCCCTTCAAGCTGAAAAACACTGATGACCTAAAAACAATAATGTTGTATAAGATTTCTAGTATAATTGATTCGTGCCGGTGCAGCTACTGGCTGTGCGTGATACCTATAATGAATTGCAGTGATAAATCGGCACATACCATTCTGCAGCACCCAACCTGGTAGCCGACAACTGAAGAATCGAAAAATGGTTTGTACAACGCTGCATCCCTGGCATCCGGTCCTCCCAATATGGACTCCTAACAAATCCATATATAGTTTATGGAAAAACACGATTGGCATGATATATATGTGGAAAAAACAATGTTTGGAAGCATACTTACAGCCCAGTCAGGCGAAATAAAGTGGCGTGACACCACGGAATCAAGACAGATACTTGATTCAATTTCATTTGATTGTAGGCATTGGATGGCAATCTCACATACACTATTTCCCATGTAGAGTGAATCAAATAATTGTGATCTTATTGTATGTCCTGATAGGTGTGACATCCCCTCCGGGACACCCAGGAATCGGTACAGAGGGACACTCGACGAAGCGAGTTACAACAGAAACATCATCTCATACAAGCCGGAGTATATACATCATGGTATAATACAACCAGGTTTTCGAAATACAAACATTGTACAGCGGAAACATAATACATTAATGAAGTTTAACGACCTACAAGTCTTGCAGCGGAAACTTGTACTTTACAACAAAGACCACTAGCGTGATGTACTGAGCCCGTCATACATCCCGATACTCCTCGCTCAGGACGTCGAGATCTGTTCCCACTTGAGGGAACCACCCTCGGAACACGGCTCCTCTTCCGGACCACTACCGTGACAGTCGTGGAAGCACGACTCGGTCCTGAAAAACATAACGAACAAACCTTGAGTATTCTAATACTCAGCAAGACTGACCCGTCAACATGGCACGCTAAGGCCGACGCCTAGTATGCAAAGGCTTTCCGGCTGTGGGGTTGACTCTTTTGCGAAAACCGCACTAATGGTTGATCCTTACTTTCAAGTTTTGGCTCAGAGTTAAGTTTAATAGAGAACAAGGGTTTGCAGTCTACAACTACTGCAATCAAGTTTGCAAGAAAAGATCATTTTTCGACCACCAATTCTTTCATCTCTCATCCTCATCTTTCAGTTGATTACTACGATGCGACGAGCTAAACAAGCGGTACTCATTACTGCGAGGGACAGCGATTCGAATCGATTTATACCAGCTGGCAAAACCCGACTACACGACGTATACGCATCACACCGATCGTATACGACAACCTTTCCCGTTAGCACCTGACGAAGACTAGCCATTTCCAACTCCCCGGGAGTATGGCGACGCCACGACTTCCCTCGTGGTCGACCCATCTCCCTCCCGTGAGACTATCCTCTCACCGACAGCCGATAAAGAGAGCCGGCTACGCTACATCTCTCGGGGCGGTAGGGTACATCAGCTTGCTGGGCCCATGATACCAGCATGTAGTACGGTACGTTCAAACTTGTTCAACTAGGCCGACAACGGTACGGTCCTTGACCGACACGAGACGGGGCTACCACCTTGCAAGACCTCATCTCCGTCTTGCCCTTTCTCCTACGGGGCCCGTCCGGTCTCGGGTTATTCACATCTTCACTTCCATTCTCATCTTTCTCTTATCATTCTTCTTAGCAATAATAAACCAGTCATTACCCTATATCTCGCGAGCAGTGTTGCCACCACTCGACTTCTACCGATGCCCTATGACATAAGCTTAGCAGTTATCGAACTCTATTGAGCTACCTGTACCAAGTATAGCATAAACAAATGGAAACCTATCTCATGCATCTAGGGTATCGGACAACTCCTATAACCTAATGCACAATCACGACTCATTACTGTGATAAAAGAAAAGACTTTAAAAGCATAGGTGGGATGCACCGGGCTTGCCTGGATTCGAGTCGGAGTCGGCTTTCTCGTGCGTTGGTCGACTTCGAAGCTTCGTCTCCTTTCTCGACCTCGGACGGAACCTCGATCACGCCGGACCCTAGGTCGACCAACAATACGTCGCGAATCACAACCATGCATGCATGAATGGATATGACATGATGTGCAATGATTGTATTAACCAAGATCGTTGATTAGCAATTTACTCATTAATTAAGCTTGTTAATGATTAACAATTAATCCCGTTCGTTAAGCGATAAGTAATAATTGATCATGCTCATTAATTATTGTTTAATCAAGGTTATTAATTAACAATTAATCTCGTTTCTTAATTAATAATTAATCATGTTCATTAATTAATAATTAATCAGGTGCATTATTATTAATTAATCATGCTTTTAAACAACAATTATAAATGCTTAACGCAGTGATAACACTTAAACTATTAATTTGGGATCACATAAAATGACGGTGTTTATGTTTAATTTTTGGAAAACTAACTTAACAAAAACTTTCGTCTACAGTATCTCTAATTTTTAAAGAAATTTATTTTTCAAAAACAATTAATAATTAGCATAAAATAATAGTTTATCTTAAGTAAAGAAAGGGGATTAATCAAACTATGAAAATATAATTTCTCAAAATAGGTATTTGAATACATAATTAAATAGAGAATAATTTTATGAATCTAATGAACTTGGTTTGGCATTTTTCTGAATTTGTATGAATATTCTACGAATATTTGAAGTTTGAATGAATTTAGAAAATTGAATAAATTCAAAAGAAAACGAGGAGCTCACTTGGGCCGAATCTGGTCGGGCCCATGGGCAGGCGGCCCAGGCGCGCGTGCGGCCCGGACATGGGCGCGGCCCGGACTCGCGCGCGGCCCAAACCGAACTCGAGGCTGGCCGGCAATGGCGAGTGGCGGCGGAGGACGGCGGCGGGCCGCCGGAGTGGCGCAGAACGTCGACGAAACTCACCGGAAATTGAACCACGGGCTCGGTGCAACACGGGGAACACGAGGGTGAGGTCGCCGGCGCCGGAGGGTGACCGGAAAACACCGGCGGCGAGCGACGGCCTGGAGGGAACTTCGGCGGCGGCCGGAGCTCATCCCGGTTGACCAAAAAGCAACCGGCTTCTTGCTAGAGCTCCGAGAGGACCACAACGAGCACCGGCATCAAGCCCGTTGACGACGAGGAGGGCTGGAAGACGATGCGCACCAGCGAGGTGGTTGCGGCGGCGGACGAAGCTCCAAAAATTTGATGAAATCCCGTCGAGCTGGTGAGGGACTTGCACGGGCGAGTCAACCAGGGGGGTAGGAAGACCTTGCGCACGATAGGGACCGAGATTTGGACGAAACGGAGCATCGACCAGGGAGAATTTGGAGATGCGGCCATGGCTTCCCGGGTTGGTACTCCGGGGAAGAGAAGCTCCGATCTCCGGACGGGTAGTCCATGGCACGGGTGGTGGCCGTGGGGAGGTGCAGCGGGTTCTTGCGGAACCTCCGATGGCGGTAGCTCGGCGAGGGCGGCCGAGTTGGCCTGCCGGTGTGGTGCGAGAGGGGCGGACGGGCGGCTCGTTGCGCGCGAGTTTTGGAGAGAAGAAAAGGAACGCGACCTGCCTTTTAACCCGATGGGGCAGCGAGTCGAGGTGGCACCGGAGCAGCTGCGTGTCACCAGCGAGAGGGAGGCGCGCGCGGCCGGGCTGCTGCCAGCGCAGCTCGCGGCGAGTCGGTGCGACCGGGGTCGGTTCGGGGAGAAGAAAAAGGAATTGGCTCCTGGCTTAAGTTGCGATTTTTGCAAAAAGCCCCCGTGCTCTTAATTAATTGAAAAGCATACTTCCAAGGCTCGAAAAATTATGCGAAAAAATCAGGGAGGTATTTGAAAGTATTTCAAACACTTTTCTTTTTAGGTCCAAGTTCAGATTCCAAATAAATTTTGGATTAAAAATTCACGTTGAAAATAAAAAGAGAAATTTTCATTATTTCCTGTAGACCTTTTTACAAAATAAAATAATTTCTTAGCAATTTCATAAATCCTTTATCATTATGTTTGACCACCAGAAATTGTTAAACACAAAAATTTACTTTTATTTACAAGTCTTTTTAATATCTTAATTTAACTTAAGTTAATTTGACATTTCATGTGTATTTCTTAACACAAAAATTTAATATTTTCACAAATGCACATGATGACATGCTTATGAATGACATGAAATGCACTTTTATTTTGTAGGGTTGTTACAGCCCTCCCCCTTACAGGAATCTCGTCCCGAGATTCACGATCGAAGCGACTAGGCGATGGTACTAAAGATCTCTCGGTAATCGGATCGGAGAAACTCTTCTTGTTCCCATGCAGCTTCCAGCTTCCGAGTGATCACTCCATTTAATCTTGTAGATCCCGATGGTTTGATGTTGAGCCACTCGATCTTGGGTGTCGAGGATAAGGACGTATACTCGATGAGTCCGATTGTTGGACCACCGAACCGGAGAAAACCCGTTGCCGATGCTCTGAGGTGGCCGGTAAGAAATGGAACCTTATGGTCGAGGCTCGAACCTCCGATCTGTTGTAGGAGTGTGGGCTAGATGATACTTAGAGGGTACCTCATTTCCTTGCTTACTCGCCTGCTCTCTTCTTAGTCTTCTCTTCTTGATGAGCACGAAGAGCATCCTCCATGAGTATAGCTTCACTTACAACTCATTGATACTAACTCCTCGACCCAAATTTAGAATGTCAAGGTGTTTGTTGTCACTTTCTACCACTTTCGAGGCCAGGATTAGGAGGCACGAGATTTATAAGG
This sequence comes from Chloris gayana, assembly GCA_031894775.1. Taxonomy (NCBI): domain Eukaryota; kingdom Viridiplantae; phylum Streptophyta; class Magnoliopsida; order Poales; family Poaceae; genus Chloris; species Chloris gayana. The sequence continues at coordinate 509,202 of JAUNZO010001003.1, read as the reverse complement.
GGTTGGTGAAAGTCAATGATGAAGGAAAAGATTTAACGGGAATGGTTAAGATTGAGAAACAACATGGATTATCAAAAAGATGTGACAATGCTTTCGTCTATCTTGGTGTTGAAGGAAATATAGGCTTAAGATATTTATAAGGATAATTGCACCGATGAGTTTCCAAGACAGTATTCTTCTTTCCGGTTGCGTACCCTAGGTTATACACCATCGGTTCGGAAGAACATTGTATTTGGATTCTCTTCTAGTTTCAAAATAGAGTATGCATCTCCACATCGCTCATGTTTGACTTTGAGAAGCGCCCGGGCGAACCGGCACAATTCGAAGGCAAAATGGCAATTTAGAAGTGCACAACACCCATTTCTAAACTAGCTCTCGATACAACTTATTCTAGTCAAATAGAAGACTACCCTTGCCTCATATGGAAGTCACAAGAATTTCAAGGATAGATAAGTTCATGATGTGATTGAGTGGAAGAAGGAGAATGACTTTCGGACTAGGAATTTTATCTCATATTACTGAAATTTTATCATCCAAAAAGTTCTGTCGAAAGGAAGAGTCGGAACAGAAATCAAAAGGGCTATTTCTGGAGAGGAAATGAGAACTTTTGGTAGCTACAAAAGTGGTAGTTAACCAGTCATCTGCCCGGATGAGGCCTGGAGCAGTCGAAGTGGCATCGGTGGCTAGCTCGTGGATTCTTCTGCTCATATATTTCGTCCTTCTGCTCTTCCTTGGAAGGTTATTGGACTTGTTCAAGGTCCAATATCTCATCATGTGTCTTCATCGTGGCTGCACCTAGTTTATCTATTTCTCTCGGCAGCTGTTAGTTGTTCATCCCAAGATTCACCTAGAGCACCCATTCATACTCGTCATCTTTAATCTATCCTTTTAAATCCGTAGCTCTTATATGGGTTCCTTGATAACTACACCTGATCATCCTTCTCTCTCGATCGCCTTCAATCATCTCGTAGATGAAGATCTTGAAATTACTCATCCCATTGCCTCTGTGTGTGGAAGTTCCTTTGGCCTTCTATTTCACTAGCATAAACTCCTTTCTAATGCCCTCCATAGGGAACTAACTCTACACTCGCGATACTAAAAAGTATAACCCCAGACTTTTTATTATAGCACTCAATATGACATGATGCATGCTCGGTAAACTAACTACACGTACTATAGCATATGAAATCATAACGAATAGTTAGCACTTTCCCAAAACCCGAACGTCGAACAGCTTAGTAAAAATCTAACTATTCTACATCCTTATAGGGCTCCGGACTCTCTCGTGTTCTAAACGCGCTAAACGTGTTAAGTTTTGAAAACAAGCTTGTAATGATGAACTGTTGCCTCGAACCGCTCCGATACCAGCTGTGACATCCCTCCGGGACACCCAGGAATCGGTACAGAGGGACACTCGACGAAGCGAGTTACAACGAAACATCATCTCATACAAGCCGAGTATATACATCATGGTATAATACAACCAGGTTTTCGAAATACAAACATTGTACAGCGGAAACATAATACATTAATGAAGTTTAACGACCTACAAGTCTTGCAGCGGAAACTTGTACTTTACAACAAAGACCACTAGCGTGATGTACCGAGCCCGTCATACATCCCGATACTCCTCGCTCAGGACGTCGAGATCTGTTCCCACTTGAGGGAACCACCCTCGGAACACGGCTCCTCTTCCGGACCACTACCGTGACGATCGTGGAAGCACGACTCGGTCCTGAAAAACATAACGAACAAACCTTGAGTATTCTAATACTCAGCAAGACCGACCCGTCAACATGGCACGCTAAGGCCGACGCCTAGTATGCAAAGGCTTTCCGGTCGTGGGGTTGACTCTTTTGCGAAAACCGCACTAATGGTTGATCCTTACTTTCAAGTTTTGGCTCAGAGTTAAGTTTAATAGAGAACAAGGGTTTGCAGTCTACAACTACTCGCAATCAAGTTTGCAAGAAAAGATCATTTTTCGACCACCAATTCTTTCATCTCTCATCCTCATCTTTCAGTTGATTACTACGATGCGACGAGCTAAACAAGCGGTACTCATTACTGCGAGGGACAGCGATTCGAATCGATTTATACCAGCTGGCAAAACCCGACTACACGACGTATACGCATCACACCGATCGTATACGACAACCTTTCCCGCTAGCACCTGACGGAAGACTAGCCATTTCCAACTCCCCGGGAGTATGGCGACGCCACGACTTCCCTCGTGGTCGACCCATCTCCCTCCCGTGAGACTATCCTCTCACCGACAGCCGATAAAGAGAGCCGGCTACGCTACATCTCTCGGGGCGGTAGGGTACATCGACTTGCTGGGCCCATGATACCAGCATGTAGTACGGTACGTTCAAACTTGTTCAACTAGGCCGACAACGGTACGGTCCTTGACCGACACGGACGGGGCTACCACCTTGCAAGACCTCATCTCCGTCTTGCCCTTTCTCCTACGGGGCCCGTCCGGTCTCAGAGTTATTCACATCTTCACTTCCATTCTCATCTTTCTCTTATCATTCTTCTTAGCAATAATAAACCAGTCATTACCCTATATCTCGCGAGCGAGTGTTGCCACCACTCGACTTCTACCGATGCCCTATGACATAAGCTTAGCAGTTATCGAACTCTATTGAGCTACCCGTACCAAGTATAGCATAAACAAATGGAAACCTATCTCATGCATCTAGGGTATCGGACAACTCCTATAACCTAATGCACAATCACGACTCATTACCGTGATAAAAGAAAAGACTTTAAAAGCATAGGTGGGATGCACCGGGCTTGCCCGGATTCGAGTCGGAGTCAGCTTTCTCGTGCGTTGGTCGACTTCGAAGCTTCGTCTCCTTTCTCGACCTCGGACGGAACCTCGATCACGCTGGACTCTAGGTCGACCAACAATACGTCGCGAATTACAACCATGCATGCATGAATGGATATGACATGATGTGCAATGATTGTATTAACCAAGATCGTTGATTAGCAATTTACTCATTAATTAAGCTTGTTAATGATTAACAATTAATCCCGTTCGTTAAGCAGTAAGTAATAATTGATCATGCTCATTAATTATTGTTTAATCAAGGTTATTAATTAACAATTAATCTCGTTTCTTAATTAATAATTAATCATGTTCATTAATTAATAATTAATCAGGTGCATTATTATTAATTAATCATGCTTTTAAACAACAATTATAAATGCTTAACGCAGTGATAACACTTAAACTATTAATTTGGGATCACATAAAATGACGGTGTTTATGTTTAATTTTTGGAAAACTAACTTAACAAAAACTTTCGTCTACAGTATCTCTAATTTTTAAAGAAATTTATTTTTCAAAAACAATTAATAATTAGCATAAAATAATAGTTTATCTTAAGTAAAGAAAGGGGATTAATCAAACTATGAAAATATAATTTCTCAAAATAGGTATTTGAATACATAATTAAATAGAGAATAATTTTATGAATCTAATGAACTTGGTTTGGCATTTTTCTGAATTTGTATGAATATTCTACGAATATTTGAAGTTTGAATGAATTTAGAAAATTGAATAAATTCAAAAGAAAACAGGGAGCTCACTTGGGCTGAATCTGGTCGGGCCCATGGGCAGGCGGCCCAGGCGCGCGTGCGGCCCGGACATGGGCGCGGCCGGCACTGCGCGCGGCCCAAACCGAACTCAGGCTGGCCGGCAATGGCGAGTGGCGGCGGAGGACGGCGGCGGGCCGCCGGAGTGGCGCGAACGTCGACGAAACTCACCGGAAATTGAACCACGGGCTCGGTGCAACACGGGGAACACGAGGGTGAGGTCGCCGGCGCCGGAGGGTGACCGGAAAACACCGGCGGCGAGCGACGGCCCGGAGGGAACTTCGGCGGCGGCCGGAGCTCATCCCGGTTGACCAAAAAGCAACCGGCTTCTTGCTAGAGCTCCAGAGGACCACAACGAGCACCGGCATCAAGCCCGTTGACGACGAGGAGGGCTGGAAGACGATGCGCACCAGCGAGGTGGTTGCGGCGGCGGACGAAGCTCCAAAAATTTGATGAAATCCCGTCGAGCTGGTGAGGGACTTGCACGGGCGAGTCAACCAGGGGGGTAGGAAGACCTTGCGCACGATAGGGACCGAGATTTGGACGAAACGGAGCATCGACCGGGGAGAATTTGGAGATGCGGCCATGGCTTCCCGGGTTGGTACTCCGGGGAAGAGAAGCTCCGATCTCCCGGACGGGTAGTCCATGGCGCGGGTGGTGGCCGTGGGGAGGTGCAGCGGGTTCTTGCGGAACCTCCGATGGCGGTAGCTCGGCGAGGGCGGCGGAGTTGGCCTGCCGGTGTGGTGCGAGAGAGGGCGGACGGGCGGCTCCGTTGCGCGCGAGTTTTGGAGAGAAGAAAAGGAACGCGGCCTGCCTTTTTAACCCGATGGGGCAGCGAGTCGAGGTGGCACCGGAGCAGCTGCGTGTCACCGAGCAGAGGGAGGCGCGCGCGGCCGGGCTGCTGCCAGCGCAGCTCGCGGCGAGTCGGTGCGACCAGGGTCGGTTCGGGGGAGAAGAAAAAGGAATTGGCTCCTGGCTTAAGTTGCGATTTTTGCAAAAAGCCCCTCGTGCTCTTAATTAATTGAAAAGCATACTTCCAAGGCTCGAAAAATTATGCGAAAAAATCAGGGAGGTATTTGAAAGTATTTCAAACACTTTTCTTTTTAGGTCCAAGTTCAGATTCCAAATAAATTTTGGGTTAAAAATTCACGTTGAAAATAAAAAGAGAAATTTTCATTATTTCCTGTAGACCTTTTTACAAAATAAAATAATTTCTTAGCAATTTCATAAATCCTTTATCATTATGTTTGACCACCAGAAATTGTTAAACACAAAAATTTACTTTTATTTACAAGTCTTTTTAATATCTTAATTTAACTTAAGTTAATTTGACATTTCATGTGTATTTCTTAACACAAAAATTTAATATTTTCACAAATGCACATGATGACATGCTTATGAATGACATGAAATGCACTTTTATTTTGTAGGGTTGTTACAATAGGCTCACAAACCGTCGCTCTACAATCGTCACCCATGACCTGCAGGGAACAGCTAAACAGTTAATTGAGCACATCCTAAAATTACACAAACAATTAAAGCAACACAGAAAACTGGACTCTACATTAGGTAATCAGGATGTTGCGGTGTTGCCTCAATCCAGCCAGCTATTCTAGCACTTTCTGAAGGTGGAGCAAAATCAAACAAGCACTCTAGTGGAGGAATGTACTCATCCGATGCTGGCCAACGAGATGAAGATTTCAGAACAATATACAGTTTATGAAGAAACCTATAGGATATGTTGAAACCTCCTTCAACGGCATTTGACCAGACAGTTGTAGAATCGGCTAGGAGATGCAGATTGTGATCATCTGCATGAGAAGAAAAAGTTCTTGATTATTTGCGTCATGTCATTTTACAGAACGGAACTTGTTAACCCAAGGATTCGGTTTATGTGTTCTAGATAGCTGCATGGATATTTACCTTTGTCCATATGACCCCCGTCAATTCTACAGCCCGGTGACTCATTGTTCATCGGTACTATTATATTTTCCTCTTGATTTGTGTCACTCCATTCGTTCTTTAGATCACTAGATATATCATTAAATAGGCTCGTGTCAGAACCAGAACAATCTAATTGTGCCACAGCTGTGGATGTTACACTAAATGGATCTTCATTGGATGGGTCTTCAGAGATGTCACACAATCCTTCACTAGGCGCCAGATGTGGTCTCGACGTAACTTAGAAAATGAAATAGCACAATTAATTCTAACTAAAGAAAACATATGGAGTAAACAACGAGTCTCATAGCCTGTATATTTGTGAGAAACAACTATGATAATTACAAATTGTAAATAACATGATTTAAATATTAACAATAAATTTTGTAGCAAATATATTGGAACGGTTCGCACCTTCTTCCAATTCTCTCTGGTCATTCCCATTATTCATCAATGTATTTTGTTGCCTTGATTGCTGCGTCGACAGTTCTAAAACCGCGTGGTTATCTTTCTGCCCACACACTCTTGGTGAGTCAGTGCAACCATTATATGGGACTCTTTTTCCGTCAGGGTCGACCAAAAGGTGAAAAGCCTTCTGTATCAGATGAGCCAACCAGCTATAATAGGAGGAATACAAGAAATATAGTCCAAATGAAGCACAACATCGTAGTAGTACCTGATAACTTTCAATAGAACGCTTGTTCCTTCTCCTGTTTGTGGCATGTCCTGATTTCTGAGCTCCATTTGTCTATTTTTCAGATAAATGTCACCAAGTGAGCATGTGTGAGAAAAGGGAAAAACATGGTTTACGTATTTTACTGCAATCTTGTAAAATAGGAGGAAAATGAAATGTCAAACTCGAACCAGGAACTCGCAGAATTTCTTGTAACCTTCAAACGACTCATCGGCTGCGTGTTTCTGCATAATGGAGCAGACACGTTCGTTGCTATAAAAAAGCAGCCTATTTGTGTGGCTATTTGGTTCCAACCCAAGTGGCGGTGGCAGATTTTCTAGGTACAATATCTGCATAAATAAAACAGCGTAGTGTAACATGCATGATTCTAAATTAGTTGAATTTCGTGATGCAAAGTATGACATCTGCTTATGTAAAACAAAGAATATCATATATGTACAGTTGAGGAACTAAACCTGCAAAAATGTTAAGCATCCAAAAAGGTTGATAGTAATCCCTCCTTGGAACAGAGCTTTCTTGACCTTCATGGATGCAGTTCTGACCTCCTGTACAACATATTCACACCAATTGTACCTTGCGACATCCAGCGGACTAGCAAGAGCAGGGTAGAACTCATTGTGCACTGGATCTTGTTTGTTTCTTGGAGACAATAGCTTGACCACCATTAGTGATATGAACGCACAAACAAATCTGCACTTATCAAGATAGGACTCACATCTCCTGGTGCTAAGAATTACGCCCTCGTATCCTACAATAGTCATTGCATTTTCGGTCTCAACCAAACCAAGCAAAGAGCGTAGCTTGATATGAGCCGTAGCAATTTCTTGGTAATCCCGACCATGAACGGGCCTGGCACCCATCGGTAATCCAAGAATTCGATGTACATCTTCAGCTCTGACATGGATCTCTTGTCCTCGACCGGTCCGTAAGACCATTCTCTCTGTATCCATTGTAGCAAGCAGCCAGCAGAAAAAATTCCTGGATGCCTTGGGGTAGCAAGGGACATTGAGGATGGAACCAAAACCAACATCACGAACAACTTTCTTCTGATTATCACTCAGCTTCCTAATTACTTCGTCTCCTGCTTTGGAGGAGTACCGTAACTCCATCCGAAATGATCTCGAGCTGATCATTTCTGCACAGGCAGTAACAAGGTTTTGGTTAGAGTTAGAGCACTGTCGAGGAAGCAGCGAAACGAGTGTCGTTGACATCGTGCTCTAGATCGGCGGCGCTGCACAAGTGTGGTAGGCAGGGATGAACAGAGGGACATTTCTGTGTAGCGCTTGAACGAATCAGAAATTGAAAATTGATTTACCGATCAGTTCAAGCGGTGAAACGTATCAAAGGAGCAAAGTCTGCATCCAAAAAACTATAAAGTACAGAAATCATGGAACATGTTGCTACAAATCTATATAAACACACAAGAGAATTCAAGGAGCAAACGAATGAACTAGTAAATTATTTCTGACCTATTATGAGCACTGTCGCGATGCCCTGAGTTGGAAAACGCCCAAGACTGAATGATGGTCCGCCACTTTCCGATGCGTGCCCTTGAATCCAAAGACAGCCTCGCGTCCAAACTAGAACGACGAGATCAAGAGCAGGCTCAACTCGGAAGCTGTTTATACGGCATCCATGGTGGTAGTTGCTATGGCTATGGACGTGGGATCCGAATTCTCTGCAGTAGCCTAAGGCAAAGGTAAAAATTCACGCTACAGTAACCGGTTGGAAGATATAAATTCACGGAACAGTGTAATATACTGTAGCAGCACTATAGGAAAAGGATTTTTTACTGTACATATTTTACTGTAGCATTCAATCTGAACCGTTGATTTTTCATCCATCGGTATTTGGTGTGAATAAATTCAGAGGCACTGTAGCACCTCTGAATTTTCACCTGTAATGCAGAGGATCCAAATCCATGGACGTGCGCGACTGACACTATGGCTGTAGATATTTCAGAACAACAGCTGTGCCAGGAGAGACCCATTCCTCCTACTATTCTTTTTTTTTTTTGACCGAACTCCTACTATTCTGATATTGGGTGTGTTCGTTTCCTCGGATCTAAATTTTATAGTTGTCACATCAAAAAGAATCTTACTATTTAGAAGTACTTAAATAAAGTTTAATTATAAAATAAATTACAGGCCCCTATACTAATTTACGAGACGAATGTAATGAGGTTAATTAAGTCATGATTAGAAGACAGTTAATGTAGCATCACTTTAACAAAACATAGATTAATTAAGCTTATTAGATTCATCTCGAAAATTTACATCAATCTGTCAAAAAGGTTTTGTCATTAAATTGACCGAAATATTCATAAATAGTAAGATTCTCTTTGATGTGACAGTGCTAAATTTTAGAGGAAAGAAAACGAACAGGGTCATTGACTATGGTGTTGGAACACATATCGTAAACTCAGTAGCCACGACAAACTAATAGTTATTCAATAAATTGTTACCGCACCTCTAACAACAATCTGACATTGATTTATGATGAGTTTCAATATAAATTTCATATTTAATTAAGAAACTAATTTTTTGGATCTGGTTTGCACAAAGTATTTTCTGTATTATTCCTACTCATTAGTTGCAAATATAATATTATTTAGTTCAATTTAGTCCTTTAAAAACTTGTCTTTTTTATTTCTCCATGTATAAGTGGAGTATTATAAGTCAAAATTTCATAGGGTGGTAGTTTTCATGCAGGAATTATGGTATGAATTTCTTCTCATTATTTTTCATACATTTTTCTATTACACGAACTAATATACTATTCAATTTCACTCTATCAAATATTAATAAAAAAAAAGTTGTGATGTACTTTTCTAATACGCATTACAATGTGTGCTTACATCCTGTAAAACTTTACCTTAAAACTCCACTTATGGGTCAAGAAACAAAAATAAAATAAAATTTATCAGGACTCGAGAGGTAAAATAAACCAAATTGCATTGTTTTAGGATTAAACTAAACCAGTAAATAATTCAGGGGGTTATCTAGACTTTATCTATATTTTGAGGGAGTAAAACGGACTTTATCCAAAACTATATATGCAGGTGTTTCAAACCTTGCTTTAAAGCTACGTCGAATTGTGTCATAAATTCCAAAGCTATTTTGCTAAGCAATTTAAGGGCTACCAAAAATGTTAAACAATAAATTTGGTAGACTTGATATATGTAAGTCTCATGCCCAAGCTATTTTTGGAAGGTAAGTCTCATGTTCTCAATGTAATCCTATCCAACACAATATATGCATGTATTCCCTCTAATATTATCAGAGCCAGAGACCTTTAGTTCAAGTTCTTATGATAGTATATTTTGCTATGCCCCTGCCATTTGTACTTTTTCTTTTTTTGCAAAACCTCTCCTATATGTACGTTGTGGTGTGGAGAAGCCCCACATGAAGGTGAGTGTTGAATTATAAATGAACCTTATTCAGATACAATAAATTTTACCAGATCCAAAAAATTGTTTATTTGCATTTACGTCCGTCAAATTGTTATTGACGTCCATGAACATGACCTTCTCCCTTTAGGAAATATGAATAGTATCTCAAATTTGTGTATTCATCTACACTACTCATTTTTATCTAGTTCAAACTCTTGACGTCTTTCTTTGTATCGTCATATCATTTATAGGAAAGGAAACGCCAACTGGGTGTGGCCTCAAGAGCATCTACAAACAACTCTGAAAGCAGGTGCTTTAATACATACCTACGCCCACAAAGACAGTAGAATAAAACAACACATACGACACATTATTTTTAGGTGGTTTGTCAATAGTTAAATGTGTGGACATATATACTATATGATGAACATGTAAAGATATGAATTCATGATATCATATTTTGTACCTTGCATGATATAAAGTTAGATGTTCTGCATCATAATTAATTAATTATATAATGTTAATCTATTTAAATAATCATATAAGGGAATTATAATAAAAATGCTGTATATAAGGTATGAATTCAGAATGGAGATGCATGCAAGAGTTAGTTAATTCAACTTTTTTTACAAAAAAAGTCTAAATTCTTTTGCATACTAAGGCCTCCACAATGCGGCATCCATCAACACCAATACCCAAACAATTAATGTTTTTCACTTTTGAGCATGCTTCCAACACTGTGACATCCCTGGCTAATGGCCATGTTTGGATCCACGGTTAGAGTTAGTTTAACCCTGAATTCCTCAAACAGGGTGGGTTAGATTGGGCTAGTTAGATGTAACCCAGCCTAAAAAACTAGCCTTTCCAAGAGGTGCTAATTGGAGATAGATTCTATAGGCCCCACTGAAAAATCAATCGGCAGGCGCACTCGATCCCTCCCACAGGCGCCGGGCCTATCCCTTCCACGTTTCGTCCTGTCTGCATCTCGCTACGTCGCTCGCTACCGAGCGCCCTCCCTCCCACCCGCACGCCATCGCTCCAATTTGACCGTCATTGCTCGCCGCCCTGCCTTGTCGGGGCAAGGCGCTTGACGCACGCCGACACCGCTCCGACCAGCGACGGCTCCGACGCGCGACGCCCGACGCACTTCGATCAGCGGCGGCTCGTCGACGCGCCCGCATGCCGGTTGCTCCCGACGGTCACGTGCTCCATCCTCCGCCTCACACTCGACGTCCCCAGCTCTCCCCGGTAGGTTAGGATTGCTTGGATCACACAAGAGCTTACCACAACAAATTCGGGTGTAAAGTGTTTTTATTGTCAATCTAACTCTTGCATCGAAACACCTCAAAGGTTAGAGTTAGTTCATGGCTAGTCATTAGCTAGAAACTAACTCTAACCTCTAACACTGTTCGAGTCTCGAGTCTCCAAACAGGGCCATTGCCGATGAATAAACCACTACTTGGGTACTATACTATATATCCAGTACATAACAAAAATATTATGGCAGTTCAGTTCACACATGTCAATTCAAATATTGAAAAAAATGGTATTGAATATTTTTTTTGTATCACATTCAGTTCACATATTTTAAGGCAAGTCATTTCACATATATCACATTCGGTTGACATTTATGTGGTCCAATATTCAGGGTGTGTTCGTTTCCTCCCCTCTAAAATTTAGCACTTTCACATCAAAGAGAATCTTATTATTTATGAATATTTCGATCAATTTAATGACAAAACCCTATTGACAGATTGGTGCTAATTTTCGAGATGAATCTAATAAGCTTAATTAATCTATATTTTGCTAAAGTGATGTTACAAGTAACCGTCTTCTAATCACGACTTAATTAACCTCATTAGATTCGTCTCGTAAATTAGTCTAGGAGCCTGTAATTTATTTTATAATTAAACTTTATTTAATACTCTTAAATAATAAGATTCTTTTTGATGTGACAGCTCTAAAATTTAGACCCCAGAAACGAACACACCCTCAGCTTTAGAATCCGTATATTGCGTCACCAAATTTTAAGGCCATGTTTTTGTTCGAATAAAGATCAGACAGATCACATACGGATGAATTATTTTTTTTCTGATGGCTAAAAAGCTGTGGACATAATATTATATTTGCAACTAATGAGTAGGAATAATACAGAAAATACTTTGTACAAACCAGATCCAAAAATTTAGTCTCTTAATTAAATATGAAATTTATATTGAAACTCATCATAAATCAATGTCAGATTGTTGTTAGAGGTGCGGTAACAATTTATTGAATAACTATTAGTTTGTCGTGGCCAGTGAGTTTACGATCTGTGTTCCAACACCATAGTCAATGATCCTGTTCGTTTCCTGTCCTCTAAAATTTAGCACTGTCACATCAAAGAGAATCTTATTATTTATGAATATTTCGATCAATTTAATGACAAAACCCTATTGACAGATTGATGCTAATTTTTTAGATGAATCTAATAAGCTTAATTAATTTAGTTTTTGCTAAAGTGATGCTACAGTAACCATCTTCTAATCATGACTTAATTAACCTCATTAGATTCGTCTCGTAAATTAGTCTATAGGTCTGTAATTTATTTTATAATTAAACTATATTTAGTACTCTTAAATATTAGTTTCTTTTTTATGTGACAGCTATATAAAATTTAGACCCGAAATCGAACACACCCGAGCAACAACCGAGGGTAGAAACATCAGGACCTGCAGCAGGTGAACTGTGGATGGACGTGCTGACGAGACCGTACCCATTCTTGTAGCGATGGCACGGGTCCCGGAACACCATACAAGGCGTGCCCAAGGGACCTGTATTTCTTTTAGCAGCCAAGATACATTTGGACGCTTCCGTGGCGGAGGTAGGGTTGCCTTTACCTGTTATCCTACACGGTCTAGGCGGCGGCCACACGTTCAGCTGGCCGTGTGAACGCGTCTCGTAGCTATACTAGCGCAGGAGTATATAGCAGCAGGCTACGCGGCGGCCACACGTCGAGTGTGTCGGTTGCTGCACGATCTCAGCCAGCGAGCCACAAGTGTGGCGGTACTCCCAACTCAGGCGCTGGTGTGAACACGGAGAAAACGGGAGCCGGCAAGGACGGCTTCGTGCTTGAGATTCCCTGATCTGGTTGAAGTCAACAGTCGATGTGACCCAACCCAACTGTTGCTCGATGAACACAGGAGTGAGGAGTACTAGCAGCCATGCTTCTATATGGCAGAGGCAAGATGCCTTTTACCTTTTAATGCTACAGCAGTGAACTGACCTTACTATATGCTGCAACAGTTAGCATTCCTGCTTTCCAGTAGCATTGTCAATCGTACTCTGCATTACTTCCTCTATCCCTAAATGTAAGGACGTTTTGAAATTTGAAATTTTCTCTATATATAGGACGTTTTGTAGATAGGATAAATTTTAAAGTTGGTGGGACAATTAATGAGTGAGTGAATGAAGGTAAAAATGAAAGGTATGATAGTCTTTTGACATATTGACTATTTTCGTGTTTAAATGATAGAAAGCCCTACATTTAGAGACGGAGGGAGTACTTTATTTAAAAACGTGGAAACATGAACCTGGCCCTGTTCGTTTCCTGCCCTCTACAATTTAGCACTGTCACATCAAAGAGAATCTTACTATTTAGTATTACTTTTATTAATTTAATAACAAAACCTATGTCACGACCCTCCCTCTAATTTGCGAGACGAATCTAATGATCCTAATTAATATATGTTTTGCTACAGTGATGCTACAGTAAATATCTTCTAATAACATCATAATTATCCTCGTTGGATTCGTCTCGTGAATTAGATAGGAGGGTCTGCAATTAGTTTCGAGATTAGACTTTATTTAGTACTCCAAAATGATAAAATTCTCTTTGATTTGACCCCTCTAAAAATTATATATCTGGAAACGAACAGGCAGAATCAAATATGGTTGGCAGCGTTGAACACACGTCGAGTTTGTCCATTGCTGCACGATCTGTCGCTCAGGCGCTGCTGCGGACACGATGGTGATCAGGCCCGGCGAAGACGCCACACGTGGTGATCTGGTTCAGGAAGAACAACAAGCTACTAATACCCATATACAAAACATTGGTGTGCACTGAGACGGCCTAGAGCCTAGTAGTGATTACAAGCGTCTCAATAAGCATCTCAGGTCCTTTGTTAGACTCCTGGGGTGAGCGTATTTTCTAGGATTTAACAGTATTATTATGACTTTATCAATCTCAAGGATTTATCAGCTCAGTCTTCGAAGATGTTTATATGGATAGTAGTTGTTTGCGTGTGTTCATAGAGTAAGTGTGCGTGCGTTGTGAGTATCTAAGTTATACTGTGTAATCTAAAAAAATTTGTGTGCAACTAGCCTTTGCTTCGGTGGGTTTTTGTGGGGAAGAAGATAGAGATAGGCACCAAGATGAGAAAGGAACAAATTGTTTTTTATGGTGCTATTATTTTTTACCCTTTGTCCAATGTCTAATTGTCTTTTTATCCCTTGTTTTTCAACTTTCTTATTTTGCTCCTCCAATTTCAAAATGAATGACAAAGTTTACCATTGCTACTTTGCTAGGGGTAAAATCGCAATAAAAATATTACAATTTTTCTCCTAGTACAGGTAAACTTTGTCCTTATTTTGGTAAAATTACAAAGTTAGGGTAAAAACACAATAGAGGTTGGAAACAGGGGTACAATCACAACTGTCCCTTTTTTATATAAATAGTTGACCCAGCCTAGCATTGACTAGCTAGTTGTTCTGTGAGTTGGCCATAAAAACTTGTTTCCTAAGACTATCTGCACTCGTGGTACTCTATTTTCATCCTCTAAAAGGAATATTTCATCCTAATCAGCAAAATTCTCTCCTCTATATCCAGTTTCGCTGCACCCGTTCATACTTTATATCCATCCTCTATATCAACTAACTAATATTTTATTCAATCATCTCCAACTACCATATCCATTCATCTCTCATCCTCTTTTCTTTTTCTTTGTGTTTTCACTTCTTTCCCTTTTACACTAGTTTAGTAATCATTTTTTATAAAATAATAATAGGTTTCTTTTTTCTCTATTTTCTTTTCCTTTTCCCTTTTTTTTCCTCTCATTTTTCCTCTCCTTCCCGCACGACCGCCCCCACATCGTTCCCTTCTCTTCCTCCACACCCCTCTCCTCCACGCAGCCTCGCACCCCGCCGCCGCCTAGGCTTGCCGCCACCCGCGCGCGTCCTCCTCCCCAACACGACGCCACCGCTAGGCCCGTCCTCCTCCCCCGCACGACGCCGACGCCGGGCCCGCCTCCTCAACTCCCGTCGCCCCGCCTCCTCCAGGCCACCGCTGACCGCGCGGACGGCGGTCGTGGCCTCCTCGCCTCCCCGACGGCGGCGGCCCGGATCCGGCGGCGGAGCGCATCCCTGCCTCCCCTGCGCGCCCTCCTCGGATCCGCGCCGGGCCCGCCTCCCTTGGCCGCGGCTCGACCGGATCCGCGCCGCCGCTGGGCCCACTCTCTCCCCGCGCGCTTCTCCTCCCGGCGCGTGCCGCCGCCGGCCGGGCTCCGCCTCCCCGCGCGCCTCTCCTCTCTGCGCTTGGGGGCGGCACGGTGGCGGCAGCAGCTACCGCCGGGATCCGCCTTCCCCGCGCACACGCCGCCGTCGCGCTCCTCATCCTCCTCCGACGCGCGCGGCGAGCAGGACGAGGCGGATCTTGCCAGCGTCAATGGAGCAAGGTGAGGAGGAGCGGATCCCGTGGCGGCGACGAGATCCCGGCGGGCGGGTGGAGACGGCGACAACGAGCTCCGGTCGGCGAGGAGGACACCGGCCACCCCCTTCTCTCTCCCTTTCCTAGCCATCTCATTCTCTCTCTCTTCCGATTCAGAGCACGAAAGAACCGTGGACACGCGGGCCCCACGCCACGTTGGCTCGCTCCACCACCGGTACCCTAGAAATGCCGGACGAGCGAGGAAACACTTCGACAGCGGACAGCTTTCAGTATCCCGCTGCAGGCGTTTTACGCCACAACGGTACTGGAGGCCCAGGTAGCGCGCTGCGTCCCGTACCCGGTGCACATAGTCTAAAGAAGATATGACTCGTCCGGCCTTAAGATTGTCCTACATACCTACAAGGCTTACATGGTACAGATAGTTGAAATTACACTTGCCTTCGACTTAGGAGCTACAAATGGATCCAGCTTGATTAGCATCAGAGACCCTCTAGGTCCTGAGTCGCATGGTGTTCAATCCATTTGGTTACCAATTTGATTTGATGTTGTAGAGATTTGATGGCTAATACAAACAAATCTTGTTAAAATAAGACTCTGTTCGTTTCCTGCCCTCTAAAATTTAGCACTGTCACATCAAAGTGAATCTTACTATTTATGAATATTTCGATCAATTTAATGACAAAACCCTATTGACAGATTGATGCTAATTTTCGAGATGAATCTAATGAGCTTAATTAATTTATGTTTGCTAAAGTGATGCTACAGTAATCGTCTTCTCATCATGACTTAATTAACCTCATTAGATTCGCCTCATAAATTAGTCTAAGGGTCTGTAATTTATTTTATAATTAAACTTCATTTAGTACTCCTAAATAGTAAGATTCTTTTTAATGTGACAGCTCTAAAGTTTAGACCTCAGAAAACGAACACACCCTAAGGCATTCATGCATGCTCAATCATGCACATCAGGAAAAGAGTAAAATTGAAGTATTACCCATTGTTTCTCTGTTGACATGGCAAGAAAAGTGATCGAATGGCACTTCTAGCATTAATGAGGTTCGTGAATTGCCTCATATAGCAAGGTTATAGTTTATACTATTGTCAATATGACTCAACATAGGCAGTCATATTTTTTTTACAAAAACGACAGAAGAGAGAGCTAGAATTGTCACATCTGGACTTCTGGCTGGAAAAGTTTCATATAATGGCTCCTTGAACTCACAGTGAACCATCACACACATAATTTGCACTGCAAATCTTTTCCATTGGCCCTGTGCTCCGTGCAGGGTTTGTGCCACTGAAGGGATGCAACCTTTATTTTGACGGATATGAAGCATGCTGTAAATCAATCCATACCGGAAGGATTGAGGCTAGTCTGCAAGACACAAACCGGTATCAGATACAATACACGTAGTTCAGCATTCAGCTTACTGATATCTCAAGTGGATTTACATGTCATCTCAGAAGTTAGTCCAGCACCGTTGAAACGAGTAGCACAGAATAGAGAGCACAATCCAGTATGGAATCTGAATGTTACATGGATATTTACCTTCGTCCATGTAGCCCCTGTCAATTCTAGAGCCTGCGATTCATTGTTCGTCAGTATTGTTATGTTTTCCTCTTGATTTGTGACACTCGATTTGTTCTCTAGATCACCAAAACTACCAGTAAATAGCCTAACTTTATCACCAGGACAATCTAATTGTTCCACAGCTGCTGGTGTTACAGTAATTGTATCTTCATTGGATGGGTTTTCAGTGATAACACACAATCCTTCAATAGGAGCCAGATGAGCCTCATGCACAACTGAAAAAATGAAACAGCACGATTAATTTCAAACAAATAAAGCATTGTAGACATGGAGTAAACAACTACGAGCCATAGCTAGTATATTTATGTGAAACAACTAAGGGGTTTAAAAATTTAAATAACAGGATTTAAATATTAACAATAGAGTCGGTGCATCCACCATATCGGCCTCTTTTTCCATCAGGGTTGGCCAGAGAGTAAGCAACGTCCTGTATCAAATGGGCCAATAACCAGCTGTAACAAGAGGAACACGCGAACTGCAGTCCAACTGAAGCACATCGTTGTATTAATAATACCTGGTAACTTTGAACTGAACGCTTGCCCCTTCTTATGTTTGTGGCACCTCCAATTTTCTGTACTCCGTTTGTCTATATTTTAGATAAATGTCACCACGTAAGCATGTGTGAGAAAAGGGAAAAATGGTTTACGTATTTTACTGCACAAAATCGGAGGAAAATGAAAGGTCAAACTCAAACCAGGAACTCGCAGAATTTCTTGTAACCGTCAGATGACTCATCAGCTGCGTGTTTCTGCATGATGGACCAGACACGTTCGCTGCTATAAAAAAACAGTCTGTTTGTCTGAATATTTGGTTGCAACCCAAGTGGCGGTGGTAGATTTTCAAGGTACAATATCTGCATGAATAAAACAGCATAGCGAAACATGAGTCTAAATAAACCATGACATCTGGTTATGTATAAACAAGAGTATCAGATTTGTAAAGTTGAGGAACTAAACCTGCAAAAATATTAAACATCCAAATAGGTTGATAGTAATCCTTCCTTGGAACAGAGCCTTCTTGACCTTCATGGATGCAGTTATTATCTCTTGTACAACATATTCACTCCAATTGTACCTCGCGACATCCAGCGGACTAGCAAGAGCAGGGTAGAACTCATTGTGCATTGGATCTTGTTCGTTTCTTGGAGCCAGTAGCTTGACCACTATTAGTGATATGAACGCACAGACAAATCTGCACTTATCCAGATGGGACTCACAGCTCCTGGTGTCAAGAATTACATCCTCATATCCTGCAACTGTCATTGCATCTTCGGTCTCCGCGAAACCAAGCAAAGAGCGTAGCTTGATATTAGCCATAGTAATTTCTTGGTAATCCCGACCTTGAACGGGCCTGCCACCCATCGGTAATCCAAGAATTCGATGTACATCATCAGCTCTGACATGGATCTCGCGTCCTCGACCGGTCCGTAGGACCATTCTCTCTGTATCCAGGTTAGCAAGCAGCCAGCAGAACAATTCGCTGAATGTCTTGGGGTAGTAAGGGACCGTGAGGATGGAGCCAAAACCAACGTCACGAACAACTTTCTTCTGATTGTCACTCAGCTTCCTAATAACTTCGTCTCCTACTTTGGACGAGTACCGTAGCTCCAACAGAAATGATTTCGATTTGCCTTTCATTTCTGCACAGGCAAATAAGGTTTTCGTTCTTAAGCCACCGTCAAGGAAGCGGTTTATCAAAGGAGCAAAGCCCGCAGCCAAACAACTATAAAGTACAGAAATCATGGAACATGTTGCTACAAATTTGTATAAACACACATCAGAATCCAAGGAATAAGTGCATTAGGAGATCTAAACATGAAGACCTACATAGTCTAGATGAATGAACACAACATTAAGCGGAAGCATGATTAATAACCTGGATTGTCAGCCATCGGAGAGGGAGCGGTGGCGACGGCAGCAGCTCGATGTAGTCGTTCGGGGTAGCGTCGGCCTTCGGGGCGCCAGCGACACTGTCCAGCCACGGGTGCATTTGTTGGAGTCGGTCGTTCTGGAGAAGGAGGAAGACAGTGAGGGCCTTTAGATTAGTAGATCAGGTTTGTCGGGGAGCCAAGTCACACAAAGGCAATGTTGGTTAACTCAATGTGGAGCCCGATTCCCCTTTAAATATGACATTATTCGACCTTGGGCTGCAACCATGAGCTGGTTGCGCCTCCAATCCTAGCGCTAAGAATTAGGATCTACAGTTTGTTTATAAAAATGTGTCCTTTAATTATCTACTTATTAAATATTTGTTTCCAAACGTATTTTCTATTGACTCACATATCACCTTCCAACAAAGTCACGGTCAAGGAAGCAGCATATCAAATGAGCAAAGCCCGCAGCCAAACAGCTATAAAGTACAGAAATCACGGAACATGTTGATGCAAATCTATATAAACACACATCAGAATTCAAGGAATAAGCGAACAGATTTATTCTCACCCATTCTGAGCACTGTCGAGTTGCCCTGAGTTGGAAAACGCCCAAGATAGAATGATGGTCCGATGCGTGCTCTTGAATGCGAAGGTAGCCTCGCGTCCAAACTAGAACGACGAGATCAAGAGCAGGCGCAACTCGGAAGCTGTTTATATTGCATCCATGCTGGCAAAAAACCTCGGGAAGCCACGCGCGGCTCCTTGCTATGGCTATGGATTCAGAACAACAGCTGTGTCAGGTGAAACCCATTCTTCGTACTATTCTCGTGTTGACTATGGCGTTGGAATGCAAATCGAAGACTCTGTAGCCATGACTCGCCAATAGTTACCGCACCCGCTGCAAGAAGCGGACAGTAATTTTGAGTTTGAATATATTTCAGATTTAATTAAGAAACTAATTCTTGGATCTGGTTTCTACAAAGTATATTTTTTCTGAATATTGCGTTCGGATGTCTGTATTATTCCTGCTCATTTGTTGCTAATAGAAAATTGTATGGTGGAAAGGCAACTACAACTGAGAAAGGGAACTCATTTTTTATCTAGTTCAAAATCCGGACGTCCTTCTTTGTTACAAAAATGCACATCTGGCATATCATTTATATAGGAAAGGGAACTCCAACTGGGTGTGACCTTGGAGCATCTAATTTTTTCAACCGGAGCTAAGCAGGACGGGTGTCCAAGAAAAATAGGAGACCTTTCCACCACTGACGAGGCTGCATGCAAACACTGAGTATTTCACTTAAGTCAGTCGCATGTCTGTTATACCAGCAAAGCACCGGTTATGACGTTGAGTGATTTGGCACCGACCCGATATTATTAGTGTCGGAGGGAAAGATTACCGATGCCACGTGGCATAATCTAGATCCGCTTAACGAAGGATTAGTCTCTAGGACATACTGCTGAGTCAACAGTCAACGTTAGACCCACTCCTGTATGATCCCCGCGTCAGGACGAACCGATCGGAGGCAAGCTCGACCTTTCTCGCTCAAGGGGAGAAGGAATCACGAATCACACGACCTTGCCTTCCAAGCTCGGGAGAATCCCGCTCGCACGACCTTGCTCGCGGTACTCGGGGACTTCCGCCTCGCACGACCTTCAAGCTCGCCCACCAGCGGCATTAAATCCACCTGCTCGGGCGCCCACGTGGACGCTTCCTGGCAATCATTGCCGCTGACCCTCGCCCCATTCCCTCTGCCGCAGCTACCTGCTCCCGTCAGGGTACGCCGATGGGACGCGTCGTCCCTGTAGCCTGACAAGGGAGGCATGGACCGAAGACCCCGGGCTCAGCCATCATCATCTGACGTACGGCGGTACGGCTCCCCGCCTAATCCGTCCACATGTGGAACTCGAGCTCGGGCTCGAGTTACTCTCCGCCTCGCACGACCTCCGCCGGCGACCTTGAAGCTCGATGAGCTGTCGTCCCAGCCTCGACCTTCAACCCCACCTTAAATGCGTCTGACAGGGAAGGACCAGCATGGGCTGTCCACTCCAACCACTCCACCACGACGCCGCCCATGGCTCTGTCAAACGCGGGACACTCCATCGTCCCCGCTTCCCCGACGTGACAAGCTACAGGAACGACGCAACAGCCCAGTCAAAACACTCAAGCACACGTCGGGGAAGGTCCGACGGGACGGCACAAACATCCGGATAAGCACGTGGCGATTCCCTCTCTCTCTCGATGTAACTCGAGCTCGACCCCTACGGCTATAAAGGGAGGCTCTCTTTCTCTCTCGGCACGTTCTTCTACACACGCTCACTCGCACAACTTCACACACACACCCGCAGCTTGGGACCTGGAGCATGCTCCTCTCCCGCCTCCACTGTACTTTGTTATCAATTTGACGTAAGGAACACGAGTGCCGTGACACCCCCAGCTGGACGTATGGAGCTTTCCTGAACCAGCTTAAATCTCTCGTGTCGTCCCTTGTGTACCATCCGGCCTAAAACGCGCACCCTCGGAACTAAATTCTACTAGCCGGTGGTTCGAACACCGACAATTAGCTTGACTCTTAGAATTTGAGCTGTTTAAAAAATTTACCTTTTGCCCAGAACCACATGCCAAACTGACCCCTCACGAAACGACGGTTTCCAACTCCTATCACTTTTCCAACCCCTCAGCGTACTAGCAGACGGCCTAATTGATGTAGTTGCGTACTACAAGAATCTTTGCGAGGCTCCTACGAAGGGAGAGTTTGATTGACGGCCTACGCTGCAAAGTAATTTGAGTGTTGCGGCAGCTACTGGCAATGCAGCGCAGAAACTTGCTAGATTCACGCTGAGACAAGACCTAATTTTATTGAAAACTATGCATAAAAAGGCTAATAAAGACATTTTTGCAATCGTCACCACCTGTTGCTCAAAATGAAGGTAGTATGCAGGAGTTGGACCTAGAACAAAACAGTTCAACAGTTGGAGGATGCTACCAAACGTGAGAAGGCTACATTGCACAATATCAAAACATTATCATAGTGGACACGCATAAGTAGGTTCACATTTAGTGCCAATGTTTTGGATTTGGGGGATACTTGCATGAATAAATTTAAATATCATGACTTTTACACTAAAACAATCTGCCATTGTGGCCACCACTCCTAAAACCATATAGCCACAACAAGGAATATTGATCGTGGCTATAGTAGGGGCAGGCTACTGTGGCCGTGGCCAGTGGCTTTTGAACCGTGGCTATTGAGGCATCTACCAATAGCCACGGTTCACGTCTTTTATTAGGAAAGTAGGTACAAAAATATGCAAGACATACTACAACTCGTACGACCTTTAGGTAGATATGGTCGGATTTTTTGGTATCTACCAGATCATCTTTGTGATGAATCACCAAGGACAGGACGCGGTTATGAGTCATATATTCTTAGAATCCCCACAACCTGAAACCGCCATAGTACCCGGCTATGAAGAGTCTCAATAACAAATAGTCCCCTTTGTCGAGCCTGAAGGGCATCGTGTCCCCTATATTCAGCCAGAAGGAGAAACACTCGCCTTAGATGAAGAGTCTCAGATTATCGAGCCTATTTATAAGGTGTTTACTCAATAATCCCCAAGACTATTACGCCTGCGGGGGAATACGTCAATGCCACAACCTGAACATGTCGTGAAATACTTGCAACGAATGAAGAAGGGACCCATGCAATCAATCATACCTATCACAAATCCTCGTAAATTGCTACAGTATGACGATAACATATTTGAGGGTCATGATAAGAATGAGGACTTTCCAAATTTCATGTTTGGCAAATGTCCCTCATATTTTAAAAGATGTTGTCGAACCTACCATGGGAGATGCGGAAGTTGCACGACTGGTATATAGCGGTAGCGAAAGAAGGAATCGATGTGATCACATGTAAGCTTCCAAGGGACGTGTTTAGCGATACTGCTGACTCGACTCTTCGACTATATTTCAGTGATATCCATAAAATATTTCGTCTCAGCGAGATGGTCGCAACCTTTATAACCTAGTGGTGAATGCAAGTGCCTCTATGGATCTTTTTCGTATTTTCTACCTTTTGAAAGACAAGCTATATATTGCCTTGTGTTTTTTCTGTAGCTTGAACTCAACATTTCAAACGAAAAAATATAATAGATCCGGTTGAAAGATTGGGTACCACAATCCGAACTTGATCAATCAAAGTGCAATCAACCCATGGATAATGAGAAGGATAATGAGAAGGACTCGAGATACAAGGACAAGGCACCACAAGAGTTAGAAAAGAAATGAAGGCCACCATGACGACAAAAGCAAGGTCTCGAGCAGCAGCTTATATTTACAGGTGCTTCAAGGACTGGCAAGATAGACTGCATTTTCGTGCCTTACCACTTCGAGTAAGTTCGACCACTGTCTTCCTCTCCTCTATTGTAAGGCTAGATGATATACTAACTACTACGATCTTTGTTGCGATGGTCATGGGATTTGTTTCCTGATGATGTAAAAAATTAGGTATCTAATAGTGTTGGATAGCCTTGACTACGACTACAGGCACCACAAAGGTATCGTGAGCGTCATAAATTGGTAAGTATACAAGTTCAATTAAATAACGATAATTTCATGCAATAATACGTATTTCTCAATGTTGTAGTGTTTATCTCAACTACGTAATGTTAAGCAACGTGGCACGTTACAACATTCTGAACCGAATATACCTTCGTCACAAATTTCTGGTAAGATATGTGTCACATCTAATTGCTTTTATCCTCCTATTGTTGTAATTGGAAATGATATTATTTATTTTGTCTATTTTACAATGTATTAAACGAGCACCAGGTAGTGTTCACTGTGGATACTAACACATATGTGTATTTGAGTTTTCTACATTGTCATGATGTGTTGTTACTTGCTTAGGGGAGGTATGGTTTCTTGTGGTCGGCTTTTTACGATGAAAGTGAGGTGACAAGGCACATTTTGAGTGATGCAGCTCGAAACGCTCATATGAGTCCGATGTAGTTGAAGATTCTTATAATGTAGACTTAGTTTGAATGAACCTGAGTATTATGTGCACTTTATAAAAATTTTGATGGATTTGTGAATATATTTGTGATGGATTTGTAAACGTTAATGTGATGTAATTCTGAAATGTCAATGTCAATGTGATGTAATTCTGAAATGTCAATGGATGATCCTGATAATTATAATTTATTATTTGTAATATGTATTTATTTTTTTCTTATTAAAAAATAATAACGGTGATTGATAATGCTAACTGTGGCTATAGTGAAACACTCGTAACCACGGTTGGTCTCGTTTACAAGGGCTATAAATAGTTATTTGTATCCTCGCAAACTAAGCCACGGTTGAGGCAACCCACGACTTTAGAGCCTCCAACCGTGGCTATAATACATTATGGTTATAGTGTTAGTGAATTCACAAATGAGGTATCCGCGATTAAGAATTACTAACTAGTAGTAAGATTAAGATTGAATGTTACGCGTACGATGACTAATGAATTCTATCTAATAGAGTGTAGTCCTATTTTGGTCCTTATCATTACCTGCAGTAGAAGACACTACGGGAAAACTTGAGTGTGTCGAGCGCCCAAGACACTCAACAAAGGCCTTATCGCACTCGGCAAATGATATGCCGAGTGCCCCACTCGACAAAGAGCTCACAGCAAACCTTTGATCGGCAAAGAGCTCTTTGCCGAGAGTAAAAAAGAAACACTCGGCAACTATTTTTGACAAAAATAAAAAAATACCAGGCAAGCCACCGCCGCCACTGCGCCCCACGCTAGAGCTACCGACGTCGCGCCCCGGCCGGAGGCGACGCTGTCATGGCACCTCCGGACGGATCCATGCCCCTCGCCGGATCCACCACCGCAGTTGTCCCCAGCCGGAGCGACCGCCGCCGCGCCCTGGACCGAGCCCTGGCCGGAGCAACCGCCCAATTCCCGCCGCTGCCGCGCCTATCGCCCGGACCTGCCACTGCGCCTCCCTATCGCCGGTCATCGCGGCCGTCGAACCGGGGCCACGAGCTGACCTAGGTCCGCCTGGGAGCCGCCGCAGCTGCGCCTCCCTCCGCGCGTCCACGGAGCCGCCGCCGCTGCACCTCCGCCCTCCACGCATCCACGGAGCCGCCGTTGCTGCGCCTCCCTCCGCGTGGCCTGGGAGCTGCCGCCTGGAAGCCGCACCGCCGCCGCCATCGCGCCGCTCTCTGCGCTGCCTAGGAGCGTTGTCGGTTGCCGCTGCCTACGGGAGATGAGGATGAGAGCGAGACAGGAGAGAGGTGAAGAAGGAACGGGTGGCTGGGAGAGAAAGAGAAGAGATGGGGATGGGGATCGGTGACGTGGACCAATCATACGCCACGATGCGGATAGGTGACGTGGATGTTTGCCGAGTGTTTTTTTTTGGACACTCGACAAAAAAATTATGTACTTCAAAAAAAAATTAAAAATTAGTAAAACAATTTTAAACATAATCAATTTTTGGTATGGCACAATTTGTATAATCTATTATCTATATAAAATTATTTGGAGCACAATTAAAACTTGTCCGTCAATTCATATTCAACTTTTAATAACTCATTATCAACTATAAGGTTCTTCTTTGGAGATTCTTCGTTTTGTAAGCAATGTATGTGATAACTTTTGCGAAACATTCTCTACTTTTTATCATAGCTTCCATATGTGATGCCATCACACCGTAACAAATATTACGCTTTACTGACTTTATTTGATTGTTCTGGAATTTAAAAATGAGTGGGACATACATGAGCGGTCATATTTCTGAAAAAATATATGTCAAATTTCTTTTTTTTTATGGAGAAGATCCTAAATTGGGCTAAAAAATAAGAATATAATTTTTATACTCATGTTACTTTATTATTTGAATCACTTGTAGTTCAAATTTAACTTTATTCAAAAAATTGCTTGAAATATAATTAATTAACTAAATATAGCAAACAAATGCAAAAAAATACCAAATTTTAACATAGAGTAACACATGTTGTATGTTGAGAATAGAAAAAGTTTTGAAACAAGAAGAGAAAAGAAAAAAAATTATCGAGTGTCAAAAAATACGCTCGACAAACCTCAAATTTACTGAGTGCCATAGATAATACGTTCGGCAAACAATCTTTACCGAGTGTTTTCATTTTTGACACTCGACAAACAATCTTTACCGAGTATTTTTCTTGTGTCGAGTGCTATTGTTTGCGAGTGTCTGTGTTAAAACATTCGGCAAACTCCTGAACACTCGGCACACTCGTTTTCCCATAGTGAGAAGCTTCTATGAAGATCGATTGTATTTGCGATAACCTAACCAAATATCCTGAAAAAAGAAATACGGTACTTAGCAAAATCCTCACATCTATCCACCATGGGCCTGGGCCTTTAACCGGCTGCGCCGCGTGCTCACGTTAACCTACGCTTCATTTGTTCCTCTTGTGGGCACCGGAGAAGAATTCCACGCCGCATTCGATTTCGCCGCCGTTGCCATCGCCCCCATTCGCCCCTGAGACCACCAGACCAAGCGGGCGGATCCAGGGCGGCGGCACTAGCCATAGCCACCGCCGTTCTGATTCCATCCGTTCTCCATCGCAGTCACCGCACCGGCGGATCTATCGCCGGCGGCATGGCGCCGAACATCAAGACGACGTCGACGTGCCACCCGCCGGAGATGGTGCAGGGCACGCACGTCTTCGACATCCTCGGGTACAGCAAGCACCGCGGCCTGGGCGCCCAGTCCTTCATCCGATCCGGCGTCTTCTCCGTCGCCGGCCACGACTGGGCCCTCCTCCTCTACCCCGACGGCTACGGCGTGGAGCTCGCCGACGGCTTGGACTTCATCTCCGCCTACCTCCACCTCCTCAGCGGGAGCGACAAGCTGCACGTCTCCTGCGACATCAGGCTGGTCGATCCGGCCACGGGGCTGTCGAAATCGGCGCAGCCGGCGCTGGTCACCATGCGCGTACTGGACCCCAAGGACACCAGGGTCTACCACTGCATGATGATCCCACGGAACGAGCTCGAGGGAACCTATGTGAAGAATGATCGGCTCACCATGGAGTGTGTGGTCACTGTCAGGAAGGAGCCACGGGTGTCCAAGACCAAGGTGTTCCCCAGGATCAAGGTGCCGGCTTCCGACATGAAGCGGCAGCTCGCCAATCTGCTTGAGGGGAAAGAGGGTGCGGATGTCAAGTTCAGTGTTGCCGGAGAGATATTCACCGCGCACAAGGTTGTGCTCGCGATGCGGTCGCCGGTTTTCAAGGCGGAGCTCTGCGGGCCGATGAGCGAGACCGGAAAGCAGCCTATAGTCATCGAAGATATGCAGCCGGATGTTTTCAGAGCCTTCCTCTATTTCATCTACACTGACTCGATGAAAGGCACTGATGATCTCGAGGCAGACTTCCGTAGTGAAAATTGTGAGATGGTCCATCACCTGCTTGTGGCGGCGGATCGATACGACATTGCTAGATTGAAGCTGATATGCCAGAGTATCCTTTGCAAAAATCTTGATGTACGTAATGTGGCCACGACATTGGCTTTAGCTGATCAACATCATTGTGACAGGCTCAAGGATGCTTGCATTCAGTTTATGTCCTGTCTGGGTACAATGGATGATGTAGTAGCGACACGGGGGTATCAGGATCTTGCAGTGACCTCCCCTTCACTCTTGGCTGATGCAGAGGCGAGGATTGGTAAGTTGCGTAAATGTTGATGACCATCAAAAGACAGGATATTTCCAATATATGATTATATTTATGACGTCGCTGTAGCCCAGAATTTACAAGAATAGTTTGCAGGCTTATGCAGTAAGATTTTGAATAATTCTTTCTCTGTATGTCATACATTTGTGCTGAATAAAAGAGACTGGTGGTAATCTGATGGCTATAGTACTTTCTAGCACAATTTTGAGACATGTTGATTTCAAATTTTATATGTTCTATTCAGTTGATTTATTATTGTAGATTTCTGAAAGCTCCTTTCTAGCATCGCTCATATTTTGTACATTTGGTTCACCACTGCTGGGCTTGAGCGAGTGGAGCGCAATCGCGTGCCACTAGACATGCATCTTGGATCTGAAGTCTATCTCAGTTATTCCGGGAGAAAGAGCGACCTGGAGAAGTCTTTATGTATCTGTGACTATATATCCCCTAGTTACGGTATTGAGTGTGCATGTTAAAGGTGATAAATGAGATAGGGTGAGCCATGGGAGCTACTTTGATGATCCATGTGCCACCATCAGACTTACCTGAACACCAAGGCATGCTGTTGGAGTATGGAGATAGTGCAGAAATCACCTACAATGTCTAGTTAGCTCCTATACCTTTCCACTACATTTGTGGGATATGTTGTTGATTTCTCTCATGCTCTGTAGGAAAGAAATTCTATGCCGCAGTGCTGCAAACCGACCAATTTACAACACTGCTTCGATTGTCGACCACGTGGACGCTCCAGCAAATCTCAGCGCTTCCACATTTATCTCTCACGATTCCTGCCGCAAGCCAAGGAATGAGCCGAAGCTCTCAGGATTCAAGCCAGAGAGCGAACCAAGCCAATGAAACTGGGAAAACAAGAGCCGGCTGATGTAAACAATAGAGAGGTACATCGAGTCCAGGAAAAAAAGCAGAATAGATGGCCATCGGCCATAGCTTTGAACTTTGATTCCCCATCGCTGCTTTTCCGTCTTTCCACATACTGGTCGATGCCGGCACTCGGGACGTCCCTGCCGACTTTCCTCACCCTCCTCGTGTCTCCATCGTCGTCAATGAGAAGGCAGCCAACTCGTTTCAATGCAACATATCTACTCCTCAGAGCAGGATTAAACTAACAAGCAAGATTACCTTTTAAGGTTGAGATTTCTAGGATAATCTGGCGACGTTGGATAGCAGCGGGGAATGCACCAACATCTCTGAACTGACTGTGACGGCAACAACTCATTCTCACTGCTGGCTTCCCCTTCAGTCAAGCCGTGATTTCTATTCTGCCGTCTAGTGTTCGGGTTGTAGTCTGTTATTGTTTATTTGTGCGATGCGTTAAACAGGATAGTTTATTTGTGCGATGCGTTAAACAGGATAGAAATTCTTTTTCTGGCTTTTTCCTTAGCCGGACGGTTTTGTTCCGACGGCTCCGGCTCGTTGGTTCACTTGCCGGATGGAATGGTGAGAGCTCCGGCTCATTTGGTTGGCTTGCTACTAGAATCGTGGGAGGAAGCGTGGAAGCGCTAAAATTTGCTGGAGCGGCCACGTGTCAACGATCGAAGTGGTGCTGTAAATTGGTTGGTTTGCAGCAGCGCTGCATAGAATTTTCTTCCTGCTCTGTATGACCGTAGCATAGAAGTATCCTTGCATATTCTACTTCTATATGGTTTATAATATTATAGTAAATTTCTGAAATCAGCACATTTTAACCGCTGCTGAGCTGGAGTTGTGGAATTCGCACGGTGGTGAGATCTCTAGTTCTTTGCTACAACTATTTCAGGAATAAGAGCGACCTGGAGAAGTATTCATACATCTGCAATGATCACCTATATATAGTGCATGCTTATGGTGATAAATGGAGACACGGATGAGCGATGTCACAGCTGCGCTGGTGATCGAAACTGTGACCACAAAACTTGCCTCAGCACCTCAGTGTGTTGACGGGAGCTCTGGCTCACAAGAATGAGGTTTGCAACATGGTATCTGGTATTAAGGATGAGGCACTACCTGGAAAACAGTTTTTTGCCGTGTGCCAGATAGGTTGCCGTGTGCTAGGTGTTAGGCACACAGCGAAAAGCCTTTCTGCCGGGCATCACGTGCCTGACACACGGCACAAACGACCCACACGACAGTCTCTCCTTTGCACGTGTGCACGAAACAAAACACACGATAGAACTTGGCTTCACCGTGTGCCTAGGTGTTGGCACATGGCAAAGGTGCCTGTTCGTGTGCCAAGGTGGCACACACGGCAAAATAGAGAACACACCAATGACGTGAACGGTAGTTAGGGTGTCTAACGTGTGTCGTGTGCTGCTACCTTGGCACACGGCAAACAGACACTTTTGTTGTGTGCCAACACCTGGGCACACGATGAAGCCAAGTTCTGTCGTGTGTTTGTTTCGGGCACACCTGGGACAGTAGGAAAGGCAAGGACCATAGAGCATCTCCAAAAGCTCCTCAATAAACTGATCCCAAAAGACTGTTTTTAGGAGCAGCGTAAAAATTGTTAGGGCTAATTTCTCTTGTCTCCTCCAATAGTTCTCCCTAAAAAGGAGTCAAGAATAATTTTGATTGGATCACGTCAGCATTTGGGACCACAACAACATTAATTCACTTGTCAATAGAAGGATTGGGACTCCCAACTTTCTCTCAGTTTTTAGCTACAAATGAGGTGAATTTAGGGGAGAATAAATCTGTGATTTGTTATGGAGAGATGTTGGAGATCGTGTTTTGAATTATACCCCAATAGTTTCATTTAGGAGAGATTTATGGGACTCTCTTGGAGATGCTCTTAGAAGTTTAGACCGTATCACCATCCAGCTTCCTGTCATGTTCAGGAAATTGCTCTATTTCATCTACAGACTCCTTGTTGTCCATGGATTATCCTAGCAAGGATGACAAATTTGAGAAGAGAACGCATTTTGAGCACACGGTGGCCCGAGTCCCCCGAAAGCAGCCCGTTGGATCATCCCATCGTCAAGATGTGTGCGGACGGCATCTTCATCCCGTTAATTTTCCCCACCGCATCGTCTCCCCCACGAGGCGCACCCACCGCATTGTTTTCACCCACGCGCGTGCCCTAGCGTTCACTCTCCCACCACGCACCGCCCCGCCGCTCACGCTCTACCCGGCGGCACCGCGAACCGCCCAGCTCCGCCCCTTCCCAGTGCATGCCACCGCGCGCCGCACTGCCTCGCCCTGCGCTCTCCCCAACGGCCGCGCCGCTGCTCCCTCTCCCCTTTCCCACTCTCCAACGGAGGCACCCCCCCCCCAACCGCACTCGGTCGTGGACGGGGCTCGTGAGGTGTCCGTCTCCTAGTGCCGCGCTGCGTAGGTCCGGCGCCGATTGAATGGCCAGAGATCCGGCGGTGGCGGTGCCTCGTGAATCCCGTCCGACGCAGCAGATCGAGAGGCGGCGGCGGGATCACCGCAAGCATCTTCTTTCGGAGGCGTGTTGCATGCTCTCCGCGCGGGCCTCCTAGCTGGCGGCATTTACCTTCTTCGTCATCCGCGACATCACAAGAAGCAGAGGTGCCTCTCCCCGACGGCCGCCCCTGCCCATACTTCCGCCGCCGCCCGGGGCTGCCTACCCGTGCAGCAACATGTGCCCATTCACGCATGACACCCACCCCTATCGCACGAGCATGTCCTGCTGTCGCCGCGACTTCTTCTTCGCACACACCACCGCCATGCTCCGCATCACCCAGCAGGCGCACGGGAAGGAGCACCACTCGTCGCGATGCAGGAGCTTAGCTTGGGGAAGTAGGAGGATGTCATGCCGCCGGTGCTGCCTCTCGTCACGAAGGAGGATGGGCCGGACTTCGGCTGGGTCTCGGACCCGATCATGTAAGACGACGACCAGGGCGCCGCTGTTGTGTGCCAGTCCGCGCGGGCCGCCACGCGCTAGCCGACGAGCACCCGTGCCTCATCTGCGGTGGCGCCCACAGATAGCGCGGCATAGAAGCACTCGGCGGCAGACCCGTGGGCGCCGTGACACGCTTGGAGGGGGCGGTGGTCGGGGCACCGAGGAACGACGATCGGGAGCCCACGGGCTGCCACCATGCAATCGAGAGGGAGAGAGAGAAGAAACAACAGCAGGATAGGCAGAGGAGAGAGAGGCGGGGAAGAAACGAGTTGGAGTGTGGGAACGGAGGCAGACAACACAAGTAATGCTCGTTACCACAGTACGTATGGGACGGGGGCACGGGTCCTTCTGGACTCAAAGTATATTTCGATTTGAGAATGTAGGCAACGTCTAGCTAGGGTTTTCTCATTCACAGTTGATCGATATGACATGAACAAACTGATTCTGGTATGCACGGATGTAATTTTGGGGAGCCAGAAAGTAGAGAATATAGTATCCTAGCTAGTGAACAAACTGTATTCTGGTGTGCATAGATGTAATTTTGGGGAGTAAGAAAGTGGAGAATGTAGTATCCGAGCTAGTGAGGCAGGCTGGAAGTGGAGGTTACTAAAATTCTTAGGTCATTATATTGTTCTCCAAGTTCTTCTGATCACTGAAATGTTTGTCACACAATAATGCATCTACAACCTTGTGAATTGCATGAGTTCTCTAATCTATATGTCATCATGAGTTGCCAAAATACAAAAAAATCTAGGCTTTTGCACATGAGTAGTTCATGTATATGATAACTGCACTCCGGAGTGCCTTTATAGCAATAGCTAGGATAACGAAACATAATGTCACTGGTCACTAATGAAGTGTGAAAGTATTTAAATTGATGATTATGATCCTTTTTTCTGTTTACTATAATTTTCTGCATCACGATAGTGATATTAGGAGGGCGGGGAAGAGGTATATGAACACTGCTGAATAACTTTAGTTCCTGTATAATTTTTAGTTGGACATTTCAGTTTGCAGTTGGGAAACATTACTCATGAAGTACTCCTTTGTTCCTCTATTGTTGTGATGAATTACTTTGTGGCTAGCACAAAATGTTCGGCGGAAAGGACTTCAAAGTCAGAACAGAGGAGCATATGCCTTCCATTTGGATTTGAGACTTCTACTTGTGGTAGCAGTTTTCTTGGAATCAGTTGGGGTCCTAAGGACCGAAAGTAATAATACAACATTATGTATTTTGAATATTCTTGTTTCAGTAATTTGATCAGAGCAAATGATGCAACTTAAGTTTAACAAAAAAAATTTGATGCTGCATTATCAAATGGTGTGAGATCGGTTAGACAGAAAGCTTTTCACATAACTCGTTTTGTGTACGTGACTGGTTTCAATCCAGACCAACTATTATAAGTTACACAGATGACAGATCATATGCCTCATCATTTCACTTCTTTCCAAATTGAACCAGAATTCAATTTAAATTGGATGTTACCACGATGGTCCCGAACCAAATCCTCTTAGCCAGAGCTCCCCAGATCAGAGAGAAATGCGTGCAAATTTCTTTCTTTGTTTTGAGAACTGAGCAAATTTCTAATGGATATAAGATTTTTTTTTTTGAGGCATTCTAATGGACATAAGATGCATGGGTTTATGCGCATAGCCTTGCCTTTTTCTCAGAAATGCAAACTTTTTGGCCCAGTCATAACGTTTGGCCCTTGACTTGTAGTCAGCCCAGCCCAGCCAAGGCAGAGCACCTCGCAAGCTGGGAGAAGGAACTTCTAGATCTCCTTGTCGCCGCCGCCGCCGCCGTCGCCATTGGCTGTTTGGCTTCTTCTCCAGCAGCCTCTAAAAGGTTATCTCGACACTCGACTGCTCTCGCCATTACTCTGCCGCCTTTCTGATCAATTCTATTTCCATCGCAGTCACTGAACTGGCCGATCGATCGCCGGCGGCATGACGTCGAACATCAAGACGACGTCGACGTGCCACCCACCGGAGCTGGTGCAGGGCACGCACGTCTTCGAAATCCTCGGGTACAGCAAGCATCGCGGCCTGGGCGGTCTGTCGTTTGTCCAATCTGGCGTCTTTTCCGTCGCTGGCCACGATTGGGAACTTCTCCTCTACCCCGACGACTTCAAGGAGAATTTATCCGAGAGTTCTGACTTCGTCTCTGCGTTCCTACGCCTTTGCACCGACGCCGAGGTGCACGTCTCCTGCGACCTCAAGCTGGTCGACCCAGCCACAGGGCTAGTCCAAGTCGGCACAACCAGAGTTGGTCAAAATGCGTGCGTTGGACCCCAGCAAAACCAGAGTTCACTGCTGCATGATGATGCAACGGAGCAAGCTCGAGGGCACTTACGTGAAGAATGATCGGCTCATCATGGAATGCGTCGTCACAGTGAGGAAGGAGCCTCGGGTGTCCAAGACCAAGTTTTTACCTAGGTTCAAGGTACCAGCTTCCGATATCAAGGAGCAGTTTGCTAATCTGCTGGAGACAAAGGAGGGTGCTGATGTTGTGTTCATTGTCAGGGGAGAGACTTTCATGGCACACAAGGTTGTGCTCGCAATGCGGTCGCCCGTCTTCAAGGCGGAGCTCTGCGGGCCGATGAGCAAGACAGAAAATAAGCCCATAGTTATCGAGGATATGCAGCCTGATGTATTTAGAGCCTTCCTTTATTTCATCTACACTGATTCTATGAAAGGCAGTGATGACTTTGAAGGAGGTTATACTAATGAGAATGAGAATTGTGAGATGATCCATCGTTTGCTTGTGGCGGCAGATAGGTTTGACATTGCCAGGCTGAAGCTGATATGCCAGAGTATCCTTTGCAAGAATCTCCATGTCCGTAATGTGGCGACCACACTAGCTTTGGCTGATCAGCATCATTGTGACAGGCTTAAAAATGCTTGTATTGAGTTTATGTCATGTTTGAGTACAATGGATGATGTGGTAGCAACACAAGGGTATCAGGAACTTGCAAGAATTTCCCCTTCTATCATTCCTGATGCAGAGTTGAGGATTGGTAAGCTGAATAAATGTTGATGACCAGTAAAATACAGGATGGACTTTTACTATTCTATACAAGATTTTCTTTTGTATTTAGTGATTGCTCAGTTTAGCATATAATTTATATCTACAGCTTGCTGATTTATGCAGTACCTGCCTGAATATGTTAGCTCCTCTTTTCTCTGTTTGTTTTACATTTCTCCTGAATAAAAAGGACAGCTGGCGTTTCTACTACATTTTATATTTGGAGATTGTTCATTTTATCCTATGATTTATGTTGACAGCTTACTGGTTTGGGCAGTTGTGGCTTGAATAAGTTACCTGTTCTTTTCTCCTTTTCTCTGCCTTTTGTGCTGAAAATAGACCTCTGGCATTCAGAGAAATGTATTTCTATGATCAACATCATTGAGTTTATGTCTTGTTTGATTAGTGGCAGCAACACAAGGGTATCAGGATCTTGCAATAGTTTTCCATTCTATCATAGCTGATGCAGAGGCGAGGATTAGTAAGCTGAACATAAGGGTATCATTTGAGGCAGGATAGATTGTCCAATGGTTATTGTAGCCATCAACAGTTTGTAGGTTTATGCAGTAATATTTCCAAAAAGGTTAGTGGTTCTTCTCTCTGCATGTTCTACATTGTGCTGAACAAGAAGGATTAATAGCAGTCAGGTGCCTACACTATCCAGTAGATTTTTTAGACATGGTGTTGATTTCTCTATGCTTTTTATGACCATGGTGTGAACTTTAATTTTATACATTCAAGTTCCAGTTTGTTTATTATTGTAGATTACTGAAAGCTCAAGAACTACGTGTGTATTCTTTATATATCTGTGACGATTGCCTCGTGATTGAGTGCATGCTGAGGTGATGCTGAGGTGATAAACGAGGGGATAATTGTGCGTGTGCCCCTATTTTGAACTCCCTATCTATTTTTACCCCTCCTTTTTCAACTTTACATGTATGTCCCTGTTCTGTGAGATTGAAAGTTCCGTTTGCCCCTCTTTTTGGGCACCGTTAGCAGTTTACGAATTAAACCTGAAAAAAATAAAAATAAAAATTTTAGAAGGGGAAAAGACTCATGTGCCCTTGCCTAGTACCTCCGCTCACAACAGCGCTCACGTGAGGCTGAATCAGACTCAGCCCTAACCCTAGACGGCGCGCGGGTGGCGGTATGTAGCACGTGGCACGCCATTCGTGGCGGTGGCGCGGGTTGGCGTGGTCGTGGTCGGCTCATAGGCAGCTGCTTCGGCATCACGCGGTTTCGATGGTGGTGCGGGCTAGCAGAGGTCGTAGTCGGCTCGCAGTTAGCTGCTCGATGGCGCGCAGTTCGGTGGACGAGGCCGCGTGCAGTTTGGCAGAGGCGGCAGCTCGCGATTCTGCTGCGGCCGCACACGGTTCAGCGACGGCGGTGATGTGAGAACCGCGCATGCAGCAGCCTGTTTCTCCAATTATTCCATACTTTATTACTTTTTCTTTATTTGTGGTGCCTTTTATTTAAGGAATTTTTTATCTCAAATTTCTTGGGCTTGATTGAGCCTACCAAGCGGTGCTAACATTTCAAATTTAAGATTAAATCATGTCAAATTTTAAATAAATTCCAATTAAATTTAAACCATTCAGAAAAGTCAATCAAATATTATAGAAATCTGTTTGAATTATTGTCGTGACTAAATTAAAATTTAAATATAAATTATATTTTCAAAGAGGGGTAATGTAACATCCCACATTTGTATCAAAAACTTGTGTAATAAAAAGCACCGATGTTTGGTAAAGGAATGGTCAAAATTGGAGAGAGTTTGAATTCAAATCGGAAGAAAAACGATCAAAGCAATTCGCAACGGGTTTAATTCAAATTTCCACGTCTCGGGCCGAATCTGCGCGCCGGCCCACTTCCCCTCCTTCTTTCCCTCACGCGTCGGCCCAAGTCCAGCCCGAGCCCAGCTTCTACAGTCTTCTTCTTCCCCCACTTTCCACCTCGGACTCAACCACCGCGCGCGACGCACGCGAGCGACGCCACCTCGGACGCGCGTCGTGTAGCGTCGTGGACTCACCTGCTCCCTCCCTTGGACCGTCTACAAATCCCCCTGTGCCGCCGTATTCTCCTCCCTATTCCCCAAACCCTAGCATCGCCGCCACCCGCGGTTTCCACCCCCGCCATGGGCGAAGGTCCGAGCTTGAGGAGCTCGTGTTGACCGTCGTGCTCGGCATGAAGCGCTAAGTCCGCCTGTGGTCTTGGTGTCGCGGGAGAAGCCCTTGAGAGGAAGCGCGACGCGTGTGAAGTTTGCTGCCACCTTCTTCCCCACCGCCGTTCGTCATCGCCGGTGAGTCTTCGCCCAGCCCAAGCTTCGTTCTCGGATCTTCTACGTTTGTTCTTGCTCCCGGCCCTAAGCGCCCCCTTTTGGTTCTCTAGTAGCGGCGGAACGGATCTTCGCGTGATCACCATCGCCCTCCGTGCGTCGTTCGTGTTCGCCATCGCCGGTTCTCCCTCGCACGTCGTCGTAAACACCTCCCCGTCCTTCCCTTGGCCGTCGGGACCGAGCCGGTGAGCCACCGCCTCCATCCCCCTCCTTTCTCCCCCGGATTAGCTGCGAATTTCTGGTTCCCGTCGAGCTCCGCCACCGCCGTGCCATGGCCGTCGGCGTAGCTCGCCTTTGAAGCTTGCTCCGGTTGGTTTATCTCTTCGGGGGTTCATGCGGTGTGCCGTTGGTGCTTGCGCGCTTGTTGGTTTGGAAAAAGGTGCAGGTTTTAGTATGGTTCGACGGGGCCCTCGTGTTGCGCCGCCGCGGTTCTCACCGCTGGCGAGGTTTCGGCCAGTCTTTGGGTCGGGGCTGGGCACCGTTGGTAGCGGCAAGGCACGAGCTATGTTTTGGTGCTATCCTGGGGATGTTTGGTGAACCCCGGAGTCTTTTCCCCTTGCGCGCGCCGCCGCGGTTGCTCCGGCGAGCCTCCGCCGTTGAGCCGCCGTGAGCTGGTCCAGGTGACCGGCAAGGGCAGGTGCGCGGGGTTGTGAGGAGTGCGTCGGTGCCCTTGGTGTGGCCCGCAGCGGAGCGGGGACGACGCCGCCCGTCTCCGGCACCTCTGCGTCATGCCGACGCCGAGCACGGGGCCCGCGTGTCGGATTGGTTCATGGGTGTTGGATGCTCGCTGTTGCATGGACGCGGTGCATGTAGACCGCTGAGAGAGGGGAAGAAAGTGGGGTCCATACACCCGGTCCACGTTCCAAGGGAATATTCCCTGGTTTTTCATTTTCTTGGAATTTCCATAATTCATTTATCTTTGGAAATTCATATCTTTTTCCTGGAGGCTCGGAAAAATACGCGGTCAGTTGTGTTAGACTGGTAGCGACGTTCTCTACGCGTTAGTGTAGCTTTTGATCATGTTCTAGTACCGTAAATTCTGTCATTAATTCCGTTCTTTTCCCTATTGCCTCGATATGCGTGCCTAACCCCTGTTTCACGATCCGTCCGTCGGAGGGTGCCGAGAAATTCCCGTCCGAGCCACGGTTTGAGGAGTTTCCGCTAGAGCAGCCGTACGAGTACCCCGACCCGGCCCGGGAGCAGCCCTATCCAGGCAAGCCGCAATCCTTGACCACTCTTGCTCCTATTTAGTATTTGTATTAAATTGGACCATGCATGATTAATGGTTACTTGCACTTGTAGTCTACCTATGTCATACTATGCCATCTTTGTCACTGTTTGCCATAGGTTGTTCTATTATTACTCGCATGCTTAGTACTTGCTTAGTTGCTTAATTGAACCCCATGATGACTATACGTGTTTTTGTGTAAATAAATTGTAGGTGTTTCTTAGGTGTCGAGTTTCGTACTAGATACCCTGTAGAACTTTGCGGGGGCGAGTGTAGGTGGTTAGGTGCTGGGAGACTTCGGGGAGTCTCTATTTAGAGAGTACCTGTTGCGGGTACAGTGGTGTAGGGGCTTGGGTTTATGGGGCCCCTGTTGTGGTGACACCTGTTGTTGAGACTCGTTGTTTTGAGGAGAGGGATGGTGACTCGCCCCGGCAGCTTAAGGACCGGTTCTTGTGCTTGCTTGCTCTTTGGTCTACTAGCATACCACGTGACTTGTATGGGCGGGCTGGATCATGATACTTAGCGGAGGACCGGGTGGCCCGCCGTGGTGTAGAGAATAGTGGTAGTGGGTGTTGGAGCTGTTGTCTCGACCCACGAGCAGAGGATATCCCACCTGGCCCGTGGTACGCCTTGTCACACCCTTCAGGACCTTCTTTTCCTATGTTTTGGTTAGAGGATCCCGGACCCGAGGGACGGGCACCTCCCGATCGATGCTTTGTGGAGTGATCTTGTGAGTGTTGCTTTGCTTGAGCCACGACGGTGGTCTTTTGTTTGAGTACCTCTTCACGTAGGTACAGTTGCTTACTCTCTGCAGAGATATATAAATCTATACGTATAGTCTAGCCCAAAGTATGGGCACTACCTCCGAGCGACCCACTTGATTAGCATTTACTACTTCTCCTCTCGATAGGTGTTTTACTTCCGGCTTCGAGCTGTGGTACAGTGGAGGTGTGCTGGACATAAAACTTGACCCTTGCAGGATTGTCTTGTTTCCTACAAGACCACTTATAAAATTTGACTAATAATAAAATATCATATAGACTTGAGAAATAATGCTTTAGGTGCTAGCCCTTGCCTTTCCTTGGAATATCCGAACATGCATATATTGTTGCTAGGTAGTTGCGGCTTGCTGAGTATGTTATGTACTCACGGCTTTATCACTTTGTTTTTTAGACGCCGTTGCTAAGGAGCCGGCCGAGCCAGCTGAGGGAGCCGACGGAGAGGAGTGACGGTATCGCCTACACTCAAGTCTCGCCTTCATCGAGAGATGCTTCCGTTTCGCTTCCGCTAGATTTCTACTTTGATATCGCGATGGCTCTGTGTGTCCAGCTGAGGGAGCCGACGGAGAGGAGTGACGGTCTCGCCTACACTCAAGTCTCGTCTTCATCGGAGATGCTTCCGTTTCGCTTCCGCTAGATTTCTACTTTGATATCGCGATGGCCTGTGTGTCCTGCCTTTGTATTTATGAGATTGAGACTTATGCATAATGATAATGTAATTGGAGATTCTACTATCTTGCTTTGATTATTCTCTTTATTTATGATTTTTCTATACTAACTTATGATGGATGTACATGCCACCCTCCTGAAAGTGACATAGAGGTACAAAGGGTTCGGGTTTCACTTTGGTGAAATCTGAGTCCCTCACGGGTAATGGTGCAAAATGTTGACAAAAAAGGAGCAATGGCGCAAGGATAAAATTGTCTCTGACTTCCTGATTTAACACCATTAAGTCCTTGTGACGGAATAGGGTAAATCAAACATTCAGATTCAGAAAATAGGAGCAACCATGTAAAGTTGAAAAAAGAGGGGTAAAAAAAGATATAGAGATGTCATTGCTGATGCCGGCACAGATTGGTAATCTGAATAAATGTTGATGACCAATAAAAACACAGGGTGGATTTTTACTTAGTCTAGCCAAGATTTTTGCTTTCTATTTAGAGCTGCTCAGTTTAGCATATACTACTAATATCGTTGTCATCGGAGCCGCGAGCTCGGACGCGACTCCGGGTTATCATTGCCGACGTTGCGGCTCGCCGGGGTCGCCTCGGGTCCAGGGACCCGGACGTCGCCTCGGGTCGTCGTGGTCATCACGGAAGCACCCCCACGTGGCTGCAGGTGGTCGGCTACGTTGTGCGTGGAACCCCCGGCGTCGCCGTGCTGCATCGTTGTCGTCGCCGCGGCCTCGGTGTCCTTTGTTGCCCGGCGCGGAGCCCACGGGCGCTGCCGTTGCAGAATGTGGAGCCCGACGGGATCCTCTCGAATTAGAGGTCAAAATTCAGAGAGAATACCGTAGCAAGAATTAACTCGATTTTCAGCCATTCAATCCGGAACGAACGGAGCAGATCATCTGCTACAGTACGTAGACATAGGAAAATATAAACACAGCCGCTATGAACAGTATTTATGTACAGTATATTAATGCAGAGGGCTGTTTCTCTTCTCACAAATTACTGTAGCAGTCACAGCAGTTCTCTGCATTTTGACCTTGTTCCCCTCCTACTGCAGAGGACCCCGCCGTCCCGTCGCCGTAAGCAGGACGTGGTTCTCTGCATGCTTGGAGCCAGAGAGGGAGTAGCCCTGATTTTTGGTTGTCGCTTTGTGCCTGTCCGTGGTGGAGCCAGATCAGATTCCATCGGCTGGGGTCCGCACATGAGCAAGGTGAGTCAGCGTGCACGCGTCTCTGCGGTGAGCTCGTGACATGAAGAGGAGTCAAACCCCCACACTCCATCCCAAGCCAAGGCAGAAGGGAATATTACAAAAAACTACTTATATCTTATTAAAAGTGTCGTTAAACCTTTCTAAGAAGTTAATTTTTTTTAATTTTGATAAAAAAATTATATGAAAAATTATAAATATTTATCATTAGATAGATAATCGAATCTACTTTTATAATAAACTTATTTAGAGATACAAATATTATTTAATATTTTTTATAAATCTAATCAAAATTTAAAAAATTTAACGATGAAAGGTTGAGCGAATAGAAACAAAGATCAAAGGATGGAGGGACAGCAATTGGCCTTCCCGAGAGCCATGCAAAGGCAGGTGAACGGCACCAGCACGATTTCAAGCATGCTTTTAAGGCGAGGAAAGGCAGCAGCTATGCGGAGCGCGTGCGTTCAGAAAGCTGTACGAAAATTCGGTGTAAACTAAGCACAGAGGGGATTTGTGGATTAAAAAGAGGATTTATGCTCGGAATAAATAAATCCAGTCCTGAGCGCATAGTGCAAGAGTATACTTACGATGTTTGCTGGAATTTTAGATGTAGCGTTAGCTTGAAAGGACATCAGTTTTTGATGGTAAAAAATAGCAAAACGTTCGTCCAGCGAAACGAGTGACCGAGATTGGCCAAAAACTGTCAAGATTAGAGGAAAAACAACGTCTCATCTCCCTTTTGGAGCGACAAATGTCGATGTGTGATATCAACATATCGGGTTAGCCAAACTGTATCTTGAGAGTCCGGTTAAAGGATAAAACACGTTGCAATCTTAAAAATAATAGCGAAACAAAGCAAATAAAACACGAGACGATTTTACTAGGTTCGGGTCACTGTGAGGCGTAATACCATACGTCTTGCTTATCTGTGTTTCTCGTATTACTTGTGAGACGTATAGATATGAGTACATCGAGGAGCTCATATTCTTGAGCCATAGAGAGTTGGGAGGAAGAAGAAGGCTCTATCTCGGAGAGCCCCAACCGTCCTCCTTGCCTGTTCTGGGTGCTCCCTTTTATTAGGAGACATTTCCTTATTTACTATCGAAAATTACACTTGTGCCTTATTTACCATTGAAAATTATCTACCATCAGATTTAAAAATGATCCATTTTCTACCATCGATGTTAACTTTCGCAAGAGATGGTGTTAAATTGGCTAGAAAAGACGTAATTAGCCCTGAGCTAAAAAAATTACTACGAAGTTTCCTTTCATACCATTATACCATGATAATATATATAACAAAGAAATGTACAATCAGAGCTATGCACAAATACAGATTTATGGCTGAACAATTAGAGCATATGCACATATAGTACATACATTGGTTTCTTGAGACCAATCAAAAGGACCATCCAGAGAGCCTTTATTTGCTTCTTGTGGAGAATGCTGGACTCTTAGGCTCGAGTGCTTTGCTTCTAGTGCTCATGGCGAGGCTGTCATGTTGTGCCACAACCCGATGCTCTTTCCTTTTGCTTTTACTTGGTTCTTCTTTGCATCTATTTTCTTCCCTCTAGCATTGGTGGCAGCAACGGTAGCTGATTGCCCAATCGCCGAAGGCAGGGAACTCAATCGCCGAAGCCGCTCCTCTGCACAAGCCGCGTCACACAACATGCATGCAAGCCACACCCTCGCAGCACCACCCGACACACAACCAGGACACGGCTGGCCAAGCCGCACCGTCGTAGCGTCGTCCAGGACGCGCGCAAGCCGTGGCTCTGCCCATGCCGCGCCGCCGACGACTCGAGTCGTCGAGGACGCACGGAAGTCCAGGGTCACCGCCCAAACAATCGTGTGATTTGGGGGAGATATTAAGCGGAAGAGCGGAGGTAATTTGGTAATTTTTATTCAGTTGTGAGCTAGTTATTTGATGGAGTTAAGGTAGATGGTAAAAAAGGAATCAATTTCGGATCTGATGGTAGATACGGAAAAATGAAATTTTTGATGGTAAATAAGGTACAAGTGTAAATTTTGATAGTAAATAAGGAAATCTCTCTTTTATTAGCCAAGAAGCATCTCACATTGGAAAGTACATGAACAGTAAATGTGTACCGTTGAAAGGACGGACCTATGTTATGACGCGCTGCTGCTTTGTTTTGGATCTTGTGCCATTGCTTCTCACGTACTACACCGAGGAGAGAGATAGTAGGTAAAAGTTGTGGACCTCACCATCACATGCATGTTGTCCTTTGTTTTGTGCATGTGGTGGTGATGTCTTATATAATTTTTATCCTTTTACTAATTATCTTACATTCTTCTTGATTTTATTGAGTAATGTTGAATGATGCTATGGACCCTTAGTTCCATATCACTGATAGCCTCACCCTAGAAACTCGCTACTCGTGATCGTGACTTCGATGCCTCGTTGACGTTGTCGCCACCCGTCGCACCCTCCCATTCCTCTCACGGCGGTGGCGAAGCGCCGCCTCACCACGCCGCTCGCCCATGCCACTGTCGCCGTTCAAACCCCACCCGCCAGTAACCTCTTGGGTGATCCTCCGCCATCCGGGCACAAGCTCCACTGCACGCCACCCGCAAACGCACCGCCACCCACCGTCAGACTTGCCTCCTTCCTTCTTCCCGGTTCCCAGTTCCCACTGCCATCCACGCATTTAGTTGAATTATTAATAATCATATAATTGGGAAGTGAAGGAACGCGGCCAAAGGATACTCTGTAGTGTGTACAAAGAAAAAGAAACTCAGAAGCAGCCAACCCTCCCTCATCTTCGCCAGCATTTTCCTTAGCACCAGTGCGCCACCGCCGGCAGACTCGCCCCCGCATTCTCCGTTGAGAAGGTTAGACCGCCCCAACGCCCCTCTCCGCTCTTCCTCCTGCTCTCGATTTGAGATGTGCTTTTTTTTTCCGGTACCATCAGATCCAGATTGCAGAATCAAAGGACGCCCTTTCCACCGCCGTCGTGTCGATTCTCCCCCTCCGGCCATCCTCCTCGTCCCCGACGCCGCAACAGATGCCTATTCCGACGACGGCCTCGACGTGGACAGCCAATACGGTGCAGGGGAAGCATGTGTTCCGCGTGGTCGGGTACAGCCAGCCCAGGGACATGGAAGAGGGTAGGTTTATCAAGTCCGGGCTCTTTTCCGTCGGCGGGCACAAATGGGTAGTTTGCTTCAGCCCCGCGTGTGTCAACAGCGAAATCCACCCTGATTGCGTCTTGATCGCTCTAATGCTGGTTGAAAAGGGGAGCCCCAAGGTCCGGGCATCATACGAGCTGAGCTTGGTCGACCAGATCACTGGAATGCCTGTCTCGGTGCACAAGGAGGTGCCGATGACGTTCGACCATGATATTATGCAAGTATCTCACCTGGCAGAAAAGCGGAGTGTGTTCCAAGGGCATAGGTATCTTCGTGATGATTGCCTCACTATGGCAGTTATTGTCACTGTCTTCAGAGAACAAGCGGCACCTGAAACTAGATCATTACCCAAGATTGAGGTGCCGCCATCCGACATCACACAGCAGTTTGGCAGGCTGTTGGAAACAAGGCAGGGAGTGGATGTCAGTTTCATTGTAGCAGGAGAGACTTTCACAGCGCACAAGATTGTACTGGCCACACGGTCACCTGTCTTCCAAGCAGAATTCTATGGACCTTTGAGGAACGAAGGAATAGGACCTGTAACCATTGTCGATTTGCAGCCTACTGTTTTCCGGGCGCTGCTGCATTTCATCTATACTGACTGTTTACCTGCCATGGACGATCTGGACGGAGATGATCGCTTTGAAATGATAGGTCACTTGCTTGTTGCTGCTGATCGATACGCTATTGAGAGGCTTAAGTTGATGTGTCAAAGCATCCTCTCTGAAAATCTTAATGTGCAGACTGTGCCAAAGATATTGGCTTTAGCTGATCAGCATCATTGTGACGCGCTCAAGGATGTTTGCATTGAATTTCTCACCTGTTCAAATGCATTGGATGATGTGGCAGCAACCCAGGGCTACAAGGATCTGAAAAGAAGCTGTCCATTTGTTGTGATAGAAACATTGGAGAAGATAAGCAAGACTCGCAGAGAATGAGCAGGTTATCTGTAGTCGAGTTAGTAGTCATCTGTTTCTGAGATCCTAGAGCAGCTTATCCTAGCTTCAACAAACCGATATGGCAACTCTTATTATTAGGCTAGTGTCAGTAGCCTGGTTCGGTGCTTAAGTTATGTTGGTACCTTGTTGTTTTGTTGTGTTGTCTCGTCTTAAGCTTTGTATAATTTTCTGTATGTTATCTAACTTTGCAACTGGTTAATTAGGTGCTTTTTTATTTGGTGACAGTGT
This sequence comes from Chloris gayana, assembly GCA_031894775.1. Classification (NCBI taxonomy): domain Eukaryota; kingdom Viridiplantae; phylum Streptophyta; class Magnoliopsida; order Poales; family Poaceae; genus Chloris; species Chloris gayana. Next base: position 464,251 of record JAUNZO010001003.1, on the reverse strand, counting down.
GTCTGAATAGGGCACTTCTCTGCAAGCTTGATGTTCTATGACAGAAACATTTACTGCTGTGAATTTGCATTAATTTAACTATTGATTTTTTAAAAAATATTATTTCGAATTCATTCTTCTGGTAAAATGAAGCATGGCATAAAAACTGAAGGAATTACAGAGTATGTCTACATGTAGTGATGAAAAACATTGCATACACTGTTGCATTATGATTATCCAGTATTAGACAAATTATGCTGCATTGGCTTGCACATTATTTGCACTCAGTATGCAGTCTATTTTTTTGTTGGAAATATGAACATGTATTGCAGTAAGTGAAAGTGACATAGCACATTGCTGAACGGGGCTAAATAATAAGTGCTGTTCTGCCAACACTGTCAAGTTGTATCATCTATCAATAATTACCACCTATTGTTAGATGTATTTATGTAGAAACATAAACTTGAAACTCAATTTGCCATAGCATTATCCTGCATTCTGTTCAGGAGCATTCCAACAACTTCTGATTGTTCAGAATTATACTTTGAACTTTGACATCTGTATATCTGGGGATCATGATTATAGTTGATCCTTTGCTCGCTTGTCGAGGGACAGTGTAATATGCACCTGAAGCTAAAGTTCTTTCTTTTTCACATATGCTATATGTTTCACATATTTAGCTGTTCTTTTTTTGTGCTATCAGTCTGTGATATGTATATAACTTCATGGTAACCTGTTTACTGAATGAGTTGCGTTTGTAATTTTCCGGATCAGTTCAAACGTTAGCCTGCTACTGAGTTGCCCTGGACATGATGTATGATATAAACATTAAATAGAGATTGATACACGAACTTTTGGTTCATTTTGGTCTGTTAAGACAAATTGTTGCTTACATGAGTAGGAAATGATGCAAGCTTTTGCTAGCCATATCAGGATTGAGCACATGCTCTACTTCTATGCATCTTGAAAATTGTCGTTGACTTTTATTACTTCTAATTGCAGTGCCAGATTTATTTGAATCAGCTGGGTCCTAAGAACTGAAAGTAATGATACACCATTTATGAATTTTGAATATTCCATGCTTCAGTAATTTTATCATAGCAAATGAAGCGACCCAAGTTTAACAAACTGTTTGATGCTGTGTTGTCAAATGGTGCTAGATCGTCGGACTGAAAGCTTTCCTATAATATATCAGATTGTCATTTTGATTTTGATCAAGAACTTGTAGCTCAAATTTACTAGTGTTCAAAACGAAACAGGTAGGGTTGATGACAGCTTGGGAAGAATTCCTATGCTCTGAATTAGTGTCATGCCAGCATCGTCAGCTTGTTCCCGGTTCAGTGCGTGGTCACCATGTAAGCAAGCTCCATGTAAATTAATCACAAGTAACCTAATTGTTACCGTCCCAGAAGATATAACAGTTTCTATCACTAGGTTCTAATAGATAACCACCCATGCTTGTCGTTTGCATGGACTTGTGTCAATTGGAGGTCAGTGAAGCATAATTTGAGCTAATAATCTGAATCACTAATATGAGTCTTTTTTTCTGCGAATTAGGTGACACTGATCAGTGATCATTTCTGTTGTTAGTAGTTCACCAAGTTTTGGGGCCAGTAGGCACTAGAACTTTCAACTTATGATGCTTCTCAAGGTTAATGATGCTTTCGGGAGCAAAAAGTTGCCAGAACTTACTCTGTTGTGATCACGTTGATTTTGATCAAAAGGTGCCAGAACTTGGCAGTTGAGGTTCTGACGCCTTTCCTTTCAAAATAATCTTAAGTTGAAATTAGCGTGGTCCTTCCCGCTCCATTAATATCGAGACCTGTGGTTAAGATTAGAGATCTACTATACATTACAAAAAAAAGATAAAAATAAAAAATGAATTTCAGTTATATCATGGTTAAGCAATAGTTACTATAGTTAGTTACATCATCATTTCTCAAAAGTTCAACCAAATGATCAGTGTCATTACAGTGTAATAACATAGCAAATCAACTGTAACTAGGGTACTACTCTCTTACTAAATTGTTGTCGTCATTGACTTTTTTTATGTTTGACCATTTGTCTTATTCAAATAAAGTTTTAAAAATATGATATATTTTGTTGGAATATGTTTTATCACTAAAGAAACTTGAAATATAGCATATAACTTTTCATATTTGAAGAATTTTTTTAATAAGACGAATGGTCAAACCTCACGAAAAAAGTCAATAGCGACAACAATTTAGTAAAGAAGGGAGTATAAAACAATATCAGGTGCTGTAAGGTCTTAGAACTGATGATTTTTTCTTTCTTTTATATTTGCTATGACAATAACACAAATCCGAGCCACTAAATTCAGCTGTTGGAGCCATTTAACATAAAAGAAAACAAACCAGAATGAATGAACCCACAAGATAGAGAAGGATATACCCAGAAGAGGGTGTGGGAGACTGATCAAACCATGAAAAATCCTGAGTGTTTCAGCGATAGGAACACTCGCGTGACATATAGCTTTTCCAAAAAAAAAGCCAACACAAAGTTATTAGTATAGAAAGGGGAAAACAATAAAAAGAATATACGGCAAAACAAAGAAGCAAAACCCAACGCCTCATACCCCGCCGCCACCATCATCTTTCTTGAGCGCCAGTGCCGCCGCCGCCGTCCCCGTCTTCTCCGGCAAAATTCAGAAGGTTCGACCGCCCCAATGCCCTCCTCTTCCCTCTCCTCTTGCTCTCGATTTGACCCGTGTATTTTTTCCCGTGGTTCCATCAGATCCAGATTGAGGAATTCAGGTTCAGGTCACGCCCTTGAGGTCGCCGTCTTGTCGATTCCGGCCTCGCCGCATGCCGTTGCCGACGACACTTTCGACGTCCGCGGTGGAGACGGTGCAGGGGAAACACTTGTTCCGCGTCGTAGGATTCAGCCACTACAAGGACATGGGAGTGGACATGGTGATCTCGTCCGGCGGCTTCGCTGTCGGCGGCTATACATGGGGTGTTGGCTTCCGTCCTGCGAATTTTAACAGCGAACTCCAGTCAGATTTCATCTTCTTTGTGGTAGGGCTTTTCGAGAAGGAAGGCCCCAAGGTCCGGGCATCATACGAGCTCAGCTTGGTCGATCAGAGCACCGGGCTGCCCGGTCTTGGTGCACGAGGAGGCACCGAGGATGTTCAGTCCTCTTAATGATGACACCATAAACATTGTGGAGAAAAAACGGAGTTTATTTGAAGAGCCTAGGTACCTGCGCGATGATTGTCTCATAATACAAGTCATTGTCACTGTCTTCGTGAAACCAGGGAAGCCTGAAACTAGATCATTACCCAAGATTGATGTACCTCCATCAAACATTGCAGATCAATTTGGCAAGCTGTTAGAAACAATGGATGGTGTGGAAGCGGATGTGGCTTTCGTTGTCCGCGGAGAGACTTTCACAGGGCACAAGGTTGTGCTGGCCACACGGTCACCCGTTTTCAAAGCACAACTCTATGGACCTTTGAGGAAGGAAGGAGCAGAGCCCATAGCCATCAAAGATTTGCAGCCTGCTGTTTTCCGAGCACTGCTACATTTCATCTACACTGACTGTTTACCTGACATGGATGATCTGGAAGGAGATGATCGCTGTGAAATGATACGTCACCTGCTTGTTGCTGCTGATCGATATGGCATTGAGAGGCTTAAGTTGATGTGTCAAAGCATCCTCTCTGAAAATCTTAATGTGCAGACTATGGCAAAGACATTGGCTTTAGCAGATCAGCATCATTGTGACAAGCTCAAGGATGTTTGCATTGAATTCCTCACCTGTTCAAATGCATTGAATGATGTGACAGCAACCCAGGGCTACAAGGATCTGAAAAGAAGCTGTCCATCTGTTGTGATAGAAACATTGGAGAAGATAAGCAAGACTCGCAGGGGATGAGCAGGTTATCTTTAGTCGAGTTTACTATTAGCTTGTCATCTGTTTTTAGATCCTAGAGCAGCTTGATCTAGCTTGAACAAACCGATATGACAACTCTCATTATTAGCTAGTGTCAGTAGCCTGGTTTGGTGCTTAAGTTATGTTGATACCTTGTTGTTCTGTTGTGTTGCCTGGCCTTAAGCTTTCTATAATTGTCTGTATGTTATCTAACTTTGCACCTAGTTAATTGTCTGATGTGTCTGAACATGAAACTTCTCTGAAAGCTTGATGTTCGTTGACACAAACATTTATTGCTGTGCATTTGCATTAATTTAACCTTGATTTAAAAAAATTATTTTGAATTCATTCTCCTGATAAGATAAAGCATGGCATAAAAACTGAAGGAATTACAGAGAATGTGCTTTTCTACCAACACTGTCAAATTGCATCATCTATCAATAATCACCACCTATTCTTAGGTGTATTTATGTAGAAACAAACTTGAAACTCAATTTTCCATAGCATTACCCTGCATTCTGTACAGGAAAGGAGGATTCCAACTTCTGATTGTTCAGAATTATACTTTGAACTTTGACACATCAGCATCGTTATGAAAAGCTCAAGGATGTTTGCATTGAATTCCTCACCTGTTCAGCATTGGATGATGTCACAGCAACCCAGGGCTACAAGGATCTGAAAAGAAGCTGTCCATCTGTTGTGATATAAATATTGGAGAAGAAAAGCAAGACTCGCGGGGGATGTGCAGATTATCTTTTGTCGAGTTTACTATTAGCTTGTCATATTTTTTTAGAGCCTAGAGCAGGTCATCATGATAGAATTATTGGAGAAGACAAGGATGCACAAAGCATGGCAGCTCATCATGAATTGAAAGTTTTTCTGTTAGTAGTTTGTTATCTTGATAAGCAACATTGACAGCTTTTGCTAGAAAAAACTAATCGAGATTCAGCCACTTAATGAGTAGTGCAGTATTATATTCTTTTATATGAGATAAAGTTATGTGTAGTAAAGTTGTTATGGAGATAGAGTGGCACTCGTTATTTTTGCTGAAACTGAACTAGTACCCTTTTGGTAGCTTCTGCTGAAACTTCCTAACTTGAATATGTAGAGGGCAAAATTATTTACAAATCATAGAGAAGTTGGTCTTCTAAGTTACTAAAGTAGCATAATACTTGTGCTATTTTCGCAAGCATTATTCAGAATTTCCTTATTGTAAGTGCAGGAACTGTGTGCTTTCCAACATATAACATTTTTCATATCTTGGCAAATGTTTCCTTGGTCTGTTCACCCTTGTTGCAAATCGATTTTGAGAAAATATAGTACATGTGGCTGTGAAGATATGCATCTTTGTCGGGATTAAAAAATTGAGAGTGTCACATTACCGATTACCAATTATGCTTACTCGATGAGGAACGTCCAACTTTCGTAGTCTATAATATCATAGCAGCATATTATACAGCGTCTCCTGCCTAACTCCTTTGGAGAACTTTAATTCATATTCACTATTCAATATCATTTATTTATTTGGATCCATGTTTTAGGCAGATGAAAGTAAAAAAACAGCGTTCTGATTGAGCTCTATGAAAATTTGAGAACTGGAAACTACTATTGAGAGTTGAAAAATTTACTTGCTTGCACTATTAGATTTTAAACAAAAGCAACTATATCTTTGGCTCTAACTTTTTTGCCTGGAATCCACACACATGAATACTGCCTGTCACATGTTCTATTGTTCAATTAATTCTTTGTATGATAATTGAGAATGTCGTGCTGTTAGGGGATCATACCTTAATCTATCATCACCTGTACCACACAAACTAAAGGTCATTTTGTTGAACTGGGAAATATAATTTACAAACTGGCAGAACCTGTGATGTTAATGGAATGCCAATTTCAGTCTGATTGGCAACCTGAATTGCTTCGCTTGCTCATTGGTGGCTAACTGTCATCCATTTAATTTTGAGTTCTATGGTTAAGGTTAGAATTTTGTAACAACAAAAAAGTATGCAGCTCTAAAACAACAAAAAGGTATATTGTTTTTGCAAGCTTTAACAGCTGATTTTCTCTCTTTCACAAGTTACACAGAATTACGGTAATCCACGTGTAATTACTTACTAATTGTAGTCCTAATTAACATATATTAACTGTCACTTTGGTGTAAATAATGGTCAGATGTCAAGAGGATTTAACGTCATGATTTTTATATTTTATCATGCTCATCATGTTTAAAGTACAAATCTGATCATGAACTTCTATAATACCAATATTACAGTCGTGGATAGTTTACTGTTTTGTACAAGTTATATAATAATATACAAACTCCGAAATTTCATTTATGGACAGGTATACAGTGCATCCGCAAAAGAGTTTACTCGGACGATGGGGTCAGGTGTCAGGACATAAAGTAAAAACCTGAAGAGAATGCATAGTACGGTGATGTTGTCCATCAAATATTTGTAACTAAATTAATTAACTAAGAGCATCTCTAAGAGCTCTCCGAAAATTTGACCCCTAAATAAACCCACTTTCATCATCTTCACCAACGTCAACGGGTGATGACATCTGCTACTTCCTAGGCTTGATGATATCAAGAAATAAGTTTCCAGATAGCAATATCTAGACGGAGGATATGCTGTGATTTTTTCCATAATTTTCTCTAGTTTTATCTCCATTTTATTGTGGTTAGATCTAGCCACGATGAAGGACTTGTGCCAATGCGAATATCAATCTATCCCTTTGGTTTTGAGTGGGGAAGATCAGGTTGTATTTTTCTTCTCCTTCGGTGTCAAAAGGAATAAAAAAATGCAGAAATATATATAGAAGATTGCTCTCATTTCCGCCAACATAAATGTTGGTTGTTCTTTAAACACAATTTCTCAATCTGTTTACACCTACACGTTTAGGATTCAGATTTTAAGTGACACCCGTGCACTTGTCGTATCAATCCATTTGTATCACGAAGTGTTCACATATTAATATAATTTTTCTTTTAATTGTATTAATCAGAAGTAAAACGCGTAGTGCGCGTCATCATCTGAGAAGACAAAAGAATGAATTTTTTTTTCCAAAGCAAAGTTTCTGACCTAGCAGCACTTCTTCGTCAGGTCAGCCCGGCCCATTCACCAGTGCGACGACAACCAGTTGGGGCTCCTAGGTCTCCTTGTCTCCGTTGCCGCCGCCGCCGTCGGCTTCTTCTCCGGCAGTCTTCGAAAGGTTCGCTCGCTTCCCAACTCCGCTAGCCAATCTAATACGGTCAGGCTCATGCTAGACTGAGTACCTGACGGCCTCCTCCTGTCGGATTGCAGAATCGATTCGAGTCGAGAGTAGCTGAAACGCCGCCGTGTCGATTCACTTCCCCGACCTGTGAAGGTTCGATTGACCTTTTCACTCCCCTCTTCATCCAGATTTTGCTATGTGCGCATCTCATTCTCGCTATTTGATTCAGATGGGCGAACCCTAGGACAATCACCTCGCCACCGCCGCCGTGTCTGATTCTTCCCCATCCGTCGTCGGCTCCTCTTTCCGCAGCAACATGAAGATCTCGAAGACGGTGTCGACCTGGACACCCCAGACGGAGCAAGGCAGCCATGTGTTCCGCATCTCAGGGTACAACAGCTTTGCCGTCCACGAGACGGGCCTCTCATCCGAAAAATTCTCCGTTGGTGGGTATGACTGGTCCATCTTCATTATACCTGATATGACTTTTGGTAAAGATGATCACGCATTTTGGCAAGATCATGTCAGAGTTGGACTCTGGTTCCAGGGAAAGTACAAGGTGCGCGCGTCATTCGAGTTCAGGTTGGTCGACCAGAGCAGTGGAGCGTCCCTCTGTGTGTACAAGGAGTTGCCGTTCATGTTCGACCCAGATAACAAAATCCAATTTGCTCCATGTTCAATTAAACGGGACCTGCTTAAAGGTTGGACCACGGATGATGATTGCCTTACAATTGAGTGCACTGTCACTGTCTATAAGAAGCCATTGAAGACTGGAACCAAATCATTTCCAAGAATTGAGGTGCCGCAGTCCGACATTGCTGAGCAATTTGGCACACTGCTGGAAACAAAGGATGGAGCAGATACCACATTCATTGTTGAAGGAGAGACTTTCACGGCACACAAGATTGTGCTCGCCACACGGTCTCCCGTCTTCAGAGCAGAACTCTTTGGACCTCTGAGCAAGGATGGAACAGAGCCCATAACCATCAAAGATTTGCAGCCTGTTGTTTTCCGTGCGCTGCTACATTTCATCTATACTGACTCCTTACCTTCCATGGATGATTTGAAGGGAAGTGCTCGCTGTGAGATGATACGTCACTTGCTTGTGGCTGCGGATCGGTATGCCCTAGAGAGGCTCAACCTGATGTGTCAAAGCATGCTTTGTGAAGATCTCCAGGTGCAAAATGTGGCAACTACGTTGGCTTTAGCTGATCAGCATGGCTGTGGCATGCTCAAGGATGCTTGCATTGAATTTATCACCTGTTCAAATGCGATGGAAGCCGTGGCGGCAACAAAGGATTATAAGAATCTGAAACGATCTTGCCCCTCGGTTGTAATTGAAGCATTGGAGAAGGCAAGCAAGACTCGCAGGGAATGAGCTGGTAATCTTTAGTTGATTTTAACAGGGGAACTCCATTTATTAAATCAATAGCTTGGTCATCTTTTGTTAGAACCTAGAGCAGCTTGTCCTAGATTGAACAGATGGATTTGACAGCTCTCTTTATTAAGTTAATGTCAGGTAGACCATTTCGGTACTTATGTTATGTCAATACCTTGGTTGTTTTCTTGTGTTCTGTTACCCTAAGCACTTACAATTTTTAATATGGTATATAACTTTGCAACAGATTAATTATGTTCCTCTTGTTTTGTTGACTATCTGAACATGACACTTGTTTGAACATGACACTTGTTTGAAAGCTTGATTTCCCAAAATAGAAACATTACCATTGTGCATCTAGGCATTAGAATATATGTGCACACTTGATCATTTTGTGTGTCCTAACATCTGCTGTCATGATGTATCTCAAGCACCAAAAAATCATACTAATAAAACACTATGGCACACGTACCGTTATAAGAAAGTATATTATCATAAACAGGAACAAGATGGTGTCAGTTGTTTTTCCTTCATCATAATTAAGTTCATATTCAGATGTGACAGTAGCAGTACATTCTTCACAAGTTTTTGCATATCTATTGGTGGCTAGTCTGGTTTGCATTTAACCTTGAATAAAAATACATTATTCTGAATTCATGTTTCTGGTAAAGGAAAACATGGCATAAAAAATTGAAGGAAATTACAATTGATGTTTACATGTAGGTGATCAACAACATTGCCTATGCCCTTGCGTTCTGATTATACATGCATGTTTATATTTACAACAGTGAAGTATGTTAAATTGACATAGGTCATTGCTGAGCAGGGCTAAATGAAGTGCACCCTTCTGCCCAACAGTGTCAAGTTGTATCTTCTGTAAATAGTAACCACCTATACTTTGATACACTTCTGTAGAACTGTAAGCTTGAAACTCAATTTGCTGTAGCATTGTCCTCCATTCTGTTCAGGAATAAAGGATTCCAACTTCTCATAGATTACAGTTGGTCCTCTGCCTCTCAAAGGACAGCGTATAATATGAACGTGAAGTCAAAGTTATTATTTTTCTGTTTGACATATGTCATCTATTTCACATGTTCAGTTGTTCTTCGGTTGTGGTCAGTTTGTGCTCTGTGTTACACCATTAATTGGTTACGGTTGATCCTCTGTTCGTTTCTCAGAGGACAGTGTATAATATCAATCCAAAGTCAAACCATTTGAATAAAACAGTTAGGAAATATAATATGGTAAATAGGAATAACTTGACCTACGGGCTACGACAGTGTTAATTGGCTCCTTTGATAATTCAAATGAAGATTTTCATATATGACACTAGCAGTTATTTTTTCTCATCTTTTTGCATAAGACTTGGAGAGCTAGCCTGCTTCACAGTCACAGTATCCCACATTGGCCTGCACATATTTTGCACTAAGGATGCAGTATGTACTTTATTTTGTCCACCCCTTAAATTCACGAGTCGCAGTGTTACATATCCAGGGCCAATAATAAGTTACGTTAAAACCGATGGCTAAGAAAGATCAGATCAGCCTACGCCAACCTATTCCACCGTATCCCCAACCCATCGCATCTTTTGATCGAAAAAAAGCAAACGCCAACTGCCGCATGTGCAGGAAGGTTGCGCCGCCGACGGCCTCTCTCTCCGCTCGGTGCTGCCAATCTCACATCCGCCCCCATCCAAGGTCACCCTGGCCGAGGGTATGTCCTCTCTCCGCGCACAGACGACGATCTCTCCTCCGCCCACTAATCTGCGTGCTGTAGTCAATGGAGGGCTGTTCTTCGTGCCTTCCATCTTCCCATGCATGGCCATGGCTCTTGCGGTCACCCTCATTGGGGATGGAGAGAAGGTGCCGTTGGTCACCGCCGCTGAAGGTGGCCATGGCTGGCGTGGTTTAGTGTGTGTGATTCGAGCGCGGGCCGAGGGTTGAGCACAAGGAAGGCTGCGACAACGACGGCGCACGATTGGTTTAGGGAAGTTGTTAGATGTCAGACAAAGCAAGACCCGGTTGAGTTGGAAATTCGAAATGAGTTGTCTCCAACCCACCTTCGAATGATTTGAATCATCAGCCACAGCCAGAGCGTAAGGCAGCGCCAGACCTTGCTTCACAGCCGCGAACGGCTCAGCTCCGGCGGCCGTTGGCCTTGATGTTATATAGTTATCAGCAGCGCGCAGAGTTAATTCATAAGATGGCACACTCGTAATGAAGATCATCCACAACGCCCTCAGGCCTCTGGGAACGAGAGACAGTCCCATTTCTTGGGAAGGATTTCTTTTGGACCGTGGTTCACGCTTCCTCCTCTAAGAGCATCCGCAACAGCCTCCTTAAATTCTATTTTTCATCCAAATTTGACTATTATTAGCAAAACGACCTCCCCAACAGACTCGGCAATGGTCCCTCCAAAATAGACTCATCGTCACCCCCATATTTTCGCTCGCCAGGCATGGAGAGCAAGCGCTCCTCGCCAATCTGTCGATTACGCGCGTCTTTCACGCATTCCCGCGTGTGCCCCTCGTGCTCCCACGCTTGCATCTCCACTCCATTGTTGCGCATCTGAGCTTGTCTCCATAGCCTGGGTATTTAATCTCATGGTTCCCGCTTTGCCTAATCACGGAGCAGCCATGCACCTCCAGCTCCAAGATAAGCTGCCGGAATCGCATGCCACCCATCGAAGACCACCCGGGTATATTTTTTCTTCTTGATGGCTCAGCAATCAGCGCTAGCCTCCTGGCGATGTCGTCTGTGTACAGGTGAAGTCTTCGTTGAGAAGCGGAAGGAACAAACCGATCGAGCGATATTTGGGGATTGATTACACGTGTCCTTTTTAATATGAAGGTGAAGAATTTTTTAGCTAGTCTGTTGGTTTGGTGCAGATATTTTTGGGTTGTATTTTAGAGAACTGGTATAATCAAGAAATTTAGAAAAGGATTTTTGCTAGGCTGTTGCAGATGCCCTAAAACGGGTGTCGATGCCAGCCATTTTTCATGCATGTGCGGGGGAATGGGCGGAAGAGCACTAGTAACTAGAATAAGCATGCAGGTCTCTTTCAAAGGGTGATATCGCCGAGATAAAAATGATCTCGCTTCATTCCAAATCACCGTAACACTACAATACAATCTGTAACACTACAATACAATCTCCATATTTACTGGAAGAAAAAGTCTTGTGGGCATAGTGACATGTGTCCATCCTAGCTTTTTTATTAATTATGGTTAAATATAAATATTGAATCTCTGATTATACTATTAAACATGTCATACTAGGTGTAGACATGTTGTCAAATCATAAATTCAAGTTCAGAAATATCAAATTCTGACAAATTCATCAAATTTAACAGAATTTCATGAATTTGTTAGAATTTGATTATCTGTACTTTAATTTATGATTTGACAACATATCAACAACTAGTCTGACATGCTTAATAGTACAATCAAAGATTCAATATTTATATTTAATTAATAGAAAAGCTAGGGTGGGCACATGCCTCTATGTTCACCAAAGTATTTCTCTTACTGAAAATGACTTTTGTGGGCATAGTGGCATGTGTCCACCCTAGCTTTTTTATTAATTATGGTTAAATATAAATATTGAATCTCTGATTATACTATTAAACATGTCATACTAGGTGTAGACATGTTGTCAAATCATAAATTCAAGTTCAGAAATATCAAATTCTGACAAATTCATCAATTTAACAGAATTTCATGAATTTGTTAGAATTTAATTTTCTGTACTTTAATTTATGATTTGACAACATATCAACAACTAGTCTGACATGCTTAATAGTACAATCAAAGATTCAATATTTATATTTAACCATAATTAATAGAAAAGTTAGGGTGGGCACATGCCTCTATGTTCACCAAAGTATTTCTCAATGACTTTTGTGGGCATAGTGGCATGTGTCCATCCTAGCTTTTTTATTAATTATGGTTAAATATAAATATTGAATCTCTGATTATACTATTAAACATGTCATACTAGGTGTAGACATGTTGTCAAATCATAAATGACTTTCGTGGGCATGCCTCTATGTTCACCAAAGTATTTCTCTTACTGGAAATATGAGAAAAATATTCTATGTGATAGCATTTTGTTTTTCAGAATGGGATAGAAGTATATGATGTTTAGCTCGTGCTAACTACTTCCAAACTACACTAGCGATTTTTGTCTATGTTGTGTGTTGGTGTGTAGATCCATTCAATCCAGACAAACAATATGATAGCAACTTTTTTTATTGTTTGGTAACAACTATTGTCGAAATTGTAATCACATTTTACGTTTAATTCAAAAATGATAAAGTAGCAATGTTAGTTCGTGATATAAATGAGATCCAATATGAAATTTATATATTTTCCCAATGTACCGTATTGACATTTTTTTGTACTGTGTCAACAATTTAAATATTCTAAATCAATTTATAAAAATGTTGATATAAATCTACAAAATATTGACTCTTTTTTCTCAAACTATTAAGTTGGCATAAAAATCAATGTATTAGCTAGTAAATTAAATACCATTATTAAACATATGCTATTTCTGGACTATAGTGTACTAAACCTTAATAGGTCTAATGGACTGATCTACTTGTGCTAAACGTAAATCGCTCTGCATGTTCTAAAAAAATCGCTCTACATGTAGGAGGTGCCATACAATGCCTCCTAAAATAACTACGAGCTAGCACACCTGCAATTTATACATGTATAACGCGCCTCACTTCCTAGCTAGTTGAAAGGATTGGAGTTGTTGCTCAGAAGCTCAAGCTCATAGCCAAACAAGTGAAGCTATTGTAGTAGTAGCAAGCCTCACCTAATTTTTGGTTCCTTCGCTCTCTCATCTTTATATATCTAAAACGCGTGGATTTTCTTGCAAATCAGCCATGCCACATCATCTAAAAAATGTCAGCCATTGGATCCACCCACTGAAAAATACACAACGTTGGATCTACACCTGAACGTTTTACTTCTAGACCCTTCAAGAAAACACTAATAAACTCTAGATTTTTCTCCTCCCATCAGTCCTCTGTCTACTTATATCTAGATCCTTCACAAACAATATTTTCGTTTTCAGGTCCTTCCACCACCTATTCACTAGAATATTCAGTTAGATCCTTCAAGAATCAGAATTTTCTCTCCAATCCTTCCACCACTCACTGTATTTTTATCTCTAGATACTTCATGAATTGTAGTAATACTTTCTTGGTCCTTTCACCACTAATTGAATTATAAAATAAAGGTCTGTAAAATTAAGAAGATGAAACATATAGTAAATTACATAGTTTCTTAGTCCTCTCACCACTGATTTATGTTCTAATGCAACTTTTAATGTTGTCTTAAAAACACAAAAAATCATATGTGTAAAATAAAACATGCAGTAATATAAATTTGATTTATACAAAAACATATATGAAAAATACAAATATGAGTTCTGATTTGCACGTGGTAAACACTTTATTTATTCACTACTAATGGTATGCCTGATAGTTGAAAAAATATATAGTGAGTAAAAAAATCTTTTTTTATAAATTTGAAATACAATGCATCTTTCTCTAGCAAACAATGATTAATAGTCAATTATTTGCTTTATTTCATAACTAAATAACAAAGTAATCCTATAGAGCCTTCAATTGTTTGATGTAATGTCATGGTATAATGTTAGTTTTGCATTAACATTTCATTTTCATCTATCTGCTACGACCCTTTCACATGTGCCCAACAAAATTGAATTAAATAAATGCACTTTATTTTTTTCTTCCTAAGAACAAGACATAATTATGCATTATTTAGTTAGGTCTATATAATGTCTAGCCATGCAGTAGTGAAGCAAATGATTAGCAAAACACATCATTTATTCTCTTTCGGTCATTTTTACAATGATATATATTGTGATATTTAAATCCAACTTTCACATCACATTTTCTTCCAATCACGTTTCTATTATAGATATAACATTTGATAATTCTTTTATGTAAGTTTTTTTCTCTAAATGTGTTAACTTCTTTACTCTTCTCATCTGAAACTTCTAAAAATATTTTAAGTTAGCCATGTTGAAATAGGGGGTCGAATAATACAATTACCTAAAAAAACTTTATAAGTACTTAAAATGATGGGAACTATAGGATCATCAAACAAATAGTTACAAGAAAAGCCGAAAATTCTAGTTCTTATCCATTCGACTACAGTTGAGAGCAACAGATAGAGAGCTTGTGTCGTTCATTCGTGGCTTCTAGGCCTTCACGAAGTGGGCAAGACTGAATTTGCTGATGACGGGTCATTCGGGTGCATTTCGAAATTGTAATCGCATCTTACATTTAATACAAAAATGATAAAGTAGCAATGTTCACTCGTGATATAGATGAGATCCAATATGAAAGTTTTAGATTTTTCCAATGTAGCTTATTGACATATTTTTGTACCGTGTCAACAATTTAAATATTCTAAATCGATATTTTTATGAAAATGTTGATATAAATCTAAATAATTGTAACACCCTGAATTTTCAAACTTTATTTTATGCCTAAATTTCACTAAATTTTAAAACTTTTTAAAGTATATGAATAATATCTAGCGGTTAATATTATAAGGATCTGTTTTCACTTTCTTCTTTAGGAGAAAGAGTTATTTTTAAACCTAACCAATTGATATAAGTTATTTTGTTTATAAAGATTGTCGAAATTTTAGCCCCTGTATTTTTAAACTTGACCAATTGATATAACTTTTGCATTTCAGCCCCTGTAATTTTATTTAAATATGTTTAGGTCCTGCAATTTTACAAAAACAACCTTAGTTTTTTCATAAATTACGTTTATTAGTCCAGAATTTTTACATTTAGTCCCTATACTTTTTGTAAATTACAGATAGGTCCATGGTGGCTATTGTTTTGTTAATAACGATTAGGCTCTCTGTTTGTTTCAAAAGTAACCATACTTGAAAACTCTGAAATAAAAGGATGTACTATCGAGCACCCAAAACTCACCTGGGTCGGTGGAATCTTGAGCACGCTGCAAGCGGGACGGCCAGAGCAAGGGACCTGGTCACTGGAATGCAATTGCATATCTCTGCCCGCTGTCCCGTGGCCTACGCAAGCCCGTCCGTTATGTCGCATACAATCAGGTCATGTAGCATGTGCGCGCCTAACCATTTCTGCAATCTTGACCGCTTCCTGCGCACATTTTGAAATCCTCTGCATGCGGTACGTACTATTCCATCTCCGAGCTGCCAACTCCAACCGCTTCGTACCCATCACGTATGCTACATGCATCTCATGGGCCCAACAGTTTCGAGAATCCTAGACCAGGTCATGCATGGCCTCTCAAGCTGCATTTGGACGGAACAACGATTACGGCTGCTCTCGACATAGTTGAAATGGAAAAAGAAAGGGTAGACAGTGCGTCGACCACGCAGAGGACGACCTGCAACCAGTCTCTAATCTCTATTCCTCTGTTTCACCGGCTATATAAAGGCGACCACAAGGCTCGATCTCAAATAGCGCGCCACTCTACCAGTAAGGCTCAGGTCTCTGCGCAGAGTCCTGCCATGGAGCACGCCACCACACTGGCCTTGGCCATCATGCTTGCGCTCAATTTCGTTGCCCACGGCAACGAGGGCATCCCCGCCAACAAGTCGTGCGTCACCGGCAGCGCCGGCGCCACGGTAAGCATCGGCTACGGCGGGGCCCGAGCCAGCGCCGGCGCCGGCGTGTCCCTCGGCACCGCCTGCCCGAACGCGGAGGCGATAGTCCGCGCGGCGGTGGAGAAGGCGGTCGCCGCCGACCCGCGCATGGCGGCGTCCCTCCTCCGCCTGCACTTCCACGACTGCTTCGTCAATGTAATGAAGCTTCCCCTTCTCTGACAAGTAACCGTTGCCCAACAGAATTAATTAAAGGTGACGGTTGAAAATGTACTGGTCAGGGCTGCGACGGCTCCGTTCTGCTGGACGACAAGCCCTTCTTCGTGGGCGAGAAGACGGCGGTGCCCAATGCCAACTCCCTGAGGGGCTTCGAGGTCGTCGACGCCATCAAGGCCGAGCTGGAGCGGGCCTGCCCGGAGACCGTCTCGTGCGCCGACGTCCTTGCCATCGCTGCCCGGGACTCGGTTGTTGCGGTAAGGCATATTCGATATTTTCGGCTCCAATTATATTACCAAATAATAACATTAATTGATGATTGCTTGTTCCACTTCCACGTTTGCTGCTGGCGCGCAGTCGGGCGGGCCGCGTTGGGAGGTGGAGCTCGGCCGGAAGGACAGCCGCACGGCGAGCTTGCAGGGCGCGAACATCAACCTCCCGGCGCCCACGTCCGGCGTCGCCACCCTCGTGCAGAAGTTTAGGAACGTCGGCCTCTCCGCCAAAGACATGGTCGCTCTCTCCGGTACGCGCCATCTATATACCCAGCCTTACAATTTTATATGTACATACATGTATATATTTACAAAATTTCCATCAACGAACGATCGGCAAGGCGCGCATACCATCGGCAAGGCGCGGTGCACGACGTTCAGCGCGCGGCTCGCCGGCGTGGGCGTCGCGGCCGGGGCGGCATCGAAGGACCTGGCGTTCCTGCAGTCGCTTCAGCAGCTGTGCGCGGGGTCGGCGGGGTCCGCGCTGGCGCACCTGGACCTGTCCACGCCGGCCACCTTCGACAACCAGTACTACATAAACCTGCTGTCGGGCCAGGGGCTGCTGCCGTCCGACCAGGCGCTGGCGTCCTCCGGGGCCGAGGACGTCACCGGCCTCGTCGCCACCTACGCCTTCGACGCCTCCGCCTTCTTCCAGGACTTTGTCGAGTCCATGCTGCGGATGGGGAGGCTGGTGCCGGGACCGGGCACCGCGGGCGAGGTCCGCCGCAACTGCCGGGTTGTCAATTAGCTAGCTAGTTCTACCTCCACTGATGAAGCTACGCTATGCATGGCGTGGTCTAGAATAACTATTGTGCAAGTGAAGGCATCGTGCACGCCTTTTGTCAAATAATCGCTCTGAGGTGGTAGTTTGGATTATATTAACTTAAGACTTACTATGTTTCTATCAATCGTTTCAGTTGCCTTTTCTTGACATAAAAACTAGTGTTCCGCAGAACCCACGTGATTAAATCTACTTGACATAATATTAATTCACACTTGCAAGCATATTACTTCAAATCGTGTAGTCTTCCCTCCTTTTAATCTGAAAACATGTCTTGACTACACCTTCCCAGATGTCTTGACTACACCTTCAGCTGAAAGCATTAGTATTTTCTAGAGATTGACATACCCTAGGCCCTAGGGATATTTCTGAAAGTTTCAAGCCATCGTGGAACAAAAAAAAAAAAAAAAGGCATCCTGTTGTGCATACAAACTATTGATTCAAAGGTTGGCATATCCTACAGATAGGGCAGGGGCAAAGCGAAAGGAAGCGCAATCCGGTAGATTCGTGAGTTAGAGCCACCAGGGCTTCGCCCCATTAGAATAGATATCTAATTGAGTTTCAAGAATCATTGGTGATTAGAGTTGATCCATCAAGGTAGGTCTTCTAGATGGTGATGTATCTTATATTATACTCCCTCCGTCCCCAAAAAAGTGACGTTCTAAGTGTGGGCACAGGTACCAAGAAACGGGAAAATGGCACTGCTACCCTTGTCTGCTGCTTCGTCTGTCCGGTCTGCCGAGTAGCCTCCATGACGTCAGTCCAGCTAAATCGCTGCCTCTTTTTTTAGTCAATTGGACGAGTGGATGAGGATGAGCCACGTCGGTGCGAGTGGGTCAGGCTGCAAATTTTTTAATCAAGGACAAGGCTGCCTTTGGCTGTGTGCGTGCTTACTTACTAGATGTGGACGTGTGGTGGGTCCGCAGTATGCCAGAACGTCACTTGTTTTGGGACTTTTTGGTATGGCTAGAACGACAGTTGTATCGGGACGGAGGTAGTATTTCACAAGGATGATTGAATATATTGATGACGGTTTTAGTGATTTGTTGATCTCGATTCTATAATCATGCATGTGCTTGTTCCAATTGCTTAGTTCTAGGCTAAGTATTCAGATGCTATCTTCAGTCATGATGATTAGGCTAGTACTTAGCATCTTGTACTGATTATGGTTGCTTGATGATGCTAACAGTGTGGTTTAGTGGTCACAGAACTAATCTTGTGCAGCATCATTAGATGCTCAAGTAGGGTAAGATGCTCGTGTGATTAAGGAATTGCTCTCAGCAACGATAAATCGACGGTCTCTCGGAAAGCAGGGATCTTCTTATTCATCTAAGGTTTGTAATTGAACTACGTAATTTATCCATTATGATGCTATCCAATTAGGCTTCCTAGTTGCGATCTCAATTAGTAGATATCTGGTTACTCACATAGCTTACTCAGCTAATCAAGTCTCTAACGTTGGTAGGTTTCTAGAACAGACAATGCGCCGATCAGCACAGACAATACGCCGATCAGCACAGACAGTGCGCTGATCGACACCATTAATCGTTGTGTCAATCGGTTCATCCAGAGCACCGATCGGCAATCCAAGCCACCAACACCTTCAACCTCACAACCAACAGTAACTTAGTTAGATCTTTTACTGTTAATAATATTTGATTCCCATTAGTCCTTGTGGATTCGAATAAACCTTGAAATACTCTAAGAGAAAAAGTGCTACAATGTACACCGTGCTCTTGCGGTATATAAGTAGGTGCATAGATACGACCAACAGCTGTGTCCCGCCGCGCTCTCCCCGCCTAACGTCGTCCTCCTCCCTCCTCCTTTCCTCGGATTCCCGCTCCGACAAGCACGACACGACCGCCGCCCTGCCATGTGCCAAACCACGCCTCGAGCCGCTGGCCCAACCTCATCCGTCCCCCTCAACCCTCACCCATGACCGTCGTCTCCCTGTTCTCAACCTTACTGCGCGGCCGGCTATAATGCCTCTCCACTCTGGCACTTGCCTGCCTCACCCCTGCTCCACCACACCGCATGCAAGGTACTCCCCTTCTCTCTCTCTCTCTCTCTCTCTCTCTCTCTCTCTCCTCTCACCCTGTTCTCCCGCTACTTCGGCACCTCTGCTTGCCCATCCACCACGTGCGGGGTGGCACCCACAGCCCCTCCGCTCTCGCGCGCACTAGTCCGACCGCCCTTTCTCCCTGGACTAGTGCGGGCCCTGGACGAGCATGTAGCTCCACCGTCGCGTCCAATTCCGGCGAGCTCGCCCATCCTCCTCTGTCGCCACAACAACGGGATATAAGAATCTGAAACAATCCTGCCCATCAATTGTAATTGAAGCATTAATTGGAGAAGACAACCAGCAAGACTCGCAGGGGATGAGCACGTCATCTTTATTCTGAGTGTGCTATTAGCTTTGTCATCTTTTGTTACATCCTAGAGAAGCTCATCTGAGCTTGACGGCGGACGTGGAAACTCCCATTGTTAGGTTAAATGTCAAGTAGCTAGGCTGGTTCAATGCCTATGTCATGTCTGGTAGGCTGGTTCTGGTTCATTGCTTTTGTATTGCAACCGATTAATTAGGTACCTTTTTTCTTTTGGTGACAGTGTCTGCACTTGACACTTCTCTGCAAGCTTTATGGTCTTACCATAGAAACGTTTACTGTTATGCATTTGCATTAATTTACCCTTGAATAAAAAAGGTAATATTTCCAATTCATTCTTCTCGACTCTGGTAATGAAAAACATGCCATAGAACTGAAGGAATTATAGAGAAACATTTCATATGTAGTTGATCGAAAACATTGCTATGCCCTTGCATTCAGACTATTCATTATTAGGCAAATTATTCTACATTGGCCAGCACATTATTTGCATTCGGTATGCATTCTGTTTTTTGTTGGAAATTTGAACATGTCTTGCAGTATGTGAAAGTGACAGCGCATTGCTGAGCAGGGCTAAATGAAGTGCTCTTTTCTCCAAACAGTGTCAAGTTGTATCATCTATAAATAATGGCCGCCTATTCTTAGACATTTATGTAGAATGTAAACTCGAAACTCATTTTGCAATAGAATTACTGTACCCTGCATTGTGTGCGGAAATGAAAGATTCCAACTTCTAGTAGTTTGTTCAGAATTATACTTTGAACTTTGACAGATCTGTGAATCTTGGGCCATGATTAGAGCTGATCCTCTCCTCGCTTCTGAGGGACTGACTATGGAGTATGAACCTAGAGCCAATGTTCTTATTTTTCTGCTTTTGTATGCCATGTTTTATACATGTTCAGCTGTTCTTGGGTTGTCATCAGTGTGTGATCTGTATATCACTTCACGGTCTTCTATTTACTGAATGCTGGTCTGGACTGAGAGTTGTGTTTGTAATTTGCTGGCTCAGTTCAAACGTTAGCCTGCTACTGAATTGCCCTAGACATGAAGTATGATATAAACATTACAGACAGCTTTTTTAAAGCAGTGTCCTGCACACAATTTTGCCAAAACATTAAATGGAGAATGAACACAAACTTATAGTTCATTTTAACCTGTTAGGAAAAATAGTTGCTAATGAGTAGAAAATAATGCAAGCTTGTGGCCTGTGAGGATTGATTGTGTAATGACTCATGAAAATCTTCTGTTGGCGTTTGACACCTTGCGGTGCCCATTCCATTTGAATCAGCTATGTGCTAAGAACCAAAAGTAATAATATGTCGGTTATGTATATTGAATATTTCTTGTTTCTTGAATTTGATCGGAGCAAATGAAACTTTACAATTTTTTTCTCGAACACGCAGGTCTATTGTATTAAGAAGAAGCGAAAAAACCAGTACAAGCGGCTCCCCCTTGACATTCCAAACCGGGAGCCAAAGGGCAATACAAACGCAGGGCCAACAAGCCCAGCGAACACACACTAGGACAAGAACCCGTTCATCGGCGCCCCGGCCAAACGCCAGAGAGCGGCCTCCTCTACTATGGCCCGGAGTATGATCGAAGGACTTGGGCTGGCCCCGTCGAAAACACAGCGGTTCCGTGCTTCCAAATTAACAAATTTAACAAACTGTTCTTTATAATTAATTTAACAAACTGTTTGATGCTGCGTTGCCAAAAATGTTGTCAGATGGTCAGACAAATAGCTTTCCATAACTCGTTTTATGTACGTGACTGCTTCAATCCGGTCCAACTAAAGGTTACGCAGATCATATTCATATGCGTCATCATATCATTTTTTTCTTTCCAAATTAAGTCCGGGTTCGTTTAAATTGGATTTTACCACAAGGATCCAAAATCTCATCCTGGTAGCCAAGCCTTTCTTTAGATCAGAGAGCAATGCGTGCAAGTTTCTCGTGTTGTTTAGAACCGTGCAAAAATAATAATAAAAAAGAACCGTGCAAATTTCTCGTTTTTTATGGGAGTCTAAATTTCTAGCAGCATAGCGCATAGTCTTGGCCCAGTCATAATATGTGGCCCTTGATTTGTAGTGAGCCCGGTCCAGCCATGTCATATGAGTGTATGACCATGGTCCATGGGTACTTGTACTTGTTTCAGCGCCTCCTCAAGTCACAAGCTGTGTTTCAAAAATGAAAAAGAAATCACAGCTCACAAGCTGGGAGAAGGAATTTTAGGTCTTATTGTCGCCGCCGCCGCCGCCGCCTTCTCCGGCAGCCTCCGAAAGGTTCGCTCGCCTCCCTACTCCTTTAGCTCCATCCTACGAAATGTGGCTTTTTTGATCTCCATCTCAAAACAGACACCCTGTCGGATTGCAGAACCGCTCGAGCAGAAGACCGCCGCGCCGCGCCGTTGCCGCCGCGCCCATTCTCCTCCCCGTCGGCCAAGCCGCACCCGTCATGGAGAACTCGAGGACGGCGTCGATGTGCACTCCAGACAAGGCGCAGGGCACTCACTCGTTCGATGTCTTCGGGTACAGCCTGCACAGGGGAATGGGCGTCAGCAAGTGCATCTCCTCCGGCGTGTTCTCCGTCGGCGGGTTCGACTGGACCATCCACTTCTACCCCGACGGGCTTAACGAGTCATCTAAAGAGTACATCTCGGTTCAACTCGAGCTCGTCAGCCAGAGCGCCTTGGTGCGGGCGTCCTGTGATCTGAGATTGGTGGACCTGACCACTGGGCTGCCGTCCTCAGTGTACAATACAGAGTACAGGATGTTCAACCAAACTGGTAACAGCAGGATAGCTCCAGAAGAGGGTGATTTCAAGAGGAGGTGCGAGCTGGAGGCGTCGCCGTTTCTCCGGGATGACCACCTCAGGATCCAATGTGTTGTCACAGTCCTCAAAGTGCCACGGGTGTCTGATACCAAATCTTCCCCAAAATTGAGCTGCCACCATCAGACCTCGCGGCTCATCTTGGCAAGCTGTTGGAAGCTGAGAAGGGTGCGGATGTCACATTGAGTGTTGGATCCGAGACATTTGCAGCACACAAGGTCATCTTGGCAATGCGGTCACCGGTGTTCAAGGCAGAGCTCTATGGGCCAATGAGCGAGTCCGGGATGCAGGTGATAGACATCAAGGACATGCAGCCTGCCGTCTTCAAGGTCCTGCTGCATTTCATCTACACTGATTCGCTGCCTGACATGAGTGATCTGGAGAGAAATGATCATAGCGAAATGATCCGGCACATGCTTGTGGCTGCGGATCGGTACGGCATGGATAGGCTGAAGATGATATGCCAAAGCATACTCAGTGAGGGTCTTGAGGTGCAGAATGTGACGACCTTGTTGGCTTTAGCGGATCAACATCATTGCGATATGCTGAAGGAGGCTTGCATTGAGTTTATCTCTTCTTCGACTATGGAAGATATAGTGGCAACCCCAGGGTTTGTTGATTTGAAAAGGAGCTCCCCTGCTGTCTTAGTGGATGCATTTGTCAAGATGAGTATCATTAAGAAAACATACTAGATGACTAGATAGCTAGTTCCATAAAGTCTCTCGTAGTCATAGATCCTGAAGGTATCAATGATTGGTTGCCCAAATCCCAAATCTCTTAAGAACATGCTAGATTCGTGAATGTATGAACTCTACTTTTGCTTATCTAGACCCTTGATGCTTATCTAGAAATTTGATATCTCCAAGTTACGTACAATGTTAGTTATTTACCAAAGTTTCTTTTTATTATTATTATAATACATATTAGCATGCAAAATATTTTGTGGCACTAGACATACATCCAAATAGAACTACATCAAAAGTAGCTGCATGTAGTTGAGGAATACAAAGTTTTATTATCTATAATTTTGAAGTTGCACTAATGCTTTTGTGTTATACAGGGTCACATTTAGTATATCAGTATCATTTACAGTCCTAAGATTGTCAATTGGTCTAGGATGCACTAATGATCTGATAATGTTCTCAAATGATAAGGCATATATTTTTTAGGTTTCACAATAAATGTGTCCTTTACGCCTTTAGTGTCTACTGTATATGTAAGTGGCAATATGTGTCTTCGGGTTGCAATTTTTTTATAAGCAATCTGTGGTTCAACCTTTAATAAGCCCCTTTCATATTCATTAGGATTAGTACTATGTCCGGGTAATTTGGAAAAGTTTCTAGTCACAAAATGAGAATTATAAAATTGCATTGGTACACAGTTTCAGCTAATGGTTGTACTATAATTGTACAAGTACATATGAACTTGGGTGAATCATTCTATGTATAAATTTTCAGGACACAATCTGTTTAGTATGCACACTATGTAGAGATTAACTTGTTTGGTGCCAACATTTATTTTCTCTTTTGTATTACCAAAAGCAACTTCAGGTACTGTAATGTTGCCCTCAAACCTGAGACAATAGAAAATGCCAAGTTCTCTGGATATGATTAAGAGCTTATTCTTCAGTTGATGGCCTTTATTTGACATGCTCAGTCCTATGCTGCTGGGTCGCCTGTGGGAGTGATACACACTTGGTTTTAGTCAAGTCAACAGACTATCTAATATAATTAGCTGAGCAAATGCGAGGAATGTGCATATATTTTCATTTAGCACTGGGACCGGGCCATATAATTTAGTCTATTATTCTAATAGGTGATTCTGAATGACAGAAGTAGGTGCTGTCCCCTCCGGTGCTTGAAGCATACAATTTTCTCACAGATATATTGTGCATAGTTTGGCTAATGTTCTGATTTTTTAGTCATCCTCTATACTTGATAGAACGATTGAAAAGAGAAGTTCACCTGCATTCAACTTAAGATTAGTCTGCTTTTGTTAAAAACAAGGGAGGAGTGGAAAATTTCTAGATACCTCAGACTGTTCGACCCGTGAAAAATTTCTATAGACCTCAGACTGTTCGACCCGTGAAAAATTTCTATAGATACCGCCGACTGTGGAATCTATCATCCCAGCCGTGATTGCCTTGATGTGCAGTTCGCTTCTCTTTCATACCGAAAGAATCATTTTGCAAAGACCATGGCATGGTAATGATCCCGAGGGAAATGATCGTAACGAAATGATCCGGCACATGCTTGTGGGTGTGGATAGGTACGTCATGGATAGGCTAAAATTGATACATCAAAGCATACATTGTGAGGGTCTTGATGTGCAGAATATGGTGACCTTGTTGGCTTTAGCGAATCAACATCATCGTGAAGTGCTGCTTAAGGAAGCCTATATTGAGTTTATTTTCTCTTGAACCATGGATGATATAGTGGCGACACAAGGATTTGTTGATATGAAAAGGAGTTACCCTGCCGTCTTAGTGGATGCATTTGCCAAGATAAGTATCATCAAGAAAGCATAGATGACTAGACAATTATAATAGTATTCTGAGGGTATCAATGGTTGGTTTTGTCCCCAAATTAAAGCACTTAACAGAAAGATAGATTACCTGCAAATGTACGGATTATATTTTTGCTCATCTTTCAACCTGTCTAGAACTTTGATGTCTTCGAATTTATGTGCATAATCTTCAGTTGATGGCATTTATTTGACATGTTTAGTCCTTTGCTGCTGGATCGACTGTGAAATTGCTACTCACTTGGTTTTAATCGAATCAAATGACTATATAATATAACTAACCCAGCGAAGTGCGAGGATTGTGCATATATTTTGTTTAATACTGGGACCAAGCCATATGATTTTATTTTTTCTGTTAGCTGATTCTGAATGACAGAATTAGATGCTGTTGCCTCCTGCGTTTGAACCATACAATTTTCTCACAAATATATTGGCAATAATTTGGCCACTGTTCTGAATTTAATCATCTTTTATGCTTGATAGAACAATTGAAAAAAGTTCACCTGACCTTTGATTTCAGATTAGTCTGCTTTTACTTAGAAGAAGGCAGGACTGATAATTTTCTAGATACAGCCGACTGTGGGATTCATCATACCAGCCGTGACTGCCTTGATGTGCAGTTCAATTCTCTTTCATACCAGAAGAATCATTTCTGCAAGTATTATCAGTCGAACTATTGAGGTGCTGCCGCAACAATGAGCATTGATCAGTGCTTTGTGTCCCTTCCCTAGTTAACTCATGTATGATTTTGGCAGAAATTTTTGGAGGGAGGCACTATAACTGTGATTTCTCATTGAAGCACTCAAATATTGGTTCACCGTGAACCCAGACATCCTGCAACCCATGCAAGTTGTTTCTTAGCAGCTCAGAGCATGCCATTCATGGCTCAGCGACATTAATCTTTTTTAGGAGTTTTTTCGGTCCACAATACTTGCCAGTAGTATCCTAAAACTACTTGACAGTAGTTTGATCCAACGGTAGAGATTTGAGATTGGAAATACACAACTACGAGCAAGTATTTTACCATGTTGAGGGTATTATCGTCAAAGCGATAGATTTATCATGATTAAATTTTATTTTCGTGATAATATACATGAAAATTAGTAATGTAATTAATCTTTGATGTTAATAATGTGTTCAATATTATTCTTACAATAAAGTTGTGGTTCATATATCTAAATTATATTTTATAAAAAATATAAATCCATTAATTATTAGTAAAATTACAAAAAACCCTTGAACTACTTGCAAGTATTTTTTCAAAACTACTTGCAAGTATTGTGGATCAAAAAACTTCTCTTTTTTTGGGTCCAAAACTACTCTCTGGAGGAACTGTAACCAAAATATAGATTTGACTTGTGTATAGATGTTCAAACCAGAACTGCAATTCTTAATTTAATTTATAGATACATTTCTATGATATGAAACTATTAGTTGTCAGACTGATATATCAATACAAAAGAAAATAGAGCAAATAAGGGATCTTTTTAATCTTGTCCATTTTTTCGGGAAATAAGGGATGCGTTTTTAAGAGGAAATTTATAAATATGACACAAATTCATACCGCTGACATAAAAAGAGCATATAGGAGATAGAGTTTTAAAATTTTGGTATGCACTAGAACTTGTACAAGACGGGGAGAGATATGGAAGAAGGTTGAAGGGTAGAGGGAAACAAGTAATTTTCTAAAACTAAAAACCAGTTAGTAACTTTACGATTTCTCCAACCTCATCCTTCACTTCTGCGGCCTCGTTAGAGTTTGAAAAGATTAGTTCACCAACCAACTTTTTCCTGAATAAGTGTATGTCCTCCTGCAATTGACATGGTAAGAGCAATGTTATGATATCTTGGTATTGCAATAAATTTGGAAAATGAAACCCCCGTTTTTTTACCCACGAACCTGATCAAAGTCAGGTTGCATTTTCGTTCCATCCCAATATTCCATGAACTTCATTACATACAGACCACATGAGCATCTGCATACAAAAGTTTATGTCATATAACAATTCCGGAAAAGTAAATCAACCATATTCAATTTGCACGTCTGTACCGATCAGTTTGCTTTGGCACTTGTTCTATCTCCTTGACTTCCCATGTGTCCAAATTATCAGGTAAGCTAGGATAAACAGTCCGTGCCATAGAAGTCATTTGTGCGATCCCATTTGTCTACAGGATGAAAGGAGATGGCAATTTATATAAATCATAAAAATCACTGAAGACAATTTTTCATGAGTAAAAAGTTAGTAATTAGCTTACAAGGCTTTCAACTTGACTCTTGTACAATTGAAGGTTGTATCCGGAATCGAGAATCTGAAACTCTTGTTTTGTAGTATTCATGACTACAACTATCCAATGGCAACGATCCGTTTCATATTTCACTAGCAAGGGAAAAATATCTACATACATGGGATGAGTATGTGACAACTATGTTTTAGGTTGTAAATATACACGTTACATACCAGATCATGTTCAAAAAGAGCTCTGACCAAATTTTGATAAAAGCCTTGTTGTTCAGGTTTGTTCCAATTGTCTAAGGTCTGGTGATCTGCCATCACACCATACCACACAGGGCACAACAAACGGCTAGCTTGGGTGCGGGATTTTATGTGGGCTGCATAGGCCTCAATAAGCTGCACGATTCAGATTGGATAGTTCAGAATAGCAAGTCAAATCTTTTTTCCAAGCATAAATGGCATGTGTATTTACACCTATTTTCTTCTTCTTCAATACGCAGGATGTGTATTTACACCTAGCTAGTGCAATTTAAAACTTACCTCGTCTGATACATACTTATCTTTTCCATCAAAAGTAGAAGGAATTGTAAGGCAACTCATAGAGCTCGCAACTACAGGTCCATGTGGAGACTTGAAAACAATCTGTCTGTCACGATCTTCCGATGAGCACAGGGATTGTATATAAAGTACAGCTGCATTTTCTTTAGGAGTGCATTCACTGAAATCGGCAAGCTTTTCTTTTCCCAGGCACAAGGTCTGCAAATATGTATAGCTTCATTTTTACGAATATGGGTGGATTAGGAAATTTATGCTAGATCAGGAACTCGCATAAAACAGGTTATAATAATCAATCCATAGGTAATGAAAGAACCTACTGAAAGTGTCTTCAAGATTCCTTCATCCACTTTTATCCTGTTTGCCACAGTAGATATTGTAGATGTGTCACAGTCCTTGCTAATATCTTTACTGGAATTCATTTCATTTTTGCTTCCGTCCTCACCTATTTGGGCACTGTCGGATATCTGCATGGAAAATTCAAATTACGAATAATTGATCAATGGTGGAAAATGAACGTTTGAAATGTAATATTTAATATCCTATTTTTATGTAATAGTTTTTTCAGGATATAATAACAGTGATTAGCATGGGTTCTTTTAGATCCCTATAGAAACAAATGGTATTTTATAACAAAAAGCTTCTTCTCTAATGTATGAAAAATTGACAATCTGCAATCATGTCTAACCTTAAAATTATGAAAATAAAATTTAGTGGTAAAGGCCAATATCCGGGGAGCTCCCACCTAGGGTTCACATTCTAGGTGCTGCATAATTTTAATTTGTGAAAAATTAAAAAAAAGTACTCGCCACGTCCCGTTTACTCGGTTGAAACCGACTTATGGTTGGCAGGCCCTCTTGTATGGGGTGGGCTCAAAGCATGAGTTAAGCCCCAAACCATAGGAGGCGGCTCCTTAAGGGTGGGACGAGGGTTCGTGGATTTTCTCGACCGGAGAAGGTTGAGATTCTCTATCAAAGAAAGCCGTGGGAGCGGACTTACTACCCCTACCGGTCGAGTTTTTCTTTTATTCTACAAACATTTTTCTTTTCTCAAGTGAAGTAAAGCCTTTTAGTAACTCAAGGAGCAAATGCAAGACTATATGACCCGTGTTCTCGAGTCAGACTCATCTAGAAAAGAGAAGTGGCCACCTCAAATTTATAGCGCTACAATACACTAACTAGCTAGCAGCGTTTCCAGTTCTTACCGAGCTATGTATTCCACCGGAGAGGCCCATGGTCGCACCACCTTGAGCATCTGGCACTGTGATGTGGCCTGAAGTCTGTTGTTTCATCTTCGGAACATCTAGAATGACATGGTTCCCCTGCTTGTCGTCCTCCTCCGGCGTCCTGTCTAACGGCACCTTGGAGGCCTCGGCCACCACCTGAGACCCCTTGATCACTGTCAATGAGCACTCGATCACGATACGGTCATCACGTAGGTACGGTGACGCCTCAAGCTCGCTCCTTCTCTTGAACCGGCTGTGGCACCACCGGCAGAAGCTGTCATCGGTGCGGTTGTCGAGCTCGGTCTTCTCTGACTCCACACGGAGGCACCGCTCGCCGGTGGCCATGTCGACGAGCGCCATGTCGTACGAGAGCTCCACGACGGCGCCGTCCGTCATGAGCTCCAAGCAGACGGCGGCGTAGTCACCGGAGTCCTCCTTGAGAGCGTCCCCGCCGGGGAAGAAGCAGATGGACCAATCGTACCCACCGACACTGAAGGTGTCCGAGCGGAGCAAGAGGCCGGCGTCCATGCACCGGTGCAAGCTGTAGCTCGTGACCTCGAACACGTGCACGCCGTGAGACGCCATCTTCTTCGGCTTTGGCGGCGATTAGGGTGCCACCAAGGTGGAAGCCGCGGATCCGAAAGTTGAATCAACACACGTCTATAGCCTTCATATCTTGAAGATACTATATTATCTAGCATATCTTCTTCCATAAATGAAAGAAGATTTTATGGTGGTTGTCTCAAATAACCATGGACGATTGTGTAATTAATTGGTCATACGTATTTGACAAGGCAAAATCCCTTCGACACCATTGGTTAAATATTTAATCGCATCATCGCAACCTAAAAAAATCATATCCTGCTAATGCCATTGTCTCCTTAACTGAATCCTTTCCTTGCCATATCCCGTTACTAGATCTCTACCTGACGCCGGTCCCTTTCTTCCTCCTCCCCACTGTCCAGACCGGAGCTCAAAGCTCAAGCTTGCCCGGCCATGAGCCCATCTCGGGCGGAGCTACGCCGCCACAAGGAGCACACGGAACCCCTTCAATTCTCCATGCCAACTTTCTCCTGGTTCTCACGTTGAGAGACGAGATCGAGGCGTTTCTTTCTCCCCGGTCATTGGAATGAGCCACTACAGGAAAACTAATCTTTGCCGTGTGCGCGACTTTGTCGTGTGTTTTTTCTTTTGGACCCACGACAAAGATTTAATTTGCTGTGTGCATATAAAAAACACACGACCAAGACTTTGCACACTGTAAATGGTTAGTCTGCCGTGTGCTATTTCAGCTGGACCTATATTAATGCGTGTAACACGTCTCCATCTAGAAAAGGGTAACAACTTAAATCAAGTTCAAAATTTGAAGTGACAGTCTGTTGGGCGGTTGATATTGTAGTACTTGATATTGTAGCATATTAGATATCGAACAATAATTGATATGATTCCACAAAAAAAATGTTGTTGATATATGTGCTGTTTACCAAATAAATACTTATTTGTTTCAACTTGTTAATTTTTTATTATTTCCACTTTCAATATTTGGTCTTACGTTACAGATATATGCATGTATTGTTTCAAAAGCCCATAGTAACGTACACTCGTAACATATGATACACACATGCACAATAAAATATTATACGGCAACCATTGTTGAGAAAATCTAGATTGCTACCATCTTCAACTTTAGATACACAACATTTATTTTGTCATTGTCTGTGTAAAGCACAACATATAAGATTCTAGCAATTGCATAACCGGCCCTCTTTTAGAGTTCAATTGCATGTCTTATCCCGTTTTGCATATTTTGCATATTTGACCCCATCACTACTACAAAAGAAGCCTACAATAGCATCTCGCGTTTTCCAGTAATAATGGGCACAAAATTTTTCGATATTACAGTGTGTAGTTGCTGACATCATCGTGGGCAACGCTATTGCAGGCTGTACTGTAATAGTGGGCAATGATGACATCAGCGATGATCGATATTGAAAATCGACAGTAATAGCGGGCAAGATGATGTCATCATTGCCAGGTATTGAAAATGTTACAGCAATATCGGGCATAGTTACATCATCTTAGGCCCGATATTATTGTGTATCTCAGCCCAACTAAAAGCCCATATAAATTCGTTATATATATATATATAGCATCTAGGTTGGGAAAATTTCCAAGTCCGAGCAGCTCTCACCCTCCTATCTCTTCCCCGCCGCCACTCCCTCCCTCTCTCTCTCTCTCTCTCTCTCTCTCTCTCTCCTCACCGGTCGGGCATGTCCGGCTGGTCGAACCGCCTCACCGGCGAGCCGCAAGGCTAGGGGTGGGCAAAAAAACCGAGACCGAAAAACCGGAACCGAAAAAACCGAGACTGGGACCGAAAGAACCAAAATTTCGGATATCGGATAATATTTCGGGTAAGTGTATTGGATAACCGAAATTTTCGTTCCAAGTTCGGGTACCACCCTCGGATACCCGAATTACCCAAACTACCCAAACAACACCTAGCACAAGATCAATTCACACAAATTAGTTCCATTATGATTAATTAATTATTAACTAGACTATATACATGTCTAAATTGGTTTAATTCCATGTCAAAAGGATACAAGTTAGGCCTTATCGTAACATATATATGAAATTATCACGATTTTTTGAAACTAGTTTACATATTTGTGTGTATGTTTGGGTATTTCGGGTAAGACCGACGACCGAACCGAAATTCAGGTACCGAAATAATTCGGGTACCAATTTCTTTTATGATATTTTGGGTATTAATTCTTCAAGACCGAAATTTAGAAAAGACCGAATTACCCGAACCGAAATTTCGGGTAGACCGAACGCCCAGGCCTACGCAAGGCCGCGTCCGTGGCGCTCCTCCTCGGCACTCGCGTCCCCGGTGCTCCTCCTCAGGTCCGACTTCGCAGCGCTGCATCTCCCACTCCCTGGACGCGCCGCCCCTCCCTGAATGTGAGGCGTAGCGCCGCCCCTCCCCGTCGCTAGATCCGGCGAGGAGGCGGCCCGATCCGGCTCCCAGCCCCTCCACGGCGCCGGATGCGGCGAGTGCACGGTCCAAAGAAACGGCGGCCGACCGTTCCCCCGCCCCTCACCAAGCGCGAGGAGCACTGCCGCCCTCCCCGGCGCCGGATCCGGCTCTCCGCCCCTCCTCGGCGCCGGATCCGGCGAGGAAGCGACCGGCTCCGGCTCTCCGCCCCTCCCCAACGCCGGATCCGGCGAGGATGCAGTCGAGCGGCGACCGGCGGGTCAACGTCGACATCATAGGGCGGGCTGGGCTGGGTTGAGCCCGGTCTGTCCTATTTCTTCTTTTTATTTTTTTCTGTATCACAACAATAGCGGGCATTTTTACGATGTTGTAGGTGACCTATTTTTAATAACGCTCACGTAGTATCGGTCGAGAAGCCCGATATTGTAGGGCGTTTTTGCCCGATATTAAAGGCTCCGATTCTAGTAGTGCATTTTTGGAACATGAAGCTTCCGTCTGACCCCATTTCGTAACCCCGTCAAGAGAACCATCAAAATTTAAATGTTTTAAAGAAGAGAAGAAAAATGAAGGGACGAGGGAAAAGACCAAACTACCGTCTCTTTCTTTCTTCCCTTTGGCCGTTCCGAAGCTGCCATCTTCCTGGTTCAGTTCGTGCACAGGGAGGCAGTAAAACCAAAACCAAATTCTAGCAGGAGGTTGGACCGCTGCAACCAAGCAAGCGAGCGCGGCGCGTAGTGTAGTGACGGGTTTTCAACAGAGCATCACATGAATTAGTGACGGCTTGTCAACATATCGCCACAGGAATCAGTGACGAATTTTAAGTTCACTGTCCCAACATATATAGTGGCGGTTCAAAAACAGTCACTAAGGGTGTATCTTTAGTGACAAATTTTTAGTGACTGGTTTAGTTTACGTCACTAATGACTAAAAAATCCAGTCACTAACAAATATTTTGTGATAGTGACGTATAGTGATGAAAAATTTTACACATGCATAGTTAAAATAACTTGAAGGGAAATAGTTTAACCAAGATTAATTTCTTAAATGCTTTTTCTGTCATAGTGTCTCTAGTCTGATACAGGAAATTAAGTGAGTTTATTATTCATGTTATAAATGCTTTTTAGAATATTAATTGATGAAGATGCTATATAAATGGAAAAATATCTTCTTTCTTATTAGCTTTGTTATATACACATTTATTTGTATGAAATCCTTGTTGCAAATATATTATCAGAGCTACCAACATTCATTCCTCAAGATACAACAATAACTACATCGTATCCTTGATCCTTGTTGGCAGAAAGCTTTTATAGGTCACTAACAACAGTATCAAACAATATATGCATATGTTCATTCATAGCCTGTCTAAGAAATGGTAATACCTTTGCTAAAAGAAAAAAAAGGAATGGTAATAGCTACTACAGTATAACATCAGAGGAATCCCAATTTGTGTGCAGCATATCCAACTATGTGCAGCGATAAGCACAGCAAGAATCATCATGACGGTATAGTAGCAGCCCTCACAACGCACCATTGTGATGAGCCTATATATATGTGTGTACAGACACCTGTTTCTTCAAGAACCAGAATGAAAAATCTAATCCTTGGATTAGCACCATCTCTCCACCCCAGGTATTTTAATACACCCAAAAGCGAGATGAGGCTACTGATACCGAGCCTTCTCAATGTCTCAGCACTACTCACAGCATTCATCTTGCTAACAAGCCGTGTTGAGATTGTTGAGGGGCAAGCGTCAAAGTGGTGTGCTTTGGCGCACACTCTAGACAATCGTATTGACACTGCATTCTGTTCTCGTGAGTTGGCAGACCATTCTAAACCTGATGATTGGAAAGATCCACATCGCATGGCTAAGGTATCAGCAGCGTGTGGCTCTGATAATGGAAAGTTTGCCGCTAAACACATCGAGCTTCACCTAGCACAGAAGCCTCATATGGAGACGAAGAGGAAACTAGTGTGGAAAGACTGCCAAAACTACTACGACAGAGTGCAAGCGATATATGAGGGCGTGGAGTTACGTATTGAGGGTCGTTCGTACCAGACTGCACGGACGCAAGTGGCAGTGGCTGCAATTTGGGCAAAACATTGCGAAGACACTTTTGTGAATTCTGGGCTCCAATCTGATCTTCATGGCTACTTTAGGAATAATGAGCAGATAGGATACATCTGCTTGGCCTTGATGAGCATTAACGATCATAAATGAGTTATGTTTCATGAAATTGTTCAAATAAAAATTTGTGCTCCCGTTTATTATTGGTCTTTCCTAACATTGCTTCAAGCAGCATATATTTTATTGTGCATCATTTAAGTGAGTTGGTGTTGGAAGCTCTGCTCTATAAAGGTCTCAGGATCGGTGTTTAGAAGGCTCGGGGCAGCAGATGAAGTAAATGTGAGAACACAGTAAAAGAATCTGCTCTGTATCATTTGGGGTGTGTTTGGTTAAATGGTACTGTTAGAAGATTTGGGCTGTGGCCCAAATAATAGTTCCTATAAATTCCAAAGGCCCACTCACACATGTATGGCATGGTGGGGGACTTTAGTCCTACATTGCTACTCCTGGAGGAGCTACGCCACATCTCTGTAACATAAGAGACAGAACATTTCCGTTGAGGATCTGTTGGCGGGTCTTGATGTTGAAGAGAAGGCTCGGACAAAGGATGCTCCTCCCAGAGCACCCGAAGGGCAGTCCAGCGCCAACGTTATGCAGCATGCTGGAAAGAAGAACCAGAAGGGAAAAGGAAAGGCTACTCAGACTACTCAGTTCAAGAAGAAGAAGATGAACATGGATGTGATCGTCTGCTTTGTCTGCGGTGAGAATGGGCATTTCGCCAAGAAGTGTCGCAACCGCAAGGGCAAGAAGGTTCAGCAGGGGCAGAAATCTGCCAAAGTGACTATTGGTGATCCTAGCGGAGGCTCTGGGTACGGTAATTTACCTAGTGTATTTTCTGTTTGTCAATCTAATGATTGGTGGATAGATATAGGAGCTAATATTCATGTTTATGCTGATATTTCCATGTTTTCCTCTTACCAGGTCGCGCGAGGCTCAATCGTCATGATGGGGAACGGCTCGCATGCTTCTGTTCTTGGTGTTGGTTCGGTCGATCTGAAGTTCACTTCGGGAAAGATCTTCTGCGGCTGAAGAACGTGCAGCATGTCCCCTCAATAAATAAGAACCTCGTTAGTGGATCCCTCCTTTGTCGAGATGGGTTCAAGCTGGTATTTGAGTCGAATAAAGTAGTCATTACGAGATTTGGCCAATTCATTAGCAAAGGCTATGACAGCGGAGGCTTGTTCCGCTTTTCTCTTTCAGACTTTTGTAACAAAGTTGTGAACCATGCTTGTGACTCAAACAATTGTGAGGCTAATGTTTGGCATTCCCGTTTGTGTCACATTAATTTTGGTTGTATGTCTCGGCTATCCAGTATGAGTCTAATTCCTAAGTTCTCCATTATCAAAGGCTCTAAATGTCAAGCTTGTGTGCAAGCTAAGCAACCTCGTAAGTCTCACAAGGCTATAGACGAGAGAAACTCGACAATACTAGAGCTCATACATTCTGATATTTGTGAGATGAATGGTGTGTTGACAAAAGGTGGAAAAAGATACTTCATGACGTTGATTGATGATGCAACTAGATTTTGTTATGTGTATCTGTTGAAAACTAAAGATGAGGCGCTAGAACACTTTAAAACCTATAAGGCTGAGGTGGAAAATCAATTAGAAAGAAAGATAAAACGAGTTAGGTCTGATCGTGGTGGAGAGTATTTTTCCCATGAATTCGATCTCTTTTGTTCGAAGAATGAAATTTTCATGAACGCACTCCTCCATATTCGCCCCAATCTAATGGGGTTGCCGAAAGAAAGAACCCAACGTTATCCGACTTGGTTAATGCCATGTTGGGTACTTCTGGTATGTCTAAGGCATGGTGGGGGGAGGCTGTCTTGACAGCATGTCATGTTCTGAATAGAGTTCCCACTAAAAATAGTGATGTTACTCCGTATGAAGGATGGAAGGGAAGAAAACCATCACTCTCATACTTGCGTACATGGGGCTGCTTGGCCATGGTCAATGTACCAATCAATAAGAAACGCAAGCTCGGACCAAAAACAGTTGACTCGTGTCTTTCTAGGATATGCGCACCACAGTACGGCATACAGGTTTCTAGTAATTAAATCAGAGGCGCCTAATGTCTTAGTTGATTCAATAATGGAATCACGTGATGTTACTTTCTTTGAACACATATTTCCTATGAAGGATGCATATACATTACCTAGTTCCTCAAATGGTTTAATTCCTGAACCCATAGCTCCTGCTGACCCTTTTGAGCACTCACTTGAGAATGAAGAGGACAACAGTGAAGTTGCTCCTCGAAGGAGTAAAAGACAAAGGGTTGCAAAATCCTTTGGTGATGACTTCACTGTGTACCTTGTGGATGATACACCCACTTCCATTTCAGAGGCTTATGCATCACCGGATGCAGAGTACTGGAAGGATGCTGTCCGTAGCGAGATGGATTCCATCACCGCCTACGGCACGTGGGAAGTAACAGACAGACCACATGGTTGCAAACCAATTGGTTGCAAGTGGGTGTTCAAGAAGAAACTCAGACCTGATGGTACCATTGAAAAATATAAGGCAAGGCTTGTGGCAAAGGGTTATACCGAAAAGGAGGGCGAGGATTTCTTTGACACCTATTCACCTGTTGCCGGATTAACAACCATCCGTGTGCTACTATCTTTGGCTGTCTCACAAGGTCTTCTGATCCATCAAATGGATGTGAAGACAGCTTTCCTTAATGGAGAGTTGGATGAGAAAATCTATATGGAGCAGCCAGATGGATATATTGCACCAGGAAACGAGGGCAAGGTGTGTACACTGCTAAAATCCTTGTATGGCCTAAAACAAGCACCAAAACAATGGCATGCGAAGTTTGACAAAACTTTGACATCAGCTGGATTTGCGGTAAATGAAGCTGACACTTGTGTGTACTACCGCTATGGTGGGGGTAAAGGAGTTATCTTGTGTTTGTATGTTGATGACATACTAATCTTTGGGACAAGTCTCGATGAGATAAACGATGTAAAATCATTTTTATCCCAAAATTTTGAAATGAAAGATCTGGGAGAAGCAGATGTGATCCTGAACATCAAATTGATAAGATGTGAGGATGGGATTACTCTTTTGCAATCTCATTATGTGGAGAAGGTCTTGAGCCGCTTTGGCTACATGGACAGCAAGCCTTCTTCAACACCATACGATCCTAGTCTAATACTTCGAAAGAATAGAGGACTCGGAAAGGATCAACCGAGATACTCCCAGATTGTTGGTTCCCTTATGTACCTAGCTAGCGCAACTCGTCCCGACATCTCCTTTGCCGTAAGCAAACTGAGTCGGTTTACTTCTAATCCGGGAGATGATCATTGGCAAGGCATTGATCGAGTGTTGCGCTACCTAAAAGGCACAATGAGTTATGGAATTCACTATTCGGGGTACCCTAGTGTACTCGAAGGATATAGTGATTCAAACTGGATTTCAGATGCTGATGAGCTAAAGGCCACGAGTGGATACATATTCACTTTAGGTGGTGGCGCTGTTTCTTGGAGATCTTGTAAACAAACCATATTGACTAAGTCAACTATGGAGGCTGAGCTCACAGCACTAGACACAACCACTACCGAGGCAGAGTGGCTACGAGAACTTTTGATGGACCTTCCGGTGGTTGAAAAACCCATTCCTGCTATTCTCATTAACTGTGATAACCAAAAAGTTATTGTGAAGGTGAAAAATAGTCAGGATAATAAGAAGTCCAACAAACATGTGAAGCACAGATTGAAGTCTGTCAGGAAATTAAGGAGCTCCGGAGTAATAGCTGTGGAATATATCCAAATAGCTAAAAACCTGGCAGATCCCTTTACCAAGGGATTGTCGCACCCTGTGATTGATAATGCATCGAAGGAGATGGGATTGAGACCCATGTGAGTTATACTACAGTGGTAACCCAACCTATGCGATCGGAGATCCCGTGAATTAGGACCCGGGAAGAACAAGCTGTGAGTTAACTGGAGAATACAAACTAACTGTACCCACTCCGCTGGAGATGCGGTACTCTCATAACTGTAAGGTAGGCTGACTTTGTCTTAATGTGTTCCGAGGCTGACTTAGCGAGATATCTGTCCTACAGGGTATTCTTGCAAGAACACACCTATGTGAGCTCGACCGTTAGTCGCAGTCTAGAAGATCTGGGAATTCTTTGACAAGCTCATGAAGTGAGACTGGAGAATGACTTATATGCTACGCCCGCGGGGTAGACACTTGGCAGCCGAGTATCAGCTAAGGCCTCAAGTGAAACTTGTCCACACCAAACTACCAATTCAAGGCATAGTCCATTGTACAGTTGTGGATAAGCGTAGCTTGTGGTTCTAGGTGGATGTTCAACCTTAACCGGTCTCCACCGAAACACTCGGTATATTAAACAAGTACCTTGGTACGTTGAGCAAACTCGTGAACCTCTGGGATCTGGTGGGGGATTGTTAGAAGATTTGGGCTGTGGCCCAAATAATAGTTCCTATAAATCCCAAAGGCCCACTCACACATGTATGGCATGGTGGGGGACTTTAGTCCCACATTGCTACTCTAGGTGGAAGGAAGGCAACTTAAATAGTAGAGTTGTTTCCACCTAGTTGAAGCTAGTAGAGAGAAGAAGGAAAACCCGCGCGCGCGGGGCGGGGCGGGGCTTGGGCGCGGCCGCGCGACACCTGCGGCAAAATCCGGCCTTGCGTGGGCGGGCCTGCGGCTTCCTTTTGCTCCTCTCTTTATTTTTTGCCATAGAGAAAATTGCGCTGACCA
This sequence comes from Chloris gayana, assembly GCA_031894775.1. NCBI lineage: Eukaryota > Viridiplantae > Streptophyta > Magnoliopsida > Poales > Poaceae > Chloris > Chloris gayana. The sequence goes on along the minus strand of JAUNZO010001003.1, from coordinate 425,265 downwards.
CTTATGGTAAGCAATTATTCTCCATTAATGGTCTTTAATGTGATTTCCTAATTACAGATTAATTACCATTAAAGTGTGAGTCGTGAGTATATATATGGAGGTGAGACATCACCTCATGCTCTCCAATTTTTCTCCTCTCGCCATCACTACTGCGTTGCCGCCTCGTCTGTCCCATCCCGCCGCCGACGTGCCATCGGTGACGGGAGAGCAGGTCTCCGAAGCCTACGTCCCCTCGTGTCCTTGCACGGGGTAGGGGCCGTATCAGGTTTTTGGGAAGCGCCGTCGCGACTGCTCGCTGTTCGTCCGCACCACCGATCTTCTACGCCGGTCGCCGCCGGATCACTTCCCTGTAAGTGCTTCCTTTATCTTCCTGATGGATGGATCGCGTGGCTTGTTGTTGCTTGCTGCTATGATCCTTGTTGCTGCTGTTAGCTGTTGCTCTTTCTCGTTTCTATATGATCTGCTAGAACATGTGATTGAGATAGGTGTGCTTATGTTTATCTACATGCCTAGATTACATGTTTTTGGTCTCTTGTTTTTGCTTACTGGAATTAGAATAATCATTACTAAATTGCTATTGTTTCCAACAGGTACGAGAGTGGATGGAACGGGTTGGCCCCTATATCAATGGTGTTTGGTCTCGAGTCACCGAGGGGCGGGACGGCCGCTCCATCCCTCTAAATCTCGGGACTATTTGGCTCATCGCTGCTACACTGCATGGTGCACTCTCTCACCTCCCTTACCTGAGCTTTGAGCACACCAAAGGGAATTGGAGAGGAGGTCCCTAGCGCACCTCTGCTTTTGATTGGATATTGCTTCAATCTGACACTTGTGCAAGTTCAGCCGGTCCTTGGTCACGCCTGACTCATGAACACCAAAAATAACCAAGAAGATAAAAACAAGATAGAATATTCTCGCAGCCGATGGTTGGCTGATGCAGTTTGGTGGATATAGGCTTCTTGGACCAAGAAGGGAGCCCATTACGCATCGTTGCCTTTTTATTTTTCATCGTTTTATATTACCTTTTGTTATTATTTTATAATATTAAAACTCAATTCATCCAAACAAAAGATCGGGGCACCCTATCCACCAATCGTCGGTCGTACGTACTAAAGAAACAAGAATGGGTCGCCCCCATCCGTTGAATCTGACAGCAACAGGGTCACCCCATCCCACAGAAAACCGAGATGACCCCCACCCCATATCCCACGCTTGAATCCAAACCAGCCTGCCGCGGTACCAAATGTTACAGGTGGCTAGCAGTTCCGATTTGATTGATGCCTACAGACACGCCGCGCGTGGCGTTCCTTTCCTCCACAGCCTGATCTACATCCGCCATCCCTGTCCCTCTCTGCCTTGCTATATATGGACGAGAAACAACCGTGGGTGAACAAGGAACACAAGAGCTTTCCCGACCGTGTCCTGTTCCTTAATTAGATGGCCAAACGGCTTCTCTGTGGATACCGCGCAGCATGGGACCACGCGCAGCCCTCGTCCGCTGCCGACAGGGGCGAAGCTATGTTGTACTGTCGGATCGACGGACCCCGACGACCTCCGGCCAAATCAGTGTAAAACCATAGTTTAATCAGTACAAATTAAGTTACCAGACCCCATCACCAAAGGATAGGAACTCCGGCGAGCTCCAGCTCTGGCTTCGCCCCTGGCTGCCGAGCCTGCATACCCGCGCCCCATCCCTTCGTACCCGTGACCTGTCTCAGCCGCCATGCTGCTCAGTCGTACACTAAATTGCTAATAAGCTTTGCATTTCAACCCTCCATTTTTGTTTTTTTCTGCGCCAGCTTGCAATAGTAATATTTAGTTGAGTGCTCCAGATTTTGACAACTTGCATTATGAGATGACGTTCACTGGAGCTATCGGGAGTAAAAATGTTGATTAAAAATAAAACAGTAGGGTCAGCATATGGAAAACGTTGAGTAAAATAAAAAAACTTGAGTAACCATTTTTCAAAATGTTGAGTGTAAAAATGTTCGGTTTAACCTTTGAAAAATGTTGAGTAAAATAAAAACACGTTCCCTCGACGTTTGAAAAGATGTTGATTGTATAAATATAAATGGTGAAAAACTATCTCGATTCAAAAATATTTATTAAAATAAATATAATATCTGCAATTTTTGGTCAACGTTCTCGTAATGAAAATAAAGCAAAAAAATCCTCATGTGGAAATACAAAAAAAAAACAAAAATCTTTATAAAATTTGACCACTATAACTTGTTTCTAATGGTTGGCTACAAAATACAAAAGTCACCCCCACCCCCACCGCGCGAGGAGCCTGAGATGGGAGCGCCATGGAGCCCGACGGTGGGAGCCCGAGGTAGCACGACCTCTCGCTCGCTGTCGCACGCGTGCCTCCTCTTCCCTACCGTCGGTTGTGCACCACCTCTTCCCCGCGGCTGGAGAAGGGGAAGCAAGCAGTGCCCCATTGCCACGAGCGCACTGAGCTGCTGGTGCAAGCCATCCGCCGCCGTTCTGCCCTTGCCAACGCGTGCCACACCTACGCCGAGTCGCTTCAATCGCCTCTTCTTCCGCCGCTGCGTCCAGCGTGTCGCCAATGAGGTCCGCATCGCTCTGCCTCCGGCTCCTTGCGCTCCGCCTTGGACTCCCACCGCTGTTGAGCTAGCTCCCTCCCGCCCCCAGGCCCCGATGCCACATGCCGCCGCTAGCTCGACTTGAACATGTAGTTTTTTTACCCTAAAATGTGTAGTTTTGTAAAACATCTTTCAAATTTGTAGTTTTGTGAGAACTTGGTAAAAACATGTGTAGTTAATTTGCGAAATTTACTCTGAACAGAAAATATGGGCTGACAAAAAAGAAAACAAATAATTGTGAAAGTACACTTTTTTCAATTAATTGGGTTTGTTAAAACTCATTTTCCTTGAACATATATTTTTTGAACTTACTTTTTTCATTTTATTTACTAACTAGAAAAGATGAGATTCTACTCAACAGGGTATTATTTTTGTCACATTAATTGTTATGAATAGAGAATACAGGCTGTCAGGTATAAGAAATTATATGAAGGTATTGATACCGAAGAAAGATGAGCTGGGCTTCGTCAATGCAAATATTTATGAAGCGTCGGGGAGAGGCACGTATTGTGCTAAAAGATAGAAAATTTTGTATTGAAAACAAAAAAAAGCACCTAAAAATAAAGTGTAAGACGGTTTGGATTGTGGAATCCGTGTGGAATAAATATGTTGAACCAGAAGAGGACTCGATCTTGTACTGCCAAAGCCCACATATATATCGCATGTTCGGAAGCCCCCTCTCCCAGTTTCTGCGCCGATAGAATAAGCTAAAGAGCATGTCCACGCACAACACGCAGCCCTCAGCGACGACACGAATCTCCCTGGAGCCATGCCATGGCGAGCACGTGTTCGTGGTGTCCAACTACAGCCTGCACCATAACCTCGGTGTGGACAACTTCCTCAGCTCGGCGGCCTTTCGTGTCGCTGGCTGTGACTGGTCCATCCGCTTCTACCCTTGTGGCACGGCCTGGGACCGGGAGGGCTCCGTCGCCGGCTTGGAGCTCCTGACGAAAGATGCCGTGGTGACAGTGTCAATAGGCATGACGCTGCTCGACCGTGCCACCGGGGCACGGTGTCTTGCATCGGAATATACCAAAGCGGAATTCGACACACGATGTGTCAAAGGGTTTGTACACTACTATCTCCTCCCTGAGTTCATGCGGAAAACAGAGCTAGAGGCGTCAAGGTATCTCCGTGAAGACAATCTTGTGATCGAGTGCTCATTGCGTGTGATCGAGGGGACCCGGATGCTTCAAAGCACCCGGGCAACTTCCGAGATCAACTTGCCACCGTCGGACTTACCGGACCATTTGGGCAGGCTGCTCACGGAGGGCCTCGGGACAGACCTGACGTTTCAGGTTCAGGACGAGACCTTCTCAGCGCACCGGATGGTACTGGCAGCGAGGTCGCCGGTGTTCAAGGCCGAGCTCTTAGGGCCGATGAAGGAAGGGTGGGGAGACCACATTGTTATCCACGAAATTCAGCCAGAAGTGTTCCGGGCCTTGCTCCACTTCATCTACACTGATTCATTGCCGGCCGTTGATGATGCTAACACGGACGAAATTGTCGGGGATTTGCTCAGTGCAGCGGACAGGTACGCAATGGACCGGCTGAAGCTTGTGTGTGAGCTGGCTCTATCAAGGAGCCTCACGGTAGAGAATGTGAGTGACATATTGGTTACAGCAGATCGGCACAATTGCAGTGGCCTTAAAGATTCTTGCATCGAATTTATGTCTTCCGACAAAAGGGATGAGGTGATCAGCACAGAGGGCTACGCGCGCCTTAAAAGGGATCACCCTCTTGTGTTGATAGAGGCATTAAATAAGGAGGTTACTAAGTTGCGCAAGATACATGATCTATGGTGCTCACTGTAATCTCTGCTTCTATCCATGCCATATGTTACAAGCAGCACATAGCTATGAATTAGTGTGTCGCAAAGTTGGCTCTTGTACACAGCCATCTTAGATCAATCATATATACTTATTTGTTTCCCAACTTATATTTTTTTCTGTTCAGCCAGAGTTATTGGTGAATGTTTTATACACCACTAACTATCTACTCGTTATTCTTATTTTTTGCGGTGAGGTATTACTCCTTTCATTTCAATAGAACACACACCATACTTCTGTTTCCATTATCTAAAAAAAAGAACATGCCATACCACTACGACATATTCACAATTGTTTTCATTGCTCTACCCCCGCATAATAACTAGTGTTTATATGCGATATGGATGCCTCCATGTATACGCATTGCTAGCATATGTCGCGCTTGCTAAAACTTTTTCTTGAGCATCGCCTATGGTCCCTCACAGTGCGTTCAGGGTTGTGTAGATGGTGTACTGCCCCCATTGCAGACATCAGAGGCACAATGTCAAGTATCAAGCTTGGGACGTAAATTTATCTGTTGAAATGACATTTTGGAACAACCCACTGCAAATCACATAAATGCAGATATGTTTAGCTAGTTTACTAGGGTTATACAAAGCGTACATTTATATATACGATTCCACTACTAAGCACAATCAAAGTACTAAAGGTTCCGAGGAAGGGCAGATATTAAAAAACAATGGTATCGTATGACTTGCCTTGAAAAGTTCTGCACCTTCTAGAGTTGCACTACGGAGAGCACAAAATTGTCATGTGCCACCATCTTCGCCGTGTGTCATTTGTCCGTGTGCCACCAGTCAGGCACACAGCATAGAAACAACACACGATAATGACATGGTTCGCCGTGTGCCACAACATGCTGGGTACACGACAACGACTTGATTCGCCGTGTGCCACACCCTAGGTACACGACAACTATTCAATTTGCCGTGTGCCACTTCCTGGACACACGACAACTATTTTGTTTGACGTGTGCAGACACATGGGCACACGACGAAGATGACGTCGCTGTGTTGGGTGTAACGGCACGGGGAAGACGGCCGACGCGTGCGTGGCATATGGCCCTGTTTGCCGTGTGCCACCGTTCGGCACACAACAAACAACAGTACCACATCGCCCGACTAGGGCGACCGTGCCTAGCTTAAAAGAACGACCGTCCGCACCCCTTCGAAGTTCTTGTTACACACGCGCTTGTGGCCTGTAGGCCGCCTGGTTGGGCCGGCCGAACCTGGGCCTGCTTATGAACCCCATGCTAGTAGTGGTGGGCCCGGTCGACGGGTTGGACCTATTTATGAACACTGGTTAGTAATAATGTCGGGCCTGATAGTAGAGGCCCTTACCCAGGGGCATCGGCCCTCAGGCCAATTTTTTATTTTTTGCCTAAGTACAATTTTTTTGCCCTAAGTACAAATTTTTTACACACAGAGTGAAAACATATACTACCAAGTGGCATTTTTTTTGCTGGAATTAGTTTAACTACCAAGTGGAAATTTTTGGTGGTAAAAAAATGTACCTAGGGCAAAAAAAATTGGCCTGTGGACCCAAGTCCGAAGGTTAGGGCCTCTACTAGTAGGCCCGCCATTACAAGTGGTTTTCATAAGCAGGCTCAGGCCCCTCAATCGGACCCACCATTACTAACCAGTTTCATAAGTAGGCACAGGTTCGGCCAGCCCAATCAGGCATCCCACGGGCCACAATCGCATGCATCAAGAAGCTCGGGGAGAGGACGGGCAGCTGAGCTTTTAAGCTAGGACCGCTCGCCCTCTGCGCTCGATGAGGTACTAAACTTTGACATGTGCCACCGCCAAGGCACACGGTAAAGAGCAGCCACATGCAGCACCAGGCCCCTCTCTTTGCCGTGTGCTCCACTACGACACACGGCAAAACGTGCCACATGACGCCCCCACGCCATGATCTTTGCCTTGTGCTACACTACGACACATGGCAAAGCATGAATGCACATGACATATTGGACACGAGACATGCACGCGTCCCTATTTGCCGTGTGTTTCACCACGGCACAAGGCAAACTTTTTTCTTTTCCTTTTCTTTTGCCAACCTTTTTTCCTTGTCAACACATTGAGCAAGGAACATAACCTGAGTATTTGGTAAATTTTTATTTATGTTTGCTATATTTATTCAATTTTTTTCCATTCTTTGTATTATTTCGTGAAAGTCAAATTTTGAATTGCAATTGGTGGAGAAAACATGATGCGTGTATTGTACATGATATATGACTACTAGCATTTTGTTGAATCAAATTTAAATTTTATAAAATACAAACAGAGTCTCAAAATCTTGGGAATTGCCCTGACATCATTTCATCCTATGTAGAGGCTGTGGTAAAAAGTATAAAATGTTTTGAACAAGTTGTCGTGCATGTTGCTCACAAATCGGAGAATCTACGTAGAAGATTCAGAGTATTGAATATGAGGCATCCATATATTGAATAAAAATATTTGTCGGCTCATGGTTTGATTTCAACCAATTTTGTATAGGCACTAGGACATTTGAATAGTGTCTAGTTGAAATTTGGTTGTTTTTTGAAATTCCTATGTATTTATTATTTTTTAAAAAAATAGGTAAGAAAATATTTGCCGTGTGTCTTACAAAGGGCACACGACAAAGAGCTAGTTATGTCGTGTGCCGTAGTTGGGGCACACGGCAAATATTTGCCGTGTGCCTCGCACATGGCACACGGCATAGCACTGATATGCCATGTGTCTCTTGTTTGTCGTGTGTTTGTCACGCGCCACACGTCAAACTTAATCTGGATCTAGAAGTCCCCGATTGGATCGGGGACTTGGTTATTTTTCGCCTTATCTTCCGACCGCGCCGCCGCTGCGCCACAGCGTCCCCAAACCACCATGCGCCCATGCCTCCGCGCGCCCGCGCCCGTACCAGCGCCACCGCGCTAGCTCACCACCGTGCCATCAGCGCGGCCACGCGAGCTCGCGCCGCTGCGTCACCGCCCTCCACCTCGCCGTGCGCCGCCGCCCTCCACCGGACGTTGTCCACCTGCACGCAGCCGTAGCACGCTCGCCTCGCATCTGCTGGGGATGACGATGGTGCACGTCATCGAGCCCCTAGGTGAGTAGGTTATAGTCAATGTCATTATCAGTCGCCGTGCCGTAGGCGTGTATGTTTGTTGCAGGTTTTTGAAACCTCACTGCAAAGGGCAGGTGCTGCCCAACCTTCAAATTGACATTGTTCTTTTTTTTTGTCTTATGCAAGGGAGACTCTTGTCTTGGCCCAGACGTCCATCCCTGTGTCCCTGACCATTGCCTGGCATGACACCCCACTATCCCCGTCACCGCACCGTGCCTCCGTCGTCGAGCCCTAGGTGAGCACATCGGAAACACCCCTTTGTATGTTTCATGTTCATAGGTTGAGTCACGTAACCTAGTTAGGTGTCTCCCGTTCGAAAGAGATAAGGTTGGAGATATGCCGATCTTTGCATATCTTTGATTGTATCTGTTTTGAATTGACCACGGTTTTTGGACAGCCCGAGGATGCTTAGTGAGGGTTAGTTTCCACGGTATACTCCTCTTCGAGACAGAATTTCGGCAACACCTCCCCGTTGTTCTCCGGATACACAATCTCCTTTACAGGATGTGTATTTGGAGAACAACGTTGAGGTGCTCCCAAAATTCTGTCTCGGAGAGGAGTAGACCATAGAAACTAGCCACAGCTACCGATCCTCGGGTGGGATTAGGACCTATCTTCACCTATTGGACTGTAGGTATCGGTGTAGATGAAATTATGTTTAATATTTTTCTACGATATGTCGGAGGATGTCGAACCGTGAGTGGATGTACACTGGATGGGCAAAGAATGGAAAGTTCACCCGTGAATGGATTTATAACACAGACCAGTTCTTGGAACGAGGATTTGCTAGCGTTGAAGGAACAAAAGTCACTTGGTGTCCATGCGACAATTGTTGAAACACTCGTCAGCACAATAAAGATGTTGTAGGCAGACACCTTAGGAATAGTGGATTTATGCCAGACTATACCCTGTGGACCTGCCATGGTGAAAGCATGCGTCCGCGGCATGAGGTAGTGAGACAACGCATGGATGATTATGATACAGATGCCGGTGTAGGAGACATGCTAAATGACTACCATGAAGCACACGAGGATGAAATACCTAGGGAGGAGCAGGAGGAGTTGCCGGAGGCAAGCTGTAAAGGCATATTACCAAATGATGTAGGTAGCACAACAACCCCTTCACGGGTATACCAAGGTGTGCCAACTGGGTGCCATTGCTCGCCTAATGGCCATAAAGTCCTAGTATAGCATTAGTCAAAACGGCTTCGATGCTATGTTGACAGTTATTGGCAACCGCTTCCGGAAGGTCACATTCTGTTAAAGAGCATGTATGAGTCACGGAAACTATTTACCGCGCTTAAGGTGCCATATGAGAAGATACATGCTTGTACTAAGGGATGCGTCTTGTTCAAGAAAGAACATGCTCAAGCAAAGCACTGTCAAAAGTGTAACTCCTCTAGGTACATGGAGGTAAAGGGGAGGGATGGTAGTGTGAAGCAGCTCAAGATTCCCGCAAAAATCCTAAGGTACCTTCCATTCATACCGAGGATCTAACGTCTTTACATGAACGAGGAGACCATGAAGCAGATGACATGGCACAAACGCGAACATAGGTAGCATCCTGACAAGCTTGTACATCCAACTGATGGTGAATCCTAGACACATTTTGATGGGGTTTACAAAGGCATAGTCGTAGAGGATTGCCATGTTCTTGTGGGTCATACAACTTAGACGTGGTGTCTAGGTCTATGGTTTCCGTCGTTTGTCACATAATCCACTAAAGAGAGGGGTTCCTACGAGTAGTAACAGTCTCGTGTGATACTAGCGTACCTCCACTTTGGTTACGTCACATCCTCTTGGCCGGAGTCTCCTATGTACATAGGGGTAATCCGGTGGCCAAAGTAAGCATTAAGGTGTGTTTCCTTACTAGACTTAGAGCCATTGCCCAGTTATATCATCTCTACCCAACAGCCAAGTAGCTTGTGCGTGGTCTCATCGTAACACTAGCATAAACTGGCTTTGTAGCGGTACCCCCAAACTCGGTAGCACTGTTTTATTCACGTGTTGCTGCTAAAAAATGGATCATATTTGCAGCGACGGCCCACATTATAGCCCGCCGCTATAATTGGCCCATAAAGCGAAAACCTAGCTAGCCCAGCCGCCTCCCATGAGATATAAAAGGACAAACTCTACGCCACCTACCTCTAGTCAGCCCCCTGCACCACTCACCTCTCTCTCTCTCTCTCTCTCTCTCTCTCTCTCTCTCTCTCTCTCTCTCTCTCTCTCTTTCTCATCTCCACCACCCCGCCGCCACCCTCACCCTCCACCACTGCCCGCTGTCCCTCCTAGATCATCTCCTCCCCCAGATCCGCGGTGGCCTAGCTCCTCGCCGCGGCGGCCTCGCCTAGATCCGCCTCGGTGTCCGAGCAAGGAGGCACCGTGCGGGCCACGGATCCTGCCCCCTCCTCCGGGCGGCGCGATGCGCGGGGTCGTGGATCCAGCCCCCTCCTTTAGGAGGCATGGCGTGCGGGACCGCGGATCCGGCCCCCTCCTCCCGGCGGAGGCGGCGGCGCGACGCACGGGGGCCACAGATCCGGGCCCCCTCCTCGGCGGCGGTTGTGCAGAGCAGGGGGTCGCGGATCCGGCCCCCTCCTTGGCGGTGGCGGCGGGGTGCTTGGGGGCTATGGATCTGGCTCCCCTCCTTTAGGTGGCGTCGGCGTGGCGCCCGGGGCTTCGAATCCGGCCCCCTCCTCCAGGCAGTGGCGGCACGATGCGTGGGGGCAGCGAATCCTCCAAGTGGCGACGACAGCACTCTGGTGGCGGATCTGCCACCTCGATGCGAGGTGGGCCGAATAAGGGTCCACTTTTTTTTGTCTTGCTATTTCGGTTGTAGCGGTGGGTGATTTTCGGATCCCAGAAACATGTCGCTACAACGGTTTATTTGTAGCTACGCACGCATAGCGGTGGGCGGTCATACCCGCCACTTAAGTGCATTTTAGCGTCGTTTCTGCTAGTGTAAGAAAACTCACATCATGCCTTTGGGAGAATATAAATGACAACCCTTGGAATACTCCAAAGTTGAAATGCCACAACAGGGTATCCGTGCATTTGCGGATAATTACCAATTGAACATTCTAGCACTCAGTTGCTAGTAGTTTTTACTTTGGTTTGACTTGGCAAGTAAACGCAGACGGACCCTTTGAGCTATAAAGGGAGGCTTCTCTCCTTCTAGAGAGGCTATTTGACCAAGGCTTTACAATACCCCCCCCCCCACCCACCCCCAATGCAGGTAACACAATCAATCCGGGACGTTCGAAACCAGTGTAATCCATTGTGTCCCCCTCTTGCGAACCATACAACCCATTTTTGGGAGATTGCATGTGTTGAAGCTCTTTTACTTTTGTGTCTTGTTACAACAGGTGATATGTTCAAGTACTTATATGTCGCAGCTCGCATTTGTGTATTGTTATATTGCTATCGAACGCTGATGAAATCAAGTACTGCAACTAGACAACAACGATTCCTGTTGTGGGAAGAAAGCCAAGCCCTGCCGAACAGCTTGATGGTGAGACAGAGGAAAATATGTCGGCGATAAAATTCCGAGAAATCTGATAACTCCATTTATATCGGTGAGGTCCGATAAAAAAATTTGATCACCCAAGATCTAAATTTCAGTAGCCCAGCCACATATATAAGAGTGTGGTATTCTCTCATCTCTATATTACTTTATGCATTTTTTTCTATTTTAAACCTTTAAATACAGTGTGTGCAATTTTTTAGACAATTTAGAAAAGATAATTGTTTTAATTTAGAACGATAAATTTTCCGATAAGTCCTAGAACCAAGCGTCGTCTATGCAACCACCTTCTTCAAGACGATGCTGTACAAGTGATTCTTGTACAGTCCCTGGCTGCAGTGGATGGTGAAGGCTTCCTCCGCGTCACCGCGGCCAAGCCCAGAGGCAGCAGAAGAAGAGGTAGCTGCGGCGCGAAGCACGTCGTGCAGGGTGAGCTTGGTCTTGGGGGGATATCGATCTGGCCGCACCCATACGACCACATCCAGCCCTTGACGCACAGGAGATCGGCCAGGACGTTGTCGTAGACCGGGATGCGGTTGCCCTTGCGCTTGACGACTGCGGCCAGGACTTGACGCCAGAACCGGGCGTCCAGCAGGTTTGCCCGGAGCAGGTCGCCGAGCACCCGCGCGTCCAGGAACCTGCTGCCCAGGCTGCGGGAGATCTCCTCCCCACCGCAGCGGTGTGCTGGTGCGCCTGCAGGTCCGTACCGCCCAGCGCCAAGGCCTTGAAGTAGTACCAGAACTCCTCCTCCGGCAGGGGCCGCAGCACCACCGGCTCCACCGTCCCGATAATCCGGCCGAGGTCGGCATTTCTGCCGGTGAAGAGGAGCTTGCTCCCCTCGGGGAGCTTGCTCGTCGCCAGCAGCGAAGCCCAGGCCGACTCGTCGATGGGCCAGCAAATCGAGTGGTCGAACACGAGCAGGGACCGGCCCGCTGCCCCGAGCCGCGGCTTGTCGAGGACGCGACGCATTCCGGCGAGGTACTCCGGCCCGGCGCCCGTCCAGCCCGCATTCACCACGTCCGCCCAGTCCAACCACTCGACGTGCGCGAAGCGGCCGCGCACGCGCTCGTCGTGGCACGCGTGCTTCACCAGCGTGGTCTTGCCGACACCCCGACCGCCGACCACCGCGAGCGCGCTCAGGGCCCGGGCTGCAGCAGGAAGGCGACGATGCGCTCCGTCTCCACGTGGCGCCCGAACACGCGCCGGTCCATGAACAGTGTCGTGGTCAGTTGTCGGGGCCGCCGCGGGTACTCCTTCACCATCTCGATGAAGCTTCCCATGTAGCCCGTCAGGAACTCCAGCTCCTCGACGACGTCAGCGATCAGGTGGGCACGCTTCACAGCGTTCAACGGCAGGCAGAGGCAGAGCGCCGCCATCTTGCGCTTGCGCTTGCCCGTGGTGGTCTCCTCGGCATCCGCAGCGCCGTCGCCGAGGTCCGAGACCTCGAGCGCGAAGCGGCCGCGGTACATGGCGTCCGTGACGGCCTTCAGCTGGGCGAGGAGGCTGAGGTTAGTGATGTGCCGCCCCTCGGCCTCCTCCACCTTGCTCGTGATGTCTAGAAGCAGCCACTCCAGGCGCTGCCGGTGGGCATGGCCACGGCTGCTCAGGAAGTTGTCGATCACGCGGGAGAATATCCGGCCAACGATATCGGACGCCACCGCGTTGCTCACAACTCCCGCCGTGAACTCCATATATACTCTATCTCCGTTTCCGAAAAATATGCGCTTTATAGACTTGCGAATAGCGGCTAACGGACTGCTGTGAGATGATCCATGCTGCATACCACGCGTTTTGCCCACTTGCACCGGAAATTTCTTCGACCTTTCGTGGAAAAAAAATCCTCCCTCAATACCACTTGCTCCGGCCGTCTGGATATTTCTTTCTGGCCGCACGCACCCGACAACCCGGAAGTTTCATGGGAATTTCCCTGAGCCTTCACTTGACTTGTACTACTTTGTTTTTTTCTAAGTAAAAGGGGCAGTTGTTGTGGCCTTTCATTTCAGAACCCACGTACCGAGCGACGTGTAACTACCAAGCAGCCGGATGGAGACCACGGTTTAGCGGAATTCATGCATGTAAATTTACTTCCCCTACTATCTCTATATACTAGAAAAATGCCCCGCGCGTCACTACGGGAAAACTCAAGTGTGCCGAGTGCTTTGGAGTTTGCCGAGTGTTTTATCGCGGGCACTCGGCAAACAACTTATTTGCCGAGTGTCCACAATAAAACACTCGGCAAAATAAAAACACTCGGTAAAGATTGTTTGCCGAGTGCTGAAAATAAAAACACTCGGCAAAGATTGTTTGCCGAGTGTATTATTCTCGACACTCGGCAAAGGTGAGGGTTTGTCGAGTGCATTTTTTGACACTTGGCAAAAAAATAATTTATGGTACCAAGGCCTGCATCCACCAAAAACATTTGTTCCCTTATGCGTAAGCATAAAACAGAAGATTTTTTTGTCTCTTCTTTCTTCAAAACGTTTTCTACTCTCAACATACAACACGTGTTACTCCATGATAACATTTGGTATTTGTTTTCTTTGTTTGGTATATTTAGTTAATTAATTACATTTTAAGTAATTTTTTGAATAAAGTCAGATATGAACTAGGAGTGATTCAAATAATAAAATAAAATGAATATAAAAATTATATTCATGTTATTTAGCCTAATTAAGGATCTTTCCCATGAAGGAAAAAGAAATTCAACATACTTGTTTAAGAAATTATGACCACTTACATGTGTTAGAATGATTATTAAATTCTACAAAATATCAAATAAAGTCTGAATATTATGAGATTTGTTATGATGTTATTCTGTGACACATGGAAGTTACAATAAAAAGTAGATAAGTTTTCACAACAGTTATAACATACATTGCTTACAAAGTGGAGAATCATGGAATAAGAACATTAGACTTGAGAGTAAATCATAAAAATTTGGAGTCACATTGATGAAAAAAATTATTTTGACTTCATATCATTTTGTATAGGTAATATATCATAAAAATAATGTCACATAAAAATTTTATTATTTTTAGAATTTATTTACTATTTTTAAATTTTTTTTGAAGTATGGTTATAATTTTATTGCCGAGTGTCGAAAAAGATACTCGACAAATAGCACTTTGCCGAGTGTTTGTTCCTGACACTCGGCAAACCTGCCACGTCATCGATCCAGCTACACAAAATGACAGCCTCCCATTGGTGTAAAAATCTCCTCCGGATTCCTCCCTTCTCTCTCTTTCTCTCTCCTTATCTTTCCTCATCTCTATCCTCTCATCACGCCGCAGCTCTCTGTTATCCATTCCTCGTCTCTCTCCTCCCGTCACGGGGCAGCACACAGCACTGCAGCAGCAAGCACAAGGGAGGGAGGCACAGCAGAGAACCGGCAGCAGGGCAGCAGGGCGTCACGCGGCGCGGCCCCAGCCAACACGGAGGGCGGCGGCCGCAGCCATGGCTGACCCGGCGGCACGCCCGGCCAGGGCCGGCGCCATGGATGAGGCGGCGCCCTCGACCTCGGCAGGATGCGCAGCAGGGGGCCTGGCCTAGGGCAGGCGCCGCGAAGGAGCGGCTACCTCGACCCCGACGGAGGCCCAGTGGCGGGTCCGACCAAGGGCGGGCGCTGCGGAGGAGGCAGCGGCCTCGACCCCGGCGGGAGGAGCAGCGGCGGGCCTGTCCAAGGGCGGGCACCACGGAGGAGGCTGCGGCGCCGACCTCGATGGAAGGCACGGCGGCGGCCCCGGCTCCGGTGGGCGCGACGACAGCGGCTCCGGCGGGCACGACGACAGTGGCTCCAACGGGCGCGACGACAGCGGCGGCTTCGGCAAGGGACACGACAGCGTTGGCTCCGGTGAGGGGCGCGGGCGGTGTTGTCTCCGGCGATGGGCACCACACCGGCGACGGCTCGGTGATTTTTTTTTATTTTTATCAAAAAATGTTGCCGAGTGTTTTTTTACCCTCGGTAAACATGCGAGTGCGCCATAGAGTACACTCGGCAAATAACTCTTTGCCGATGGGAGGTATGCCGACGGCTCTTTACGGAGCGTGGCACTCGGCAAAGAGTTTGTTGAGTGTTATTAGCGGTTTGCCGAGTGCCTCGGACACTCGGCAAACTACAATTTTCCCGTAGTGCGTTGCTGCGGGAAAGCAAAGAAAATATTGTTGTCATTATTTATTATTTTAAAAGTAGTGTGAAAGAGTGGGTATATGAAGACTTGTTTATAAATAATGAGTTACAGACGCTGAAACTAAAGGGCAATTGAGAAGCTACATGGTAAAATCGTTACGCCAAAAAAAAACATTGGCATGTCAAAAACTCAAAATATAGACAAATCGTAAAAAAATAATGTTAACATAAAAAGGCACATATGCTATGCAATAAGGATGATATAATGCTCACGGTACAGTGTTTTCACTAAGCATTTTATAAATATACCATAGTATCACTAAAATTTAAATTATAACAATGTTACAGTTTACCGCATTGCATTAACAGTACAATAAGGATATGAACAGAATTTATGTATATTACATATCTGAAATGAACTAATTTACCTAATAAGTACATCTCAATTAAAAATTTGAAAGCCAAAAGTGGTGATTGACCTAGGGACATTGCTTGTCAGAACCTGCAGGCTCTAAAACAACGGATAAGGGAAAATAGCATGGGTTACTTAGTGCAAGATTGAAATAAATTGGTACCCAAGAATATGATAAAAAGATGAAGATAAAAAAGCATCCACCGGAGTAGTTCAAAGATTCCATATGAACAAAGCAATATTTCACTGTAATTGGATTGATCACATGCCCACCTCTGCTAGAATCAGATGTTTGACTAATTTGATGGAGCCGGTGCCTATAGTGGCCAACATTACATGTGTTTCGTTGGCGTTCCAACAGGTTGTTCAGGACCGAACATAGATTTTTGAAGAAAAAATTGCATCATGGAGGTTCTTCAAATAACAGGACGGTTTAGTGGGGTTACATCAGTTACATGGTCCCAAGTAAAGAGAGCATCCGTTTCAAATTATAGTGGACCCAAGGAGTGAGGAGTCAGTGCCGTTTTACGTTGCTGAGGGAAGTGATATATTGATAAGGGCAGATGATTCGGTAATAGTGCTCCCATTGGCAAGACATGAGGGCACACGACAATTCAATAAAGTGGTGGGCAGTTTCAATGGAGAATGAACGCTATTTGTTTAACAACTTATCGGGCTACGGAAGGTCGATTGGAGGCAAAGATGCAAATCTAACGGTGAAAATACTTCTAATGACGTGGCTTAACATGGATGCAGAGAAATAACCATTATTGATACTTAGTGGGTTGCGCTTTTAAAAGATAAGTAGATGTGCTATTGTTTTATCAGTGCTGCTCCATCGGATTTATCATCCTGCCCTTTGAAATTTAGCACTGTCAAATCAAAGAGCATCTTATTATTTATAAATATTTTGATCAATTTAATGATAAAATCCTTTTGACAGATTGGTGCTAATTTTTAACATGAATATAATGAGGCTTAATTAATCTATGTTTTGCTAAAGTGATGCGATAGTAACCATCTTCTAATCACGACTTAATTAACCTTATTAGATTCGTCTCGTAAATTAGTCTAGGGGCATGTAATTTATTTTATATTAAACTTTATTTAGTACTCCTAAATAGTAAGATTATTTTTTCCGGGACACACCCTTCATTGAGAATTTCCTTGAGCCTTCACTTGACTTGTACTTTGTTTTTTTGTAAGTAACAGGGGCAGTTGTTCTGCCTTTTCATTTCAGAACCCACATACCGAGCGACGTGACTGATGGAGACCACGGTTTAGCATAATTCATGGCAGTTTACTTCCCCTACTATCTGTATATATGTGCTATTGTTTTAGCAGTGCTGCTCCATCGGATTCATCACCCTGCCCTCTAAAATATAGCACTGTCACATTAAAGAGAATCTTACTATTTATGAGTATTTCGATCAATTTAATGATAAAACCCTTTTGACAGATTGGTGCCAATTTTTGAGATGAATCTAATGAGCTTAATTAATCTATATTTTGCTAAAGTGATGCTACAGTAACCGTCTTGTAATCACGACCTAATTAACCTCATTAGATTCGCACTACTAGAATAATCCTCTATAGCGACGGGCTAAAAATGCACTTAGTGACGGACACATAGAACGCTACTAAGCGACTGTCACTATTTAGCAACAAAATTAGTTGTGGACACAAGTCCATCACTAAGTGAACTGGCAGCCGTGGACAAGAGTCCGCCACTACCGGGACAACGCCCGCCACTAAATTTCATACAGAAAAAAATAATCTGGCTCCCCCACCCCGCCGGATCTGCCGCCGTTCGGGGTGGGAGAGCCCGCGCCTCGCGAGATCCGGCTAGAGCCTGCCGGCGCACAGGGAGTGAGGGCGGCGACTTGCCCGATCTGGCCTGGGCCACCGGCGCGAGGGGACGGAGGGGCTGTGCCTCACTAGGATCCAGACAAGGCCGCCGCCGCGTGGGAGGGTGAGGCAGGGCCGTGTCGGGGAGGGAGGACGGCGGCTCACCAGATCCGGCCATGGGCCGCTGGCACGCGGGGACGGAGGGGCTGACCGTGCCGCGTTGCACCGGGGACGGAGGGGCCACGCCTCATCCGGATTTGTGTGGGAACCAACAGCTGGAGCGACGATTGCTAGCGGACGCGGCTCGCCAAGTATTGCTGTCGAGAACTACAGGATGGAGGTGGATTCAATTTTGTTATATGTTTAGCTACTCTGTTGGAAGGCTGATTTGGGAAAAAAAATCTATATTTAGATAAAAATGACTCTTTGGCTAGGCTGGTGGAGTTGCCCTAATAGGTACAGAATTCCTTATGTTGTTTATTCGTAAGAACATCAGTGTAAAATTTAAAGTTATTTGTTTATTTTGGTAGGAGTCAAAATATCTTTGTATGGAATGGAAGGTACTTTTACTTATCTTTTATGGAATGAGATGCATATACATGTATGGGATTAACAAATACCAATGCAATTAACTTCTTAACTTCATTTATATTACTCTCAGTGAAGCGATGAGTCTGCAGTTTGCGGTGTATATAGCAACTGAAATTTGACTGAAAAAACTAAGGATTTCAGTTAGATTTTCCATCTGTAGCAATCTGATGAAATTTGACTGAAAAACCCATAAACACACAATTGTCACTACTGCTATGAAGGAATTTGAATTCAGGAAGTTACTAGGTATCCAAAAGCCGACGTTGATAGACAAGGGTGGACGCGTCCACTTTGGAGTTTTGGAGAGCATATATTGATCGAACATTGTCCTCATTTTTTTCTGGTCTATGACAGGAAGTTAGCTTCCTTGAGTAATCTCAGCTGTTACGTTGTATTATTCCGCGGTGTTGTAGTCATATTGTTCTGTCGGCTTCTTCCGTTGTACCGAAGCAGAACTCTTCTAACGTCCGAGTGTTGGACGAATAAACAATGTGTTTCCATAAAAGATCCGAATTATTCAGTAGAGTCCATCAACAAAATTCCAGGTTGCGTGGGGCTTATTAGTTGAACCACGACTACCCTTTCCAGGAAAACCTATTGCGCCGCCGCCGTCTACATCTTCTATCGCAGCCTTCCCGATCGAGAAGGTTCGGTTCCCTCGATTTCCGCCTTGCCAGGCTGATTGATTCGCTTCTTTCGGCCCCCTCCTTCGCATTAATGCCGATTCCGACTACGGTTTCTACGGCCATCCCCGTGATTGTGCAAGGGAAGCATGTGTTTCGTATAAACAACTTCAGCAAGCATAGGGGGCTGGGCCATGGCGTTGGCAGTTTTATCAGATCAAAAAAATTCTCAGTCGGCGGCCACGACTGGGCAATACGCTTGTATCCTGACGGGCGCAGTACTACCGACGTGTACATCTCGGTTTATCTTGAGCTTATGAGTAGAAACGTCAAGGTAAGAGCATCCTGCGACCTCAGGCTTGTCGACCACAACACTGACCTGTCCTCGTCGGTTCACAGGACAGGGCCAAGAATGTTTAACAGCAATGATATCACAAAGTATGCTCCGCTGACTGCGCAGTTCAAGAAAAGAAGCGAGTTGGAGCCCGACGGATACCTTCGGGAGGATCGCCTCGTAATTGTATGCATTGTGGATGTTTTCAAGGAACCACGGGTAACCAAATGTGAATCGCACAAAAAATCCTGGTTCCACCATCAGATATCTTGCAGCAGCTTCGCAGGCTGTTGGAAACGGGTGCGGGAGCAGACGTCACGTTCTGTGTTGGAGCAGAGACTTTCAAAGCACACAGGACTGTTCTGACCTTGAGGTCACCTGTCTTCAAGGCGGAGCTGTGTGGGCCAATGAGCGAAGCAAAGACACAACATGTTATCATCCAAGGAATGCAACCTTCTGTTTTCAGGGCTCTACTACATTTCATCTATACCGATTCATTGCCTGTGATGGATGACCTGTCGGGTGATGACCGTGTTGAAATTATTCGGCACTTGCTTGTGGCTGCAGATCGATATGCTGTGGATCGGCTAAAACTCATGTGCGAAAGCATGTTGTGCGAGGATCTTGACGTGCAAAATGTAGCCATTGCATTGGCTTTAGCTGATCAACATCACTGCAGTATGCTAAGGGATGCTTGCATAGGCTTTATGTCATCTTCAACAATAGATGATGTTGTGTCTTCGAAAGGCTTTCTGGAACTCAAGAAGAACAGCCCTTCTGTCCTCGTTGATGCATTGGTGAAGACCATTCAGTGGTTCAAGCGAGTGCCTAGGTGAGATATTTGAAACAGTTGCATGGGCAGAAAACAAACAAGTTAATGAAGACATTGCTGGTATATGTTAGGTAGAAGTAGTCAAGTAATATCAATAACTTTTTTAGCCTCCCAATGTCAGCCCATGTTAAAGTCAAGTTATTGTAATGATTAGCTTGGGGGCATTGAATTTATGAACATGTTGTTGTGTATTTATCAATTCATTATATGTGAGCGAGATGTATTAAAATCATTCTGTGTGTTTCTGGTGAATTAAGCTTCTACTATCATAACAATTTTGTAGACCTGCCGTGATGACCTGTCTTAGAAATTTCTTCCCTTATGTTCGCTCTAAGCATTAAAAATGAAGCTATACAGTTTCAAAAAAAAAAAAAGCTATACCCAAGATCAGTGAGTTAAACTTCGTAGCCTTTTCTGTTTAATGTTTCAAGTGAAGCACCTTCAATCCGATCCTCACATTTTCCTAAATAATAGTGTGTATTGAAATTATAGAAACACCAAACAATTTATTTTCCACACTAATGAAACCATGAATTCAACAGAGCAGCCTGTATTTTTTTTAGATGAAAGGCTTATCGCCCTGCTTTACTTAAAAGCAACACATTACACGATTTACCGGGGTTGCCGGTTAACCAGGTACAGCGCACATGTCAGAAGATAACAATAAAACAAATGCAGCCTGCCTCCTTACACTTGGGGAACACCCGGATCGAAACTAGAACGCTTACAGGCATACAATCCGTGAACTAACCCAGACGCTCACTATCTCTGCGCCTCAGCTTCATCTTGCTTATTCCAGACCTTGTGTACCCTACGCCTTCCTTCGGGAGCGCCATCTCCTGCAGCTTAGCAGAGTGCTTTGGATGGAAGGGCTGCCCAAATAACATATCTGATGCAAACTGGATTATCTCTGTTAACAAATCAAGTAGCCCAATAGATGTTATCATTATAACAGCCTGTATTCGCGCATTCTATTCACAAAAGTTCCTGATGCTTCCCTTTCCAAGGACATCTAACCATCCTTTCTACTTGATATTTTTTTTAAGTAGTAGTTTCTCTATGGACACATGCACCTAGAACTAGCTATTTATGGGCAGTATCTACCATTTGCTAAGCGCATGTCGCGGGCATGAGGATGATAGAGTACACATGTTTTTTTTATCCCACGTAAGCTCTTATTTTACGGATTGAATAAGGCTTTGTAACCATAATTGCTCGAGCAAGCATTGTCCTCCGCCCGTACAGCACCGGCTTGATCTAGATTGTTTATAAAACTGCTGGATTAGATGAGTAGCCGTGCGTTGCTACGGGTATTTAAAACAACTCATATTATAGAACTTTTTATAACATCAAATTAAAATGAACTTTGCATGACTCAACCAACAGTAGCCTTATAATTTCAAAGAACTACAATTTGTACGTCAATTTGATCTAGTGGAACAGGAAGGCACATAATGAGGAAAAAATAAGACTATAAGGAAGGCATGATCAATCATCTATGTGTACTTGGATTACTAATGGATTGTCGATGAAATATCCCGGCAGATGCCAAGCCTCTTTGCACTAAGACATTAAATAAATAAAGCATTGATTGAAGTCCGTATGAACATAGATTTTTTATTTATTTGTATGAACACAGATTAATTACCTGGCCGGATAGCACTGGGACCCGTTGAACCAGCAGAACTGTAAAAGCTCAAAGTGAAAAAGCCCATGAAGCATGACCACGAATCTATGGGACTGAGCCGCTTGAAAAATTAAAAAGCCCCCGAAGCAATAGCACTGGGCCAACAACTTGCTGCAACCAACGGAAAAGGAGAAAAAAAAGCCCACAACAACCATCGGAAACGGAAAAGAAGGCATAACAACGAAAAGGAAAGAACGGTTAGGACTCGAATTATCACAAAAAAAAAAATAATTAGCATGGCCATACACCTTGATCCCCATTAGTTCGGGGCGTACGGTATGGACGTTTCCATCGAATTTATTAAGAAGTAGATATAGAGATATACTAGAAATGTTGATTTTGTGCCCAATGTTATTTATTATTTCATCGAATGAAAAAAATGATCTAAACAAAAGTGATGGATCACGAGAAGTTATACAGCTTTGTAGTTCAACACTTTTCAATTTGAATTGATTTAGGGCTTCAAAATATGATTTGAATCTATCCTTACTGAGTGCCCAAAATAAAACACAAGGCAAAAGCTCTATGCCGTGTGCCTAAAATAAAACACACGGTAAAGACCACTCTTTGCCGTGTGTCATTCTTTTTGGCACACGGCAAACAACATATTTGTTGTGTGCTCGAAACAAAACACATGACATTGTCTCATGCACACGACAAAGATTGGCTTTCCCGTAGTGATTGTCGTGAATTGGATATGTCAGAGTTTTAAACCTTTATCATGCAGCCGGGATGATGAATCGAGCAGATTGTGTCCATGATAGATATTCAAAAGTCAGAAAATTTCCTTTTACATCATTACAATTTCTCAAATCCCTTGTTTGCTATGGCAATAATGCTTTACAGCCTATCCTATCATGTTACAATTCCATACTATGTTACACTATCGACAATGTTTGAGGCCTTGTTTTGTTACCATGATTCTTTCTAAAACGGCCATACCTCAACCATGGCCCTGCGCGCAAGCTCAGGTCGTAGTCGCCGTGGCCAGATGTACGCCAGGCACTGGTGCTAATCAGCTGCTGCTGCGTCTCAGCGCGCAGTGACCTCGGGCGCCACAGTTGTGGAAATAAGCATACTAGGAGTATACTCTGTATTCGTCCAGGATTGCCTGTGTGAAACCATCACATTGGACCATAATAAATCTCAGGTCTCAGTAATTTGTCGCTAAGGAAAAAAGAGTACAAACTCCGATAGAAAATAAATTGGATAAAATGTGTGTACCGTAATAAACCTCTGAATATAGATGTTCAAAATACTTGAAGGGAACTACTGAGACTATTTGCCACCAGTTAGTAACTTCAAGATTCTGCCAACCACTTCTTTCACCTTTGCAACTTCATTAGATTTCGAAAAGATGAGTTCCTCAACCATCTTTTTCCTGAAAAGGTGTATATCCTCCTGCAATTGACATAGCAGTAATTAATGATTTAGTAAATTTACCTGTATAAAAAAAGATTATACAAAACAAAATACATTTACTGACAAACCTGTTCAAACTCAAGTTGCATGTTCGTACCATCCCAGTACTCCATGAACTTCATTACATACAGACCGCATGAACATCTGCATTAAAAATCTTTATTAGATAAGAAATTCACTACAGGTAAATCATCAACAACATTCAATTTGCATGTACGTACCCATCAGATTGTTTTGGCGCTTGTTTTATCTCCTTGACTTCCCAAGTGACCACATCATCTGGTACGCTTGGGTATGCACTCTTCGCCATGGAAGCCATTCGTGCAATCCCATCTATCTGTAGATGAAATGAGAGGGAACATGATATGAGACATAAAAAAAACCTGAATGTTGACTTTTTCCCTACTAAAATGTTGGTAGTTGACTTACAAGGCATTCCACTTTACTCTTATAGCATGGAAGATTGTCTGCAGAATCTAGAATCTGAAACTCCTTTCTTGAAGTATTCATAACCACGAGGATCCAATGGCGATGACACTTTCCGTATTTGACTAGAAGAGGGAAGAACACCTGCAGATAGAATTAATATGTGAGAACATTGTTTTTCAGGTTGCAATAGTATACCAACACCAAGTTACTTACCAGATCATGTTCGAAAAGAGTTCTGATGAAATGTCGATAAAAACTCTTCTGCTCTGGTTTCTCCCAATCTTCTAGTCTACGCTGATCTGCCAGGACCGTACCACACCACACGGGGCACAACAACCGGCCCCCATGGGAACGGGAATTTATGTGGGCGGCATACGCATCAATAATCTGCAGGGTTCTAGGTAATTAAAAATCAGAACAGCACGAAAATTAACTTTATAGCTAGCTAGTGCACTCAGTTCATTTCATACTTACATCGGGTGAAATGTACTTATCCTGCCCATCAAAGGTCGATGGAATTGTAAGGCTTCTCATGGAGGCCGCAGCTACAAATCCACGGTGAGACTTGAAAACTACTTTTCCGCTAGTTTCCTTTGACGAGCACAGGGATTGGATATAAAGTATCGCTGCCTTTTCCCGAGGACTGCATCCTCTTAGATCAGCAAGCTTTTCTTTGCCCGAGCACAAGGTCTGAAAATGATACAGTGCTGCATTTTCCCGAGGAATGCAGTCAGGCAGATTCTTATTGGTCCGGACTAATTCAGGCACCGCAGGCTGACAGTTGAGCACGGTCAGGGCGCACTCGATGACGACGCGGTCGTCGTGCAGGTACGGCGACGCCTCGAGCTCGCTCCGCTTCATGAACCGGCTGAGGCACCACCGGCAGAAGCCGTCGGCGGCGCGGGTGTCGAGCTCGGCGATCTCGGACTCGGCGCCGAGCCACCTCGCCCCGGTGACCACGTCGACGAGCGCCATGTCGAACGAGACCTCCACCACGGCGCCCTTGGTCATGAGCTCGAGGCTGACGGCGGCGTGGTCGCCGGAGTCACGGAGGCGCGCGTCGCCGCCGGGGTGGAAGCAGACGGACCACTCGTACCCGGCGACGCGGAAGGTGTCCGAGCGGATGAAGCTGCCGGCGTCGAGGCACCGGTGGAAGCTGTAGCTGGGGACCTCGAACACGTGCACGCCGGTGGTGGAGCTCGTCGGCGTTGCCGGTGAGCTGTGGACGGTCATGGCGGGTCGTCGGGGTGCCGGAGGTTATTGGGGACGAAGATTTGTGTAAGATGGAGATTGGTGTGGTGGATCCTGAAGGCGACATTAGTAACGGCTTGATATATACCCGGGTAGATTGAACCGTCTTTGATTCCGATGAGGTTCAACCGACCACATGATGTCGTCATGTCGACACTTTCTCGACACCCGCGTGTGCCTACCTTGTTTAATCCGTTTAATTAATCTCCTATTTGCTGTACGTAGTTTTGCGCAGCTGACTATCAGATTGATTGACTGGACCATTCGGGAGACAAGACAAACACGAGTGGGGCAGACAGACATCGCCTCTAGATCCATGCGTTGGTATAGGAACGACCGTCAAAGGTCGCGTCACCCCGATGATCCGCACTGAAACAACTATGCTGAAATCCGTATCATACACTAAGTACAATGTACAAATCGCCACGGTAGTGGCGGCAGAAAAACACGTAGCAGCGTCAGATATCGTGCACTGTCGTTAAAAATTACGGTAATTTTTAACGATGCGCTACTTACGGCCCGCCGCTACAAACAGTCTACCACAGCTCAGCCCACATCCCCCAAACCTTTGCACTAGAAATATCAAATGTCCCCTACACCATCCGCGCCCGCCCTTTCTTCGCCGCCGCCCACGCTACCAAGACCTCTCTCTCTCTCTCTCTCTCTCTCTCCGATACGCTCCCATTGTTCTCCCTCGCTGGCGACGAGCGGTTCCTCCCCTCCACCTCTCTCGATGGCGACGACTACTCTCCGGCATGCCTCTCCTTCCCGCTCCCGTCCACCTCTCTCGATGGTGACGACTACTCTCCGGCGTGCCTCTCCTCCCTCAGGTGCGCGACCCTCCGGTGGCTTACTGGGGAGCACGGTGACTCGATCCGGAGCACCCCTCCTCCGGCAGTTGCGGGCGTGGTGGGCAGTCGCATCCATGGCCGGCCACCCTCTCCGATGACCGAGAGCATGGCAGTATAGGTAGGATCCATGTCCGTCCCCTCCTGCGGTAGGCGACAGCGCGTCATGCCGGCTTGATTTGGGGCCGCCCATTCTCCGGCGGAAGCAAGTGCGATCTGGCTGTCCCCTCCTTTGGTAGTCGGCACACTCTCCGACGGGCGAAGCATGGTGAGGTCTAGGGCCGCCTCTCCTCTGGCAGCCGGATCCGTGGTCGCACCCTCTTCGACGATCTTGTGCGCAGGGGGATGGCCAGGCCAATCGGATCCTAGGCCGGCACGTGCGAGATGAAGCTATTTCGGCCATTGTGGCGGGTGGTTTCCGGATCCCGGATGCCCGCGGCTACAGCATTTTATTTGTAGCTATGCATGCGTAGCAGAAGATGGCCATATACCCGCCGCTATAGAAGGTTTTTGTAGTAGTGATAGTAACGGTGCCGTAGCACTATAACATATAACCTGCCACAACCGTCCATGCTGCGCTGATTGTGCTCCGCCGGCGGGAGAGATTGCCCTGCGTTTGGGAGGGGAGGACACATCTTGATCGGAGCGTCTGGCTTGTTGACTGCGGTTACAGAGTCCCAACGTGGATCACGTGCAAGAATTTTTACTCAGATGCCAGAGTTTGTTGATTTAAACAACATGATTCAAATATGAGGATGATTTGTTTGATGTCGTTAAATAGCTTGCTCCATGAGTTACTACTCTATTCCCAAATTTTTGTAGTAATTGACTTTTTCATTATGTTTGACTATTCGTTGTATTAAAATATATATACATATATAATATCATATATCTTGTTGGAACGTGTCCACTCCCTGACGAAACTTGAAGTATAATCTGTAACTTTTTATATTTTAATAAATCTTTTCAATAAGATGAATTCGAGCCCCAAGAACCGTTGGGTTTCAAGGGAATAATGTCAAAAGATCTCCTGGGTTGAAAAATCTCGGGCTTCAACCACAAGGAAAGATTTACAAGATCTCCTGGTTTGAAAAATTTTGGGCATCTGCAAGCGCTATGGGCTCGAACAACAATCAAATTAAAAGAGCCCAGACGGAAAAAAAAGTCAATGCCTTCGCTTTAAAAATATGACACCTCCACCCATGCTTGATACTTTACGGGAGGGCGATCAACCGCCGTCCACCGGTAGCCGGTTAAGGGTGCCTTTGGTTCAGCATCAAGGAGGGACTAGACAGTCATCCATGATATCCTGGATGAGCTCATCCATCATGATGTTTGCTTCTATGGATAGAGTCATCCCTCTTTTTTTTGGTTGAAGGGAGAGGGACAACAATCATTATCTAGTTATATTTCTAATTTATTAGTAATAATATAACAAAAAATATGTAATATACATATTAATATTACCTAACCATTATGATCTCTGAGCAATTATTTTTTTATAATTAACACTAATCTTACTTAAGTTAATAATAAATTTATTGGCTATGTAATATTTTTGCAATTATAAATACTAAATATAAATATTTAATATTATATACTAATTATTCTTACAACACATTAAATCTCACTAATCCTTTTCTAATTAGTGTCATGAGTGATGGTGCATCCAACTAATTTTGAGACAACATATTGAAGGAATATTCCTGTGTGAGATGATTCTGTCCCTACTTGATGCTGAACCAAACGCCAGCAAAAGTGGGATATCCCTGGATAACACGGCCCCGTGCCTCTTCATCTCTCCAACCAAACAAACCCCAAGAGGCGAAGTAGCGGTGGATGGGATTGCGGGCTGTCACTTGGGGAGACATCAGAGGCAAGTGAACCCCTGACTAATTTTTATTATATAAAATGAAATCCAGTTATTCCAGATCCGTCCACTGTCTCCGCTCATCTGCAGAGTCTGCCAGAAACTTGTTGATGCAAGTGACATCAATTTTGGAGCTATATTAGTGCACTTTTCGGGAATGATGCTCGCTCTAGTAGAACAATAGCAAGCAACTGATGAATGGTCTCGCTGCAAATGTTGTAATGGAACTGAGTACGAACAGAACATTTTCATTTTTGTTTAAGCAATTCAGATCTCCTCTATTTTCATCGAGCCAGAGTACAGATGTTAGTAGGTGTTTATGCGTTTTAGCATAGTGAACACAAATAATGGAATTCAAGACGTTATATTTTCATATGGGAATCCTAGAATAATGTTCATGATGACTTAAACTTTTATGTATACTGGAATTAGGACGAGGGCCAGTTGGGAAGCTATATATAGAAGTTGCACAAGGGCATTTATACGGGCCATTTAAATTTCTCACGCTTAGAAGATGCAGCTTATAAATGGCGAGGGTTCAGGTGACAGCATTTGCTTCCTCTTGTAGTCTCAGACGAGTCAGATCGAATGCACACTATATTGCAATTGAACTGAAAGTCAGTGACTAGTGTTTAGTGTTTCCATGGTGCGCATGGGAGGCATGAGGAATACAGCCATCCGGGGCCTAAATACACTGCTGGCATACTTTAGCAGTCCATGAAAGTAGTGCCCATTTGGTACTGGTTGGACGTAAATCTGTTTGGTTTGCTTGTCTTAACCATTCTGCCATGCCAACAGCAGACAGCGTTCGGCTAGTCGCATGCTGATCCATAGATTCATTTTGGCATCCATACATGAAACTCCATTCTGATAGGAGACTGGAAAGTGGTGAAGACGCCAAATTTGGATGAAAGATTCAATGAAGAGAGGGCGTGCAGGTCGCCGGGCCTGTTGTTCGATATCGTGCCACCGTATGTGGCCTCTGCGGTAGCAGTGATAGAAAAATGGAAGGCGCTGAGCGGTGACGGGGATGATGTAAAATAAAAATACTGTGAGATGTGCATGAGTGACATGTCGTAAGAACTCCACGAATGCGTCCTTTGTCATGAGCTCGAGGCTGACAGCTGCTACAAACTAGCCATGTGGTCAGACTCAGAACTCCACTAAAGCGCCCTTTGTCATGAGCTCGAGGCTGACAGCTGCTAGAAACTTGTAGTCGCCAGAGTCACCAAGGCAGGCATTGTCAACCGGGTGCAAGCAGATAATCAAGCTAGAAACTTTTAGCATTCAATGAATCAAACATAACAACTATAGTGCATCAAAAACACAAAAAACAAAACTCATGTAAACCAATAGGTAAATGTGAAGATACTCAGATCCTATGAACTCTCTAGTGCCAAACTAAATGTTCCTGCACAAAACATATAGTTCATGCAGCAACTAATAACAGCAGGTGCACACTGAGACACACATGTCATGTACACTATAATACACAGAAATATTGCAACTAACCCTAGCCCAAAAATATTTGCACATTGAAAACAACAATAGCAAATGGATCAAAATCCATGTCTCATCCCAAACAAATTGTAAGAGTTCCAATGACTAGAGGCATGATAAAGGTACAATGAACAGCACACACGTGTCACTAACAAGAACAGATGAGGCAAATAGCCATATTGTCCTTCAATTTGAATCAAAGCAAAGGAGGATGGAGAAGATTAGCCAGGCAAAAAAGGTGACCAAGTGCCTGAATCAACGGCCGGCAGGTCGTCGGCCCTATCATACACACTACCTGAACAAAATGAGGGAAACAGCAAGGGGAGAGGACAGGTGACAACCACAATACAACGACAATGAAATCAAATTATGCAGGAATGGAAGTGCACAAACAACAACTATGACAAATCTCCTCAAGCCATGGGCGCACATAAAACCTAGAAATACCAGCAGACAGATAGAGAGAACAACTGAGCAGCAGAATACAACAGCCATGGAAGGGAAACAAACATGAGAAGAAACCCTAGCACACTAGCAAACAACAACACGACGACCGCGACCAATCACCGTGACAGCAAGAGCACCACCTCGGCCTTATATCCGCTTGCATCTCTCAAGCCACTTGTTCATGGTGGGCATTGGGATGGCAGATAGGTAGTCCAGTCCGGTTAAGAACAAGGCCAACAATCTTGGCTGGCTCTCCATCCACGCGCAAAAAAAATTACAGACATCGGATGATTGGTGTCCACTGAAAATTACAATAGGACAAATGTAAATAATATGGTGCCCGATTATTCCAGATCCATCTACTGTCCTCATCAGAAGACACTGCCAGAAAGTTGTTGATGCATGTGACCTAATGTTGCAGCTATCTAATTGCATCTTTTGGGAATGATAGTCCCTTGACTTGAACAATATATGGCGTGCACCTTCTCTGTAAACGTTGTACTGGATCTTACTATGTACAGAACATTTTCTTTTTTGTTCAAGCTATTCAGATCTACTTAATTTTTCATTGGGAGCACAGATGTCAGTATGTGTTTATGCCCTTACCCAGCGAATACAAATCATAGGATTCAAGACATTATATTTCCATCTAGGAATCGGAACATAATTATAAAAGATGACTTCAACTTTTATAATGTACTCGGAAATTAAGACGAGGGCCAGTTTATTAGATGTTCTAGAAGTTTCACAAACAATATTATATGGGGCTTGAAAGGTCATATCAGACCACAGTGGGGGATGGTACCGCTTAGTAGATGCAGGTTATAAATGGACAGGGCTCAGGAAACTACATTTGTTTCCCGATGTAGTCTCAGAAGTCAGAAGATACACATACTATACTGCACTTGAACTAACCTGTGAGTAGTCTTTCTAACGATCCTAGGTTAGCGTGGGAGGCATGAGGAACAATGGCATCCGAGCCTATATACACTGCTCTTTTTAGCATGCCGGGATGCGTTTTGTTGCCCACATAATTTAGCTTGTTTTCAATGAAAAGTCTGGCCAATTCTTTTCTGATTGGAGCAAATTTTTTGATTTGCTTGTCCGCAACTGTTCAGCCACGCTTACAGTCACATTCGGACGCTGCGTTGAAGCATTTGGCAGCACTGATCAACACAGGATCCAAACAAATTCCATGCTGAGAGGACGACGAAACATCTCTCTCATCTCTCAGTGAATAACGAGAAGAGGAGGCAGGTGGTGGGTGTACCATTGAGCAGATAGGTGAATGAGCGAAACTGGGCCAGCCAGTTAATGGCCCAGCCGGGGCGATTGTGCTGGGACTGCTAGTCTATTTTTTCATGAAATTAGTTTAGATAATGAAAAAAGATGAATTTAGTCATATTAAATAATGTATTGATTTAAAAATTTGTGAATATTGTGGGAAAATATAGGCTTGAAAGGAGTGCATTGAGGGTTCCCATCGTTTGGGCAGTTCTTCAGTCAGGTCCAAGAACAAAAGGTGCTGGCCATAGCAAGTCACCGAGCATAATCCAGATTTCTACCGTGGTGAAGCTCTTTGTAGATGTCTGATACCTGCGGTGCAGCTTCTCTACTCCATTCATCAGACGTTAGTATGCCTTGGAGTCGTACTATCTAACATTTTGGGATCTCAAGTGGTTGTTTGGATGTCCAACCTGTTGGTCTGAGCATGATGACATACCTCGAGTCCCCACATGTTGTGCAACAGGCTGACACGAGCCATAACCTTGGCGACAAGTTCATACCAATCCTTTAGATTATTTCCTACTATCCCCCGTCTAAAAGACACATTAAGAGGGTTTGATGACATAACATGGGCTACCGTTGCATCCTTTTTCCTAACAATGTTATAAAGATTGGGGTATTTACTACCCAATGGTTTGTCACCTATACAAACATCTTCCCAAAATCTAATTTTGGTTCCATTTTGTATATTAAAGTGCCCACAAGCTAAACCTTTATCCTTAACCTTCATCAATCCCAACCAAAAGTGAGAATCACCGGGCTTTTTCTTAACTTGGGATAGGGTCTTATTAGACAAGTATTTCCTTTGTACAAGGTCTTGCCAACTGCCCTCCTCATTAAGAAGCTTGAAGAGCCATTTACTAAGAAGACAAGTGTTTTGAACCTCTAAATTTTGGATTAATAGTCCTCCAAAGTCCTTTGGCCTACACACTATGCTCCACTTAGCAAGGCGGTACTTCTTCTTATGCTCATCGCATTGCCAAAAGAATCTCGACCGATAATAGTCAAGCTTCTTTAACACTCCCTTAGGGACTTCGAAGAAGGATAACATATACATTGCTAGACTAGTTAAGACAGAGTTAATTAAGATTAGCCTCCCACCAACGGAGCGAAGCTTTCCTTTCCAACTAGCTAGTTTATTCTGAAAATTTTCTTCAGTGATAGACCAATCTTTGTTGGATAGCTTCCTATGATGCATAGGTATACCAAGATATTTGAATGGAGTTGAGCCCGTGTTACAACCAAAGAGGTGGTTGTAATCTCCCGCACAATCTTTGGCTTTGCCATAGCAATAAAGTTCACTCTTATGGAAGTTAATCTTTAATCTAGAAAGTTGCTCAAAGGAGCTCCAAACTAATTTGAGATTTTTTGCTTGGTCCGGATCATGTTCCATAAAAAGGATGGTGTCATCCGCATATTGGAGAATGGATTGCCCATCTTCCACTAAGTGAGGTATCACCCCTCTGAAATAACCATTCATCTTGGCCCTGTTTATAAGAATGGTCAACATGTCGGCTACTAGATTGAAGAGTAGCGGGGATAAAGGGTCACCTTGTCTAAGGCCCTTCTTTGTCTGGAAGTAATGACCTATGTCATCATTAACCTTGATTCCCGCTCTTCCTCCACCGACAATTTGATAAGTCCATTTACACCATAATGGTGTAAAGCCTTTCATCCTCAAAGTTTGTTGAAGGAAAGACCAATTGACCTTGTCGTAAGCCTTCTCAAAGTCTAGTTTGAGAATCACTCCATCTAGTTTTCTCCTATGCATCTCATGAATTGTTTCATGAAGTATTACTACCCCTTCCATAATATTTCTACTGGACATGAATTCGTCTGCGAAGGACGTATCACCTAGGGCCGTCCTATTTTTCATCACCTTAGTGAAGATTTTGAAGCTTACATTAAGCAAGCAAATAGGACGATATTGTTGAATTTGTTTGGCTTCTTTTTGTTTTCATAAAAGAGTGATGATACCAAAGTTCAAACTAAAGAGTGGGAGCTCTCTTTTATGGAATTCATTAAAGAGAGCCAAAAGGTCTCCTTTAATTAGATCCCAAAAGACTTGGTAAAATTCCGCCGGAAAATCATTCGGGCCCGGTGCCTTATTGTGTTCCATCCGAAAAATTGCCATCTGAAAAATTGCAAAAAGTATTTCATTTTCTTCCGGTGAGACTTGAGGAATATCCTCTCCCATTGATTCCAACATAGTGAAAGCATTGTGTTCCGGAGGACTAAAGAGTCCTTTTATAGTAGTTAGTGATGTATCTCTTAAGATTTTCATCACTTTCTATCACACCATCCTCTTGGTCAAGACGGAAAATTCTAGTTCTCCTATGTTTGCCATATGCTCCAAGGTGGAAGCACTTCGTATTGCAATCGTTGTGCAACAATACTTAGTTGTTTTGGCTCTTTGATACCATTTTACCTCTTCCTCTCTAAGTAATCTAGCTCTGCAGCGGTGAGACTTTGTTTCTCGGCCTTTTTATCTAGTTCGTTTGCTTTCTTAATTAAGCTAGCCTTTTCTTTCTTATAGGACCCACTCGTGTTCTTGGCCCACCCCGAAGGAATTGGCGAATGCGTTGAATTTCGAATTGCCACCTTTGAAGTGGCGTTCCACCTCTTTTCTCATTTTTCCAAATCTCCTCCACCGTTTTATGGAACCCATCCCTAAGTAACCAACCAAGCTCAAATTTGAACAAGGTTTATTTATTAGGCTTTGATCTATTTCTCATATCAAGGAATACCGAGTGTGTGGTCGAGAGATGTCTCTAGTCAAGGCTTGCACCGTTGAGAGAGGAAACTTAGTCTCCCATTTGGTACTTACTAAGATCCTGTCAAGCATCTCATAGGTTGGTTCCGTCCTATCACTTGCCCAAGTAAATTTTCGATAGGATAATTGTAGCTCCCATAAGTCTAGGCTATGAATTACTGCATTGAAGAGGAAAGGCCACCGATCATTGTTGTGACAGACCCGCCTCACGAAGAGGCGTTTCCGTCTCCGGGATCATCATGGGTGGAATCACGCGCTGTGATACCCGACATTACAACATACAAACATAAGCATAATACAATGAATATAAGTACAAGTCTTACATTCATCCCAAGTACAATCGTACATCGGTCTCATAAGCATCAGAAACTAATAAGTTTGGAAAATAACTAAACAGCGGAAGCATAAAGATACAATCGCTCTCTCGGCGATACATCACGGGCATCCGGCAGAGACAGATGTTCCTGCCCTAGAACATCTTACCGGCACATCATCAACACTACTCCTCCGGACTGCACCACTCCCAAGTGTAGTGGCCGTCACTCGGAGTCCGGTCTCCGCGGACGTCATCTCCGACGTCGAAGTCCTGTCCGACGGGTTCCTCTCGAAAACCACATAGAGCAAAGCCCTGAACAACTAGAGCTCAGCAAGATCGACCCATCAAAATGGCCATCTACAGCCGACTCCTAGACATGCAAAGGCCAGGGGTAGGATACAATTAAGCACTAAGCTGGCCTACAAGTGAATCCTTACTTTCAACTTTTAGCAGTTTAATTAAGTTGCAAGAAAGAATAAATTTAAGTTGCAACAAGCTACTGCATTACATGTTTCCAAACAAGTAATTAAGCAATACAACAAATTAATCATAATCATCATCATCAATGTTTCTCTTCTTACTACGTTCAGGTCGACGGGACAAGTAGTACTCGTTCTTGTGAGGGGCAGCGATTCGAATCGATTTACATCCTGCAGGAGAAACCTGATTGCACGTCACATACGCGCTTCTCGGAAGCCGCATGAGACAACCTTTCCCAACCGGCACTCGTAGTGTTAGTCGGGCCTAGCTCCCCCGAGAAGGGTCCCCACGCGATGCCGTCCCGGACGTCATCCGTGAGTAGAGTGCGCCCTTCTCTCCTCCTAAATTCCTGCCAAGTAACTAAGGGAGTAGGGTATCTCTCTAACATACAGCAACCAACGATACGTCGGTTTCATCGGGCCCATTAACTCCAGCATGCAAACAGTACGTTCAAACTTATCCACATGGGCCGGACACGACGCGGTCCTTGTGTGTACGAGACGGGGCTACCACCTTGAAGACTCTTTCGAGTCCTTCACTTTCCACCTAAGTTGCCCGTCCGGCCTCCAATTTTTCCATTCTCGTCTTGATACTCAGCATCGTGTCCAAAAAGGTGATTGTCCTATCTACGAGTGGTCTCCGTACCACTCAACGGATCATTGCCCTAATTAAGCAAGCATCTAACGTAGGGTGATCGAACCAGGGTAAATAGAATCCTACTGCATGCTAGGGTTTTCATCACAACTCCTGTAGACCTAATGCACAATACGAGACCTACAAGCATAGTGATGAAAATAAAACACTTAAATTAAAAGGTTGTGCACCGGGGCTTGCCTTGAGCTTGACCCCGAGTAGCTGGGTCAACAACAGCAGTAGCTTCGGCTCCTCCTCGCCTATTACCACGTTCACTCGCCGCAGCTACATGATGCAAAGGTGATGTGTAAATTTTGATGAAAACATTATATTGAATATTTTGCGAGAATACGTGCGGATTTCCTCAATTACATGTAATTCATGAGTATAAATTAACTTGGTGTCCAGCGAGGTGAAAATGATTTAAGGTGATTATTTAATTTAATCTCCTTCATCAACTCCCATGAAGCATTTAAATCATTATCACATGTGCAAGAAAATAATTCAACAATCCTAGCAAAACTAGGTAAAATAGCAATTAAATTGCTCCTGGTCCTTAGGCACATGTTATGGATAATAAATAAATTGAGCTTCATAATTTGGGGTAATTACCTAATTAATTAAGTCCTATTCTTGAATTTCCTAAAAAGAAATTAAGCTAAATAATTTGCTTCTGATTATGCCAAACTAAATGCACTATAAAATAGTACATGTCTCAAGGAGTCCAACAAAAATTTAGTTTGCAATTTTTCGACGTCTAGAACTCTAGATATGAATTTTCTAAGTTTGAATGGAATTCGGCACTATTTGCAAAATCGCCATCCGGGATTTAATTTAAAAAAACCCACGCTCCGTGCCACACCGGGGACCACGGGGTTCCGGATCCGCGTGTGGTTGTGGCCACACGGGATCCCGGGCCGTGTGGCCCGCCCTGTGGCCTCACCGGCGCATGGCCGGGAGGGCTGCGGCACGGTGGCCGGAGCAGCGTCGGGGGCTCGCGGTCCAAGGCGAGGGGTCCCCTGGACGCGGCGCGGTGCGTGGAACCCGGTGGTGGGGTCGGGCGCGCGAGGGTCTCACCGGAGACGCGGCGCGACGGGCGGTGGCGGTGCGGAGGGGTCCGGCGGGGACGCACATCGCGGGAAGAGGATGGAGGGAGGAATGGCTTGGCCGTGGAGCTTCACCGAAGCATGAGCTCCTCCGTCATGGCCTCCTCCTTGGATGAGCACCGCCGGAAAGGGGTCGTCGGCGTGGAGGTGGCGGCGACCGGAGTTCCTCGGCGGGAGAATCCAAAATCCGGCGACCTCTTGGGACAAAACGAGGGGTTAGGCTTTGAGAGGGTGCTCTATTAATGTGCGCACGCACCGGCACAAGAATGGGGAAGAAAGGCTCACCGGCGCGGATGAATTTTGCGGGGAGGTCGCGGCGGCCGGCGTGGGGAAGGCGCTCGATTCTCCGCCTACGGCCCACGGGAGTCCGTGCGACGGCTCGTGGAGCGGGGAGGGGTCAAGGCGAAGCTCTAGGCGGATGCGCACACGGGGGTGGTCCACGGCGACGGGACGGTGAGCTTCTAGGGCGGCGGCAATGGCGGCGGGGGTGGGAGCTCGGGAGAGAGAGAGAGGAAATGGGGAGGGGTTCCGACCGGACGGGGGACCTCCCCTTTGTCCCTCCGACCAGGTGGGGACGGGCCAGGGCGCTGGCGCCACGCGGCGCCGGCGTACAGCGCCGGTCGGGCGTGGGGCGCGGCCCTGGGTGGCTGCCAGGTGGGGCCCGCCCGAATATGCTTTGGCATCTTTTCTTTTTCCTCCAATTTCCAAACGTGGCCCGATTCGAATTTGAAAAGTCAAATGCAAGGCCTTCCCAAGCTCGAAAATTAAAAAGGAGAATTTTGTGGGATAGTACAGTTCTAGAAAGTGACATGCACGTTGAGTTTGCTCAAAAACGCCTTCTAGATAAATTCTGAAAATTCAGAGAAAAGGCTTAAAAGCTAAGTTTCTCTGATTTATTTGAGGTATCAAACCTTGATGAAATCCAGTGGGGTTTGGTCCTAGATTTTTCATTTGACATGCCCTACAACATATATTTTTGGTTGACCATACTTGTGTTGTAGAAATTTGAGTTGTAGTTCAAACCAAAGTGTTTTTGAATTTATTCACTGCCCAAAACACTTTGCATGTCAATGAAATTTCTTGGGTGGGTCAATCCAGACTTGGGATTAGTTTTAAAATTGCTAGCTCGCAAAACTATTCTCTTTGGCACAGCTGTAATTGTCATTATTTTTCTCTTATGGATTTCCGATGATACTAAAATCACCCCCTCAAGTAATGATAGATTCTCTTTGGCACAAGTTTGAACCAATTCTGTTAAAAAATCTCTCTGAATTCCGATTGGGCGGCCCCATAAACTGCCACCAAAATCCAGCGGAAACCATCCTTGATGTTTCTTTGATGGAACTTCACATAGAAGTCACCCACGTCTATACAAGCAATATCGAAGGTTTCAAGGTTAATGCCTAACAAGATGCCACCGGATCTACAATGAGGTTGAGACCAATGCCAAAAGAAATTTTTTCTTGCACTAATGTTATTAAGAGTTGCTTTGGAGTAATCCTTTTTACCGGTCTCTAGTAAACCAATGAAGTCTAGCTTCTTTTCTCTACTAGTGTTGGAAAGAAATCTATGTTTAGTCAAGTCACTAAGACCTCTGCTATTCCAAAAAATTCCTTTCATTTCCAATAATTGATATGTTTTTTAACTACTCTAATTTTGCTACCCTTCTTCTTTCTAGCTCCTTTGTTTTTCTTGAAGACAGTTTTGAATTTACAACTTAGGTGATCACTGTCATCATAAGTGACCTAGAGCAAGGTTTTGAAATCCCAAGTCGTCCGCTTCATCACTATTTTCTAAGATTAAATCTAGATCAATGTCATTCACTAAATTATTAGCAAAGGAGCTAGAATTACACGTCTATCTAGTTCAACTGACTTCAATGTGTGAATACAAGCCTTAGGAGTGAGGTTGTTATTACCTAAATGAACTCCTATGTTTGACAACTTAGTTGCTACAATGGCATCATCGAAAGAAAGAATAGAGAGAGTACCTTCTCCGCCGTCGAGGTCCCACCAAGCGACCCTCTTCTTGGCCCGTTCCATCACACGAGCATTGGCTACGCTCGCAAGCCGGGGGCTACGTCTGTGTGCAATAGGTGACACATGGACACCCACCACCGCCCTGATCCTAGCCCTGGCCTCCTCCTGCGCATATGCGGTAACCGCTCTTGCTACCTCCTTCACCAGGTCGTTCACCCCGGTCACGGCCGCTCTAGTCGGTCACGCCCAAGGGCCCGCCACCGTCGGCTGCACCCTGCAGCGAGCTGCTGCTGCGATGGAGGCCTGAGCTGCCGACTCCACCATTGGTGAAGACATGTCTACCTGCACCACTGGTTCTGCATCATCGATTGTCGTACCTGCAGCCGGCTGCTTGGCGCTGGTCATCGCGCCGAGCAGCATACTAGCAGCTGTTCACCACCTGCGCTCCCGACCTACGTGTGTCCAACACCTGATCTGTCACGCCATCACGAGCCAAAACTCCATCGATAGGCCGTGAAAGTCCCATGGCGGAAAAGCCATTAGCAGGCATGAGCACATTGCCTCCTTTTGCCCTCACAGTATTTGCAGCCACACAAAAGAGGTCGTTGTTCTCTTCCTCTGATATCACATCTTCAACTAGCCCATCGATGAAAAAAGCATCATCTCCATCGAAGGCAATGTCGCAACATCCATCTATCCTTTTGTCCATGGTCAAGGCCATGATTTCTCCTGGTAATTGTCGAAGCTTTACAGCTAAACTTTGAAGCTTGTCTAGCGGGGAGCTGCAGTTTCTGTAGCCTGGCCACAGCCTCCACAAATACGCTGCCACCATGGTACTCCTCTTCCTCAGCCCCGCCATGGCCGTAGCCACAGCCGCCACGGGTCCCGAAGCCTCCCTGCTCTGGTCCCCGACTACTGCTGCGTCCAGGCCACTCAGGCACGTCCCAGCGTGGCGTCCTGCGCCCACCAGCCCCAGCAGCACTGGTGCCAGAACCTTGCATCTCGTCGCCGGCGGATATCTGGTGAGTAGGCGAAACGGTTTCAGATAAGCATCGCCCATCCCTTCAGTTTAGTTTCCTTGCCCGAGCAAACAACATAGTCAGGCCCAGTTGAGCCTGTAAAACGGGCCTCCTTGCCTTGGTTTCTGATTACGACAGAGCGGCCTGGCCTACCCGACGGCCCAACAACCGCAACAGGCACTCGACAGGACCTGAGATCTCGCGATGCCTGTCGCGATTCAAAATAAAATAAAATAAAATAGAACGGCAGCGCAACCTGCACTGTCACTG
Source organism: Chloris gayana (assembly GCA_031894775.1). NCBI lineage: Eukaryota > Viridiplantae > Streptophyta > Magnoliopsida > Poales > Poaceae > Chloris > Chloris gayana. The sequence continues at coordinate 386,120 of JAUNZO010001003.1, read as the reverse complement.
CCGGGCCTGGTGCCGGCCCCTGCCATCTTCGCGCCCCTCGAACCGCCACCGGCTTGCTCGAAACAGCAATAGCATCCCCAGGCGTCAGTTTTGGTGACATCCTCTTCGCCGGAAGAGGTCCCGTCCAGGGTTTTCGGCAACCTTCACCGAGCTTCGCCAATTGGCGACGAGGTCTCTCCCTCACTGTACCTACACCAAACAACGAACAGCATACCTCAGCCTCTTGATGACGAGTTTCCTCTCCTTCTGTCTCCAGAATCCTTGTAGGCACCATCTCCTCCTCGCATTCAACATCGGAGTTCCACTCATTCGCCAATGGCCAAAACTTTGAACCATATTTGCGGCGAACTCCAGTGAGAGGATCCGCCTGCAGCTTGGAGGAGGAACCTATCGAGAAGCGATCCAACTCACTCTCATCTTGCGCCGGCACTGGAGACAACGTGTGAGCCGGCGCGCTCTCGGGCGCCGGCCCTCCAGCGCTTCACTTCCGTCGCTCCCTTCACATGTTTTCATTCATATTTGGTAGACTTTTCAAATCTGATTGAAATTAACAGCTAATAGTCATCGGTAGTGCAATGGAAATAAAGTATGACAGGGACTGAAGATGCGAACGAACAGAAAACAAATGGGCTGGCCATAGCAATGCAACGAGCATAACCCAGCTTTCTACTGTGGCTAAGCTCATTACTTGGTTCAGACGCTGGAGATTTTTGCTATTTTGACCACGTAACGGTAGGCTTCGCCAAAATGACCACGTAACATTGGGTTTCGCCAGAATAACTACGAAACCGTTGCCATCTACTATAAAATGACCATATCTGTTATAATAGACATTTTTTGTATTCTTTTTGATGATTTAGGAATAGGAAAAGACGACTATACCCCTGCCACTATCAAAAGCTCTCCCAAGCTTTATTTTGCTGCTTCCCATGTGGCGCCTGGTGTTTTAAAAAATAATTGCCTAGCGCCAATAAGTTTCTGGTTCCTAGGACCTGTCAGGCAAGGTGTAGCAAGATTTTTTTAAAACACCAGGCGCCATATTGGAAGCAGCAAAATAAAGCCTGGGAGAGCTTTTGATAGGGGCATGGGTATAGTCGTCTTTTTCTGTTCCTAAATCATCAAAGAGAATACAAAAATTTCTATTATAGCAGGTATGGTCATATTACAGTAGATGGCAGCGGTTTCGTGGTCATTCTGGCGAAACCTACTGTTGCGTGGTCATTCTGGCGAAGCTCACCGGTTACGTGGTTAAAATAGCAAAAATCTCCGGGCTGGCCCCTGCTGTGCAGCTTCTCTATGTCCTTCATCACATGCTCGTACGACATCATGTCGTACTACTTGATATTTTGCGGGCTCTGGTGGTTGCCCCGCTGCCTATGCAGGGCCGAGGAGGACAAATAGTCTCGAATCTGCAAATATTGTGCAACAAGCTGACTCGAGCCAATCAGATGATGCTCTACCTCTAGTTTCTGATGCTTCTCATTCGTAAGCGATCATAGCCTATGCTACCTGACCGGCCACCCAAATATTGGTCTACAGTTGTCCATGATTCTTCTCTCCTGGTAGCTCTATACTAACCGAAGAAACCGAGTATTTGTAAACAGCGGTGCTAATATTAATTCTAACAACTAGACCATCAACACGTGTGACTGCACAGGCTCGAAATTTAGTTACAACTGTATATAAATTTTATTAATACTATTATTTTCATCAAATTATATTTTCTGATCCAATAATATATCAAATTCTTAAACTTCATTTTATTGCTTCTAAATAAGATATTATTTTTTTATTGATTGAAAATATTTTTTGTTTTTCATATTAACTTCTAAACTTGTCAAAAAACATATTTGTCCTAATAATTCCGTTTCAAATGCCTTTAGTTCAACTATATACAAATATATTATGTATGAAATTTATGTAAAAAGATATTGAGAATATTATAGTGTATATATATAATATTAATGTGTATTACATTCCTAATTTACATTAAGTATACCTTTTCTGGATCAAAATAATAGAAGTGTGACCTGACAGAGATTTTTGTTTTTACTTATCAACTGGTATGGTAGCAAGACATTAATAATTAGACCTTTCCTTCAGGAAAAAATATGTTTCAGTTCCTATACATCTTATAATTTAGTCACATAATGAGTGAAAAAAAAGGTTTTGCAGCTGGACTATTGCGCATGATAGTATCGGTACATGTACAATGTTCTGGAATTGTATTCATGGAACATACAACAATACATATTCTGGATTGTTATTTTTTTGTCAGAACAACTCTTTCTTGATCCAAATTTCTGGTATGTTAATATATTCAAAACTTGAGGAATATACTTGATCAAAGGAAATAAACAAAGGTGCCTTATGTAGGATTTTAAACAGAATAAACCTATATCATTAAGCACTAACTATCATTTCAGTGAATCAAGGTTGATGATACCAATATTATGAAGCAATAAACCTTGCTTTTTTTAACTCAAGTAAAGAAAAAAGATATAAATTTGTATATTTATCAATTGAAAAACGTTATACATAGATATGTGTATTAATTAGATACTGTTGCTCATTTGCTTAACATATATAAAGTAACTTGTTTGGAAAACTTTTCAAAATATGAACAAAACCTTTTTTATGTTTTCCCAAAATCATTAATCATGTTCGAACTGAAAACAACATATCTTGGTTCTTGGATTGTAGCCCAACATATATTAGATATATGAAAATGAATGAACCTAATTTAACTAACTGAGATGTAGTAATATTAATAATGTGGAGAGGTTTCTATGTTGCCATTCTCTTCAGCATTATTTCTTTGTGATCGCTTGTCTGAGCCATGCTTGAGAATAGCCAGGTAGCCTGGGAAAAATATAATAAAAAGCTTGGGCTACCTAATTGTTGTTTTATTCCGAAAGCATATAGTTTAGAGAAAAAATTATACTGGTAGCTGTTTCACTTGCTTTAGAAAACCTTGCAATATATGAAAGGAACCCTCTATGTTTCACTAAAATCATCATTGAAAATAGGATGGGAGACAAACATATGATGGTTGTTGGATTGTTTTCGCAAGGTATATTTAGGTATCTGAAAAATGAAGGATCCCAACTGAAGATGTAGTCAGGTTAATGTACAGACGTTCACTGGACAAGCCGTCACCGGCCCAATAACAAAGTTTTGAAGAGAATACTGGCAGTGATGGAGCCGTGCCGAAGAATCTCCATGTAGCCTGCGAAAAATTAAATAAAAAACTTGGACATATAATTCTTTTTCAAGGGAAGATATTGCTTTGAAGTATTTGCAAGGAATCGTGAGTTTTGAAGGAAGAACAGTAGAGCTGTCTGACAATTCAGCAGGTACCTAATTTCGTAAGCACACAGCGCGAATGCACAGGCTGTTTATATGCATCGCACCTGGGACCTGTTGTGACAGACCCGCCTCACGAAGAGGCGTTTCCGTCTCCAGGATCATCATGGGTGGCATCACGCGCTGTGATACCCGATATTACAACATACAAACATAAGCATATTACAATGAATATAAGTACAAGTCTTGCATTCATCCAAAGCACAATCGTACATCGAGTCTCATAAGCATCAGAAGCTAATAAGTTTGGAAAAAATCTAAACAGCGGAAGCATAAAGATACAATCGCTCTCTCGACGATACATCACGGGCATCCGGCAGAGACAGATGTTCCTGCCCTAGAACATCTTACCGGCACATCATCAACACTACTCCTCCGGACCGCACCACTCCCAAGTGTAGTGGCCGTCGTCCGGAGTCTGGTCCTGCCGGACGTCATCTCCGGCGTCGAAGTCATGCCCGACGGTGTCATCTGAAAACCACATAGAGCAAAGCTCGAGCAACTAGAGATCAGCAAGACTGACCCGTCAAAGTGGCCATCTACAGCCGACTCCTAGACATGCAAAGGCCGGAGGGATAGGATATAATTAAGCACTAAGCTGGCCTACAAGTGAATCCTTACTTTCATCTTTTAGCAACTTAATTAAGTTATTCAAAAGAATAAATTTAATTTGCACTATGCTACAGCAATACATGTTTCCAAACAGTAATTAAGCAATACAGCAAATTAATCATAATCATCATCGTCAATGTTTCTCTTCTTACTACGTTCCGGCGGACGAGATAAGTGGTACTCGTTACTCGTGAGGGGCGGCGCTTCGAATCGATTTACATCCTGCAGGAGCGACCTGACTGCACGTCACATACGCGCTTCCCAGAATCCGCATGAGACAACCTTTCCCAGCCGGCACTGTAGTGTTAGTCGGGCCTAGCTCCCCGAGAAGGGTCCCCACGCGATGCCGTCCCGGACGTCATCCGTGAGTAGAGTGCTCCCTTCTCTCCTCCCAAATTCCTGCCAAGTAACCAAGGGAGTAGGGTATCTCTCTAACATACAGCAACCATCGGTACGTCGGTTTACTTGGGCCCATTAACTCCAGTATGCAAGCAGTACGTTCAAACTTATCCACATGGGCCGGACACGACGCGGTCCTTGTGTGCACGAGACGGGGCTACAACCTTGAACACTCTTTCAATCCTTCACTTTCCACCTAAGTTGCCCGTCCGGCCTCCAATTTTCCATTCTCAACTTGATACTTAGCATCGTGTCCAAAAGGGTGATTGTCCTATCTACGAGTGGTCTCCGTACCACTCGACGGATCATCGTCCTAATTAAGCAAGCATCTAGCGTAGGGTGATCGAAACATGGACATCGGGATCCTACTGCATGCTAGGGTTTCATCACAACTCCTGTAGACCTAATGCACAATACAGACCTACGGACATAGTGATGAAAATAAAAGACTTAATTAAATAGGTTGTGCACCGGGGCTTGTCTTGAGTTTGACCCTGAACAGCTGGGTCAACAATAGCAGCAGCTTCTGGCTCCTCCTTGCCGGTTACCACATTCACCACCGCAGCTACATGATGCAAAGGTGATGTGTAAATTTTTGATGAAAACATGATATTGAATATTTTATGGAATACGTGCGGATTTCATCAAATACATTTAATTTCTGAGTATAAAATTAACTTGGTGTCCAGCGAGGTGGAAATGATTTAAGGTGATTATTTAATTTAATCTCCTTCATCAACTCCTATGAAGCATTTAAATCATTATCACATGTGCAAGAAAATACTTCAATAACCTTAGCAAAACTAGGTAAAATAGCAATTAAATTACTCCTGGTCCTTAGGCACATGTTAGAGATAATAACTAAATTAAGCTTCATAATTTGGGGTAATTAAATAATTAATTAAGCATTTAATTTAAGTCTCTTAAAAAGAATTTGACCTAATTAATTTGTCTCTGATTATGCTCAACTAAATGCACTATTAAAATAGTACATGTCTCAAGGAGTCCAACAAAATTTAGTTTGCAATTTTTCAAGGTCTAGAACTCTAGATATGAATTTTCTAAGTTTAAATAAAATTCGACACTATTTACAAAAATGCCATCCGGGATTTAATTCAAAAATTCGCGCTCTGTGCCACACCGGGGACCACAGGGTTCTGGATCCGCGTGTGGCTATGGCCACACGGGATCCCGAGCCGTGTGGCCCGCCTCGTGGCCTCACCGGCGCATGGCCGGGAGGCGGCGACGCGGCGGCCGAAGCTGCGTCCGCGGCTTGCGCGCGGCCCTGCAAGGGCCCAAGGGGGTGCCGCGCGACACGACGGACTCGACGGAAAGTTCCACGCGGCCGGAGGCTCACCGGAGGGGCGGCGCGACGGGCGACGGCAGCGCGGGGCGGTCCGGCGAGGGCGCTCGTCGCGGAAAGGGGACGGGAGGATGAACGGCTTGGCCGTGAAGCTTCACGGGGGCACGGGCTTCACCGGCACGCCCTTGGTTAGGGATGAGCACGACCGTGGATGGCCGTCGGCGTGGAGGTGGCGGTGGCCGGAGTTTCGCGGCCAGGAAAACAAAGATTCCGGCGACCTCGCGAGACAAAAGAGAGAGGTTAGGGTTTGGGAAGGTGCTCCATCAACGTGCGGACGCACCGGAACAAGAACGGGAGCAGAAGGCTTACCGGAGCGGCGGGATTTGGTCGCGGCGTCCACGGTGGCCGGAGGAGAGCTCGTTGCGGAATTCTTTGAAATTGATTTGGTTTAGCTCGCCATTTTTGGGGATTTTTGGTCGTGGGGCAAGGTGAGGGTGAGGCGGTTCCCGCGGCGTGCTTGGCCCAAGCTGCGGCGGCCGGAGTTGGCGGGGCGGCGAGCTCGCGAGGGCGGCGGCAATGGCGGGTGGGGTGGAGGAGCTCGAGAGAGAGAGAGAAATGGGGAGGGGGGGGGGTTCCGACCGGGAGGGAGCCTCCCCTTTGTCCCTCCGACCAGGTGGGGTCGAGCCAGAGCGCGGGCGCCATGCGGCGCCGGTCGGGCGCGGGCGCGGCCCCGGCTCGCCGACAGGCGGGGCCCACGGCATATTCTCCTCAACATGTTTTCTTTTTCCCGAATTTCCAGTTGTGGTCTGATCCGGATTTGAAAATTCAAATGCAAGGCCTTCCCAAGCTCAAAAATTAAAGGGGAAAATTTTGCTGAAAAGTATAACTCTAGAAAGTGACAAGCACGTTGAGTTTACTCAAAAATACTTTCTAGATTAATTCTGAAAATTCAGAGAAAAGGCTTAAATGCTAAGTTTGTCTGATTTATTTGGGGTATCAAACCTTGATGAAATCCAGCGGGGTTTTGTCCTAGATTTTTCATTTGACATGCACTACAACATATAGTTTTGGTTGACCATACTTGTGTTGTAGAAATTTGAGTTGTAGTTCAACTCAAAGTGTTTTTGAATTTATTCGTTGCCCAAAACACTTTGCATGTCAATGAAACTTCATGGATGGGTTAACCCAGTCCTGAGATTAGTTTTAAAAATGCTAACTCGCAAAATGAGGACACGGAGTGTCACACCTGCGTGCCTGTTGGTTCCTTGTGCATGGCAAGGGCTCCACAACAGGACGTTTTTCATGGCGGTGATTGATGCATCGGCATCGCAAGCGCTCACAATGCATGCTAGAGATAATATAAATGTCTGGGGTCGCTCCACAACCTTCCTCTCATTCTTATCTGCACATGGATCAGCGTGAGGCATATGCTTGTCATGATGTGCTAATCTAACCTGAGAGGCGCGGCAACAATCCTTATCGATTGGCGGCGGCGGCGCCACACGTCCGGCCGCTTGTTAATAAACCATTACGCTTACAACAGGTAGGCAAGATCAGAGATTGCAGGGGTCCGGGTTGTAGTATTGTTGGAAACCACGTATAACCAGTGGCGGAGGGCGGGAAAAATTGAGGTGTGGCGGAGAGATAAAAAATTGCATTTATAAAATTGAATTTATGAAACCAAGCGACAAAAGTGATTTCTGTTGTATAAACAGAGAAGCGGTAGTTATGCTGACCAAACCAAAAGAATATAAAACAAAACACAAAAACACTAGCTCGCTAGCCTAATGTCCCCAAGCATTTGCTAGTTCCTTTGGAAATCTTTCCTTACAATCCTCTGCATGAACCTTGCTCAGTTGCTTGTTGCATATCAATTTGGGGGAATATGAATTGCCCTTGGTGGCTTGGCTTACCTTCACGCACAGATCGCGGCCTTCAGTTTCCCCAAAAGGCTGAAGCACTTACTAGCAAAACACCAAGCAATAATAGACAAATAATACACATTTGACAAGGGCTCGACGTCATCCCTGTGCTCACAAGGGAGTGAATTGCTCGTAGCTCAGTCATGGCAACACACTGTTCAGCAAGAGGGCTAAAGAGTAGGTGTTGCAGACCAAGAAATCAAGGTATGGCAAGTGCCCTACCTTGCTATATTGGGTCCTCCGCCACTGCGTATAACATTGTTTAGTTTGGGCAGGTGCCGCATGGTACAGTTCGACCGTGAGGAATGGATGACGTAATGTACTAAAACTGCTTTTGTTTTTTTTTTGTGAGAAGAAACGTCTTTTGGAGTTTTGATGGTTGATATCCACGGCTATGGTTTATTGGAAATCCAAATCAATGGTCAGATATTTTGCTTTTCTTGGGGGAATTTTCTAGGATTTACTAACGATTAATTTGGAGACCTCAAAAGGAGCCTCTAATTAGTGTATATATATATATATATATAAGATACGCCACAATGTGCTCCCTTTGATTATGTTGCCGCAGGAGATTTTCAGGGTGAGCTGCCTGCTCCATCGTCCCTAGCATCAATTTTTGAATCACGGTCTGCTTGGCCTTGCTGTGTCTGTTCACTTCGATGTGCCATGAACTTCCGGAGCTGCTGCCCAAGCTGTGCCGACGACACCCTAGGGGGATTAATTGTCTCGAGCCACTCATATGATGCTTCACCTCGAGTTTCTGATGCTTCTCATTCGTAATCGATCTCAGCCTATGCTACCTGACCGGCCACCAAATATTGGTCTACAGCTGTCCGTGATTCTTCTCTCCTGGTAGCTCTATACCAACTGAAGAAACCGAGTATTTGTTTCGTGAGGTGGTAGCAACAGAACATGGTGAGCAAAAAAATGGTTAGTTGTTTTCTGCCTTTAACCACTCTTGGCGCTCTACATATTTAGTGCTGGACGAATGGGCGACTGCACCAATTAGTCGTGTATCTTAATTTTTAAGAAATCTTCTAGCCATTATTCTACCACTGGCACGATTTTTATATGGAGACGGTGGGAGAAGAGTTTTAACACAAAGGGAAGTGATAGTGTCTTGGTCTTACAGAGGTCAGAGGCTGGAATATTAATACATATTCCCTTTTCTAGATAACAATAGTGTCTTGGTCTAACGTCATGAATTGAGACAGTAGGCAGTTTAAAGTATCCACATGGTGTGCTGTTCTGCACAATGGTTTGGGTGCCCCGGCAAGAGATTAAATATATACGTAAGGCAGTTGATTGACACTTTATGTCACTCAAAATGGTAACAACAATATCATCGGATCACTATGAATTCTAGACTATTCAAACTCACTAAGAACAATGGTTATTTCTCTTGTAGGCTTTATTTATCCATAGAAATATTTTGTTTTAATATCCTATATTTCTATAAGGGGAAAAATGTTATGGATCTTGGAAATCTATGAACGAGTACTTTCATACATCACATTTGGACAAAGCCTTGGCCACTGATCTACGAGGTCATTCACGTCTCTAAACCCGGGAGCCAAATGAATGCCCCGGTCATTGACATCATTTCCTGAACCATTGAAGAGAGACCAGGATGGCTAAGATGCTGGCTTATAGTGCCGGCCTCGTCACGGTGGAGCTAGATGAATGTATTGATCAGGACCGGGGAGCCTGCTCTCGTTCTATGGAGAAGTCTAGACAGAGTCAGACACTAAAATTGTTGGGTGAGGGAGCACAGAGTCATGATTAACAAGCCCCTCTGATGCTTTCATATTATGTGATGTTTCTACTTAGTATTTAATTTCTAAAACTGTTGCGGCATCATCTATGAGAGATTAGGGAAGAACAACTACCTGCTATGGTAAGCGCAGGTTCTCCCATCCATCAGCAGAGCACGTCTTGAGGGATACCTCACTGGCACCGCAAGAGCCCCTGCAATAGAAATCGTCGAAAGCCTCACGATGATAGCAATGTTGCGCGCGCGCCATCCAACAACCGTCAGGGGAAGCCTCGCTATGACACTCCCTGTCAAGTCTGTACGAAAAGTGACCATACGGCCACTAATTGTTGGTATTGTTATGACCATGATGCTTCCGATGAAAGATATGCAGCGGCAGCAACCAACTCCTATGGGGTTGACAAAATTTGGTACATAGATTCAGGTGCTACGGATCACACGACTGATGCAGAATTTGACAAGCTAACGGTGTGTGACAAACACAACAGCAAAGCTCAAATTCACGTGGCTAGTGGTTCAGGTATGGACAACAGCTATATTGGTCAATCAATTATTCATTCTCCTAGCCGTGATCTATCCCTAAAGAATGTCCTTTATGTTTCTCAAGCTACAAAGAATATTTTTTCTGTTCATCATCTTTCTGGACACGAAGAACGTTCTTCTCAGAGGAAAGTGTCACAATGGACTCCGCTTCCACCTACATCACTTGCTTGGTGGCATGGTCATCTGGGGCATCCCTCTCTTTGGATTGTTCAAAAAGTCATTAGCAGTAATAATCTTCCTTGTTAAGGAGAAAGCCATAGCACAAGATCCAAAGGTCACGGTTTGTTAAACACCTAAATCAAAGGCTAGATGTTTTGCTTTTTTATGAGAATTCTAGGATTTTTCTTCGATTAAGGTGGAGGCCTCAAAAGGAGCTTCCAATTAGTAAATATAATATTACTAGACTGATACTCTTTTTTTCCGTTTTTTCTCCTTAATGATTCATTAAAGTGTTAAGCAAAGAGCTATCATATGATTCTTTAAAAATGAATTCTATTGAAGAAACACTGGAAATTGCTCAACACAAAGAGTTTTTAAACATTGTGCTAGAGTGATACATTTTCTATTTAAGGTACTGTTTGATTTTTTTCTATTTTCTATTCAACTGAAATGGTTGATTGATGCAATTTAATGTTGAGTGGAAATGTAGGGTAGACATTAATATGTTGTTTGTTAAGCCATATATCACGGATGTTGCTAGTAGTCCAACCAGTCATGATTCTTTCTATCCCCATGTATATCCTCAAGTTCTATCACAAAATTTTAATAAATAGGAACTTTTACTAGCCTGGCCTGGCTACTGGTTGTCATTGGAGTGACGTACTGATCTTCTTGCAAAGAAATACAGATGTCTCAGACAAGCAGGTGATATATACGTATAGTTTGGAAGTAGCTCCATTGAAAGACATTTTCTTTGGGATTGGGAGGAATTGGGAACAAGACCTTTACTGCACAGCGGAGTGGCGTTGGGTTCATTGCACTCCAACTTTGTCTATCAGATCTCTTAGGCTTCTCCTTGTCAAGTATCATTACCATGTATGATTAGGATGTTTCTGCTGGATTTCTGTTCGCGTGGCCCAACTAGCTATGCCCAGTGCGTATATTCCTTTCTGTGGGGGACCCAAAACTCTGGTTTTGAGGACAAGACGAGACAGTCAGACACTCAAATGGTTCCGTGAGGGAGCACGGATATGCTTGATGAACATGCTACTCAGATGGTTTCTCATTTTCTGATATTTCTATTAAGTATTTAATTTCTGAAGTACAAAGCAACATTTTTAGTGGAACGAGCTGCCACCAAGACCGCATCCACCTTTATCCTGGATTGGACCTGTGAGACACTAGACAGGGACAACTAATGGAATAGCCAATGGGACCGGCGGGGCAGCAGTCTAGGTCTAGGGTAAAGCATCGCCAACAGCTTCAGGATAGATGTAGTTGGACTCAACGATGCCTGGAATTGCGAGCACGGCGCCACAACTGTCCGTGTTCAAGGCACGTGAAGTAGCTGATGAACGCAAGAAAGTCACTTCTTTAGTCATTCCGTCATGAAACCCTGTCCGCAATCTTGCTAATGCAGCTCGATCTCCTGACATTCAGAACACGTACGGAGGTTGCCTCGGTGCCAGCATTTCGTGCTATTCTTCACCACTAATTTCCAATGCCTCTCATTCGTAAAGTTACAAGATCCCACCCAGGGCTACCCCATCCTACTGTGACACGTTTATTGTTATTCTCACCCATAGCAATTAGCAAGCTACGGAACTAGACAAGTATATATACTAGTAGGTCACTTGGTACAAAGTAGGACTAGGAACAGAAACAACTGTTAATTCTGGAAGATAGTTTTTAACTGCCCCACTTTTATTGCGCGCGATACCACCAGTACTATATTCACGGTATTAAGAATTGAAGGGTCCACAAGAATTCGTGACCCACCACTAACATTGGCAACATTTTCTAGTGTCAAAAAAATGTTCCAGGCCATTATATAAAAATGAATATGAATCACAATCATGAATAACGCCAGCGACTGGGATGTAAATAGCTACAGCATCTGGCATACGTCTCAACAGTGGATCCGTGTTAAAGGTAAAACTAAACCAACTTGCGTGTGCTAAGCTTGTGTTGTATTGGTAGCTGGATCAGAGGGACTTTTTTACGGTGTATAGAATTCAAAAAATTCGAAAAAAATTAGGAAAAATTTTGAATTTTTTTTAAAAATGATCTCCTCATCTTAGAAATTTCACCATGACCTTTTGACCTTGTAGTGTGAAATATTGTAGTGTTGGCATATACGTGTCAAAAGGTCATGGTGAAATTTCTAGGATGAGGAGATCATTTTTTAAAAAAATTCAAATTCTTCCCAATTTTTTTTCGAATTTTTCGAATTCTATACACCGTAAAAAAGTCCCTCTGATTTTTTCGTATATTTTCCTTTTTTCGAATTTTTAAACCCTAAATATGTCTAAATCCAAACCAGGGGCAAAAGAGTCCACTCAGATTTGGTTTTGGGAGGAAAAATAAAAGAAAATAGGTAATGCTATGTGTGTCATCAAAACACCAGTCAAGAGTGCTATTTTAGAGAGTCACCAATTGTGGGTGCTATTCTGGAGTAGCCACTCCTTAGGAGTGCTATTCTGGCAATTAACCCGACTATTTTGTCCACAATTGCTACTCCATCTCCTGACTTTGAGAACACGATGGTCACCTTGGTGCCAACTCCTCTATCGGGACCTGCCGATCATCAGGAAGATAAGGTCCATGTCCAACAAGCCGAAGCAAGCTTTTTGGGTGGTTCTTCATCACTAATTTCTGATGCTTCACATTCGTAAAAGGATCTCACCCAGGGCTACCCCATCTTGCGACATGTACACTACTAGGTCTTCAGTTGTACATCATATTGTTTTTGTCAACCCATAGCAAACAACTAGACAACTATATATAAGTGGCCATCTGGTACAAAGTAGGAACATAAATACAGTTAGCAAAAAGGCCTGTACAGAACAATTTACGACTATATAATTAAAGACATATAACGAAAACCATTAATAAGTGGCTGCAACAATTGATCATTGTGTCCTTACTCCCTAGGCCATTCTTAGTGGATCTTTTATTTGACATTTATTAGGTGACACATCAGCAAATTAGATGACATGACATGCTATTTAATATGAAAGAGGAGAGAAGTAGGATGAAAGGATGGTGACACTCTTTCCAAGTCGATGAAATGAGAATGAAAGATCCATCAAGACTCTTTTCCTTTCATGTGTAAAAAAATGTGAATTTCTATTGGTACACCTATGCAATAATTTAATGTTTCATTCAACCTCTGAAACTGTGAAATGAAAGAGTGCACTGAGAGATACACTTTTGTTTCACAGAGTACGATTAGAAAGCCGCCGTGTCATACTTGGAAAATGTGAAATGAAAGGGTCACTGAGAATGGCCTTAGTCTTTAAAAACTACCCATTATTATAGCACGCAATACCACCAATATTATACTGGTGGTAACACTCACAAGAATTTGTGAGCCACCATGCATTAATATTAGAATTATTTGCTGGTGAAAAAGAAAAGATTCAGACCAATGTCAGTCACAAACAGAAATGTGACCAGCTGCTATGATGTCAATAACTACAACACACTACGGGAGGTCTGACATCAACCGTGTGCCTAGGACGCACGGCAAAGGTCCTTATACCCACGGCAAACTCATTTGCCGTCAGCCACCCACGGCAAAGATGAAATGGCAAACTGCTAGACGGCAAGGCGGCTTTGCCGTGTGCTATTCATCGAGCACACGGCAATGAGTTTACCGAGTGCAAAACGAGCACTCGGCAAACAGTTTCTGAAAAAAATAAAAAAATCACTCGATCGAGGACCACCACCCCGTCGCCGCCCTCACTAGGTCGCACCCTGCCGTGCCGGCGGGCCACTCTAGCCGCCCATATCCACACTGGAGATCCTGCCACCACATACGAGACACACACACACACAGAGAGAGAGAGAGAGAGAAAGAGGTCTTGGTAGCGTGGGCGGCGGCTGGGAATGGACGGGCCTGCTTCGCAGTGCTGGATTCCATCGCTGCTGGGTCGGAGCAGCTGGTGTAGGAGGGAGAAGCCAGATTCCACCGCCGGGCCGGAGGAGCTAGGTCGGAGCAGCCAGATCTCAACCCATCGTGCCTCGCCCCGTCATGTGTTGCTCCTCACCGCCGTGCCTCGACCATCGCCTCGCCTCACCTCGCCACGCGTTGCCCTAGCTGCCGCGCCCCAACCATCGCTGCACTACCCGCTGCTCTTCGCCGCTGCGACCCGACCATCGCCGTGCCGCACCGCGCCTCGCCCCACCACGCATCGCTCCTCCCCTGATGTCCGCCACCGCTCCTCGCCTTAGGAGGTGAAGGGCGAGCGGAGGGGGAGGAGTGGGGAGGCCGGGGAGGGAGGCCAGCTGGAGCTAGAGAGAGAGAGAGAGAGAGAGAGAGAGAGAGAGAGAGAGAGAGAGAAGATGAACTCGAGCGAGAGAGACGGATTGGGGAGGGAGGCCGACAGCAGAGAGACGAGCTGCAGCAGATAAGGCTGGAGCGGACGGGTAAAGAGTGTTTGCCGTCTGCAACGGTTTTGGCACACGACAAAGATGGTTTGTCGTGTGCATTAGTTTTTTGGCACACGGGAAAGATTTTGCCGTATGTTTTTTTCAGACACACAACAAACTATTTTGTGTCGTGTGTCTGAGAAAATACACACGGCAAAGAATATAACATTCGGCAAAGATTGATTTTCCCGTAGTGACAGTTGTCCATATTAGAATAGAACTAATGGTTACCAGTTTTGTGCATGTCCAGGTTCCGTCGGTTGAGTGTCATCGATTGGAACGCACGCACACGTGCGTGGGTGTGTGTGTGTGTGTGTTTTCTTGCATGTGTAGATTAGAATGCAGGTTGGCGCGTTACTTGCATGTGTTTTAGTCCAAGGCACGTGTGTATGGCGCCTATTTGAATATTGATGGGAGAGAATAGTAAACACGGTCTGATTTTCATTATTACCAAAGGAGGAAACACTTCAGCATTTGTTTCTAAGATGTCTTTTGCAAGAAAATGTTGGCAAATAATAGGCATAACCTATCCTAGGACAATACAGCCAATGGCTGCCTTTGTCACCTTCAGAAGAAAGTTAATGTGTCTTTTGCAATGGAAATCATAATTCTTATGATGTGGAGCATATGGACAGTCAGAAATGATTGGATTTTTGAAATAATAGATCCAACTGTGCAAAGATGCAAAGAAAAATTCATAAAGGAATTTACACTCTTGCTGCGTAGAACAAAGAATGTATAGTTACTCCCCAGAGATCAAAATCAATGGCTACAAAACTTGCTTTAGTTTTGTTTTTTGCTCTTGTTAGTTTTTAGTGTTGTTCTTCTTTCTTTCTCTCTCAATGTAACTTATTTACTCTTTAATATCAATAAAATCTTCCTGTAGGGCTTTGGCCCTCCAGTTTACTAAAAAAAATGAGGTCCGTAGAGAGAGAGAGATCCATTCGGTAGTTCGATATGTTACCAATCCAGCCCGGCCAGTATTTGCTCGGCTCAAGAATCAAAAACAAGATTGTAGGCATATAATAATCAAGAAAATTGACCAATAACAACAGAAAGAAAGAAACTTTGAGTGAAATAAATCATTGGAAATTTAGCATAGGCAGAAATATCATCTATAAAAAAATTCATACGAAATAAAAAAAAACTAACCTAATAACTATCTTAAATATACGAAGCATCTGTTGTCGTGTATCTTGATACAAGCAAACACCAATGTGGCATGCTTACGTTTTACCGAACCCTCTGTATCTTCTCAAATACTTCTACCATCATCTCGGGGCAAGTTTCCTTGAGATTCTTATAACCTTGGGTCTCCACCACTGCGGCCATCACGTTTGGACAGGTGAGATATTTGAGGCAAATATCCTTGAGGTTATCGCAGTTATTCTGGCATGCCAGAGCCAATGTAGCTGCCACGTTCTCCACATCAAGGTTCTCGCAAAGGAAGTTTTGACAAATGAGCTTGAGCCTGTCGACGGCATACCGGTCTGCAGCCACAAGTAAGTGCCGGATCATTTCACCTTTAGCATCTCCGTAATGTGACTCTAAATCAGGCAAGGCATCAGTATACAGGAAACGCAGAAGGACCCTAAACACATCCGGCAGCATGTCTTTAATTGTTATTATCCCATGTGGAGTCCCCTCCCGCATCGGCCCGAAAAGCTCCGCCCGGAAAACCGGCGACCGCAGGGCGAGCACGGCTCTGTGTGCCGTCAATGTTTCTCCTCCGACGCCAAAAGTGACGTCTCTGCCTTCCTCGGCTTCCAACAACAGCTTGCCAAGGTTGGGCACGACATCCGACGGCAGAACCTCGATACTGTTCTGGATTTCAGCAGTAGCTATCTGTGGTACGCTTAGGATGGAGACAGCACATTCGATTCTGAGATTGTCATTCACAAGATAACGTGCCTCGAGCTCGCTCCTCTTCATGAACTTGCTCGTCTGTGGGGCAAACGCGCGGGGTCGATCCGACTGAAACGTCCACTGCCCTATCTTTTGCACCGAGGTCCACCGCCCGGAGGTCCCGTCGCGGAGGCTCAGGACACAGGACGCTGTCACCGTCGTAAATAGGCCCTTGAGCTCGAGGAAAACAGAGATGTAATCGTCCTCACAGCGGCTCCCGTTGGGGTAGAAGTGGATGCACCAGATGTACCCGCCGACTATGAAGTCGCCGGAACTGATGAAGTTCCGGCTCGCTACCCTCACCCTCAGCTTGCTGTAGCCGATGATCTCGAATACTTTGGTCCCATGGTCCATAGCCTGGGTGCACGTTAACACCATCTTCGTAGTTGGAACGAAGGAAGGCATATCGAATACCAAGTGGAGCGAAGGAGGAATCAACAAGATCGCGGGCTAGACTTCTTATGGAGGAAAAGAAGCAGCAAATCGGAATCGGATCAGGCGGTGTGGATAGAAATATATTAGACTTGGTGTATAAGTCCAGGTCGATCAGAGCTCTGCGTGCGTGATAAAGATTATCTATCTATCTACTAGCTAGGCTAAATTAATCATGGAAGAGCGAAGAATACGTGCAAACGAACAAGGAAAGTGAACTATGTATACGCACCGACAAAAGTACTATCCTGATTCGGTTTAACATGCTGCAAACAAACTTGTTATCGGATTATCTTAGCACGAGCTCATACGGTCAAACAATTAATTGGTGACATGATATATTTTGCTTGCCATATACTGTTAATTTCAAACATGGTAGACACTACGTGGCCTCCCCATCGACCCCATCACCAAGACGTTATCCAGACATGAACGTGAATCTCTAGGGCCTTTTCTCCACCTCCCTCTCGCCTTGTTTCACCAGCACGACATTGTCGAACTCCTGAAAAGGTTTTCTGGTTGTCTACGTCGACTCGAACCCATCGAAACGTGTACATACCGCTATGGGGAAAACTGTAGTTTCTCGAGTGCCTGACGCACTCGGCAAACCCTTTGTCGAGTGTCACGCTCGGCAAAGGGCCGTCGGCATACCTTCTATCGATAAAAGGTTGTTTGTCGAGTGTACTCCATCATGCACTCGGCACAACATTTGTCTAGGGCCAAAAAAAACACTAGGCAACATTTTTTGGTAACAATAAAAAAAATACCGAGTCGCCGCCGGGTTGGTGCCCATCGCCGGAGACAACGCCGCCACCGCGGCCCTCACCGGAGCCAACACTTTCGTGTCCCTTGCCAGAGCTGCTGCTGTCGTCGTGCCTGTCCGAGCCACTGTCATCGCGCCCGCTAGAGCCGCTGTCATTGTGCCCACCGGAGACAGTGCCGCCTCGTCCGCGCCGCCGGGTCAGCCATGGCTGCGATCACCGCCCTCCGTGTTGGCTGGGGCCGCGCCGTGCCGCACGGCGCCCTGCTGCTCCGCCGTCGGTTCTCTGCTGTGCCTCCCTCCCTGCTGGTTGTTGCTGCGCACTGCCCCATGACGAGAAAAGGATTAGAGAGAGAGAGAGAGACAAAGGGAGGAATCTAGAGGAGATTTTTAGACCAGTCGGAGGCTATCATTTTGTATTGTTGGATCGGTGATGTGGCAGGTTTGCCGAGTGTCAAGAAAAAACACTCGGTAAAGAGCTCTTTGCCGAGTGTCTTTTCTTGACACTCCGAAAAAATATTATGGAATACTTCAAAAAAAAAATTAAAAATTGAAAATAAATTATAGAAATTAATAAAAATTTTACATAACACTATTTATATGATATATTACCCATACAAACTGATATGAAGTCAAAATAAATTTTTTTCATCAATGTGAGTCCAAACTTTAATGATTCACTCTCAAGTCCAAGGTTCTTATTCTGTGATTCTCCATTTTGTAAGCAATATACATTATAACTGTTGCAAAAACTTATCCACTTTTTAGTGTACCTTCCATGTATCACAGAATAATATCATAGCAAATCTGGTGAGATTCAAACTTTATTTGATATCTTTTAGAATTTAAGAATCATTCTAACACATGTAATGGTCATAATTTCTTAAACAAGTATTTTGAATTTCTTTTTCTTTCATGGGAAAGATCCTAAATTGGCTAAATAACATGAATATAATTTTTATATTCATTTTATTTTATTATTTGAATCACTTGTAGTTCAACATTTGACTTTATTCAAAAAATTGCTTGAAATATAATTAATTAACTAAATATACCACACAAAGACAAAAAAAATACCAAATATTATCATGGAGTAACACGTGTTGTATGTTGAGAGTAGAAAAAGTTTTGAAACTAGAACAGAAAAAAATATTCTTTTGCCGAGTGTTAAAAAATGCACTCGACAAACCCTCACCTTTGCCAAGTGTCGAAAATAATACACAAAGCGATCCACAAATAAAGTTCACCTGCTTAAAGCGTGCCAGACCTTCCAATGAAAAGTCGCAAATGATTAAAAAAAATTTGTTATGCATAGGATGTTAAAAATAAAATATATATCTTGAAATGCTATAAAAACACACCGTAGTTAGACCGGATAAAACGCAAGCAATCGACAAAATAATAATATAAAGAAAGGATGAAAATTTGATACGAAGTAACAACGTATATTTTTATGGAGCAGAAATAGCAAATGAACGATTCATATATATAATCATTCATCCATCAGAAATAATATAGTTATTCAGCAGCTTTTTCGAAAAATGATTGTTAGCCTATCCTAATGCAAACACTAGCTGACAAAATCATTATTTGGGAGGAGCTGCTTGTGCTTTTTCGAACCTAATTTATTTTTGTCATGAGTAGTACATCCTTTGAATTGTAGCCCCATATATAAGGGAGCATATATGTGTCACATGTGTATGCAAATAGGAAAATGACTCGATATTAAAGACACCTATATAGCCTTCACAGTTCTGTCTTTTCAAATATATCTGACAGCTCCTATGGGCAGGATGCCTTGAGAGTCTTATCACCTTGGGTCGCAACCACGACATCCATCACATTTGGGCCGGAAGTGAACTGAAGACAGAACTCCTTGAGCTCGTGGCAGTTATGCTGATGAGCCAAAGCCAATGTAGTCGAAACAGTTTCCACATTGAGATTCTTGCAAAGGATGCCCTCACACACCGACTTCGAGTGTGACAGACCCGTCTCACGAAGAGTCGTTTCCGTCACCAGGATCATCATGGGTGGCATCACGCGCTGTGATACCCGATATTACAACATACAAACATAAGCATAGCACAATGAATATAAGTACAAGTCTCTTACATTCATCCTAGTACAAATGTACATCGAGTCTCGAAAGCATCGAAGCTAATAAGTTTGGAAAACAACTAAACAGCGGAAGCATAAAGATACAATCGCTCTCTCGACGATACATCACGGCATCCAGCAGAGACAGATGTTCCTGCCCTAGAACATCTTACCGGCACTTCAACTTCTCTATTCATCCGGGCCGCACCACTCCCAAGTGTAGTGGCCGTCACCCGGGGTCTCCTCCTGCCGGACGTCGTCGCCGACGTCGAGATCTTGTCCCATGGGGTCCTCTCGAAAACCACGTAGAGCAAAGCCCTGAGCAACTAGAGCTCAGCAAGACCGACCCGTCAAAGTGGCCATCTACAGCCGACTCCTAGGCATGCAAAGGCCAGGGGAATAGGATACATTTAAGCACTAAGCTGGCCTACAAGTGCATCCTTACTTTCAACTTTTAGCAGTTTAATTGAGTTGCTCGAAAGAATAAATTTAATTTGCACTAAGCTACTGCATTACATGTTTCCAAACAAGTAATTAAGCAATACAGCAAATTAATCACAATCATCATCATCAATGTTCCTCTTCTTACTACGTTCCGGCGCAGGGACAAGTGGAACTCGTTACTCGTGAGGGGCAGCGATTCGAATCGATTTACATCCTGCGGGAGAAACCTGACTGCACGTCACATACGCGCTTCCCGAAGCCGCATGAGACAACCTTTCCCAACCGGAACTGTAGTGTTAGTCGGGCCTAGCTCCCCGAGAAGGGTCCCCCACGCGATGCCGTCCCGGACGTCATCCATGAGTAGAGTGCTCCCTTCTCTCCTCCCAAATTCCTGCCAAGTAACCAAGGGAGTAGGGTATCTCTCTAACATACAGCCACCATCGGTACGTCGGTTTACTGGGCCCATTAACTCCAGCATGCAAGCAGTACGTTCAAACTTAATCCACATGGGCCGGACACGACGCGGTCCTTGTGTGCACGAGACGGGGCTACAACCTTGAAGACTCTTTCAGTCCTTCACTTTCCACCTAGTTGCCCGTCCGGCCTCCAATTTCCATTCTCTTCTCAATACTTAGCATCGTGTCCAAAAGTGGAAGTCCTATCTACGAGTGGTCTCCGTACCACTCGACGGATCATCGCCCTATTTAAGCAAGCATCTAGCGTAGGGTGATCGAATCGGGATAAACAGGATCCTACTGCATGCTAGGGTTTTCATCACAACTCTTGTAGACCTAATGCACAATACAGACCTACAAGCATAGTGATGAAAATAAAAATATTTAAATTAAAAGGTTGTGCACCGGGGCTTGCCTTGAGTTTGACTCTGAACAGCTGGGTCAACAATAGCAACAGCTTACGGCACCTCCTCGCCGGTTACCACGTTCACCACCGTAGCTACATGATGCAAAGGTGATGTGTAAATTTTTGATGAAAACATGATATTGAATATTTTACGGAATACGTGCGGATTTCATCAAATACATTTAATTCATGAGTATAAATTAACGTGGTGTCCAGTAGGGTGAAAATGATTTAAGGTGATTATCTATTTTATCTCCTTCATCAACTCCCATGAAGCATTTAAATCATTATCACATGTGCAAGAAATTAATCCATTAATCCTAGCAAAACTAGGTAAAATAGCAATTAAGTTGCTCCTGGTCCTTAGGCACATGATATAGATAATAATCAACTTAAGCTTCATAATTTGGGGCTATTCATTAATTAACTAAGCATTTAATTAAAATCCCTTAAAAAGAAATTTGACCTAAATAATTTGCTCCTGAAAATGCCAATTGAATGCACCATAAAATAGTACATGTCCCCAGGAGTCCAACAAAATTTAGTTTGCAATTTTTGGAGGTCTAGAACTCTAGATATGAATTTTCTAAGTTTAATTGAATTTCGGAACTATTTACGAAAATGCCATTCGAGATTTAAATTTAAATCTCCGCGCTCTGTGCCACACCGAGGACCACAGGGTTCTGGATCAGCGTGTGGCTGTGGCCACACGGGATCCGGGCCGTGTGGCCCGCCTCGTGGCCTCGCCGGCGCGCGGCCGGGAGGCGGCGGCGCGGTGGCCGGAACGACGCCGGTGCGTCGCGCGCGGCCCGGCAAGGGCTCGAGGAGTACCGCGCGACGAGGCGAGCTCAGCGAGTGCCCCACTTGGCCGGAGGCTCACCGGAGGGGCGGCGTGACGGCGGGTGGCGGAGGGAAGTGGTCCGGCGGGGGTGCTCGTCGCGGAGGGGGCACGGAAGGAGGGACGTCTTGGCCGTGGAGCTTCCCTGGAACACGGGCTTCCCGGCACGTCCTTGGTTGGGGATGAGCTCGACCGTGGCTGGCCGTTGACGTGAGGGTGGCGGCGGCCGGAGTTCCGCGGCCGGGAAAAATGGTGATTCCGGCGACCTAGGGAGGCAAAGGAGGGAGCTTAGGGTTTGAGGGGATGCTCCGTCAACGTGCGCACGCACCGGCGCAAGAACGGAGAAGAAAAGCTCACCGGAGGGGGCGGATTTGACCGCGACGGCGGTGATGGCCGGGGTGAAGCTCTTCGCGGAATTTCTCGAAATGGGCCGGTTTTTACTCCACCATTTTTGGGGGTTTTTGGCGTGGAGTAGGTTGGGGGTGGGGCGGAGCTTGGGGTGTGCTCGGCCCGAGCTTCGGCGGCCGGAGTTGGCGGCGCGTGTGACATCCCCTCCGGGATACCCGGGAATCGGAACGAGAGGAACACTCGTCGAAGCGAGTTACAACGAAACATCATCTCATACAAGTCAGAATATATACATCATGGTATAATACAACCTGGTTTTCAAAATACAAACATTCGTGCAACGGAAAGATAACATTATTGGAATTTAACATCCTACAAGTATTTAGCGGAAGCTTGTCTATAATACAACTCGAAAGATTTCACAAAACGTCGTGATGCACCGAGCCCTTCGTACATCACGGTCCTCTCTCATCAAGGTGTGGGAATACGTTCCCACTGCAGGGAACCTCCCTCCGGACATTGCTCCTCCTCGGGAAAACTGCCGTACAAGTCGTGATAACACGACTCATTCCCTGTAAGGTAACGAACAAACCTTGAGTATTCTAATACTCAGCAAGACCGACCCGTCAACATGGCACGCTAAGGCCGACGCCTAGTATGCCAAGGCTTTCCGGCTGTGGGGTTTACTCCTTTGCGAAAAACAGCATTAAAGGGTGGGTCCTTACTTTCGAGTATTTTAGCTCGGTATTAAGTTCGTTAGCCTTGAGGTTTGCAACCTATCACTATTGCAACCAAGTTTGCAAGACAAGATAATACAGATCATTTATCCTTTCAACCCTCAACTTCGTCTTCCAGTATTTACTACGATGTGACGAGCTAAACAAGCGGTACTCATTACTGCGAGGGACAGCGATTCAAATCGATTTATACCAGTCGGCAAACCCGACTACACGACGTATACGCATCCCACCGATCGTATACGACAACCTTTCCCGCTAGCACCGACAGCAGACTAGCCATTTCCAAACTCCCCGGAAGTATGGCGACTCCACGACTATCCTCGTGGTCGACCCATCTCCCTCCCGTGAGACTATCCTCTCACCGACGACCGATAAAAGAGAGCCGGCTACGCTACATCTCTCGGGGCGATAGGGTACATCAGCTTGCTGGGCCCATGATACCAGCATGTAGTGCGGTACGTTCAAACTTGTTCAACTAAGCCGACAACGGTACGGTCCTTGACCGACACGGACGGGGCTACCACCTTGCAAGACCTCCTCTTCGTCTTGCCCTTTCTCCTACGGGGCCCGTCCGGTCTCGGCTTCATTAACACTCTCATCCCATCATCTTTAGTGTCAACACATAAACGCTTAAAGCCTCCATGCTTTAAGTGCCCTAACCAACTACCGTTGCCACTATGAATTAAGCTTAGCCTCTATCGAGCTACCTATACCGAGTATAGAACAAACGGACGGAAACCTCCCATAATGCATCTAGGGTGTCAACCAAACCCTAACACCTAATGCACAAGCATAACCGTACTATGTGATAAAATAAAATATTTAAAAACATAGGTAGGATGCACCGGGGCTTGCCTTGAGTTTGTTCGAAGTTAATCTCCTCGGCGGCTGGGTCGATTTCGAGATTCCCGGCTCCTGACTCGCCCTAGGGTGGAACCTCGATCACTTCGTAACCTAGTCGACCAGACAACGCATCGCGAATCACGATCATGTGTGCATGAATGCATATGATGAGAGGATGCAAAGGTTCATGAATTAAGCCTTGCATTAACATAATGATTAACGTTTAATTACCTTGGTTGATTAATGAGTTAAAGATAAGTCTACTTATTAAACGAGTAATTAACAATTACTTAAGCTGATTAACGAGTGTTTAATTAAGATCAACATTAATTAATGTTGTTTCCTTAATTACTTAATTAAGGTTACTACTTACTTAAGTTTAATAATTACTGAATTATTCTGATTTATTAAGCAGTAATTAACTAATTACTTTAAGTGACTAAAGATGAATAGATTAGGATTACATAAAATAACATTGTTTAAATTAAATTTTGGAAAAATAAATTTTATTATTAATTTCGTCTACAGTATCTCCTTTATTAAATAAAATCATTTTTCATAATTAAACATTTTATTTACATAAAATAATAGCCTTTCTTCAATTAAAGAAAGTAATTAATTATCAATTAATAATAGCCTTTTACCAACGGACTCTACGCTACACGGCGAACCTACTGGAGCCAACGCGAGCACATGAGCTCCACCGGAAAGGCGCCGGCGGCGAGGTGCGGCTCCACCGAACGTTCGGCGATGTCGCACGCGGCCCACGGTGCACGGAATCCCCCGCCGCTTCTTCCTATAGCATCACGGAAACAAGGACTACACCGGCGCCAACACGGTTGACGCGATGGGTGGCCGGAACAGGGCTCGCATCGGAGGCCCGCGGGGAACCGGCGGTCGGACTCGGGGAAAAACCGGATTCCGGCCACCGTGGTTGACAAATGAAACCAAAAGATAGCCGAGAGACTAGAGAGTAGTATTGCGCACATCGTGGAAGAAGAAAGGAGGATGATAACGCACCGGAGCGGGAGAAATTTGGAGCGGCGGCCGGACACGTCGGAGGTCGCCGCTCGGGGAGGACGGCTTTGCTCTTCGGTGTAGGGCAGCTCGTCGGGAACGGAGGCTACGTGCAGTTCCAGCACGAGCGTGCGGAGTGGCTGGTGGTGGGGGCTCGCCGGAAGGTGGCCGGAGGCGGCCGGGCGGGGTGGAGGACAGGGCGCGGCCCGAGCGGAAGGAAGCCGAGGGAAATGGATGAGCTCGGGCCGGGTTTTTATCCACCTCGCAGGTCGGTCGGAGCGAGCCGCCGGGCAGCTGCGTGGAGACGAGCTCCTGCGTGGCACTGCGGCCGGAGGGCGCGCGGCCGGAGCCGGCCAGCGCGGCTCTGCGAGTCGGCGCGAGAGAGAGAGAAGAGAGAAGAGAGAGAATGACACAGGGGTCCCTGGCATTTTTACATAAAACCGCCTCGGGTTTACGGCTAAATAAAAAAAATAGGCTTCCGGGGCTCCAAAAATTCCGTGAAAATTCAGGGGTGTTCTTGAGAATATTTTAGACACTTTTCCTGTTAAGTCCAGGTAGAAATTCCAAATCATTTTTGAAATAAAAATTTCATAGCTAAATTCATGAGTAGGTTTTTGTTTATTTCTTGTAAATGTTTTCATAAATCAAAATAGTTTCGGGATAGGTTCATAAATCCTTGTTTATAGCATTTGAGCCAAAGAAAATGCTAAGCATGAATTCTCTTCTTATTTTATGTCTTTTTAGCACTTACTCTATTCTTTAGGTAATTGATATTTTATGTGCTTTAATTAACACTAATTGCTTAATGATTTTATAACAAAATATGATGACATGCTCATGAATGCCATGAAATGCATTTTATTGCTGTGAGTTGTTACAGCCCTCCCTCCTTACAGGAATCTCGTCCCGAGATTCACGATCGAACGGCTAAGCGATAGTGCTACGGAACTCGGGGTAGTTGGATCGAAGAAACTCCTCTTGCTCCCAGGTAGCTTCAGCTTCCGAGTGGTTACTCCGCTGAATCTTGTAGAATTTAATGGTCCTACGTCGAGTCACTCGATCCTTGGTGTCGAGAACTTTGACCGGATGTTCGTCATAAGTCAAGTCCGGTTGTAGTTGTTCCACCTCGATTGTCGGTATATCCCCGGGTGGTTTTAAGCATTTCTTCGGTTGAGACACATGAAAGATGTTGTGGATGCCTGCCAAGTGTGTTGGCAACTCCAAACGATAGGCCACGGCTCCACATCTTTCGAGTATTGGAAAAGGTCCGATGTATCGTGGTGCTAACTTTCCCTTGATTCCAAACCTTTGAACACCTTTGGTAGGGGATACTCGAAGATAGACTCGATCTCCAACCTGAAATACCAACTTTCGACGTCTCTTGTCGGTATAACCGATCCGTCGAGACTTAGCCCTCTTGAGATTCTGTTGGATTAGACGGACTTGTTCCTCTGCATCCTTGACTAGGTCTGGCCCGAAGATCACTCTTTCTCCGCTTTCGAGACCAATTCAAGGGCGTACGACAACTACGTCCATATAGCGCTTGGAACGGGGACATTCCGGCACTCTCTTGATAGCTGTTATTGTAGGAGAATTCTGCCAAAGGTAAACACTTCTCCCGAGTCTTTACCATAGGTCAAGACACATGCTCGAAGCATATCCTCAAGATATTGATTGATCCTTTACGTCCGTCCATCCGTTTGAGGATGATATGCTTGAGCTTCGTATCAATTTGGTCCCCAAAGATTCTTGCAATTGTTCACAGAATCTGGAGACAAATTGTGTTCCTCGGTCTGATATAATGGTCTTCGGCACTCCATGCAAACGAGAGAATTCGAGCAATGTAGAGTTCTGCATACTTCTCGGTAGTGTATCGAGTGTGTACCGGTATGAAATGAGCGAGACTTCGTCAACTCTGTCCACAATGACCTAGATTGAGTCATGCTTTCGTGGACTTAGTGGTAATCCAACGATGAAATCCATGCTGATGTCTTCCCACTTCCATTCGGGAATACTTAAAGGTTGTAAGGGTCCTGCTTGTTTTAAGTGCTCCGCTTTAACCCGTCGACGGACATCACATTCATTGACATACTTGGCTATTTCTCGCTTCATACGTGTCCACCAAAATCTTTGCTTTAGGTCTTGATACATCTTGTTGGTTCCGGGATGAATAGAATACTTGGACATGTGAGCCTCATCCATGATTTTCTTGCGAAGGGACTGGTCCTTGGGTACAACCAATCGATTCCGGAACCAAATAACTCCCTCGCTATCTTCTCGGAAACACTTGATTTCGCCTTCCTTGAGTCGTCTTCTTATATGTCCCATACCAACACTCTTCTGCTGAGCTGCTATCACTTCCTCACGCAAGGTAGGGATAAGAGCCAAATTTGTTAATGCTCCATACGGAATAATCCGGAAATTTGGCTCATCATTCTTGGGTGAGGGTGCTTGAATCACGAATCGAGCCATAAGGTTATTGCAATGAACCTTGCGACTTAAAGCATCGGCTACCACGTTTGCTTTGCCGGGTTGATAGTGAATCTCCAGCTCATAATCTTTGATTAACTCCAGCCATCTTCGTTGGCGCATGTTCGAGATCAGCTTGAGTGAAGATGTACTTGAGACTCTTATGGTCCGTATATAGGTGTACTAAGTTGCCCAAAAGGTAATGTCTCCAGCTCTTCAATGCAAGTACCACTCGTTGCTAGCTCCGGATCATGGGTAGGATAGTGTTCTTCATGACGCCTTAATTGTCGAGATGCATAAGCAATCACTCGTCCTTCTTGCATTAGAACACACCCAAGTCCCGTTCTCGATGCATCACAGTACACATCAAAAGGTTTCGTCGGATCCGGCTGAGCAAGTACTGGAGCTGTGGTGAGCAATTTCCTCAAGGTCCGGAAAGCTTCTTCACACTCTTGACTCCATACATACTTCTTATCCTTTTCCAATAGTTTGGTCATTGGCTTGGCGATCTTCGAGAAGTTAGGAATAAACCTTCCGTAATAACCAGCCAATCCTAAGAAGCTTCGAATTTGCGAAACCGACTTCGGCGGCTTCCAATCCATTACTTCCTTAACTTTGCCGGGATCAACCGCCACTCCTTCGGCTGATATCACATGACCTAAGAACGGTACTTCCTTCAGCCAAAACTCACACTTGCTGAACTTAGCATAAAGCTGATGATCCCTTAGTCGTTGTAACACCACTCGTAAGTGATTAGCATGTTCCTCTTCGACTTAGAGTAGACCAGGATGTCGTCAATGAACACTACGACAAACTTGTCCAGCTCCGGCATGAATACAGAATTCATGAGGTACATGAAGTGTGCTGGGGCATTAGTCAATCCAAAAGACATCACCGAGATACTCATAAAGTCCATACCAGTGGAAAATGCGAGTCTTCGGTATATCTTCGGTTCTCATCTTAATCGATGATATCCTGAGCGAAGATCTATCTTGGAGAAGACTTTAGCTCCCATTAGTTGATCAAATAAGATATCAATCCGTGGAAGAGGGTACTTGTTCTTGATAGTAACGGCATTCAAAGGCCTATAATCCACACATAGCCTTAATGTCTCATCTTTCTTCTTTACAAACAAGGCGGGGCATCCCCATGGTGATGAACTTGGACGTATGTATCCTTTGTCCAACAATTCCTTTAGTTGTACTTTCAATTCTGCCAGCTCATTGGGTGGCATTCGATACGGCCTTCTTGATATTGGTGCGGTTCCAGGCTGTAACTCTATCTTAAACTCTACCGCTCGGTCCGGCGGTAGTCCTGGCAAGTCGTCCGGAAAAACATCCGGATACTCACGGACTATAGGTATATCCTCCAGACTTTTACCCACAACCTTATTGACCATTGGCAGCATAGCTTGAGGAAAAGTTAAGAGCAAGCAATCTCGACCATGAACAGGAGAGTTCGGATATACGGCTCGAGATGCTATATCCAATACTGCCTTATGGAAATCCATCCATTGCATGCCAATAATTGCATCTAACCCTTGCCCATCCAGGATGATTAATGAAGTAGGATAAACCTTGTTACCCAATCTTAATGGCATGTTGGTAGCCTGCTTCCTCGGTAAGAATTTTACCCCTAGGTGTTGAGATAATATGTGTCCATGTGCAACTTAGATGGTATGATATGATGCTTAGCAACATATGACTTGGCTGATGAAATTATGCGTAGCTCCCGAATCAAATAAAACCATAGCAGGATGATCAGCGATAGAAAACATACTCGCTAGAATTTGTCCTCCTTCGGGTAGCTCCTCGGCCGTAGTAAAGTTGGCACGGCCGGTCTTCACTTGTGTATTCTTGGCTGGTGCCCTCTGCTGGGTTCTGCGGCTGCCCTTGAGGTCGGGTGCATATGGTGCCTTACGGGGATATGGGCAACTGCGGTAGTAATGTCCTGAACGGCCACAATTGAAACATGGCGGTCCATTCTGCTGTGGTGCTTCGACCCATTGGTCGGGGATTCTGGATATTCTGTTGCTGATAGGGCGGTCGGTACTGATTCGGCCGCTGTTGCTGTGGTTGCTGGGGTAATTGATTCTGTCGGTAGAAATTGGGACGAGAGGGGGTATGCTGATAACGCTGACCCGAGGGTGCGGTGTAAACCAGCCTGTACTTGGATGGTCCCCCACTTCCTTGTCCCGTAGCCGGCCTCTTCTTGTTCTTCTCCGTCCGATGAAGACGGATAGAGTCTTCTAGTGCAATAGCGTCACTCACAAAGTCGGTGAAGCTGTCGGTCTTGTTTAACACCAAGCGGGACCGTAACTTAGTACTCATTCCCTCCTTGAACAGGTTCTTCTTCTTGGCATCGGTGTCTACATGTTCGGGAGCATACTTGGGCAAGGCGATTAAATACCTTGGAGTAGGTATGCACATTCATGTCGCCTTGCTTCAGGGATAAGAATTCCTTCCGCTTCGATTCATCAAGCCTTCGGGAATATGATGCTCTCGGAAGGCTTTAGTGAACTCTGCCCATGTAACTTGATGTCCTGCAGGAAACATGGCTTTGTAGTTGGCCCACCAAGCTCCAGCAAACCCTTGCAACTGCTGGGAAGCGAAGAGGGTCTTCCGATGATCCGTGCACGGGAACAATTCCAGCTTTGACTCGATGGTGCGAAGCCAATGATCAGCTTCCAAAGGTTCCCCTGCATCCGAGAAAGTCGGAGGGCGAACCGATAAGAAATCCGAGAAGGTCACCCTTTCTTCCGGTGCATTACGGCCTTGATGACGTTCCTGTGGAGCCGTGTTGCGAACCAATTGCTCCAATAATTCCCGCTGCTCCGCGCGAGAATCCAGATCTGCTGCAATGGCTTGAGCCGGTGTCGGGGTGGTGGTGGTGTTCCCGACCCGCGTTGAGAACTCTCGGGCTCATCGCGTCTCCTTCTCCCAACCATTCTGTCCAACGCAAAGTTACGTTAGACATCTTCATTCCAACATAATAACGGGGAAACAGGAATACGTAGATGAGAACTCCAATCTGATGCATCAATCCCTCTTTATTAAAGCACCACCAGTTCAAAAACAC
Source organism: Chloris gayana (assembly GCA_031894775.1). NCBI lineage: Eukaryota > Viridiplantae > Streptophyta > Magnoliopsida > Poales > Poaceae > Chloris > Chloris gayana. The sequence continues at coordinate 355,776 of JAUNZO010001003.1, read as the reverse complement.
ATGTTTATACATCCACGTTACAACGATTTCTATGATACACTCATGCGTGATTACATCACGCCCGTTATTTAACTAGCGCCTAAGGTACATACTAGTTTCCTCCTTCGCCATTAATTCGCACTCTAGTACTCTTCACGAAGCTTGGAGATCACTTCCTGGCTCGCAGAACTACCCGTCTCGGATGCTGCATCCTCTAGTCGTGGAATCTCCGTGAAGTCTATGACGGAATCCACATCCATTATCTCTTCAGGATCCTCCTCTTCTTCTTCGGATTCAGCCTCCATCGGAATCTCCTGCGCTACTGGCTCACCTCCCGGAGGTTGTTGTCCTATTGCTTCATTCATGATGGCGTTGTGTGCTTGCAATAGATCTTGCTCTAACCGAGTGATCAATGCATGAGCATTTGCCAACTGCTGATCCTTAAATTGAATCTGCTGCTCCCTGTTTAGCAATTGCGCCTCCCTAATTGCTAATAACTCCTCCTTTTCCTGCAGCTGTCGCTCCAGCCGACTACACGAACATCTTCCCTTGATCCTCTTACTTCACTCACACCCGTACGTGTGCTGTCCATCTCTGTGAAGAAGTAAGAGCATCGGATACAAGTAGAAACTACTCCTAATATTTCAACACATTTGTTCATTCTAGCAACTGCATATTTATATATATAGATAGTAGCACTATTTCCTTCCCACTTGTTATTTTTGGTACAACTCAACCCCACTTCGCGTACACTCCCAACTGCCCAACCTCCGCTAATACCCTATATACATCTGACCTATGTCAGCAAAATGTGGCTACCCTCCTACATTAGTGAAAACACAACAACACTAAGCCGACGGCACGTGATCTGTCGCCGTCCGACACAACGTCCCAAGCCGGCGACGCGGGTGGTGGCTCGTAGTCCATCCCGGAGACCTCCTCGTCGGGTGGACCCTGCTGCTGCTCCTGCTGCTGCTGCTGCTCTGCTGCTGCAACATCTGCTGCTGCAACTGCTCGAACTCGTCGAACAGGTCGTCGTGGTCGTGGAGCAGCTCGTGGTGTGCCTCGGCCAGTCCGTTGTACTGCTGCTGTAGCTGACCCAGCTCGATCTCCCTCGCGACTAGGGCCTCCACCAAGTGGTTTCGCTGCGCTGTCACCATGTCTGCCCGTAGCTCCTGGTGGTCCTCTGCGGCGCGGGCGGCGTCTCGCTCCTCGGTCCTCGTAGTCAGCTGTGCGTCAAAGGCGATAACCGCCTCACGGTACTCGTCTCGCGCGCGGGTCACCTCCACTATCTGCTCCTCCAGCTCAGCGATCCTAGCGTGTGACCTCTCGGATCTCCCGACAGTCCACTTGACAGCGGTGCTTCCAAGCACCCAACTGCCGCTCCCGACTCCGTGTCCTCGGCTCTAAGCTGTGAAGCTGCTGCTCCAGCTCGGCGACACGGGCAGCTCGTGCCTCCTCCTCCTCCTGGGCGCGCTTCCTACCGCGAGTGACCGGCATCTGCAGGGAACATGTTTAACAAGTTAAGCACTTCTTCCCACGGAAGAAAAAGAACGAACAGAACAGCCTATAAAGTACTACGATCTAGCTAAGTACATACCCAATAATTATTTAGTGCAGAATTTAACATGATGCATGCTTGGAAACTAGCTATACGTACAGTAGTAAAGAAACTACGACGAATAGTTAGCACTTTCCAAACCCCAAACGTCGTCCAGCTTAATAAAAATCTAACTATTCTACATCCTTATAGGCCCCGTACTCTCTTGTTGTCTATCGTATAACCGCGTTAAGTTTTGAAAACAGACTTGTAACAATGTACTTGTTGCCTCCGAACTGCTCCGATACCAGCTGTGACATCCCCTCCGGGATACCCGGGAATCGGAACAGAGGAACACTCGTCGAAGCGAGTTACAACAGAAACATCATCTCATACAAGTCAGAATATATACATCATGGTATAATACAACCTGGTTTTCAAAATACAAACATTCGTGCAACGGAAAGATAACATTATTGGAATTTAACATCCTACAAGTATTTAGCGGAAGCTTGTCTATAATACAACTCGAAAGATTTCACAAAACGTCGTGATGCACTCGAGCCCTTCGTACATCACGGTCCTCTCTCATCAAGGTGTGGGAATACGTTCCCACTGCAGGGAACCTCCCTCCGGACATTGCTCCTCCTCGGAAAACTGCCGTACAAGTCGTGATAACACGACTCATTCCCTGTAAGGTAACGAACAAACCTTGAGTATTCTAATACTCAGCAAGACCGACCCGTCAACATGGCACGCTAAGGCCGACGCCTAGTATGCCAAGGCTTTACGGCTGTGGGGTTTACTCCTTTGCGAAAAACAGCATTAAAGGGTGGGTCCTTACTTTCGGTATTTTAGCTCGGTATTAAGTTCGTTAGCCTTGAGGTTTGCAACCTATCACTATTGCAACCAAGTTTGCAAGACAAGATAATACAGATCATTTATCCTTTCAACCCTCAACTTCGTCTTCCAGTATTTACTACGATGTGACGAGCTAAACAAGCGGTACTCATTACTGCGAGGGACAGCGATTCAAATCGATTTATACCAGCTGGCAAACCCGACTACACGACGTATACGCATCCCATCGATCGTATACGACAACCTTTCCCGCTAGCACTCGACAGCAGACTAGCCATTTCCAAACTCCCCGGAAGTATGGCGACTCCACGACTATCCTCGTGGTCGACCCATCTCCCTCCCGTGAGACTATCCTCTCACCGACAGCCGATAAAAGAGAGCCGGCTACGCTACATCTCCGGGGCGATAGGGTACATCAGCTTGCTCGGGCCCATGATACCAGCATGTAGTGCGGTACGTTCAAACTTGTTCAACTAAGCCGACAACGGTACGGTCCTTGACCGACACGAGACGGGACTACCACCTTGCAAGACCTCCTCTTCGTCTTGCCCTTTCTCCTACGGGGCCCGTCCGGTCTCAACTTCATTAACACTCTCATCCCATCATCTTTAGTGTCAACACATAAACGCTTAAAGCCTCCATGCTTTAAGTGCCCTAACCAACTACCGTTGCCACTATGAATTAAGCTTAGCCTCTATCGAGCTACTGTACCAAGTATAGAACAAACGGACGGAAACCTCCCATAATGCATCTAGGGTGTCAACCAAACCCTAACACCTAATGCACAAGCATAACCGTACTATGTGATAAAATAAAATATTTAAAAACATAGGTAGGATGCACCGGGCTTGCCTTGAGTTTGTTCGAAGTTAATCTCCTCGGCGGCTGGGTCGATTTCGAGATTCCCGGCTCCTGACTCGCCCTAGGGTGGAACCTCGATCACTTCGAACCTAGTCGACCAGACAACGCATCGCGAATCACGATCATGTGTGCATGAATGCATATGATGAGAGGATGCAAAGGTTCATGAATTAAGCCTTGCATTAACATAATGATTAACGTTTAATTACCTTGGTTGATTAATGAGTTAAAGATAAGTCTACTTATTAAACAAGTAATTAACAATTACTTAAGCTGATTAACGAGTGTTTAATTAAGATCAACATTAATTAATGTTGTTTCCTTAATTACTTAATTAAGGTTACTACTTAGTTAAGTTTAATAATTACTGAATTATTCTGATTTATTAAGCAGTAATTAACTAATTACTTTAAGTGACTAAAGATGAATAGATTAGGATTACATAAAATAACATTGTTTAAATTAAATTTTGGAAAAATAAATTTTATTATTAATTTCGTCTGCAGTATCTCCTTTATTAAATAAAATCATTTTTCATAATTAAACATTTTATTTACATAAAATAATAGCCTTTCTTCAATTAAAGAAAGTAATTAATTATCAATTAATAAAATAAATTACTCAAAATACATATTTTATTTCACCAATGGGTAGATCTCATTTTTCTGAGTTAAACAAAGTTGGTTTGATATTTTTCCGAATTTTATTGAATTTTCTACAAATATTTGAAATTTAAAACCATTTACGTGACACACGGAGGGCCACGGGGTTGGCCACACCCGATCACGCGTAGCCACACGCGATCCTACAGCGTGTGGCCCGGGGTGTGGCCTCGCCGCGGCGGCACGACCGGCGGCGGCGCGACGGCCGGAGTTGCCCGGGCGTGGAGCAAAGCTCGCCGCGACGACGCCAACGGACTCGTACGCTACACGGCGAACCTACTGGAGCCAACGCGAGCACATGAGCTCCACCGGAAAGGCGCCGGCGGCGAGGTGCGGCTCCACCGAACGTTCGGCGATGTCGCACGCGGCCCACGGTGCACGGAATCCCCGCCGCTTCTTCCTATAGCATCACGGAAACAAGGACTACACCGGCGCCAACACGGTTGACGCGATGGGTGGCCGAACAGGGCTCTGCGAGTCGGCGCGAGAGAGAGAGAAGAGAGAAGAGAGAGAATGACACAGGGGTCCCTGGCATTTTTACATAAAACCCCCGGGTTTCTCGGCTAAATAAAAAAATAGGCTTCCGGGGCTCCAAAAATTCCGTGAAAATTCAGGGGTGTTCTTGAGAATATTTTAGACACTTTTCCTGTTAAGTCCAGGTAGAAATTCCAAATCATTTTTGAAATAAAAATTTCATAGCTAAATTCATGAGTAGGTTTTTGTTTATTTCTTGTAAATGTTTTCATAAATCAAAATAGTTTCAGGATAGGTTCATAAATCCTTGTTTATAGCATTTGAGCCAAAGAAAATGCTAAGCATGAATTCTCTTCTTATTTTATGTCTTTTTAGCACTTACTCTATTCTTTAGGTAATTGATATTTTATGTGCTTTAATTAACACTAATTGCTTAATGATTTTATAACAAAATATGATGACATGCTCATGAATGCCATGAAATGCATTTTATTGCTGTGAGTTGTTACAGCGCGGCGAGCTCCAAGGGCGGCGGGAATGGCGGGTGGGTGTGGGGGAGCTCGGGAGAGGAAGGAATGGGGGAGAGAGAGGGGTTCCGACCGGGAGGAGAGCCTCCCCTTTGTCCCCCGACCAGGTGGGGTCGGGCCAGGGCGCGACGGCCACGCGGCGCCGGCGTACGGCGCCGGTCGGGCGCGGGGCGCGGCCCTGGCTCGCTGACAGGCGGGCCCCACGGCATATTCCCCTCAGCATCTTTTCTTTTTCCCGAATTTCCAACTGTGGTCTGATCCGGTTTTGAAAAATCAAAAGCAGGGCCTTCCCGAGCTCAAAAATTAAAGGGTAGAATTTTGTGGAAAATTATAACTCTATAAAGTGACATGCACGAAGAGTATACGAAAAAATCTCTTCTGGATTAATTCTGAAAATTCAGAGAAAAGGCTTAAATGCTAATCTTGCCTGATTTATTTGGGGTACCAAACCTTGATGAAATCCAGTGGGGTTTTGTCCTAGATTTTTCATTTGACATGCCCTACAACATATATTTTTGGTTGCCCAAACTTGTATGGTAGAAATTTGAGTTGTAGTTCAAACCAAAGTGTTTTTGAATTTATTCGGTGCCCAAAACACTTTGCATGTAAATGATACTTCTTGGGTAGGTTAATCCAGCCTTGAGATTAGTTTTAAAAATGCTAACTCGAAAAATTAAGACACGGAGTGTCACAGCCCTCCCCTTAAAGAAATCTCGTCCCGAGATTACCATTAAACACGGAGGAGGTGAGTTGCGTACCTCTAGGTTGAAGCGGGAACTTCGGGTAGTGGGTGCGAAGAAAATCTTCGGACTCCCACGTAGCCTCTCTTGCGGAGTGGTGACTCCACCGAACCTTAAAAACTTCCGAGTGCCATGCCGGGTAACTCTTTCCTTTGTATCGACAATCTTGATTGGCCGCTCCGAATAGGCCAAATCGGGCTGCAAGGGTACCACTTCGTCCAGCACTCGGTCAACGGTTGCTTTGAGACACTTCTTCAGCTGCGAGACATGGAAGACGTCGTGCACACCGGCGAGAGTGTCGAGCAGCTCAAGCTTGTAAGCAACCGCACCACATCTAGCCACAATGGGGTAGGGGCCTATGTAGCGGGGTGAGAGCTTGCCTCTCACGCCAAACCTTTGTACACCCTTAGTCAGCGAGACTCGAAGGTATACAAGGTCACCCACTTTGAACTCAAGTGGTCGGCGCCTTTTATCCGCATAACTCTTTTGTCTTGATTTCGCTGCCTTTAGGTTTGCTTGGATTTCCAATACTCGCTCCTCAGCTTGTTGCACAAGTTCTGGCCCAAAAATTGTTCTCTCTCCGGACTCGGACCAGCTGAGTGGAGTACGGCATCGGCAACCATAGAGAGCCTCAAACGGTGCCATCTTAATGCTCTCTTGGTAGCTATTGTTGTAAGCAAACTCTGCCAAAGGTAAGCATTCATCCCATTTCTTGTCGTGATCCGGAACATAGGCTCTCAACATGTCTTCCAATATTTGGTTTACTCTCTCTGTTTGCCCATCGATCCGTGGGTGGTAAGCCGAGCTTCGAATCAATTTCGTTCCTAGGGAATCATGAAGTTGCTCCCGAAACGTCCCACAAACCGTGATCCTCGATCGGAAATAATTGTTCTGGGCACACCATGCAAACACAGGATCCGCTCGATGTATAACCGAGCATACTTCCGAGTCGGGAACCGGGTGCTCATGGGCATGAAATGTGCCACTTTGGTCAAGCGATCCACGATCACCCAAATAGAGTCAAACTTCCGAACCGTGGAGTGCAATCCAACAATGAAATCCATGCTAATGTCATCCCACTTCCATGCTGGAACACCGAGTGGCTGCAATGGTCCGGCGGGTCTCAAATGGTCGGCCTTGACCCGTCGGCAAGTGTCACACTCGGCGACGTAGCGAGCAATTTCCCTCCTCATCCTTGTCCACCAAGTACCTCGTCCTAAGATCATGGTACATCTTATTGCTGCCGGGATGCATAGCATACTTGGCTAGGTGAGCCTCATCCAATATCTTCTTACGTAGCTCGGGAACTTTCGACACTACGATGCGGTCTTTGAACCAAACGACTCCCGTGTCGTCCTCGCGAAAACATGCCACTTGCCTATCTCCCTCTTTTATCCTCCTCTTGAGATGGGCAATGCAAGTATCAGCTTTCGCGCTTCTACCACTTCATCACGCAAGGTGGGTATCAAGGCCAAGTTGTAGAGCGACCCGTGGGGTACAACCTCGGACGTAGTGCCCATCCTTGACCGATCGAGTGGCCTCGAAGGAGGTTGCAATGTGCCTTCCTGCTAAGTGCATCCGCAACGACATTAGCTTTCCCAGGGTGGTAATGCACTTCCAACTCATAGTCTTTAATCAACTCCAACCAACGGCGCTGCCTCATATTCAGATCATCCTGAGTGAAAATGTACTTCAAGCTCTTGTGATCGGTGTAGATACGAACGAGATTACCCAACAGATAATGTCTCCACACCTTCGGAGCGAGTACAACCGCCGCTAACTCAAAATCATGAGTAGGATAATTTTGCTCGTGCTTCCGGAGTTGCCGGGAGGTATAAGCAACAACTCGACCTTCCTGCATGAGAACTCCGCCCAAACCTCGCCTCGATGCGTCACGTAAAACATCAAAAGGCTTTCTCAATGTCCGGTTGCGCTAGCACTCGGGGCGGATGTCAACAATTTCTTCAAAGTCTCAAAGGCTTCCCGACAAGCCCGACTCCACTCAAACTTCTTTTCCTTCTTCAAAAGCTCGGTCATAGGTTTGGCAATCTTAGAGAAGTTCGGGATGAACCTCCGATAATAGCCTCGCCAAGCCTAGGAAGCTGCGAATCCGTGGTACTCGATTTTGGAGCTTTCCAATTAAGTACGTCCTGCACTTTGCTTGGATCCACGGAGATGCCCTCCTCCGAAATGATGTGACCCAAGAATGGAACTTCCTTAAGCCAAAATTCGCACTTGCTGAATTTAGCATACAACCGGTGATCTCGCAATCTTTGGAGAACAATGCGAAGATGCTCGGCATGCTCTTCCTCGGACTTGGAATACACCAGGATGTCATCAATAAAGACTACCACAAACTTGTCAAGCTCGGGCATGAATACCGAATTCATAAGATACATGAAGTGTGCCGGTGCATTGGTTAATCCAAAAGACATCACCAAATACTCGTACAGAGCCGTACCGTGTAGAGAAGGCTCGTCTTAGGCACATCTTCAGCTCCGATCTTGATCTCGGTGATAACTCGAGCGCAAATCAATCTTAGAAAATACCTTAGCTCCCATCAACCGATCAAACAAAATACCAATGCGAGGCAATGGATACTTGTTCTTGATCGTGACTGCATTGAGGGGCCGGTAATCCACACATAAGCGCAAAGTCTTGTCCTTCTTCTTGACAAATAGAGCCGGACATCCCCAAGGTGAGGAACTAGGTCTAATGTAACCTTTGTCTAACAGCTTCTTTTAATTGCTCTTTTAATTCGGCCAATTCCTTGGGTGCCATTTTGTATGGTCTCTTTGAGATCGGAGCCGTACTCGGCTGCAACTCGATCTTGAACTCAATATCCCCGTCCGGAGGCATTCCAGGAAGATCCTCGGGGAACACATCAGGAAACTCACGGACAACCGGGATATCGGTCGGACCCTCGACAATAGCTTGGTGTACTGCTGGACTACAATTCTTAGGATAGGTCAGTCGAAGAACGTCCCGACCATGCAATGGGGAATTCAAGCTGACCGTGAAAGCATCTATGTCCAATACGGCTTTGTGGTATTTCATCCAGCATCATGCCCAAAATCACATCTATGTTACCGCTCGGGAGGATGATGCAATCTGTGGGGTATACTTTAGTCCACAAGGTTATCGGTGCCCATCTAACCTCATCTCTAGCCGTGATCCGACCACTAGCTGATTTTATCAAGTATGAAGATCTCGTCGCACTATGGCATAACCCAAATTTCTCCACGAACGTGCTACCGATGAAGTTATGCGATGCCCCGTAATCAAATAATATAAGAGCGGGATGGTCTCGAACAGAAAACATACCAGCCATCACAGGAGCGTCGTCCGGGATCTCCTCGGTGGACGTATAGTTCACTCGCCCTGTCTTCGCCGGGGCTCGGTTGTTGTTCCCGCGCTGCTGATTAGGAGTACTGCCCCGCTGCTGGTAGGGGTAATCCCTAATGAAGTGTCCTGGACGGCCACACCCAAAGCAAGGGGCTCCGGGTGGTGATGGACGGTTCCCTGCAGCATGCTCGAGCAGGACGGGGTGCTGGAGCACGCTGTCCCATCTGCTGCCGCTGCGGGGGCCTCTCGCTGCGGTCGGGGCCTCCGTGGGGGTGCCGATTGACGCGGCACCACCATAGGCCGAGAGCGGTAGCGCTGCCCGGAGGGGTCGGTGTAGATCATGCGATACTTGGCCGGGGTGGGTTGGATAGCCCCGTAGCACTCGCGGATCTCTTCTTCTCCGCCTCGGACCCTGCGGTAGCCCTCCTCGGCGAGGATGGCATTGTTCACGAACTCCGAGAAGCTACCCGCCATATTGAGGGTAAGGCGGTCCTGCAACTCAGCGCCGAGTCCCTTCATGAAGCGGTCCTTGCGCTTCCGATCCGTGTCCACCAGCTCGGGGCGTAAAGTACCAGCCGGTTGAACTGCCGGGTGTACTCGTGGACGCTGCGGCCTCCCCGGGTGAGAGCCATGAACTCTCTCCCCTTCCGGCGCATCACACCCGCCGGTATGAAGTGAGCGCGGAAGACCCTCTTGAAGTCCTCCCGGTGGTCTGCGTGCCGGCGGCCGAGTGGCCGGGTGGGTAGCCCACCAAGCACTAGCAGCGCCCTCCAGCTGCTGCGTTGCGAAGAGCGTCTTCGCACTTCCGTGCGGTGGAGCAGTCCGAACTTGGACTCGGTGAGGCGGATGAAGTCCTCCGCCCTCATCGGCTCGCCGGAGCCGTCGTACCTCGGGGGCTGGGTGCCCAGGAACTCCTGGTAGGAGGCCTCCCGCGGCGCCGCGTCGCGGTTCCGGCGCCCGCGGTTGCCGTCCCCGGTAGGTACCTGCCGACGTAGTTCCCGCAGGAACTCGTTCTGCTGCTGCTGGTTGTCTCGCATGGCCGCGAGAAACCGGGCCATCATGTCCATTGGGTTAGGGACAGGTGGCGGCGGTGGTGCTTCGTCTCCGGCACCTTGGGCCGAGCTCTCGGGCCTCTCGCCATGGAGATCGTTGGTGTTGCGCGTTCTCACCATTCTGCTAAGGAAAATCGCGAAATCCGTTAATCCAATTGATTCGCAAAGAAAACACATTTGACATAGGGGTAACCAAATGCGCAATTAATTAAATAAACCAATAGCAGTAGTAAAACTAATGTAGTAATGCGAAATTTTACAGAATGAGAAACATCATCATCCAACACATTACACTGCATTAACAAGTTCCAAGGTTACACCATAGTTTAATACATAATCGTTAACACCATAGTACGATCACGTTTCCGCTAAATAAGTTCCGATTACAACAAGGAAATCAAGATACAAGTAGGGAGATCGGCTGCCATTCCCTACAACGCGCACTAAAGTGCCGCTCAATCCTCCTCTCGCATCGTCGTGGTCCTCAAGCTGCTCTCCCCGACGGAGGAATAAGGTCACTCGAGGTCCTGGTCCACGTGGACCGTACGCGGTGAGGAAACGTAAGTAGCGGGCGTCGGCTACGTCTCGCGACGCTGCTGCCTCGTCTCGAGCCCGAGCTGTAGCCTGCACCTCCTGCTGCAGGTTTGCCACGAGGGTCTGCTGCTGCTGGAGCTGCTCACGGAGTGCCGCGTTCTCCGCGGTGAGTGAGGTGACCTGCTGGTCCCTCCGGACAACTCTAGCCTCATTCCCTCGCATGGCTCCTATGAGGATGTTCACCTCTCTGCTCCGAAACTCATGCTGACGGTATAGCTCGTCGGCATAGCACGCGGTGTTCGCCAATATGGGGCTGTAGTGAGGTGTGGTGGGGTCACACAACACCGCCAAGCGACGTCTCCAGCGACGATCGTAGGGGTCGCTGACCGGTAGGTACAAGTACGGCGTCCCTACAAGGTCGGCGGCGTGAAGCTCACAAAACTTGGTGAAAGCCTCCAACGCTGCTGCGTCCCATGCGCTGTAAATCGCGAGGCTGGTCGTGGTCACCGTCCACGACTCCCGGCGTGGGGGTATCGCCTTGCCCGGCACAGCCACGTGCATAGTACAAGTGATCATCCCTCACTCCACAAACTCCTTCCCTACGTAGGCAGGGGGCTCAGTGTAGCCTAGCGATTGCATCGCCTGCCACAGCATCACGGGTAAACCCCCGCGATACAAGTAATCGGTCCACATCCATCCGTTGTCCAAAACCTCAACTTCGTCACCCATCCGTAACGAGATAAAATTTTCCAATATCAATAATGGCATGCGGTCATGGAATAAAAACGTGAGGAATGCTTTAATACGGAAATTAAGTGCAACGAAAAATTACAATCTAGCACAATCATGCCACAATTTCCATAACATTCATAGTTCATACATCCATTACCAACTAGCCATACAATTACACTCACACCTCCAAATATCCCTCACTAGATGGTACTACTCGATTTAGTCCAGCTATCGAGCATCAAAATAATCTGCTTCCAGCTGTCAGTCAATCTACTCCTAACACCCTCCTGTCGAAAGAGGTCACTCCTACGGATCGTCGACGTCGGACGCGTCGTCGTGTGGTGGAGGTGGTGCTAGGGCAGCCTGCAGTTGCTGCTGCAACTGCGCGACCTGCTGCTCCAAGGTCTGAATGTCATGCTGCTGCTCCTGCTGCAACTGCTGGGCAACCATCAAGTTGGTCCGGAGGTGGTGGATATAGTGCTCCTGCTGAGCCACTCGCGCGTTGCGGCCCACAAACTGCTGGCGTGCCTCATCGCGCTCACGGGTGCGGTCGTCCCTCTCCTGCCGAAGCTCGTCTCGCTCCTCCAGCAAGAGGTTACGCTGCACCAACAGGGCATCCCTCTCGCGAGCGAGGTCGTCACGCTCGTCCGCAACTCTCGCGACCTCCCGGGTCTTGCTCTGCAGACCCTGGATCGCGTCGGAGCGCTCCCGCGCAAGGGTGTCCAAGCGCTCCCTCCGCTCGCGACAGACCAGGGACAACTCGGTCACCCGGTCTCGGAGGCGTGTAGCCAGCGCGTCCGCATCTCGGTGTATCCGGAACGCCTCGCAAGCGTAGCGAGCAACGCCGTGGTAACCCAACTCCGTGCGGGCAATCCTCCCGAGACGGCGTTCGACTACCTCGTCGTAGTAGTCAAGTGTTGGGATCAGCTCGAAGGGGGTGCCCGACAAGGAGTCTTTGTGAGAGGTCACAAACTCCGACAAAACGAGCTGAGCTACTTTAGCTCGGCCCTGGTAGGTGTCCTTGGAGAATACTTGGTACTCCGTGAACCCTTCCTGCTCGTCGGGGTGGTGAACAACCTCCGCCTTCACCTTGTGAAAGACGACCCCACAAACTCGGCTGCGCTGTGTGAAATACAGCGGGGGCTGAGTGTGTCCAAGAGTCTCCAACAGCGCCCACAGCAAAGCGGGGAAGTCTCCGTCAAAGCCTCCTCCCCGGCGGACCACGTGCTGTCGGCGTGACCGCGGTCGGGCTCACTGTCGGACGGCATCTGCGAAGGTTAAGAAACAAATTTTTACCACGTAAGCATGACGCACTGAAAGAGAGGATGCTAAGCCAAGAGCATCATGTGAGCAAACAAATGAGAACGATTAACAAAGGATGAATTATTCTCCATTAGTCAAATCCTGTCCCGGCGATCCAACGCCGTACAGTCAACAAAACTGTGCATTTTATCCGGAAAAATGACGGAATTGATCCATCCTCATACTAGCAAGAATTTAGCTTATCGACTCAGCTTTCCATCGAGTATTTGATCACCCCATTCCGCCAATCGAGCGAAAAGTTATGAACATTACTCGACGGACTGTCCATTCTGAACGGAGAGCTGTATATCAAGTAAGAACTGAACAAAACGACCAGATTGGTTTGGAACTGGTCCTCCAAATGAATACAAAAGTTGTGACTCATGTTTCAACCTTTCGAACGAGTACAAGATCACTAGTACCCAACTCATGAGCACAAAGATATGGTCAAAACGGTACCGACATACGACTCTGAAAACAGATCCGAGGCAGTTTCAGTTCAGAGGGAGGAATCTGAGATTCTCGACCCTGCAACCTCAAAACCAGCCTTTCCTCAGACTACCAAAGTTGTGGCTCGTGATTCAAGCTTTCCAGAAAGTGCTCATTTACCTTATTCCGACAATCGAGCTGGAATTTATGGGGAAAACCATCCAGGCTGTCGTTCTGAAAAACAGAAACAGCACCCCTGAATCAAGCAGGGCATAACTCCCTCTCTCTGGATCCAAACATCACCAAACCACGTCCAAAAATTAGTTGGCTTCCTAAGGTTTCCAGAACATCTGGAATTGCTCGAATCGGAGGTTCGAGCAAAAAGTTACGGATTTTCTTATCTTAGCGAGTTTCTGAAATTTCTGAGGTTGTAAAACTTCAACTTTTAGGTTGGACCATTTTTATTATGAATGCACCTTATTCAACCTATACGTCCTTACCACGAGAGAAACAAATAATTATACCGTCTCAACGGTGTACGAATTTCGGGGTGGCAACCCGCGCTCAATCACGTAAGTTAGTCTATATTATCGACTCACACCTACTAGCGTTGTTATGTACCTGCAGAAGATTCATTCCAGAAACAGTACATCAAATTCAAAAGAAACTACAAAAATAAGCACAGTTCTACAAGTAACGACCCATAGAAAGGATCGCCCCGTGGTATGCCACAAGCCAACATTGTCCCGTATTCTCCGTCCGCGGCCACGGACCGCTAATTTAAATGCAGACATACCTGAGCCACAGCCGTAGATGCAAGTAATTAAACAATCATAACCCAGGGTTAGCTTTGCCACTCGTTACGACTAATATAGTCCTTACGGGCACGTCCTCACACGGTAACGTCCTAGTTTTCGAAAATAGGCTGCTTAAGGTGTTGTATTATCCCCATGATGGCTCTGATACCACGCTGTGACAGACCCGTCTCACGAAGAGTCATTTCCGTCACCAGGATCATCATGGGTGGCATCACGCGTCGTGATACCCGATATTACAACATACAAACATAAGCATAGCACAATGAATATAAGTACAAGTCTCTTACATTCATCCCAGTACAAATGTACATCGGAGTCCCGAAAGCATTAGAAGCTAATAAGTTTGGAAAACAACTAAACAGCGGAAGCATAAAGATACAATCGCTCTCTTGGCGATACATCACGGCATCCGGCAGAGACAGATGTTCCTGCCCTAGAACATCTTACCGGCACTTCAACTTCTCTATTCATCCGGGCCGCACCACTCCCAAGTGTAGTGGCCGTCACCCGGGGTCTCCTCCTGCCGGACGTCGTCGCCGACGTCGAGATCTTGTCCCATGGGGTCCTCTCGAAAACCACGTAGAGCAAAGCCCCGAGCAACTAGAGCTCAGCAAGACCGACCCGTCAAAGTGGCCATCTACAGCCGACTCCTAAGCATGCAAAGGTCCGGGGAATAGGATACATTTAAGCACTAAGCTGGCCTACAAGTGCATCCTTACTTTCAACTTTTAGCAGTTTAATTGAGTTGCTCGAAAGAATAAATTTAATTTGCACTAAGCTACTGCATTACATGTTTCCAAACAAGTAATTAAGCAATACAGCAAATTAATCATAATCATCATCATCAATGTTCCTCTTCTTACTACGTTCCGGCGCAGGGACAAGTGGTACTCGTTATCGTGAGGGGCAGCGATTCGAATCGATTTACATCCTGCAGGAGAAACCTGATCTGCGCGTCACATACGCGCTTCCCGTAAGCCGCATGAGACAACCTTTCCCAGCCGGTACTCGTAGTGTTAGTCGGGCCTAGCTCCCCGAGAAGGGTCCCCCACGCGATGTCGTCCCGGACGTCATCCGTGAGTAGAGTGCTCCCTTCTCTCCTCCCAAATTCCTGCCAAGTAACCAAGGGAGTAGGGTATCTCTCTAACATACAGCCACCATCGGTACGTCGGTTTATCGGGCCCATTAACTCCAGCATGCAAGCAGTACGTTCAAACTTAATCCACATGGGCCGGACACGACGCTGTCCTTGTGTGTACAGACGGGACTGCAACCTTGAAGACTCTTTCAGTCCTTCACTTTCCACCTAGTTGCCCGTCCGGCCTCCAATTTCCATTCTCTTCTCAATACTTAGCATCGTGTCCAAAAGTGGAAGTCCTATCTACGAGTGGTCTCCGTACCACTCGACGGATCATCGCCCTATTTAAGCAAGCATCTAGCGTAGGGTGATCGAATCAGGATAAACAGGATCCTACTCGCATGCTAGGGTTTTCATCACAACTCTTGTAGACCTAATGCACAATACAGACCTACAAGCATAGTGATGAAAATAAAAATACTTAAATTAAAAGGTTGTGCACCGGGGCTTGCCTTGAGTTTGACCCCGAACAGCTGGGTCAACAATAGCAACAACTTCGGCTCCTCCTCGCCGGTTACCACGTTCACCACCGTAGCTACATGATGCAAAGGTGATGTGTAAATTTTTGATGAAAACATGATATTGAATATTTTACGGAATACGTGCGGATTTCATCAAATACATTTAATTCATGAGTATAAATTAACGTGGTGTCCAGCAGGGTGAAAATGATTTAAGGTGATTATCTATTTTATCTCCTTCATCAACTCCCATGAAGCATTTAAATCATTATCACATGTGCAAGAAATTAATCCATTAATCCTAGCAAAACTAGGTAAAATAGCAATTAAGTTGCTCCTGGTCCTTAGGCACATGATATAGATAATAATCAACTTAAGCTTCATAATTTGGGGCAATTCATTAATTAACTAAGCATTTAATTAAAATCCCTTAAAAAGAAATTTGACCTAAATAATTTGCTCCTGAAAATGCCAATTGAATGCACCATAAAATAGTACATGTCCCCAGGAGTCCAACAAAATTTAGTTTGCAATTTTGGAGGTCTAGAACTCTAGATATGAATTTTCTAAGTTTAATTGAATTTCGGAACTATTTACGAAAATGCCATTCGAGATTTAAATTTAAATCTCCGCGTCTCGTGCCACACCGAGGACCACAGGGTTCGGATCCGCGTGTGGCTGTGGCCACACGGGATCCGGGCCGTGTGGCCCGCCTCGTGGCCTCGCCGGTGCGCGGCCGGGAGGCGGCGGCACGGTGGCCGGAACGACGCCGGTGCGTCGCGCGCGGCCCGGCAAGGGCTCGAGGAGTACCGCGCGACGAGGCGAGCTCAACGGAGTGCCCCACTTGGCCGGAGGCTCACCGGAGGGCGGCGCGACGGCGGGTGGCGGAGGGAAGTGGTCCGGCGGGGGTGCTCGTCGCGGAGGGGGCACGGAAGGAGGGACGGCTTGGCCGTGGAGCTTCCCCGGAACACGGGCTTCCCGGCACGTCCTTGGTTGGGGATGAGCTCGACCGTGGCTGGCCGTTGATGTGAGGGTGGCGGCGACCGGAGTTCCGCGGCCGGGAAAAATGGTGATTCCGGCGACCTAGAGAGGCAAAGGAGGGAGCTTAGGGTTTGAGGGGATGCTCCGTCAACGTGCGCACGCACCGGCGCAAGAACGGAGAAGAAAAGCTCACCGGAGGGGGCGAATTTGACCGCGACGGCGGTGATGGCCGGGGTGAAGCTCTTCGCGGAATTTCCGGAAATGGGCCGGTTTTTACTCCACCATTTTTGGGGGTTTTTGGCGTGGAGTAGGGTGGGGGTGGGGCGGAGCTTGGGGTGTGCTCGGCCCGAGCTTCGGCGGCCGGAGTTGGCGGCGCGGCGAGCTCCAAGGGCGGCGGGAATGGCGGGTGGGTGTGGGGGAGCTCGGGAGAGGAAGGAATGGGGAGAGAGAGGGGTTCCGACCGGGAGGGGAGCCTCCCTTTGTCCCCCGACCAGGTGGGGTCGGGCCAGGGCGCGATGGCCACGCGGCGCCGGCGTACGGCGCCGGTCGGGCGCGGGCGCGGCCCTGGCTCGCTGACAGGCGGGCCCCACGGCATATTCCCCTCAGCATCTTTTCTTTTTCCCGAATTTCCAACTGTGGTCTGATCCGGTTTTGAAAAATCAAAAGCAGGGCCTTCCCGAGCTCAAAAATTAAAGGGTAGAATTTTGTGGAAAAGTATAACTCTAGAAAGTGACATGCACGAAGAGTATACTCAAAAATCTCTTCTGGATTAATTCTGAAAATTCAGAGAAAAGGCTTAAATGCTAAGCTTGTCTGATTTATTTGGGGTATCAAACCTTGATGAAATCCAGTGGGGTTTTGTCCTAGATTTTTCATTTGACATGCCCTATAGTTTTGGTTGCCCAAACTTGTATGGTAGAAATTTGAGTTGTAGTTCAAACCAAAGTGTTTTTGAATTTATTCGGTGCCCAAAACACTTTGCGTGTAAATGATACTTCTTGGGTAGGTTAATCCAGCCTTGAGATTAGTTTTAAAAATGCTAACTCGAAAAATTAAGACACGGAGTGTCACATTCAGCCTGTCCACCGCATACATATCGGCAGCCACAAGTAAATTGTATATCATTTCATTGTTAGCTTTACCGTCGTTCTGCTGACCCACATCAGGCAAAGAATCGGTGTAGATGAAATGGAGAAAGGCTCTGAAGACATCTGCCTGCATGTCTCTGATTGTAAAATGTTGCTCCCTCACCTCTGTCATTGTTCCATAGAACTGTGCCCTAAAAAACGGCGACCGCATCGCAAGCACGACCTTGTGTGCCTTGAATCTCCCCTCCGACGTTGAATTAATGTTACATCTGCACCGTCTCCTGTGTCAAATAACTTGCCAAGTTGATCAGTAATGTTGGACGGTGGCGGCTTGACTCCGTTCCAAAATATAAGCATTTGTTGACTTTTCATAATTGCGTGACCATTTGTCTTATTCAAAAAAGTTTTAAAAATATTGATTATTTTTTATATTTTGATTTATTGTTAGATATATTTCAAATTTAATAATTTTGTTTTTATATTTATATAAATTTTTTAAATAAGACAAGCAGTCAAACATGATTATGAAAAGTCAACAAATGCTTACATTTTGAAATGGAGGAAGTAGATGATACGTGTGGTTTCCAGATAGTGAGAGTGCATTGGATGGTGAGGTGATCGTCCCGAAGGTACGGTGACTCTTCAAACTCAATGCTACTACTGCTTATGTAAGGCCAATGATAAAGATTCATACGGTCATTGCTTGAACTTGAGTCAAACATTTGTAAGTTTATCTCTTCCACCGATGATGGTAACCGGGTGGTCGGGTCGACCAGGGTCAGCTCGCCGGAAGCACACACCTTGGCGTCGTTAGTCAAGAGCTCTAGGCAAATACCGGCGTTGTACCAGCCGACGTAGCCACTGCCAAAGCGCGATGGAGAAAATCGGATGGCCCAGTCGAAGCCGCCAACGGAGAAGCTGCCAGACCTGATGACGAATTCGCCAGAGCACATGCCCATTCTCCTGTACTTGCTATACCCGAATATCCTAAACACATGCTTCCCGTGATCCGTCTCTAAGGTGCACGTTGACACTGGTCGGCGCCGGCATTCTACCAAGACGTCGCAGTCCGAGGTCGCCCGTCGCGGAGAGAGCAACCGGCAAAGCTTGTGCCCTACAATGCTTTGGATGGTGTAGGGCTTTGTTTTTGTCCCGATCACCCGATGGCCGTATCCACATCCAAGATGGAGACAAGCTAAACGGCGTACTAGTTCTTTTTCCTGTTTTTATTACTCCCTCCACTCTTAAATTGTTGATGCTGTTGACTTTTTCTGATACGTTTGACCATTCGTCTTATTTAAAATATTTTTTCAAATATGTAAAATTATAAGTCATGTTTCAACTTCTGTTAATAATAAAATAAATCATAATAAAATATTTGATAATACGTAAAAAAATTTAATAACACGAATGGCCAAACGTAACGAAAAAATTCAACGGCGTCAATAATTTAAAAACGGAGAGTAGGAAAAAGGAAAGAGGGCTTATCAAAAACCACAAAGGATATGTAGTGTTTTTTTCAGTTTTAATAATTAAAAAAAAAAGAAGTGGACTTACCAAAACGGGATTGGCTAATTCACGGGCACGCCAGTCCGACCGACAGCCCAAAATTTCCTTTTTTTCTTTTTGAAAAATTCTCCTCCCGTAACTTTTTCTAGTATTGGAAAGCTTTCCTCCAGAGTTGGAGGATCAGACCTGAAAGCTACTGTGAGTCTGTACCAATTGCATACACGTATGGACCAAGTCCTAGCACGAAACCAAAAAGGAAAGCAGCGACGCGGTAGCAGCATGCAGGCAATCGTGCATTCATGTTGTCCTCTAGTGGGTCCACGGCTGTCAAATTAGTGCTACCCATAAAAAGAGCCCTAGTTATACATTTTTTACTATTGGACTTCAAGTTGGTCCGTACCCATAATAGGGCCCTAGTTATACATCTAATAAGACCACAAACGCTTTTGACTTTTTGGACTTATTGTTCGTTGGTCTTATTCAATTTTTTTTGAAATATTATTTATTTATTAACACTTTACTATTATTAGATATATTTTAATCATAATATAATTATTTTCATGTTTATATAGTTTTTTTAATAAGATGAACGGTAAAACATAAAACTAAAAGTCAAAACCGACGTTTATTCAGGGATAGAGGGAATACATCGCTAAATATATTGGCCTTCCAGTTCTATCCGCATAATATAACCCTCCCAGCAGGGCCGAGATCACAAAAGCTTGCATGTAACACCCACGGAAATGCGCCATGCAGTCCATTCATATCCATCTTGCTCACCTGGCATTCCAGTTGCGCCTTGAAGTCCGGTGACTGCGTATCGAGCTTCATGCGCTGCGCCACAAGGCTGTTCGTTTCCTTTAGCATGCTAAAGTTTTGAGGCAAAATTTTAGTGTCTCTTTTGAGGCTAAAGTTTAGCCCCTCTTTTACCCCACTTTTTGGCCTCAAGGGCTAAACTTTAGTCTCTTTTAGCCCATATGTTCGTTTCCTTGATGCTAAACTTTAGCTCTTTAGCCCCTTTAGCCTCTTTAGCCCTATGAAACGAACACCCCCTTAGTTCCCCTTGTCCTCCGGCATCGAGGCCACGGTCGGTACAATGTTATCCAGTGCAGTTGGGATCACAAAAACCATGAGAACCCTTGATCACCATCAGCGTGTAGTGGATCGTGAGGAGGTCATCATGAAGAAATGGTGACGACTCTAGCTCGCTACTCTTTTTAGACCGGCTGGCAGCTGAGGCCACAAGGCAGAAGCCCTCTCAATGGTGCGGGTTTCAGGCTTGGCCTTTTTGGACTAGACCCCAAGCTGCCCTTCCTTGGTGGTCATGTCAACAAGGGCCATGTCGAACATAATCTCCACTAGTGTGTACCCTTGGTAATTAAATCCAGAGTGATGGCAGTGTAGTCGCCTGAGTCCTAGAAGAGTGCGTAGCTGCCGTGGTCGAAGCAGATGGACAAGGCGTAGCCACCACTATATTGAAGGTCTCCGATCGACCAAAGGGGTCGGCGTCCGGGCACGGGTGAAACTTATAACTCTTGACCTCAAATATGTGCTTGTCAGTCTCTATTGGCATTGGCATCAAGTTGCCTCGGGGTCATCATTCAGGCACCGAGGCCACAAATTTGTGGAAGCAATGCTTGAGGAAGTTGATGAATCATGAGATAAGAAGCGACTGGTATTGTTGTGTCCTAATGACATCAACTACTGCCAGCATTTATCTTAAGCAATTTTAAAGAATGTAGGATAAGAAAATTTTAATTTAGAAAAACTTGAAAATCACTTCCCTCAAAATTCAAGGATTTTCAAAGAGTGGAATGATAGAAACAAAGTAAAATAATTATTTTGGATCTAATTGATATAAAATAAGGGATATGCATTTTATTATAAAAAAACTCAAATATTGAAATCAATGTGTATTTTAAAATAGTGCAGTAATTGTTATGTAACTACATTGTGTTATAAATATTCATATAGAGTGCATTAATATATAATAGAATTAGTTTTTTTATAAAATGTTGAAAAAATATATTGTATTATATAAATAACAAGTTGGATAACAATATACTAGTATATACATGTTGGATAAC
Source organism: Chloris gayana (assembly GCA_031894775.1). NCBI lineage: Eukaryota > Viridiplantae > Streptophyta > Magnoliopsida > Poales > Poaceae > Chloris > Chloris gayana. The sequence continues at coordinate 334,656 of JAUNZO010001003.1, read as the reverse complement.
AATTGTATGTTGGGGGTAGTCAATCATAAATCAAAGCTGTTGTTGGGCCTTTAATTCCAGCAAGCCCTGCCTCTATATATCTATCCACTGTGTTTGGTTAGAGGAATGAAGAGGGATGGGACGGTGTCATCCAGGGATATCCTTCTTTTGCTGGTGTTTGCTTCAGCGTCAAGGAGGGACAGTGTCATCTATCACAGGAATATTCTCTCAATATGCTGGATGAAGCCATCCCTCAAAATTAGTGGGACGAAGCTATCCACCTTTGCTGATGACGCTTATTAGTAAAAGATTAGTGAGATTTAATGTGTTAAGTGAATAGTTAGTACATAATACTAAAAAAATTAGCATTTATAAGTGCAAAAATGTTAGTTGGTGAGTAGTTTATTAACTAATCTATGTATGATTAGTGTTAATTAGAAATTGTTATAATTGATTAGAGATGATAATGAATAGATAATATTAATATGTGATATTACATATTATTTTATATATTATTACTAATAAATCAAGAATATAACTAATTAATGATTGTTGTCCCCCTCGTCCTCGTTCCTTCATCCAAACAAAAAATAGAGATGACTCTATCCATCGAAGCAGACAACATGATGGATGAGTTAATCCAGGATATCAGGCTAACATGTTGGATAACAATTAAATTTTGGGGGTAGTCGATCATAAATCAAAGCTGTTGTTGGGCCTTTAATTCCAGCAAGCTCTGCCTCTATATATCTATCCACTAAAAAGTAGCTAGTCTGTTCTATATCACAAGGATATTGGGAAAACAGTATTAATGTTATATCGCTAGTGCTCTCGAGCATGGAATTCTGGAAAAAGTAAAATGAACATCTAGTTCTAGACTTGCATGGAATTCTTTGTCATTAGGAAAAAGTGATCTCGTTGCTTGAAATGGCAGTGCTAGCACATCAAGCAAGATGATATGTTCCACGGGAGTGGGATGCATTGGGAATAGACACTTAACATTCTGGTCTCGTAATCTTGGCATCGTTGTCGTTGTGCTTGCTGGGATCTCGCTAGTCGCTAGTAGTGTCCACCAATTCAGGGCCCTTAGCAACTGAGTACAGAAGGTGTATAAAGCTGTAATCCCCTGGACCATACTCATTGGGCACAAACCCCGAGCTGGACTCATGAACCAAACAATCAAGCTGCTGGTCCATGTTACTGCCGGAGCCACGGAATGGGGTTTCATGTGGAATCAAAATGAGGCCTCTATAGGGTTCCACAAAGGCCACGGGTTTGTTTGCAGCTGTGGTGCAAAAACTTCTTTCCATTTCATACATACATACCAGAATGCAAAAGGCCGGAAACTTTGTCTAAAGTTGTCCATTAGGCCATTCTCGGTGCATCCTTTCATTTCACAGTTTTCAAGTGTGCCACGTCATTTTTCTAGTCTTGTTATGTGAAATGAAACTACATCTCTCAGGCCAGTCTCAGTGGCCTCTTTCATTTCACGTTTTCCAAGTGTGATACGTCAGCTTTCTAGTCTTATTCTGTGAAATGAAAGTACATCTCTCATTACACTATTTATTTCACAGTTTCATCGGTTGCACGATACATTAAATGGTCACATAAGTGTACCAATGAGGATTCACTTTTCTCTTTATATGAAAGTAAAAGAGTCTTAATGGACATTTCATTCTCATTTCATCAACTTGGAAAGAGTGTTACTACTCTTTCATGCTAATGAAAGGCTTCCTCCTCTTTCATAATAAATATCATGTCCTACCATCTCTTTTACTCATGTATCGTCTAATAAATGTCAAATGAAAGACACACTGAGAATGACCTCAGTGCACACTTTCTTTTCACAGTTCCATAGGCATGACAAAAAGAGCCCATATTGTTACTAGGTGGCACGATTTTGTTGGTTCAAGGTGTTGAGGATGAAAGGAAAGACTCTCAATGCACTTTTATTTGTCTTTCATTAACTTGGAAAAAAGAGCCCATGACCTTTCACTAGGATGAAAGATTTTCCCTCTCTTTCATATTAATTACCTTGTCATGTCATCTATTTTTCTAATGTGGCAGCTAATTAATGTCAAATGAAAGGTCCATTAAAAATGGCGTATTATAAAAAACGGAAACGCCAGTGCATTTAATGGTGCACCATAAAGCTATCATACAAAACTAAAAAATGTGGCACAATCCCTTTTTTACCAGACAAAGTGTGGTACAATCTTGAAAGTAGTTTTGTTTCTTTTTTTAGTTTTAAACAAACAAATGGCTGAAATTAAATGTTCTAAATTCATATTGAGATTCTGTTTTTTCCTTAATCAAAAACATTTGGAGAGCGCTGTTTAATAGGGAAATGTCACAAGTATCTGCTGCAATGCATACCATACATACCTTGACTGTTTTTAGTTTGCATTCGTGCCTATTTGAGAAGCACAAGGAATAGCCTTCCACTATTGAACACTAATTACCCTGGAGAGCAGTAGTCAAATGGATAAGACTCGAGCCCCTGTCGTCCATAGGGCCCCTCCTTAATATCCAAGCACCAGTTAGATTTTGGGTCGGTGCATTGATGTCATGTTATAACTCGTTGGGATATCGCCACTAATTACGTAATGTAAATTCATTAGCGTGTGCCTTTTTGAAACCTACCATGTGTAAATCTTAGTTCTCTTGTACGGAACTGAAAGATATTAATAATTCAAACTTAAACGGTTTTCATTAAACCAGTGCAAAGTTTGGTTACGTGCTTACCTGACCTATCATTTATTGAGAATGTAACTCACAAATAGCACTGGGAATGACCTTATAATGTCCAACTTATGATATGACGACATTCATATTTTTTTATGTGTGTGGTTGGTACGTAATAAATCATTTGATCTGTCTCTATCTGATAATATAAATACCAGGGTTCCATAACATGGCAGTGCGGAAGTGCATTTGCTACACACTAGGAACTCCTGGTCCTAGTCCAAAGCGTAGGAGTAGGCTGACCTTTGTATATGGAATTCCAGATCATAAGTACTGACGGCGAGCATGGAAACTGGTAGCAATTTCCAAACCAGGACAGCTAAGAGACTGGGATGGATAGGGAATAAGGGCGTAAGTTGTCCCTCGTGTGGCAATAGGTTTGTTACAACTGTGATTTCTCACACCAATGACAATGTCTATCCTACCGGCATGTCCTGTGTTGAACTCTACTTGCACAGGCCTGGCACCGACCCGCACCATCTTTGTGCTATTGTCGACGAGCCCAATGTTGTATTTTATGACACGGTCACAACAGCTGCAGGCACTACCGGAATTCTATCTTTTACCGTGTGTCAACGGCACACCGGCGAAGGAAGCTTAGCACACGGCAAAGTGCTTTGCCGTAGGTGGCCCACTGCGACCACCCGACGGCAACACTATCTGACGGCGAAAGCACCTTTGCGGTGTGCCAAGTGTCGGGTACACGGCAACACGGCAGCATGTCTGCCTTGCTGACCGAGCACCTGTTTAATTCGTCGATTTCCTCGCTAGCAATGTGGTAGTGCTCCCATGTCCATGCTGGCTCGTACCTTCCACCAAAGTGGACCCGGCCTGGGAAGTGCCGCCTGACCAAAGCACCGAGGATGTGGTTGACCTTGCGTCGGTGATCACCTGGGGTGATCTCTATCCAACTCCTGCGGAAAGTGATTACGATAAAATATTAGTTTCAGTATCAATAATGATTTCCAATTTACCAAATGAAAATAGTGATATCATATAAAGTTACTTACGCTGGCTTCATATGTCGAACTACCGGGCGCCTGGAAAAAGGAATTGGCAGGTCGGGGAGTCGCGTAGGACCTTGCAACCACACAGTAGGTTGCTCCCCCTGCTGCTCCTCCTCACCGTACCCCTCCTGCCCGTCCCCCTCCTCCGAGCCCCCCCCCCCCACCCTCATCGTCACCCTCCTCCTCCTCCTCCTCATCCCCCTCACGCTCACCTTCACCCTCCTCCTCCTCCTCCTCCTCCTCCGCCTCCGACGGGGAAGGTGGCGCTACAGACCGAGACCGAGTCACTCGACCCCAAACCTTAGAGCCACCGCTCCAGCTGCCCTTGGGGCCACCCTTCCCCGACCCGAGCTTGAGTGGACCCCAGCGGTACATCCGAGTTTGGCATCTGTCTCCTCCAAATAGACGCGCACCGCCCCACCGCCCACCATTTTAGTCGTTCACCTACAATTAAAAAGTTGAGAAAACAATTAGCCCATATAAAAATATATATATATCATTTAAGACATAATAAACATGACATGATAATAAACTAAACATGATTAGAAACAAGACATGATAATAGACAAGGCATAATATCTTACATGTATTAAAAATAATCATCCCAATCGAGATTAGTTGGATCGTCTATCTCATCATCACTATCATACATGTCGAGATCACATTCGGGCACATGCTTCGGTGGAGGAATGTCCTCATGAAGCCCTAATTGTAAATTCTCAAGTAATTTTAAGTCTTTCGCATTGGAAACCATATCTCCGGCACCCTCGTCATCAATCCTTTCATCATCCTCGACATCAACCCTTTCATCATCCTCATTTACTTCCATTTCTATTGCTCAGAGTTAAGTCAATCTCAAAACGCCCTTGTATCAGTTTGGTATATTTCTGAAAAAAAATTCTGTATCGTGAAAATTATTTTTTAACTAACCTTTGTCTTTTATTTCATGCACTTGTAATTCAAATTTCACTTATTTCAAAAAACTCTTTAAAAATCAAATAATTGCGTAAATATAGAAAAAATGGTGAGAAATGAACAAAATTGATACATAGTCTACCAATGCATGTAATGAAGCTGACAAAAAGTTATGGAGGTGAAACTCAAAAAAATATAATTATTGTTTGTCGTGTGTCCTGGGTTGGCACACGGCACGAGTGTAATTTGTCGTGTGTCTAGGTGTTGGCACACAGCGAAGGTTATAATTTGTCGTGTGTCAACGTGACAATACACGACACACATTGGACATCCTCACTGCCGTTAACGTCGTTGGGATGTCCTCTAGTTTGTCGTGTGCGTCCATGGCACACGGCAAATAGGCGCTTCTGCCGTGTGTTTTGCTTTTGGCTGACGGTGAAGGGCAGGATGCCGTGTGCAGAGGCGCTTGACACATGGCAAAGGGCTTTTCTCTGTGTGCCCGATACCTAGCACACAACGACTATTTTGGCACACGGCAAAAGGAAGAATTCCTGTAGTGAGGCGTTCCAGCGCGACGGAGACGTCATTCTTTGACCGGGTGTAGCCGCCAAGGTGGAACAAGGTGGAAGATCACAAGATCATATGAGCGCCCACTACGAGGACCCGGATTTCACTCAAGCGAAACCCGAACCCTTTGTACCCCTATGCCACTCCCAGGAGTGTGGCACGTACATCCATCACAAGTTAGCATAGAAAAACCATAAAAAATGAATAAAAACAAGGTAAGATAGTAGAATCTCCAATAGTACATTATTAAACTCAAATCTCAAACTCATGGATACAAAGAGCGTGGCACGCAGGCCATCGCGATAACAAGGATAAAATCTAGCGGAAACGTCTCATGTGAAGATCGGCGATGAAGACCAACACCCATAAGCAACTTGAGTGTAGGCGAGACCGTCACTCCACACCATCGGCTCGTCGGCAGGCTCGCGGGATCCTCTGCACCGGCGTCCGAAAAACAAAGTGGGAAACCCGTGAGTACATAAAGTACTCAGCAAGCTGCAACTACCTAGCAACAATGTATGCATGCTCGGATATTTCAAGGATAGGCAAGGGCTAGCACCTAGAGTAATTATTCCTCAAGTCTATGTGAATCATATTTTATTCTTAGTCAAATTTTATAAGTGGCCTTGCAGGAAACAACACAATCTTGCAACGGTCAAATTTTATGTCCAGCACACCTCCACTGGAACCACAACTCGAAGCCGGAAGTAAAACACCTATCGGAGGGGAGAAGTAGTAAATGCTAATCAAGTGGATTTCTCTTGGTAGTGCTCATACTTTGAGCTAGACTATACGTATAGATTTATATATCTCTCGCAGAGAGTAAGCAACTGTACCCACGTGAAGAGGTACTCAAACAAAAGACCACCGCCGTGGCCCAAGCAAGGCAACACTCACAAGATCATTCAACAAAGCATCGACTGGTAGACGCCCGTCCCTCGAGTCCGGGATCCTCTAACCACAACATAGGAAAAAGGGTCCTGAAGGTGTGACGAGGCGTACCATGGGCCAGGTGGGATATCCTCTACTCGTGGGTCGAGACAAACGCTCCAAAAACCCACTACCACTAGCTCTACACCACGGCGGGCCACCCAGTCCTCCGCTAAGTATCCTGGTCCAGCTCGCCCATACGGGTCACGTGGTATGCTAGGAAAACCAAGAGAGGTATACGCACAAGAACCGGTCCTCAAGCTGCCGGGGCGAGTCACCATCCCTCTCCTCAAAACAATAGTCTCAACAACAGTGTCACCACAACAGGGACCTCATAACCCAAGGCCCCTACACAAGCTGTACCCGCAATAGATACTCTCCAAATGGAGACTCCCCAAAAGTCTCCCAGCACCTATTCACCTACACTCGCTCCCGCAAAAGTCCTACAGGGTATCTAGTACGAAACTCGACACCTAAGACACACCTAACAAACATGTATAATCATCATGTGGGGTTCAATTAAGCAACTAAGCAATTACTAATCATGCGAGCAGTAATAGCAGAACAACCTATGGCAATCGGTGGCAAGGATGGCATAGTATGGCATAGGTAAACTACAAGTGCAAGTAACAGTTCACATGCATGAGTCAATTTAATGCAAGTTGCTAAATAGGAACAAGAGTGGTCAAGGATTGCGGCTTGCACTGGAAAGCGCTAGTCCCAGGCTGGGTCGGGGTACTCGAACGGCTGCTATGGTGGAAACTCCTCGAACTGCGGCTCGGCACCCTCCGACAAACGAGATCGCGAAACAGGGGTTAGGCACGCAAAATGAGGCAATAGGAAAAGGACGAAACGAATGATGGAAATTACGGTACTAGAACATGATCAAAAGCTATACTAACGTGTAGAGCACGTCGCTACGAGTCCAAGGCAATCGACCGCGTAATTTTACGAGACTCCAGAAAAAAGATATGAATTTCCAAAGAAAAAGTAATTATGGAAATTCTAGAAAATCCAAGAAAATAAAAAACTAGGGAATATTCCCTCAGAATATTCCCTTGGAATATTCCCTCGGAATATTCCGCAGCCCACACTGTTCCGTGGACCGGGTCCACAGACCACTCTCTCTCCTCTTCTCTCTGCGGTCCACGTGAGCCGCATCCATGCAAGAGAGGGGAACCAACTTCATGGACCAACCGGACACGGTGGGGCCCACGATGATGTCAGCATGACGTCATCTACGCCGGAAGGGGGCGGCGCCGCTCGGCTCCGCCGCGGGGCTGGCCGGAACTAGCGCTCACCGACGCCACAGCTCGCTGCTTCACCCTCCGGACCCACCAACATCTTTGCACAACTACCGCGCACCCGCGAGGGGTCTCGCGAGCACCGGCTCCCACCGACGGCGGCTCAGGAGCTCGTCGGAGTTAATCCCGATGGTGGCACAAAACGGGGAAGTCCCAAACCTCAACCAAAACGCACCGGAAGGTCTCCAAACGACGGCAGATACTCGCACGAACCTATTGTACGCGAGCAGCAACCAAGGCGAAGACCGGAGCGTCACCGGCGGTGAGATCCGCGGCGGCTTCTCGACGGAATCCCACGAAGCCTAGCAAAACCTCGACCTTTCTCCAATCCAAGACGTGCACGAGCTACAGCAGGTGACCACGAAGCTAAACGACCACGGCAAGGAACATGAGCACGCCTCTAGAAGCTAGTTCACCGGCGTCCATGGCGACGCGGCGGCGGAAGACGACGGGGGCTAGCAATTCACGAAGAATCAAAGGGGGAAAGCGGTGAAAGAGAGGCGGCAGCTCACCAGCAAGGTTCGACGGCTAAAGGAAGGACGGGGAGGCGTTGATGACGGCGGACGACAAAATTCGACATTGGCGGACGACGGGCGACGCACGGAGGAAGACGGTGACCACACGGGAGCTCGTTCCGCTGCGACCAAGGACCAAGAGCGAGGCTGTTAGCGCCAAAAGAGAGAGCGCACGAAGAGAAACGAGAAACACATCATGAGCTCGAGGAAGACCTACCGGTGGTGATGAATGGCGTCGAAGAAGATGACCGTAGGAAACTTCAAGCGCATCGCGCTTTTCTCCGGAGCTCCTCCCGCGAAGCCAAAAGCACAGGCGGACTCAGCATCGCGCGCTGTGCTCGGGAGGCAGCATGAGCACCGCTGGCTCGAGACTTCGCCAATGGCGGAGGGAAAACCGCAGTGCGGCGGCGGCTAGGGTTTGGTGCGAATGAGGAAGGAAGACGGCGGGTCGAGGGGTTTTGAAGGCGATAAAGCGCGGCCGGAGTAGTTGGACGCGGGGCCCGGGCGGTTGCGGCGGCACTACGCGACGCGCGTCCGAGGTGGCGGCTTCAGCGAGCGTCGCGCGGGAGAGGGTGAGGTGGAAAGGTAGACAAAGAACTGTTCGGGCCTGGCTCAGGCCGGGCTGGCGACCGGGTCGGGCTGCGCGAAGATTCGGCCCACGACGCGAAATTCAAACTTAATTCCCTTGCGAATTGTTTCTTTCATTTCTCATCCGATTTTTGAATCAAACTTCTCCAAATTTATTCAAATTTGCCCAAACTCCAAATATTTTTATTACAACTCTTTGTTACAAATTTTAGGGCTGTTACACCCACCAGCTGGGTATCCACAGTGAAAGGCCATGTTGTTCCTCCAGATTGGTTTATGGCAAACACTGGAAGAAGCACAGGCTTACGATCTAGTACCCGAGGTTCACTACAGGAAACAGAATCATTACCGTGAGCTTCATGTCAGACACATAGCAAAGAGGCAGCCAACATGTCCTCGAGTTGGCCTCGGATGCGTCCGGCCAAGAGTAACACAACATTAGTTGGTTGCTATGAATTGAATATAATAGATTTTCTGGTCCGTCTCCAGACAGTGCGTGGGCAGCGAGTCTGCCGCCTTCCCCTCCACGGTGATGTGGGCTCGGCTTCGCCCCCTTTATTTTTTTATTTTGTTTGTAGCGGTGGTTCGTTTCGAATGACTCAAATCCGCTGCTACAGATGCTTCTGTTTAGCCTCGCAGGCGTAGCGTAGCGGCGTGGCTTTTGGCCAGCATTATTCTTGTAGTGTTTGCAGAGTACAAAAGAGTTTAACTTCTTATAAAAAAATGTGCATTCATCGGAATACGACCGGTCCTTTTTATACAGCAATCTCTAATATAAAACATTATTGACGGTTAGATAGATAAAGCAATGTAAAGGACATTCTGTTTTTTTTCCTGGTCATCAACATTTGTTCAAGCTATCAATCTTCTCCTTTTCATTCATCTATATAAGTGAGTGTATAGATCCTTCACGATTATAAAAAATATTTGATTTATGGGTTTAAGATGGCCCCAGGAGTATTCTACGAGAGACAATATATACTAAAATACAACCCAATTACGACCCTACAATAACGGACATTCCACCCGTTACTATGTTGTCGTTATTATAAATGGGGCATCAGCAATATCGGGCAAAACACTCAATACTATTGATGTACTACAAAAGAAAAATAAACTTGTGGCAGCCTAGCCTAGGCCCGGGTCACCACCATCCCAACACCCGCCAGATCTTCATTGTACGCCTGAAGCTGCGCTACCCACCCGGTAGCAGCCAGGCAGCGCTCCTTGCCGGGGCCATTCTGCCTACCCGAAGCTGCGCCGCCCGCCTGCCTGGAGCCGAGCCGTGCTACTTCCTAGGGCCACACCACCTGCCTGCCTTGAGTAGCACCGCCTGCCCGCCAGTAGCCGCGCCACCTGACTGACTGCAGCCTCCTCACAGGATTCGACAGTAGAAAGGGGCGCAATACGAAGATGGGGCCATCACCTCGTTGGGCCACGTAGGAGGAGGATGGGAGTAGCAATCTTGCCAGATCCAAAGATGATGACCGCGGTATGGAGGGGCACGGAGCGACGGGGCTAAGCCGAATCCAGGTGTTTCCTTGTCGGATCAGGCCGCCTCTTCCCGGGATCTAGTGGTGGCGAGGAAGCAAGGTTGGGGATGCGGCCGGTGAGGGTCGGCGGGCTAGGGGGGCACTAGGAGGGGCGTCGGGGACGTGGCCGGCCTTCCAATGAGGTATGCCAGATCAGAGAAAGAGAGAGAATAAGAAGAAGAAAAGAAGAAGAAAAATATGAAGTTGCGCCGCCCGCCTGCCTAGAGCCGAGCCGTGCTACTCCCTAGGGCCACACCACCTGCCTGCCTCGAGTAGCATCGCCCGCCCGCCGGTAGCCGCGCCACCGACTGACTGTAGCCTCCTCACCGAATTCAGCAGTGGAAAGGGGCGCAACACGAAGATGGGGCCATCACCTCATTGGGCCACGTAGGAGGAGGATGGGAGTAGCAATCTTGCCAGATCCGAAGATGATGACCGTGGTGTGGAGGGGCGCAGAGCGATAGGGCTAAGCCGAATCCAGGTGTTTCCTTGTCGGATCATGCCGCCTCTTCCCGGGATCTAGTGGTGGGGAGGAAGCAAGGTTGGGGATGCGGCCGGTGAGGGTCGGCAGGCTGGGGGGGGGCACTAGGAAGGGCGTAGGGGACGTGGCTGGCTTCCAATGAGGTGTGCCGCATCGAGAGAAAGAGAGAGAATAAGAAGAAGAAAAGAAGAAGAAAAATATGTAACACCCCAATTTGAGCCATTTAAAAAATATACCTAATAAATCATTTTATTTTATTTAGGAAAAACATTTTTCAAAAATAGATAGGAAATTAAAACTCAAATTAGATAAGTAGCACGAACAAAATTTTAAAACAAAATTGGAACCTTGAAAATATGACTGATTTTTCTTTCTTGATTACATGGATTTTATTGCCTTTGTATACTTTTGAATTAATTGATTTTATCGAATTTAATTGGATTTATTTGGATTAAATGGAGAAGAGAGGAATTAGAAAAAAAAGAATTAAAAACCTAACCGAGATACCCTACACCATTTCCCCCTACCGGCCCAACCCTCACCCCCTTCTCGGCCTAGCCCATCATCAACCCGTCCCTACCTCACGCCCATCCGGGCGTGATCCGAACACGACACTCGTCGCGCGCCCGTGACACTGGTAGCCGTCCCCCACCTCCGCTCCAACCAGCGCCATCACGCTCCACGCGCGCCGCCAACGCCACCCGCACCCCAATGCCGCCCAACCTTGGTCCCTCCCCACCCCCATCTTTATCCCCTCGGACGACCCGCCGCACGCCGACGCCGTCACGCCACGCCCCCTCCGCCTCCTGCTACCGGCCGACCGCGGCAACCAGCCGTTGTTTAGCCGCACCGCCGCTAGGAGCACCGAGCATGCAAGCCTCCCCTACCGGCTCCCCCTTCTTATCATCCCTCCGCCTCACCGTCGTTCGCCACCAATCCCCCATCCTCCATCGGTTGTCTAGCCCCCATCAAACCTCCTCCATCCGACCGCAGCTGTCGCTCGTGTGCGCATCGCCGCCACCCCTTCCCCTCTCGATCCAAGCCCACACGTGCCCCTCCGCCCGGCGCCCACCACCGCACAACCCTCCAGCCGAGTGGCTCGGCTCGTCCTCACCGCCAACCCCTCCCACAGACACCGTCGTGATGCACCGGTCGCCGGCGTGCCCGCTGCACCCCGTTTGAGTGACCCGGACCATCGGAATCGCCGATTCCAACGAGGTCGAGCCCCGCCGCCGCGCACGTCCACTTGTGGACCCATGGACCAGCTCACCGCCCCGGTCCACATGGCCTCGTGGACATTTTCCACATAATTTTCAATAGGAAAATAAACCCAAAATCCCATAAACCCTAGGTTTTGCATCTAGCCCTCCCAAATTAGAAATAAACTCCTAATATTTACATAGACCCCCCTGCCTAGCCGAATAAGCCATTTTTACATTTTAGTCCTTCCACTATCTAGAAATTCACAAAAATACCCTCCCCATATATAGAACCTCTGTCCATTATGCAAAAACACCCCTAGAACTTCTGATTTTCAATCGTAGCTCCGTTTCGAGCGAACAGTTGGAATCATCGTAACAAACCCTAGCATCGCAATATATAGCTTTCGTATTTTATTTGGTTTTTATTTATAATTGTCTTTTCTCTTTGTTATTTTAAGGCTCAACTAAAATTGTGAGAACTGTTAGGATCGATGAATATCTCCCTAGGTCCAACCAACTAAAATTACAAATTGCTTTCCTCCGACAAAAACCACATTGATTCTATAGTGAGCCCTTTGCATACACGCTTTCCGCAAAACCCTTACCCATTCGTTGACCACATATATATATACCTTTTTGCTAGTGGTAGAGCTTGCTGAGTACCTCATGTAGGGCATGTTTGGTTTGCGTCCATAACTTGCCAAACCACGCCATAAACATGGTTAGTGTTAGGTTTGATGTCGTACTTATGGCAAGGAGTGGTGCAGCCATAGCAGTTTTGTTCATTTTGCATGCCAAGGAACGCTAGAATTGTGGCAGACAAAAGGTCGCCACACCTTTGGTGCAGCCACACCGGTGGTGTGGCATGTTATGTCCATCATCCAAATAGACCCGTACTCACCCGTTGCTTAATCATTCGGACGAAGATGGAGATTACTATGGAGTCGATGAGTAGGTCGTCCTTCGGTCGATGTTGCCTGTGGAGTTTATGAAGCTTTCCATTGTGTTTTTCTTTATTTGAGGCTGGCTTATCCACCTCTTTGCTTGTAATCCAGACCATGTATCCCCTAGCTATTTCTCTTTGAGGAATTAATAGATTGTTATATCAGATTATCATCTACGTGTGTACCAATTACTGTTCTAGGGATTGGTACGTATACATGATGTACTCCCTCGGGAGGGGCATCACAGAAGAAGAAGAAAAGAGGGGTGGGTGCGATGGCGGTGAACACCAACCATAACTAGCTAGAAGGAAAGTAGTGTCGATCGGCACCATGCCGGTGCCGATCGGCACTTGTGCGCCCACATCCTATTCCTCATCCAACTTTTATGTATCACGGTGAGATGAGTGGGTAGTCTCATATTCTCTCCTCTGGCGAGGGAATCTAGCTATGTGAATTCTCAAAGCTTATGATACTCGTTTGATCTGTTCAGTCTGATATGCTTAGTCCATATGTTATTCGACCAAATCCCAAATCTGAAACAATTTAGTGTAGCCGGATGTTTGGTTATGCTATCACCATCCCATAGTGCAAGAAATCAGTGGGGAGCTAATAACCCCGGCCATGACAAGGCCAGGACAAATGAAACCACATGTCTTGGGGAATACTAAATGTGTCAAATGAATTAATAAGTATGAGTTGCATGCTAGTGAAGTGGACCTAAGGGGAGAGTCCTTAATTATCTTGATAAAGCTCCTTAGTAATCTTCATCTCTAGTCATTTTAATTGACACACAACACATTCCCATTGTTTTAAGTTAGTATTTAATTAGTAGTAAAGGTCTCACTTGTTTATGTTTTAAGTTAGTATTTAATTAGTAGTAAAGGTCTCACTTGTTCTCTTTGGATTCCATATAAACCTTGGAATATTCTCAATGAAAAAGCTCAATTGTTCAAGAGAGGCAATTGATCCAGTATGTAGGATTTACATAAATTTTTTACGTAACTATAGTATCACTCAATAAAAGGGTTATGGGTGGACTCGACTTCCGCCGTCTATGTACAACATATATTTAACACTTTGTATCTCAATCGCTACTTCGATGCAATATAAGGTGGATTAAAGGCACCATTTCGTTCGGAAGAAAATGTTGTCTTAAGAAAGGACAACAATGTTCAACGGAACTGATCATGACCAGAAAGAGATTCATGGAGGAGGGAGAGGATGGAGAGCAAAGCTTCTCGTGACACCAGTGTAAACACACGCTATCTCCAATTTGGAATCCTCCCCGAGCTGTGAGATTTTTTCTTTTTTAGTTAATTGGTGATCATCATCAGACACGGAGAGAGCGAGTCATCCTAAGTCTAAGCGATATGGATGTACAAACCCCACGCAGCCCACGTTTCCCCATCAGGCCCTTCGCACATTCCCCGGACGGAAACAGACACCGAAGAAATGGGACGGCCGATGGTTTCTCGGAGGAGGCGATGCGCAGCAAGGAGCAAGAGACGCCGCCAGAGACCCGGCGTGGCCGCGACAAGTTGTGGAGACGCCGCAGTCCGGTGAGTGGCAAGGAAGCGGGGGCGGAATCACAGTCGAGCGGTCCACAGGCCACGCGCAGAAGCCCACAGAATAGAAGAGGCCTATTATTATCATCGGGACTCGGCAGCGCGCCCCAGCTTTTAAGCTAGGGTGGCTCGCGCTTGCCCACCGAGGTGGTACCAATTGGGCGTACTACTTTGTTGTGTGCCCTGGTAGTGGCACACGGCAAAGCTGCCCACGTGTCACGCACGTCTCACCTGCGCCGTCAGCCGTTGCCCCCACGCCGTCAGCCAGGCATCAGCCGTTACACTTTGCCGTGTGCCCGCGAGATGGCACACGATAAAGATTTGGATTGTCGTGTGCCCAGGTTGTGGCACACGGCAAACAAAATTTTTGCCGTGTGCCAGCTCGTTGGCACACTGGAAAGAGCTACAGTGTCGTGTGTTGCGTCTTTGACGTGTACCTGCGGTCTGGCACACGACAACCAGAGATTTTTGTCGTGTGCTTGACAAATAGCATACGGCGAAGTTGTGCTCTTCTGTAGTGATAAGATTTGCATAATTTTTTTATGTAGCTATAGCAGCACTCATCAATAAAAGGGTTATGGGTGGACTCGACTTTTATATCAATCGCTATTTCTTTGTAATATAAGGGGTTTAAAGCTGACATTTCGTTCGAAGAAAATATTCAAGGCAACTAATTATGACCACAAAGAGATGCATGGAGGAGGGAGAGGTTGGAGAGCGAACCTTCTCGTGACACCAGTGTAAACACGCGCTATGTCCAATTTGGAATCCTCCATGAGCTGTAAGTTTTTTTTTTTTGTTAAATTTGTTATCGTCATCAGACACGGAGAGAGCCAGTCATCCTAAGTCTAAGCCAATTGGATGTATAAAACCCACGCAGCCCACGTTTCCCCATCAGGCCCTTCTCACGTTCCCCGGAGCGAAACTGACACCCAAGAAATGTGGCGGAGCCGTCGGTTCCTGCAAGTTGACAGCGCCGACGAGGCCGAGGCCATGCCCCTCGCCGACGGTTTCTCGGAGAAAGCGATGCGCAGCGACGAGCAGGAGACGCCGCCGCAGACCCGCCCGCGTGGCCGCGGCAGGCCGCGGAGGCGCCGCGCTCCGGAGAGTGGCAAGGAAGCGGGGGCGGAATCAGAGGAAGCGCCGGCGGCCGAACCCGTGGGGCAGCAGCAGCAACAGCAGGCAGAGGCGGCGGCGGCGGCAGCAGAATCTACGAGGCAGCAGCAGCGGCGGGAGAAGGATAAAGTGGTGGAGCACGCAGCGGCGATGCCGATCGGGGAGCCGATCAAGTTCGGCGGAAAGCGGGGAAGAATAATCAGAGGAAGCACTACGCGTCCTTCCACTACAACGGCCTCAACTTCGATCTGGTAATCAAGCCCATCGCCGGCCATCTCTTTCCCTGCCCTCTTCCTCCCGATCTTTTGTTTCTTCCGGTAGGATCTAGGGTGTCTGCTGGCCTGATTGTTTGTTTCTGCTGCTGCCTGGGCCAGATGGACTCCGTGCTGATCACACCTGAGAAACCAAGTGAGAAGCCCTACGTAGCAATCATCAAGGTACGCGATTCATCCGTATTTTTTTTAGTTACGATCCATATTTGTATTGCCGATGTTCATTACTGTTTCTCTATTAATCGTGCCCTGCCTGTGTTTCATTATGTATTATAGAGATTTCGAAGCGAGCTCACATTTCTTTTCCCGGTAACTATGCATTAGTGCCTTTGTTCTGTTTGGTTTAGTGTGCGCATAAGCGCAACTCATCTACAAAAAATACACTGCCATTTGTTTTTGTGGGACTAGTTGCTGCATTCTGTAAATCTGCCACCTAATGTAAATAATTATCGAGTTGAGTGAAATCCACGTAATCAAGCAATCATGCCGACGTTCAGATGATGCAGATCTCTAAGCTGAGCGTACCCGAGTTTTTTGTTCGCATAATACTTGTGGTCCACTTTATTCTAGTATGAACTTCCTATATATAGTATATAGTCTAAAAAATCCAAACCAAAGGGCATTGATAACCAAAGTGCTTGCTGCTAGGCCGAAGCTTTCTTATTCTGGGCAAGCACGAGGCAAAATTAGGTCCCTTATCATTGTTCAGCTGCCTAGAAAAGATTCTCTGTTTCTGATGTGTAAACCTATTGATGGCCGCCCTTTGTATGTAGCAAGTTTAAATCACCTGTTATGTTCGAGCTGTGTTTTTTTTTCATTTCCTCTACATTAGTACTTTTATGGTGTTCCTAAACAGCACGTCATATATACAAATCATTGACATTTGTTTTTGTTGGACTACTTCCTGCATTTTTCAAAATCTATCACTTCTGTCCTTAATAGCAAGAGATGATATATCACCTTCATTCAGATCTCTTAGTCTGATCATATAACCACGTTTTTGTTTGGATAATACTTGTGGCATGCTTATTTCGAGTACTTGAAACGAAATTATTGGCAGTATTCATATATAGTAAAAAAAATGACGTTGAAGAACACGATCATGATCTGTAACTCGCAAGTGCTTACTGCTATTGGCAGAAACTTCCCTAATCTCCGTAACTACAAGTCAAAAGTTCCTTCTCATGTCATTCAGCTGCCTTAAAAATTTTAATTTCCTGTACATTCATTATTAGTTTTTCTGATGTAAACCGACTTGCCATCCCTATATATGACACATTTCCCTTTTATATCTTGAATGAACAGGATATAATAGAATCTGAGGGTAGCTTGACAATAACCAGTCAATGGTTTTATAGGCCGGAAGAAGCTGAGACAGGGGAAGATAAATTCTGTGTAGACCGTGACACACGGGAGCTGTTTTACAGCTTCCATTGTGATGATGTGCCTGCAGAATCAGTTATGCACAGGTGTGTTGTGCATTTCATTCCTCAGAATAAGCAGTTTCCTGCACGAAAGAAAAACCCTGGGTTCATTGTTCAGAATGTCTATGATGCTGCTGAGAAGAAATTATGGAGCTTAACAGACAAGATATATGACAAAAACGACCAAGAAGAGATCGATATTCTTTTGAAGAAAACAATAGATCGTATTGGGGAGCTTCCTAACCTTGAGCCTCCAAGTTACAAAGACGTGAATGTTGTAGATGTCACCGGAGGAGAGTCTCAGGGCAAACTGAAGAACTTCATTCATTCAGAGACAAAGAACAGCAAATAGAAGATACCCCTGAAGATGACAGCGCATGAAGAAGGCTTCATTAATTCATTCATGCTTGGATGTATGGGTGGTGTGAGACGTCAGGTTGAGTGGATGTGGCTAGGCTTCGGCTTCAGCTTCAAGAGGGTGGTTACTCCAGTGATGTATGTGAACCATGTTGTTTGTAACTGGTTAGAGTCTCCAAATATTTGTGTGTCAACGTGTTGCATTGTGTTGTCTAGTAGACATGTTTTCATCGTATTAGTGTTGTACTGGTCACTTTCTTAATTATGTGTGTCGATACTGTGTGGATTTGTAAACTTTGGGTGCATGGATGATTGCAGTCATAGTACTGGTCTTATGTTTCCATTATTGTACCATGCCGGTGCGTAGTTCAGCTCTTTCTGCCTTGTAAATTATGGTGTGCCGATCAAAAGCGTTGAGGATCTTGAACTAAAAAGGGCCGTGAATCCATTAGAAACAAGGAAGCATAGCTATGCAGGTGCAGTGTGGCCTAAACTGATGAAGAGCAACCTAGACGAAGATCAAGGCTAATCATCGGTGCATCATGAAAACAGTTTGAACTGCTGCTGCTTTTCAGAACGTAATATACATTTGTCATAAGTAGTACTAGCATTGAATGAAAGCCCCACAAGGGAGCAATACATATAGGTTACATGTGTATACAAATAGGAATATGACTCGATATTCAAGACACCTATATATCCTTCACAGTTTTGTCTTTTCAAATATAGCTGACAGCTCCTCTGGGCAGGATGCCTTGAGAGTCTTATAACCATGGGTCGCAACCACTGCATCCATCACAATTGGGCCGGAGATAAATTGAAGGCAGAACTCCTTAAGTTTGTCGCAGTTATGCTGATGAGCCAAAGCCAATGTAGTTGAAACAGTTTCCAGATTGAGATTGTTGCAAAAGAATGCCCTCACATACTGACTTCAGCCTGTCCACCGCGTACATATCGGCAGCCACAAGTAAATGATAGATCATTTCAATGTTCGCTTCACCGTCGTTCTGCTGACCCACATCAGGCAAAGAATCGGTGTAGATGAAATGGATAAAGGCTCTGAAGACATCTGGCTGTATGTCTCCGATTGTAAAACTTCGTTGTTCCTTCGCCTCTGTCATTGTCCCGTAGAACTGTGCCCTAAAAACCAGCGACCGCATTGCGAGCACGACCTTGTGTGCCTTGAAAGTCTCTCCTCCAACACTGAATGTTACGTCTGCACCGTCCCCTGCGTCTAGTAACTTGTCGAGCTGTTCAGTAATGTTGGACTGCGGCGCCTCAACTCTGTTCAAGAACTCGGTAGCTGATACCCGTGGCTTCCAGACGGTGATGTACATTGGATGGTGAGGTGATCGTCCCGAAGGTACGGTGACTGCTCAGACTCAATTCTACTACGGTCTATGTTTCGCTTGATTAAAAAAATATCCTGGGGATAAGCATTTTTATCATAGCTGGAATCAAACATTTGTAAGTGTATCTGTTGCACTAACGACGGCAACCTGGTGGTCTGGTCGACCAGGCTCAGCTCTGCAGAAGCTCGCACCTTGGCGTTAATTAGTCAAGAGCTCTAGGCCGATAGCTGCCGGACCTGATGAATTCATCATAATCCATGACCTTGTACTCGCTGTACCCGAAGATCTCAAACACATGCTTGCCATGATCCCTCTCTGGAGTGCAAGTTGACACTGTCGTCGGCGTCGGCATTGTAGCAAGATCAGCGCGCTTCAGACGGCTGGCGACCTCTAGGACTCGTTCCTCTTTCTTTTATATTGCAATCGGTGTGGCCGTACCCGACTTGGACAGGAATCTGCTACGCAGCGTTATCCTATCTTTTTTTTATTATTCCAAAACGAGTTACTAAACGGGCAAGTAATATAATGATTCCCGATATAGCATAGTAAGTTTCACTTTCACATCACATGAAAATAGCAAAAGAACAAGCAGGCACCCGCTAGGACTTTGCCTCCACAGTGCCCGGCAATCAGCTTCACTAATAAACCGGCTCTCTGACATCCGACTCTTGCTGGCTACCTGTTCAGCAGAAACACGTAAACGTGTCCAGTAATTTAACTCAAAGGCCAAAATAGTCTTCTCATAACATACTGAAATGCATCACTGCCCTAAAGAGAGCAGGTTGCATTGCATGTCAATGGTTATATCTCTGGCCAGGCCTCTTGTATTGGCATATGGAGCCAATTCCGCATTGAAAACAGGTGATCTCGCATCAAGCACGATCTGTGTACTTCAAAATTTTCACCTCCAATACAGAAAGTAACATATGTTCCCACCTCTGAATCCAATAATATACCAAAGTGCTCCACAATGGTTTTTCTTCCCTTAGGTTTACCGAACACTGATTTATGGGCAGCTTTTCGAGTAGGATTCAGCATTTTCACAAATTTGATGTTGATTCAGATTGCATGCTATTAAACAGAAAAATGATGCAAACGAATGGAAACCAAATGTCGTTGTTGGCAGGATACGACAGCTTTTCTCCGACCTGTATAGGAATGTACTACAGTGCAAGGCTACTTTATAGGCACCCTTTGCTCCTTTCATCTTGTAATCAAAACAACGCTGAATTGTTCGGTGTGGAATTCTAGCTGCAGATTTAGTTGACAGAATAGCTCTGCTAAGGTAAGAGATTAAATCATAATCCAACAAAAGAATAACTGAATTTTGATAAGTCAGATACAACATAGTGAGAATGACCCCTGTATGCCGTCGCATACAAGATGTGACCAGATCATCTGTAATCAAGTATAATACGGAGCTAAACTGCAACGAGCACTGAAACTGATAGATATAGATAATCGTCCTCTCAGAGGCTCACCAGCATCACAAACTAGTTGGCAAGTGAATGTAACAAAAGTTGTAGGCTGCATACAGGATTGGCTAAAAACAAAAAACGATATAGAAGAATGATATTTTGACCAAGAAATAATCTGTAATTTCAGATATCTCTAACAGAGGTGCAGCAGGTGCCTATTTTGGTCCCTAATCAAAAGGAACCTTATTCATCTGCTATAGTTCAGAAGGTAATATTTAGCCTAGTTAAAGTCTTTATTTCATTATTATTTACTCTCCCCTGCGGAGTCCATGAAATAAGAACATGCCTTGTACTAAATTAGGATATACACTAATCCAAAAAAAAACAAAACATACAGTTCCATAATCTTTAGGAGTAATATAATATTATTCGTTAGATCTTTTGATTAGAGTTTACCAAGTTTGCAACTCTAGAAAATTTATGCAAAATTACAGGTGCAGCTATTTGCTGCATCAAATGGGAAAGTAGAGATAATTTCCTTAAATATTCAAGCGGCCAGTTTAATGAAAATTATCAAAGGAATAAGAAAAACATGGCAGGAAATGATATGGAATATGCACTGTCTGAATTGTTACGAATGGAACAACTCTAAACCTATGTATAGAGTATGAGCTTATGTGTTCATGCTCTCAATGAAGTGATAATTAAAGTGACATGGTCATTATAGATACTCAGTGTTTATTTTTATAAACCCAACATTTTTCATTAGCAAACATGAATACTAGCAGGAAAGTGTTATCCATATATCAACTTAAGTTCTACATTAATATAAAGAGTGACGAATCAGCTGTTGGTTATCACATTTGGCCATCAAAAACCACAACTGAAAGCAACAATAAGCCAATTAGTTCTTACGAAGCCTCTTTGTCTTCTCAAATGCTTCTACTAGTGCAGAAGGGTGGGTTGTCTTGAGCATCTTATAACTTGGGGTTTCCACCAGTGCATCCATCACATCAGCACGAGTGATAAAATCAAGGCATATATCCATAAGCCTTTCACAGTTATGCTGATATGCTAAACCCAGTGTACTCGAAACAGTTTCCACATCAAGAGTCTTGCAAAGGATGTTCTGACATAACAACTTAAGCCTGTCCATTGCATATCTGTCAGCTGCCACAAGTAAATGCCTGATCATTTCCGTGTTAGCATCTATAAGATCATCCGTTTCAGGCAACAAGTCAGTATATAAGAAATGCAGCAGGGCCCTAAAAACAGCAGGCAGCTATCCTCAATGGTTATATGATCCAACTTGGCCTCTCTCATCGGCCCATAAAGCTGTGCTCTGAAAACAGGTGACCGCGCCGCAAGCACGATCCTGTGTGCTGCAAAATTCTCACCTCCAACTCTGACAGTAACATCAGCTCCCTCCTTTGCATCCAACAAGTTGCCAAAATGCTTGGCAATATCTGACGCTGGGACCTGCATTTGATTCACTGATTTGGTTGTTGATACCTGTGCCTTTTTTCTCACAGTGACAAAACATTGGATAGTGAGGTGATCATCCCGAAGGTATGAGGACGCCTCGAACTGACTCTGGTTCATGAATGTGCCACTCTGTGGTGCAAATCTACTAAGATCACCAGAGTTAAATATCCTTAGCTCCGTCTTGTTCACTGATGTTGACAAGCCAGTTGTCTGGTCGACTAGCATAAGATCGCAAGATGCCCGCACCTTTGTGTCCTTGTCCAATAGCTCGAGATAAACCGAGATGTATCCTTTGCTGCTGGTGGTGAAACCATCAGGGTAGAAACGGATGGCCCAGTCGTGGTCACCAACTGAGAAGGTGCCGGACTGGATGAACTCCTCGTTGCCCATGCCCTTGTGCTGGCTGTAATCGAAGATCTCGAATACGTGCTTACCTTGCGCCGTCTCTGCTCTGCACGTAGACATAGTCGTCGGCGTCGGCGTGGACATCTCGAGAGCCATTGGGGACGAAGAGGAGGGCCGGAGAGGAAAGAATCAGCGTGACGGCGGCCGTAAGTGAGAGCCTACAAATCCAGAAAGAAGAGCACTTAATAATAAAATATAAAGATATATAGAGACAGGAGAAGTGGCGGCGGTGATGTCGGTCGGCGGTGGCGGCGCCGGAGGGAGACCAGGAGTCGACAGGAGACGAGGACAGATGATAAAAGGCTGAATGGTTCTCCGCGCAGGCCGAAAGCCCAATCAGAATGTGGGCCTGAAGTAGTAATCAGACGAAGCGGGCGGGCCATTGTCCAAACTTTTTACTCGTTTTGAAATTCAGAAAACATTTTTATTGTGTACCTCTTTCAGTTTTAATTTAAACCATTATATCTTGTTTTTTTTGCGAACCACCATTATATCTTGTTTGTTTACGCCTCTTTCGGCAGTTTAAGTATGGGTTCAGTATTTTCACGAATCTGATGTGGATTCAGATTGCTTGCTACCGGTAACAAGGAAAATGGTGCAAACGGATCGAAATCAAAGTATTGTCACGAATCAGCTGCAAACTCATATTGGATTTATTGGCAATTTGGCACGATATGACTTACGACAGTTTTGTACCATAGATTTGTTCCGACCTGAGATTGGCTCTGAAAAGTGTTAGGCTACGTTACTTTGGCCCTGCTCAACTGGAAACTAAGGACGAATTTGTTGGTGTGGACCTGCAGATTCTATATATCGACAGAATAGCTCTACTCGTGCAGAGATTTAAGTCAAATTTCTGCTCATTTGGAAACTAGGGACTAATTGTCTAGTGTGGACCTCTGTATGCAGATTCTGTCGAGAGAATAGCTCTACTTGTGCAGAGATGTTTTGCGCTGCATCTAAGATATATAAGATTTCACGGCCACAAAAATAAGAAAAATATTTAGCTTAATAAAGCTAAGACATAATTTCAAATGAAAAAAATACGGTCTTGGTCATTTTTGAGATTTGACATACATGAAAGTTGCACGTATATATTTCTAATTTTTAAGCATTTAGTGCTCCATCCAATTGGTACTAGTAAAGCTACTTGGTGGTAATAATCATGCAATCTTTCAAAATAACTTCGTCCAAAAATAGGATTATTGTTCTTGGTTACTTTCACGGCCCTCTGACAAAAGTAACAATATTGTTAGCTTTCTTTTGACCACAAATATGTAACCATGAAGTCTTGAAATTTGCCTCAATGGCCAAGTATAGTTCATGTCATACGCTCAAACCTACTTACTGACAAGTGACAAGATATAGTGAACAACTAAACATGTCCAACATATTTTCTATATAATTTACAAGAAAATGAAAATGAATTTAGGTTCATGCCATATTCTGTTCTATCTCATCAAGAAATGACAAGATCAGTTGTCATCAAGTTATAAGTTAAAGCTGGCAAATGTATGAAAGACACTGTCATCAAAAATTCAATATTGTAGACTATATACATGATTATCTCCAAAAACTAAATAAGTATATAAGAATGACACTAGCCAACAAATCATCTATGCATTAGATGTCTCTCACGAGACATAAACTCAGTTCATTGGAGGAACTCACTTACATATGTGCAAATGCTTTGCAAGAAATTTATTATTCAGTTAATGTAATTTCACTTTTTGCAAAATGATGGTCTTACTGCATCGATTTGCCAGGATTAGAGAACTGTAATGTGACAAGAATAAGTTCAGTCAGATTCAAGTGCCAATTTTGGTGCCTAACAAAAAATAACTTCTATTCATTTTCTAGTCGATAAGGTAAAATTCAACCTACTCAATCCTAGACATAACTAGGATAGGGACCGAAAAAAACTTCTTTTCATTCTATGAATTTCAAGGTACATTAAATTTCTTAGGCAATTTTTTGCAGCGGAACAGGTATGGACTAAAAAGTTTTTTTTACTGTAAAGAAAGAACAGATCCAAAGCTTGGTACATTATGTAATACGATCTTAAATAATATATTTCTGTTGCTGTCAGTGAAATTACATATTGTGAGAAAATATTGCTTGAAAGAAAGCCTGATATAGGTATTCTTACGAATACATTCCAGAACATTATTCTTCATAAACTGAACTTACCTACTGCATTAGGGTGCTTTTGGTTGGGCTTTTAGCTGTGGCTGTTTTCTTCTAAAAGTCAAAAGCCAACCAAAGGGGTGACTTTTCCATAGGTGCTTTTCGAAAAAGCTGCTTGGTAGTACAAAACTCACAGCACCTCCCCCTGCTTTCACCTACTTTTGGATGTGAAAACTTTGCAAAAATTACCCACTGCCACTGGTTATGAGATACTGGTTCGAGGTCTTATTTTTCTTTCTTCCTCCACCGCCAGTTTCATCGAAGCGGGCGCAAGCGGTGGGCAGGCTGGGGACTCGTGCGCGGGCGAGCGCACGGGCGGCGCGGGCCGCGGCGGCGGGCATGCGCGCGTTGGCGGGGGCTCGTACCAGGCGGCGGGCGGGCGGGCAGACGCGCGGCGGTAGGTGGCTCATGTGCGGCGGCGGGCATACGGGAGATGCGCGACGAGCAGGCGACAGGCATGCAGGCATACGGGCGGGCGGGCAGGCGGCTGGCTCGTGCGCATGACGGCAGGTGAAGCTTTCTAATCCATGCTCTGCAATGGAAGATCTACAGGAGGAAGAGGAAGGGGAAGAGCAGCAGGGTCCACTCGTCAATGAGAGAAAGTCAAGAGTGTCCTGAAAGTAACATCTCACCTCCAACACTGAAAGTAACATCTGTTCCGTCCACTGAATCCAACAAATTTCCAAACTGCTCCACAATATTGGATGGTGGGGCTTCTATTTGGTTCAACGAACTTGTTGCCGATGCCTATGGCTTTTTCCTTAAAGTGACCATGCATGGATTGTGAGGTTATCGTCCAGTGTCCCAAAGATAAGCGGATGCCTCAAGCAGACTCCAGATCATGAACAAGCTTGTCTGTGGAGCAAATTTACTCTGATCCAGGAGCTAAATATCCTTAGCTCCATCTTTTTTGCATATGTGTGGACCGTTATATTTGAAAGACTTGTATCTTATCGGCCAAGGATGTTTAGCTCCAGTGATACACCAGAGGTGCTCCACCTTTTTGTGGAGCAAATTTACTGGAGCTAAATGTGGATCATGAACGACTTGTTTCTTATCCGCTGTTGAGTTCTGTTTGTGCCGTTATATTTGATACTGAATGCACATAAGATTTGTTCGTTTCTTCCCTAGGTTCATCGATCGGTGACTATTTGACAGATTTTCAAGTAGGATTCAGCATTTTCACTAATTCAGTGTTGATTTAGATAGCTTGCTATTAAACAGAAAAATGGTGGAAATAAATGGAAACCAAATGCTGTTGTTGGCACGATACAACAGCCTTTCTCCGACCTGATATTGCATATGAATGTACAAGAGTGTGAGGCTACATTATAGGCCCATGCTCCTTCACCTTGAAATAAATACACATGGCCAAATTCTCTGGTGTGGAATTCTAACTACAGATTATGTCAACAAAATATATAGCACTGCTCAGATAAGAGATTAAATTATAATGTAACCAGAGAACAACAGAATTATGATACATCAGATACAAGAAAATTGAGAATGACCAGATCACCTGTAATCAAGTTATAATACAGAGCTACACTACAACGAGCACTGAAACTAGCTGCCAAATGCATGAAACAAACTAGCCAACCGCAGTCTCCCGGATCACAAACTAGGTGGCAAATGCATGAAACAAAAGTTGTAGGCTGCATACAGGGTTGGCCAAAAACAAAAATGGTATACAAGAACAATATTTGAACAAGAAATTATCTGTAATTTAAGATATCTCTAACAAATGTGCTGCTGCCTATTTTGATCCCTATTTAAAAATAACCCTATTCATTTACTATAACTCATAATGTAATAATTAGCTTAGTAAATGCTAGGCATAATGAGGATAAGTGCCACAATTTTTCCCCTTCTCTTAAATTTAATGTATATAAAAGTGCCATTGTCAATTAATGCATAGGAAGGATAGTCTCCATTGCACTATTATTTACTCTCCCTTGCAAAGTCCATGAAAGAAGAACATGCCTTTTACTAACTTATGATATCCAAAAAAAAATAAAAAGTACAGCCCGCTGATGTTTAGATACCATTCCTTTTATGTTTTGACTAGTGCTTACCAAGTCTGCAACTCTAGAAAGTTTATGCAAAATGGCAGATGCAACTATGTGCTGTGTCAAATGATTTAGTCCTGATAAATTCCTTAAATATTCCTGATAAATGAAACAATTTTGGCAGCAAAAGGTATGGACTCTGCACTGTCTGACCTTTTACGAATGGAGCAACCTAAACCGGTGAATAGAGTATGAGCTTATGTGTCCATGCTCTCAATGTAGTGACAGAGTGACAATTTTGCTTGAACCTGGATATTTTAGATATTCTTAATAACTTACTAGACATGAACGCAGGTTTTTTGATAAATAAACCCAACATTTTTCATTAGGCGCGCACGGATACATAGTAGGAAAGTGCTCTCAATATATGAACTTAAGTGCTGCATTAATATACAGAGTGATGAATCAGTTGTTAGTTATCACATTTGGCCATCCAAAACCACTACTGAAGCAACAATAAGCTCAGATTAGTTCTTATGAAACATCTCTGTCTTCTCAAATGCTTCTACTAGTGCAGAAGGACAGGTTGTCTTGAGCATCTTATAACCTGGGGTTTCCACCAGTGCATCCCTCACATCAGCACTAGTGATAAAATCGATGCAGATATCTTTAAGCCTTTCGAAGCTATGCTGATACGCTAAACCCAGCGTACTTGATACAGTATCCACATGAAGAGTCTTGCAAAGGATGTTCAGACATACCAACTTAAGCCTGTCCATTGCATATCTGTCAGCTGCCACAAGTAAATGCCGGATCATTTCCATGTCATCATCAATAGGATCATCACTTTCAGGCAACGAATCAGTATAGATGAAATGCAACAGTGCCCTGAAAACAGCAGGCTGCATATCCTCAATGGTTATATGATCCAACTTTGCCTCTCGCATCGGCCCATAAAGCTGTGCTCTGAAAACGGGTGACCGCGCAGCGAGAACAATCCTGTGTGCTGAAAAATTCTCACCTCCAACACTGACAGTAACATCTGCTCCCTCCTTTGCATCCAACAAGTTGCCAAAATGCTTGGCAATATCTGACGCTGGGACTTCCACTTGATCCACTGATTTAGTTGTGGATACCTGTGCCTTTTTCATTACAGTGACAATGCATTGGATGGTCAGGTGATCATCCCGAAGGTATGCAGACGCCTCTAACTGACTCTGGTTCATGAATAAGCCAGTATTTGGTGCAAATCTACTAGACTCATCAGATTTAAATATCTTAAACTCCGTCTTGTTCACGAATGTCGCCAAACCGGTTGTCTGGTCGACTAGCATTAGATCGCAAGATGCCTGCACTGTGGTGCCGTTGTCCAATAGCTCAATATAAACCGAGATGTATCCTTTACTGCTGGTGACCACACCATCAGGGTAGAAACGGATGGCCCAGTTGTGGCCACCAACTGAGAAGGTGCCGGACTGGATGAACTCCCCGTTGCCCATGGCCTTGTGCTTGCTGTAATCAAAGATCTCGAATACGTGCTTGCCTTGCGCCGTCTCTGCTCTGCACATCGACATAGTCGTCGGCGTGGACATCTGGGGAGCCATTGGGGACGAAGAGGACGACCGGACAGGAAAGAATGGCGGCGGTAAGTGAGTGCCTACAAATCCAGAAAGAAGAGCACTTAATAATAAATATAAAGATATAAAGAGGTAAAGGACGAGGCGGGGCAAGCCAAACAGGACAGGAGAAGTGGCGGCGGTGATTGCGGCCGGTGGTCGCGGCGCCGGAGGAGAGGAGTCGACAGGACAGGAGACGAGGACAGAGGACAAAAGGCTTAAAGGTTCTGCGAGCCAGGCCGGAAGCCGAACGAGAGAAGTGGGCCAGAAAAGTAGTAGTAATCAGACGAAGCGGATCATTGTCCAAACTTTTTACTCATTTTGAAATTCAGAAAACATTTTTATTGTGTACCTCTTTCAGTTTTAATTTAAACCATTATATCTTGTTTGTTTACGCCTCTTTCGGTAGTTTAAGTATGGGTTCAGTATTTTCACAAATCTGATGTGCGTTCAGATTGCTTGCTACCGGTAACAAGGAAAATGGTGCAAACGGATCGATATCAAAGTATTGTCACGAATCAGCAGCAAACTCATATTGGAATTATTTGCAATTTGGCACCATACGAGTTACAACAGCTCTGTACCATTGATTTGGTCCGACCTGAGTTTGGCTCTGAAAAGTGCGAGGCTACGTTACTTGTAGTGATGCTCAAATGGGTCCGGCCAAACGGGCGTGCATGAAACACGAAATTTTTGGTCCGACCCAAGCATAGCATGGTCCGATTAATTTCATGCTGGGCCGGCCCATTAGCCCATGCGAGCTGTGCTGTGGGCCGATGATCGAGCACGATGAGCGACACAACATGAAATTAAATATATTATATATTTCATACTAAACACTAAAGATAAAATGCTCTAATGGTAAAGCATTTGCCTTCTATCTTATAGGTTTGAGAGTCAAATCTTCATATTGCTATATTTTTGTCTATTTTTCAAGATTTTCAACATTATTAGGTTGAAAAATACTTAATGGGCTACTGAGTCCGTGGGCTTAACGGGCTGACATGGCCCGAATAGCTTGAAAAAGCAATTCTGTGTCGTGCATGGGTCGATGCCTAGGCACGGCCCGAAAATAAATTCGTGCCGATTATATGGGCCGTGCCTTTTTGGGTCCAGACCGTGTCGCTCGTTTGGCCATCACTAGTTACTTGGACCCTTCACAATCCGAAACCAAGAATGAATTGTGTCTTTTTTTTAGTTGGAAAGCAAATCCATTAACTACCGACTCCGGGCAGATCGCCGAGAGACGAGAGAGTTCACAAACTCCGGGGCATGGCTCATATACATCAAACCAGAGGCTGTTACAAGCACTCCATGGGAGGCTAAAGAGTCAGCTACCCTATTACATTCCCTAGGGCAAACAAGAACTTTGAATTGATCAAACTGCGAAACTAACAGGTTCTTCACATGGCGAAACAAACACCCATACAGACTGCGGTCCATATCATCAGAGAGTAGGGCCTTTCCGAGAACCGCGGCATCCGTTTCCAGAATAATTTTTCGCATTCCAAGAGCCGCAGCTCGCTCGATCCCTTTAAGCGCCGCCAGGGCTTCTGCATGTAGTGCTGACGAAACCCGGGTTAAAACTCCACAGCCGCCTTCCAGAAAACTGCCATTTTCGTCTCGAGCAACGAAGCCCCATCCACCACTTTGAGCCGCCGGGGAAAAAGATGCATCTGTATTGATCTTGTACACTCCCGGCAGTGGCGGCTTCCAGCGAGCTTGTCTTGCGGTTCTGTGTGGCTTGCTTTTTGCAAAGTGAAATTCATACTCCTTTTCCAGTGATAGAACAGTCCTGCATATTTCCTTGGCGGACGGCCGACGTTCGTTTGCATTTGATTTGTTTCTGGCTCCCCACCATTTCCAGCAGGATAAAAATTTTCAGTTGGACGCCTTTGTTGAGAGCCCATATCCCTTCACTACAAGAGGACTGACTTTAGGCAACACATTTCTAACAACACATCAGACATGTGTTGTTAAGAAACCATGTTTGCAACATATACCATATGTTGTTGAGACTCATTGCAACACATTTTCATATATACTATGTAGAATATACTCTTGAAAGCATTTCCCGTTTTTCTTATTACTTTTTGATCAATCAGGGGTGAAAGAATTGTTTAGAAACAAAAACTGAGTAATAAGAAAATGACAAGGAAAAAACAGTTCATTAGGGCTCGAACCCATAACCTCATAGATGGGGTTCTTGAGAGAGCGGCCCAACCAAGTCGGACAGGAAGAATTTTTGTACAACAATCAACATAAATATACATATTCTATTTTTCCATAAAGATTTTATGCCCACACACATGACGCCTAACCCCAAGTCTTATCTCCCAGTTCCATCTATTCCGCCGCCGCAGCGTCTACTAGCGTTCTGTCGTCTTCAAACAATTTCCCTTTGTCCCTCCAATCTTGCATGCAACTCCACCGATTGATCTCAATTTTACCACCTGGGCGTCGTGAGGACAAACAAGATCCTCTTGAGATCATCTCTGCTGGGAGTCGTGAGGACGAATAGGAGCCAGGTCGATCATCGCCGCTGAATAGGTACAGAATGAGATGCCTAATGCACTTGTGTCTTGGTATTTTTCTTGGTTGCTCTGGCCCATATCCACCTACTTGTGGAGAATCGTTTGATATTTATCTTGTTGTGTCCTTTTGGATTGTGTGACTAAAAATCAAACAACGGAGGCCAATTTAATTGGAGAGGTATGTATGCATATGAATTTATCTAGTCGTTGTGAGTAGTGAAATTAATTAATTTTGGAACTGTAGAGAAATTAAAATGATCTAGAAAACAGGATATATAGTCTACAGATTTCCTAGGGATGTTTGCTAACCTGACTAAGATTAATTAAGTTTTTTATTACCTTGTATTAGTAGCTTTCCATTCTATCACTTTGCTGAAACAAGAAAAATAAGAATTAGTAAATTTCATTTGCAATACTGACACAATGTTTGCATCTAGTAATACTCCACCTGGGCGTCGTGAGGACGAACAGGACCCCATATCTTTGCATGAGAACTTTTCCCTGGAACTGGACCATAGCTACGCCCTTCTTGTGATTGAATCGTGAGGGCACAAAATTGATGAGGGCGTTGTGAACACGGTAGCCTGTGTTGCTCAAACAGGCTGCGCCATCCATCATCAAGGTTCATTGCACAACTTATCCTCACCTAGGATCACCTTTTTCGTGTTAGATTAAAATTAAATAGAAGTTTGTTAATTACACTGAATTGATGTCATGTTAGAAGCTAATATCTGAAACAGAGATTAAAACAAAACAATGGACAAAGTTTTAGCAAGCCAATTCACTGCACGTGAAACGTCTAGTGTTTTATTCAAGCATATTTTATTAAATCTCACCATTAGCAGATCGCCATAGCTCTTATAACGACATCATTTTTTTTCATGTTATTAGAAAATTTTAATACCTTCAATTGTTTTACTGTAGTGTGCCAATTTCAGAATATGTTGAAACTTGGAAGCGCTTGGAACAAAACAATTGTATTAATATTTTTTTATGTTCATCACAGATAATTGATGGATCTGAAAGCAGTCAAGAAATTACTACATTCTAATGATCCTAATGAGTACAGGGCTGGTGTAAATGGTTTTCTTGACTTTGCATATAAAGGCAAAAGTTCAAATGCAAAAATTTGGTGTCCTTGTGTCAAATGTGTCAATAGGAGGTTGAAGAAGCGAGATGATGTGTTTGAGCACTTACTTTATGATGGGATGCTACAAGGATATACTATTTGGGGTTGCCATGGTGAAAATGCAGAATATGTTCGTGGAAGCCAAGCATCAGAATCACAGCCTAAAGTAATAGATAGTAACATGCACCAGCTTGTCCATTGTGCTTTCGGATACAAAGATGACCAATTCCCAAACCAGGAATCCGAACCTAACCTTAATTCTACAAAATCAGGACCTGATCAAGAAACAGAAGCTTTTCATAGTTTGATTAGAGAGGCTGATGAAGCTTTGTGGACAGGTTGTGAACTTTCAAGACTATCATTTTTTGTACTTCTGTTTCACACAAAATCAATTAACAAGTGGAGTAACAAGTCTATGAATGATTTGCTTGCAATTTTGCAATTGGCAATTCCTAATGGTCAGAACTTACCTGGAACATTTGCGGAGGCTAGGAAAATAATTGGAAAACTTGGCCTGAATTATGAAAAAATCCATGCTTGTC
This sequence comes from Chloris gayana, assembly GCA_031894775.1. Lineage (NCBI taxonomy): Eukaryota > Viridiplantae > Streptophyta > Magnoliopsida > Poales > Poaceae > Chloris > Chloris gayana. The sequence continues at coordinate 302,536 of JAUNZO010001003.1, read as the reverse complement.
CGAACAATTGTCAACTTTATCGTAAAGACAAGGTAAATGATGACTTTTGTTCAGAATGTGGAGCTTCGAGATGGAAAAACACACCGGATAAGACTACTTTAACTAAGAAGGAAAGAAGAAAGGCAAGGCCAAGCAAGGTGTTACGTTACTTTCCAATTAAACCACGACTTAAGAGGTTGTTCATGCACAAGGATACAGCTACAGCATTAAGGTGGCATGCTGATGGGGGACGTATAAAAGACAAAGCTCTTCGTCATCCTGCTGATTCCGAGGTATGGCAGATCTGTCGATTCGAACTATCCTAAAATTGCATCGGACTCACGAAACATTAGACTCGGAATAGCTAGTGATGGGTTCAATCCTTTTGGTATGTTGAGTTCAAAATACAGCTACTGGCCTGTTGCTCTAGTACTCTACAATCTTCCTCCTTGGTTATGCATGAAGGCCTCATCCCTTATACTTTCTCTAATAATCCCTGGGCCATCTTATCCTGGATTGAATTTTCATGTATTTATGGAGCCAGTTTATGAAGAACTACAAGAACTATTTGAGGTTGGCATGCTGACATATGATGCTTCTCGTGATGAGATGTTTCAACTTCACGCATATGTGTTATGGACTATAAGTGATTACCCCGGGTTGGGGATATTTTCAGGGCACGAGTGTTAATGGTGAGAGTGGGTGTGTGGTTTGTGGTGAAGAAACATGTTCAATACGCTTGAAACATGGGCGGAAATTCTGTTTTATGGGCCACCGTCGATTTCTATATGAGGATCATGAGTTTCGATATGATGCTGCTTCTTTTGATGGCATCGAAGAACATAGATCTAAACCAATTGCCTATGATGAAGTATCAATTTTGCGTAAGTTAGAAGCAATTGATGATTTTGACAAATCAAAAATTTGGAATTGCATCGGTGGCCTCTTTTCACTATCTTATTGGGACACCAATTTGCTTCGGTATAATCTTGATTATATGCATATAGGAAAGAATGTTTGTGAAAATTTAACTGGCACATTTCTAGGAATAGAGGGAAAATCAAAAGATAATTTACGTGCACGGCAGGATCTAGAGGAAATGAATATCGGACCAGAGCTTCATCCTCGGAAAAAAGCTTCAAATAAGTTTTACTTGCCTCCAGCTTCCTATACCTTGTCTAAAAAGGAGAAACAACAGTTTTGTGAAGCCCTTCGTGACATAAAGGTTCCGAGATGGCTATTCTAGCAACATTTCGAGAGGTGTAAATGTTGACCAAGGAAAAGTATCTGGCTTGAAAAGTCATGATTACCACATTCTACTACAAGACCATCTAGGAGTTGCTATTAGGGGTTTATTTCCAGATCATGTTACTTCTGTATTATTTGATCTATTTGCATATTTTAAAGCCCTCAATGAAAAAGTCCTATACAAAGAAGAGCTTGAGAAGTGGGAGGAGCAAATTGCCATTACATTATGTGAAATGGAAATTATATTCCCCCTGGATTTTTTACAATTATGGTGCACTTAGTTGTCCATTTAGCAACCGAGGCAAAACTTGGAGGTCCAAGTGTGTTATCGGTCAATGTGGTTTGTAGAAAGGTATGCTTATTGCATAAGATAAACATGTATTGTTTAGTTTATATATCGTAATAATAAATGTCTCCTTTTTTCATATGTTAATATAGGTACCTTGGAGAATTGAAGTCGTATGTCCGCAATAAAGCCCACCCTGAGGGATGTATTGCTGAAGCAGCTGTGGCAGCTGAGTGCATGACCTTTTGTTCAAGATTTTTGGATGGTTTTGAAACCAAACATAACCAGCTTTCAAGGAATGATGACACCGATGAGTCTTTCAAACATTCTAGTGATCACCATGGATCCAATATGTTTCCCCATAATGTTGGAAAACCACTAGGATTGCCTGGAACATATATTCTAAAGGGTGTCACCAAAATACAAGCACATAGATATGTCTTGTTCAATTGTTCAGATATTAATAGCTATCTAAGGTAATATGGAAATATTTGTGTATCACAATATCTTGTTGCTAATGGTGCTCTAAATTCACAATACTTTTGACTAATGCAGAGCACATGCGGATGAGATCAGGCATAAATATCCTCCACGTCGGGTGACACAGAAGTTTATTGAGCGGAACCAAAATGAAAAATTCCATGAATGGTTTAAAAAATACGTAAGTACCATTTTATACATTCTTATTGATTACAAAGTAGCCCAGGACCTAACTTCTTTCTTACTGCGTAGATAATGAATTTGGAGATGGAAAACGGCACTGATAGTATCAAAGAGAATATTAGATACCTAGCTCGTGGCCCAATCTCAGTAGCTAAAAGATTTCGGGCTTTCAACATCCGAGGCTTTCGATTCAGGCCTAAACGTCTGGATGGTGTGACACAAAATAGTGGAGTGATGTTAACTGCAAAAACATCAAGTTATGCTACAGCTGATGATCCCAATCCGATTTTAGGAGACGTCATTTATTATGGGAGAGTGGTTGATATTATAGAGCTGAACTATGTCAAATTTTCAGTCGCACTATTTAAGTGCGAATGGGTTGATGTTATTTCTGGAAAAGGAGTCAAGAAAGACAAGTACGGGTACACATTGGTCAACTTCTCACATTTGATACATACAGGGAACAAGTTGGAGCATGAACCATTTATTTTCGCTAATCAAGCTGATCAAGTATTCTATGTGGAGGACAAATTAAACCCAGGATGGTCTCTTGTGATGGAAATGAAACCAAGAGATGTATATGACATTGGCAAAGAGTCCACAGATAAAACAGAAATCGAACCATTCCATGTTTCACACCTTGGGAAGTTGTCCAATACTAAAAGGAATAGTCAACAATGGTTGAGAAATGATATTGAGGGAACAACAGTAGATGCCAATTGTAATGAACAGAATGATGATTCAGTAGAAGAATCCTACATGTAAACGACTTCATCATATTTAGGCTAGTGTGATTAGGTTGCTCTTTTTTGTTATAATTCCCAGATGTTTTTGTAATTTTATAATTTGATTCTACCGAATTTGGTGCCTATAAAATATTTGTTAACAGTGATGATCCTTTGCTTTGCTGTGCAGATGAGATTGTGATCTACGTTGGTTATGCATATAACAGTTACCACTGATCATCCCAACATAAATATTGAAAACAAGCCAAACAAATTATACAAAATGATTTTAACGAACAAAAAAATTAGCTCAACACAAATGAAATATAAGTATACAGGAACAAATGAAATATAAGTGTAAACGAAAAAAGAAGTAGTGCTATGTGGCTGGTGGGAATCGAACAGGCGCCCTCCCCTTGGTGAAAAATCGCCTCTTCCGCTGCACCAAATTCTCACATGTAACCTTGACCCCTTTTGCAATAAATACAATGCTACCAAATTATTGGGGCCAAATATTTTCCCACTAGATATTTCACGAAATTTCTCATCTAAATCTTTTACCGCCATTGTAAAATCATTCTCCCTCCGTATAGCCACCCTCCCGGTGAATTAGCTCCCACGACATATCTTCCTCCAACTCCTGTACAAGACCCACACAACCCAAACTCCTCCGCCCAAACAGATTAGACCGATCCCACAATTCGGTAGGGCGACCCAGGAGCGGAACGGGGTACATCACCAGATCGATCCCAACAGATTTGATCGATCCCACAATTACAGCGCATAGCCAAATCGGTCATCGCCGTGAACAGGTACAGGACGAGATCCCTAATGCACTTGTCCCTTTGGTGTTTTTCTTGGTGATTGATTCTAGCATGTTTTTCCATCTGCTTCTGGAGAATTGTTTTCCGTTTCTCTCTGTATGCATACGAATCATGCAATTCCTGTGTCTATGCATATCAAATTTATGTGTCATCTACTTCTGGCTCGTTCCTAACATGCAATTCCTTTTGCATTGCGTGACTAAAAATAAAACAGTGAGCTCCAATTTGATTGGAGAAGTGTTATTCATATGAATTAACACCTACTGCTTAGTGGTGAAACAAATTTGATTGGAGAAGTGTTATGCATATGCAACCTACACTATCAAAATTCATTTGAAATCTGTGGAGAAATAATAACAGACTGGAAATTTGACCTATAGATCTCCTAGGATGTTTATTAACCTGAGTAGAATTATTTTAATCTTTTATTCCCTTGTATTAATGGATTTCCGTTCTATCTCTTTGCTGGAAAAAAAGGAAAACCAGAATTAGCTAATTTCATTTGCAATAGTGACAGAATTATTTTAGTTCATGTTTGCACCCAGTTATAACTGAACCTAACTGTACCAAAAATTTCAGTAAACTGCATCCAGTTCTTTATTTTAGGTATGACTATGTTCTATGCACTTTGTCTTAATGGCCAGATGAGTCCTATTTTAAGATTTGATGAACTGCCCCTGTTCATAAATCCTGAAAAAATAGGTTGAGATGTTCCACTAATTATAGTTTTCTTTTTATGCACTATTTGCTTTTTGTGCAGGTTCAGTAGAAAGTATGCGCAGGAGCAAACGCTTGAATGTAATACAAATCGACGATCTAGATGCCAACCAAAGGCATAGTGCCCAGAATTCTGAAGCAGGACAAGATGAGCAGGAGGAGTATGATGACCGCGATACCTCAGGTGATGTTTAGTCTACCATATGTGCAACATAGTGCATCTTTTTTATATAAATAAGATCCCCGTAAAATTTTAATAACCAGAAAATAGGCAGTAGTATTTTCAATTATACAGGTATCAATAATGATCTTAAATCTATTGTTGTCTAATGATTTATAGTCCAAGATGGTGAAATACGAAAACGGGGGAAACTCTTTTGGCACATGTTTGGAATCTTCCAGCAGCAGAACGTATTGTGGTAAAATGTAACAGGTTTGGACAGCCCATTGGAAAAGAAGGTGGATTGTTGGGACAATTTCTAGGCACAGTTGCTAGAAATGGAGGTTATTGTCCACTAAACATGAAGGACTGGCGGTTAGTCAAGCGGAATGGTGGAGACAAAACAATTACTGATTTAGTCAAGGTTTGTCATATCTGCATTGTTTTTATCTTTACCTAGTACTATTTTAGAAAAAGTTTATAGAGGCAACTAAGATTATAATTATACCCTCACTCAATATTTATACCTTATTTCAGACAAAGTTTGTATATCCTCATTCTTGTGAGAAGTGGATACTGAAATCAGTTGGGCGAGACTGGAGGCAATACAAGGCTGCATTGAAGAAAGCTTTGTTTAATGTTAAGAAGAAGTCTGTATTGTATAAGCGATGCCCAGAAGATGTTGATGAGGATCAATGGATTGGACTGGTAAAGTATTGGAAATCCAAGAAGGGGAAGGTAATAAGAGTTGATACGCTTAGAATATTTTTCTAAATATAGTTCAATGCACAAGTAAAATTTACATGTTGCTCTTCAGTGATTGTGATTTGCTTATATATTAGGCACAAAGTAAGAGAAACAAAACTAGTATCTCGAAGAAGAAGAGGCCCCACACAGCAGGAACAAAGAGCTATGCTCGTTGGGCAGAGGACTTGGTGAATCATACATTGTTATTTTTGTCCGATAATAAGTGCTTTATCTATATGTTGTCTTTACAATTATTTTATCTCCATTTTTAGAGACAAGCTGATCCTCAAAAGAAGCAGCCACATAGAGCTCGAGTTTATCTAGCAACTCATAAACAGAAGGGTCAACAAAAAAATGAGGACGTTGTAAGTATATTCACTGTTTATTCAAGTTACATGAATTGTTGTGATCACACAGGTTGATATTATTATCATGGTATAGGTGATTAAGCAAACATCCTTAACCTGCAGGAGAAGTTGGAAGAAATCATCGAAGAACAACCAGAACTAGCTGAAAATAATCAAGGCAAAGTGGCTTGGGAAGGTGATGCATTACATTCAGTACTTGGGGAAGAGACTCCAGGACATGTGCATGGCTTGGGAATGCTTCCAGTTCCTAAGCAAGCATATGGCCAGAAGTCACATCTTTTCAAAGGCATAAATACAACTACAGTAGAAGTAGAAGGGCCCATGGAGATAACTCTGTTGGAAGAGCTGGGAAAGATGAAGGAACAAATCAAAAAACAAGATCAGATTATTGAAGAATTGCAAAATAAACAAAACAATGCAGATAGAGAACGAAGAGAGGTATAAATAGGGAATATCCATCAACATGCTTGTTGTCTTTATAAATGAAATCTGATATATATGAACATTCTTGTAGGTTATCTGTGAAGCAACTTATGATGATAATTTTCAGCCACATGTAGTGAGTTCTAAGAGAAAGGTATTCACAAATTATTGATCTAGTAATAGTTATTTTGAATAATTATTGCTGAAAATATTTTATTATGCAGAGAGTCGAGTGTGATGCACCTAACGAAAAAGGCACAATGATGGAATATGAAGAGATGTCCAGGGTAACTTATAATATTAGTGCCCATTTCCCTTTTTGTTTCACGGTTATGAAATTTTATATATGTATTCTTGAATAATGGGTATTTAGCTACAAACCTAATTAGTAAGACTCAATGCTTTAGACAACGATGGACATGATGTGTGTTACACATTAGTAGATGGGTTCTGAGCCATAATAGTTAATAAATGTTAGTACTTTGTAGTTTCTGTCATTCATCTTACATATAGATAGTTACCAATGCCTTCACTTGGCTACATTCCAGTTAAATTGATATGTCTACATACCTAAACCTATTTCATGTAAGACAAAATTCCATAACATAAGGCTATTGGCCATAATCCTATTTCAGTAGCATGCCTAAAAAAGAAGGGCAATTGTACATAGTTTTGTAAAATGTGTACAAGTCACTCTTTCATTAGGTATCCATACTTGATTGGAATAACATTTTCGCATAGTCTAATTATGTACACACAACATTGTGCCTTTTTCATTTAACTAAAAGTTATATATCTGAAAGGTCACACTGATACAACTTGCCTTAATATTATTGACTTCATCTCTCAATATAGTCCAATGTGAAGATGACACAAGCAAGGGTTACTCAAGACATGATACCACAACGGGGAAAAAAGGCACGTCCTTTTGCAATCGAGGTAGGAAAACATTAGAAAACTTTCGTTAATATGACACCACTTCCTTGTCTTATTTAATTGTTCTTTCATTCATGTTGAATAGGCTGGTACCATAGTAGTTTTGAAGTCTACCAAATATCCAAACAAAGAGAATGTTGCATATGCATCATTCATGAGTTCTGATCCAAATGCTCAAGTTGGTGGCGTGCCTGTTGGGAAACAATTCTAGAAAGTGCGTGTAACCTATCCATTGGAAGAAAACGAGGATTTGGTAAGGCCATGGGGCAGCTTGAAGACACTTGGTGATGCGAAAGGAAAAATAATTGCCTGGCCATCAACTTTTGTATGATTCTTTTCCTTTGATTCCGTTTTCATGACACACATATGTTTAGTAGTTTGAATGACTTATCATACATTATAGTCAGACGGTCCTTAATTTTATCCTTTTCTTTCAGGTTGAAAAGGTTAATGGTTGAGACGTTTGCTTGGGCCAAGTCATCATCAAGCCATCAACAGGACAAAAAAAAGCCTCGTTTGCATGAAGATTAGTTGCAAAGTTATATTTTATTAGGAGTCATTTTACTTTTATTTTGTCTTCAAAACCTTTAAAGGAACCCTAGCAGATGTATATATGCAACGATGAGAACAATTTATTTGTGCAATGCAATATGTTCTTACTTTGTACATGTGGAGTTATGTTGTCTTGCATGGTCGTGATGAAAAAATAGTTTTGACTTGTGTACTACCATCAGAAAGAAATAAGAAAAAATAGCACATTTGAAAATATGTTACTACATCTTAACCATGTGTTGCTAGAAGAGTATGCGTGTTCATATGGAATTGTGTTTCGATATCAAAAATGTGTTGCTAACAAGTGTTAGTAGTTCTTTGGAAATGGGTGTTTCATATGTTTCTAAAACATGAGAAATGTGTTGCAGTAGCTATATGCTAGCTACACTTACTTTTGTTTTTACCAACACATGGTTTTGTGTTGCAAGCAGTGATCCTAGCAACACCATCTATAACAACACTTACCATTAATGTTGCTAGAGATGACAGCAACACTTTTTTGTACATACAACAACACATATTGGTGTTGTTATATGTCTGTCCTGTTGTAGTGCTTCAATCACTTCTTTCCCGACCTGCATCCCACCAGAGCAAGCCGGTACTGCTCAAGGTCCATTTGTTTCCATACTTCCCTTGCAAACTTGCATTTGAGAAAAATATGACCACCATCCTCATCCAGCCTGTTGCACACCGGACATAAAGTGTCCAGTTTGACACCCCTCCTAACAATATTCCTTTTCACCGGGAGGCTGTTATGTGCGAATTGCCACAAGAACATTTTCAATTTATTTAGGCCGACACTCTGCCACAATTTTTGCCAATTGAAACCCCGATCATCATCTTGTTGCACGCTCGAGCTCGAGGAATCTCTATGCCTGTCATGTTCATATAGCTCCACTGCCAATTTATAAGCTGATTTCACAGAAAATTGCCCCTTCGCATCAAAATGCCAAGCCTGCCAGTCCTCTTGCGCTAGATCAACAGGCATAGAAAGAATCAAGTTCACATCTTCCCTGCAGAAAGTGTCCTCCACTAGCACTGTATCCCACTCACCATTTACTAGGTTGATCAATTCCGATACCCGTGTAAGCAGATTTGGCCCCCGAGGCGTAACTAGAATGCGTGTCTTACTGTTAGGCAACCAAGGATCAGTCCAGATGTTAATGGACTCCCCATTCCCCACTCGCCGGATAATGCCCTTCTTCAAAAGATCGACACCCCTTAAAATGCTACGCCAGGAGTAGGAAATGCCGTCCCTTTCCTCACATTCCAAGATAGTAGATGTTGGGAAGTACTTCGCCTTGAGTATTTAAGCACATAGGGAGTCGGGATTGTTAATGATTCGCTAACCTTGTCTTGCTAGCATGGCCAAATTAAAAAGATGTAGGTCTCGGAAGCCTAAACCACCTTTCTTCTTTGAACGGGTCTGCTTATCCCAACTCAACCAATGAATCTTGTTCTGCTGGTCTTGTTGGCTCCACCACCATCTTCCAATCATAGAATTTAACTCCTCACATAAGCCTTTGGTCAGGTCGAAGCAGGACATTGCGTAGGTTGGTATGGCCTGTGCTACCGCCTTGATCAAGATCTCTTTCCCCGCTTTAGACAGCAACTTCTCCTGTCAACCTTGAATTTTACCCCAGATACGTTGCTTTATATATTCGAAGGCCTTTTTCCTTGAGCGCCCAATTGAGACCGGTAGGCCCAGATAGCGCTCGTTTCTTGCTTCTTGGCTAATTGACAAAGTAGACCGTAGTTGTCTTTTGATCTGGTCATTTGTGTTTGGGCTGAAGAAGACCGATGATTTGTCACGATTTATCATTTGACCAGATGCCAACTCATATACTTCTAGCAGCCTCCTGAGCTCAATCGCATCCTCGTTCCTTGCTCTCATGAGGATCAGCGAGTCATCCGCAAAGAAAAGGTGATTAACTCTCGGTGCTCCCCTACAAATTTTGATCCCTTGAATTCTCCCGTCCATCTCAGCCTTTTGCAACAATGCCGAGAAACCTTCCGCACAGAGTATGAAGAGGTAGGGAGAAAACAGATCCCCTTGTCGGAGACCCCTCCCCGGAATAATGCGATCTGTGTACTCATTGTTGACCTTGATACGGTAAGAGACAATAGAGACATATCCCATGGTCAGATCAATCCATTCTTTTTGGAAGCCCAGTTTCTCCATAATCTGCCTCAAGAAGCCCCACTCCACGCGATCATAGGCCTTGCTCATGTCTAACTTAATAGCAGCTGCACCAGAATTGCCTTTCCGCCTTGTCCCAATGTAGACTTCTGTACTAGTCGTGCAGAGATTTAAGTAAAATTAAAAGCAACCGTAAGTAGGGATGGCAATTTGGGTCCCGTACCCCGACAGGTTTGCCACCCGTCAAACGTAGATGCAGGGGTAAATTTTCACCAACAGAGCAGACCCACGCCCGCCCCACACGGTCACGGAGCGGGGATGGGTTTTGTCTCACACCGATGGTCCGATGGGTCCGAAGAGGTAGAAAGCCCAGTTATTTTCCCCCTCCACCTCATTCCTTCAGCTCAGCCCACCAACCACACCACACCTCCACGTCTCCAGCCCAGCCCATTAGCCGTAATTCTTGAAAACGAAATTACACCACGCCTCCAGCCCAGCCCAGCCAATCCCTAATCCGTGCAATCCATCCCGCAAGCTTGCATCTCCGATGCGCACGCCGCCGCCAACCTGGCGTGTGATGTTGCCTACTGCGGCCTTCACCGGCCCGCGAGGGACCCGCAACCTGTTGGGTGCGGGCGCGGGTGTGAGTTTTGACCCGTTATTTCTTGCCACGGATGGGCTTTCTACCCACCCGCCCGGAACCCGCCCCGTTAAGCCGGTGTCATGGATTTAGATGTTATGCGGCTGCATCCGAGATATAGTACATGACTTCACTGCCATAAAAATAGTAAGCATAGCTTAATAAAGCTAAGATATATGGAAGAAAAAGGTCGTCTTTGAGAATTGACATACTCGGCAGCTGCAAAATTAACCACTTGTCCTCATTTTATTAAGGTGCATAGTCTAAAGCTGATGCGGCCTAGCTTCCGCCTCCCTCGGCAATCCGGCCTTCGTGGCCTACTCTTAGGGTCACACGTCATTTCTTGCCGTCGTGGCGGCCGCTCGCACCGGCCACGTTGCCGCCTTGCCGTGAGAGGCCCGCGAGGGCTGTGGGCCGCATCCTGACGTGGGGAGCCCGAGTAGCCCGACGCGAGCCGTGGATTGGCCGCATCCTCCTTACCTCCTCGCGGATCTAGGCTTCCTCCTCGCGAAGTCACCGGATCTGGTGAGGGACAGTGTCGGCCTAGATCCGACGCGTGCACGGAGGGAGAGGGAAGGGACGATGCTTGGTAGGGAGGGTCGAGGGGACAGCACTGGACGACAATGCTTGGTAGGTAGGGGATATTTTTCCGATGGCACGCATGGGGGAGACAGGGGATATTTTTCCGATGGCACGCATGGGGGAGACAGAGGAGGTGGCTGCGGCGACGCAAGACAGTGCGAGGAGGTGGCGGTGTGGGGGTGGAGATGGAGCCCGTGGCGGAGCGGGATAGAGAGGGAAGACGGCGCGCGTTACGGGGAGGGCGAGCAGGGAGGAGCCTCGCACATGGGGAGCAAGCCGCCGTCGGACGGGAGAACAAATGGAGGAGAAGGCGTGGGATGGATGGTGGAGCCGATTTTATTCGTTCCGCCTGCGCGTGGGATGTGCGCCGTAGGATTAAGTCCAACGGCTAGAACTTCACTTGGTTGTTTCGTGGGCTTATTTTGTGGCCCAGGCCCAAAATAAAGGAGGGTAGTTGGGCTACCGTGTTCTGGATTCACTTTTGCGACAATGACCGTTTTCTGTCACTAATTCTTACACAAAAATTCATGATCATTTTTATTGCTATGTCTTTTTCATTCCCTCATAAGTTTCTAAAATCGATCGCCGTAGGTGTGCTTATTTCATTTACTGGCGCGGCGGAGCGCGCTCCTATCCTAGTTTACAAGAACCAGGCTGGAAATCTAATCCCTCCCCGAGAAGCTCCATTTCAACGAAGTATCTTGTCGTAAGAAAGCAAACTGAACTCTAGAATTCAAGGCTTCTACATAGACAATGGATATCTATTCAGAGCGCAATTAATGCTTGCACTACAATGGTAGATAGATTGAAAATCTGCAGTGGAAAAGCATCTATAACAGCACTTAAAGTTATACTATAATTATATTTGTGGCAGATACAGCCAATTCTTCAGAAAAAAAACAATTCATATGACCTTTTCTCCAACACTAGTAATATGGTTACATAGGTGGATAAATGCAGGTAAAGAAATATACTCTTCCACACAAACAAAAAAGGAAAAGAAAAACTGTTTCACCATCATTATTCTGATATGGCTACATGCCTACAAAATTCAAAATTCATCTTCATATAAAAGGATTATTGTGCTTTTTTTTTACTCTTAGGTTAGAACATTAAATCTGTAATCTTCTTGACTAAACGAGATGTGCTGATAAGTAGCCTGCAACCACAGTATACTACACGCTTAGAACCTCCTATAGTATGGGGCAAGCGTCCTCCATTTCTTCATCCTCTTCCACCCCAAGTTGCAATGCAGGGCCCAAGAGTCTACCGATCAGCTCTTGGTTCAATTGAATTCCTTGACCACTAACTTGTTGCCAGAATCTTGCTTCGATATTGTGCCATTTGGATGGGCTGCCCGATGATTCAGAGTGCCTGATTTGATCAGGATCTGGACAGTACTTGAGGACTAGATCATTATGACAAACAGCTACCCCAAATTCTGATGACAGGGGAGTCCCCAATATTTGGACATGCGACACACTGCAAAAACAACAACATCATCCATCAATGCAAATGGAAGACACATGCGCCTGAAAAAAAAGACCATGGCACTCACCATATGTAGTACAGATTGTCGGCTGCCTGTGTCTGAGTCCTACCAAGAAGCTCAACCTTCACAACTCCACCAATGCACAGAACAGAGCGTGGTAGCTTAAAAGATTGCAGAACATCCCTCTGGAAAAGAGTAAATCAAATTACTTTAGCCAGTTTAAACAACATGGCTGCAAATTTAGACCAAAGAGTAAGAGATAGGCACTTGAAAGAAAACTGCAAAATGCAAACATAGATTTGGCTTTCAGGCAGAAACAAAGAATAATGCTGTAGCACAGGAAAAAAATCATATAGTTCACCACAAGAGCTAATGTATGAAAGAACTAGAACATAGATTTTGCTTAGTTCCTTCTATGCCATGAAAATTATCCTAATTCCTTCTATACTATTAGCTTATTTTTTGGTGCCTCCTGTGCCACTGCTGTCACATTTTTGTCTAACAATGTTAACTGGCACATAAAAGGATGAAATGCCCCTGCCAAGACAGGCATGAAAAGTTGCTTACATTCCATATATGCAACTACATACAAAAAGATCCGCAACATAATTTAGCATGTCTACACAGTCATAGAAGCTCTATTCTAGAATTTCCGAAAAGATTTGTAGAGACCGACCACTGAGAGAAGAGAAAAGGCTCCCATTGCTAGCAAAGCTCAGAAGATAGAATTTGATGAAGCAATTGGTAAGCAGCAGTGCGACTCCAAGGTAGCAAGAAAATTATAAATTCCAACATAAGAATTTAACGTGAAAAATTAACAGAACACCCAGCCTCCTTTGTGTCGCACATGTCTGGCCCAGCTCCTCCCAGACACACACGAGCTGCCCGCCTCGCTTTCCCTGCTCTCCCTGACTGCTCCCTGTCTCGCTTCTTCTTTTGCCGCAAGCGCCCACCTCCTCTGTGCTCCTCTCCCTGGAGCCCTGATCCAAGCAGTAGAGATCCGTGCGCACCAGCTTAGCGCCGCCTAGGGTTCTATGGGAGGAGCGCCTAAGCAGACGACCACGGGACCGGGAGCAATTCTGAATGGGGAAAGAGGCAAGAGTGTTGGGATTGAAAGCAGGACCCACCCATCAGTCTAACATTGAGATAATGGCATTATAGGCAAGGCACGAAAGAACAATTCGTTTCACGTAACGTCAAGTGCTAGAATCGGACAGCAGTGGCATAGAAGGCAACAAAAGATAAGTTGATGGCACGGAGGGAACTTAGCACAGAAGGAATTGTGCAAAATTTCGGTGGCACACAGGGATTTTGCTCAAACAACTAAGACTTGTGAGGAGAAAAATAAATAAAAAAGGGCAATGGTACATTATTATGATGACCTGTAACATTGGAAATTCTGGTGATGTATATGTCCAGATATAGTTGTTGTCAGCAATAAGCTTCCCTTCATTTTCATCTGAAACAAGATCTTCAGGTCGTAAGAGTGACCTTGGACAGCCCAGTCTGAAACGAACGTACCGCGCTGAATAAATTGGCAGGCCATCCTGGAAATATGCTGCATACAGCAGGACAATGTTAGTAGCAGGCACAAAAGCATTCATCACACAAGACACTATAAGCATAATCACACACCTCTGAATGGCTTTATCTTGATTTCATCAATGAGGCACAGGTCCGAAGAAAGCTTGTATATGAGACACTCCGGGATGGTGGGATCCTCTTGGCCCCCGCTGGACCAATACCATGGAAAAAAGTGCACAACATCCCTTGGGTCCAGGGTGTTCTCTATGCTCTCATCTGGGAAATTGTCGGTGCTGGATGCACCAACACATCCAGCAATGCAGTCTGTGCTTGCGTCACGTGAGAGAACAGCGTGAGCAAGGCGTGTATAGACGCTCTGCTCCCTCTCGTGGTTCTCCCACGCAGCAGCAGCATTTGATCCAGCAACTTCTTCGCTTATGACACTGTTACTGCTATCACTGGGAGATGTGGACACTTCCTCAAAGCGAGCAAAGCTGGTGACGTCGGGACAGACTCGCAGGCAATGTATCATTCTGAAGTGAGTCGCCAAGACTGGACGGATGACAAGTAAATTTAGAATTGGTATTAGTAGTCTTTAAATTGGCGAGCCTGCCCTTTTTTTTACAAAAGTGTTTCAATTGGCAAGGCGTGTACGATGGTACAAAGGGATAACAGGGTGGGTGAGATTACAAACATGGAAGGAACAAAATTGACAAAATATACGATATATTGCTAATGGTAAATGCATGATAGAGGCAGCCTAACGAATTGAACGGAACGAATGCATCTAGATCAGTCCCCAAAAAGAAAAAGGATACATCTAGATCCAGGCATCTTCAGGAGAGATGAGCGGATAAATTAATGAACAAATAAGCAAAAAATCGGGAAGGAGCTGAGGAGAGACCAGTAGTGCGCCATGACCGGGAGACGGCGGCGGCGCGGGCGATGTCGGCCGGGTCACGGAGCAGCGCGAAGACGACGGCAGAGGTGTCGGGCCCGAGCCACTCCAGGAAATCTACGCCCGCGGCATCGGCCTTTGCCTTTCCCACCACGGCCATGAACCGAATCTCTCCCCCGTCTAGGAGATGGAATCGACTAGCCAGGCACGGATCTCCGATCTCTCCCCCGTGTCGAAGAGAGGAGAACGAACCAGGGGATCTAGTTCTTATTTTTTAATTATAAATAACGGCTCTTAAGAAAACAAGGGAACCGCAGAACCAAAGAAAAGCGTGGTTCGAGAAGTTTCGGCCCAAAGCACGGAAAATGAGAGCAGATAAAATCCATAGGTGCAAGCTATTGAATTGGTGTTTATTAAAATATCGAAAATTGCTCTACGTCCGACCTTCCGACTGCTTGTGAACTGTTGGATACTAATTTTAGTGGTCTGTTGCTAATCCTTGTAAAGATCTTGGTAATAACTAATGTGTGTGGGGTTGGATGACCGGGTGGGACAATCCGGTCATATGTATAGCAGCATTCTTAAAATAAAATATTTTCTCCTTTTCAATCCAATCAATATAATTTATATATACTAAGAATCTGTCATGTTATTTATTTTCTAAAACTATTTAAGAGAAAAATGTTAATATATGACAATAGAAAATATATTTTTCAACATCCAATCTCGATCTAGCGGTATTGAATGTCAATTGAAAGTTGAAAACTTAGCAATACCCTCCTAATACAAAAGTTCTTTCTCACAATCCATAGAAAAGGAATGATGCCGAAAAACCGAGAGAATTTTAAGGCCTTAAGAGCAAACAGTGTTCGGGACGAGCATCGCTCCATCCGCTGGTTTTCTTGATGTTACGATGCCTAAATGCATCCCGAGACTTGTGAAGCACACCGCTCTTTATCTTCCTCAGTCGTTGCCTTATGTGTTTTGCCTCTACTTTGCTCACCATCCGCCGCCTTTGCCTTCCTTAATGCTCACCACCTGTTGTGCCAACTGCTCGTCGCCTCTGCCTTCCTCACTACTCGCCACTCGCTTGCCTCGTAGTGGAGAAAATTGTTACCGCCACAATGGAGAAAGCTGCCGACGCCACAATTGATGGCCCTCGGGAAGGACGTCGTGTTGGTTGTTTCCAATTCAGAGGGAGATGACACCTCTGTTTAGAGCATGCCCCGTCGGCGCGACAACCAAGCGAAGGTGAAAGAAAACATTGTGACCCTGTGAGAATTGGCATTAAAACAGTTTTTGGGAAGTCCAATGTCCTGTTTTGTGGCGGTTCTCGTAAGGTTGGTCTTAGTGCATAGTTTCATTTCGCTTTCTCAAGAATGTCACATCAGATTTAGCTTTTGTTTTGATCGATGAAACTGCCTCTCTCAATGCATAATTCCATCTCCATGATTTCACATAGAACCCATAACATTAAATCATTGCATTGAAATTGATCAAAATAAGTTGGGATGAAACTTTTTGCTCACAATAGAGTTTGATGCATCTGAAACGGTGTCAAATGACTTTCATCCTAATGAAACACATTTCAATTATTTCATCTTAATTACTTTATCATGTCATTGTTTTAGCTGATGTGATGCATTATTTAATGCTTATAAAACTCTTAATAAGACTGGTCTAACAACAACATCAATGAAGCATCATGTGACATGTTGGTGTGTGTAGAATACAAAAACCAACATGTGCTTTTGTCAAAATCAATCCCTACAAATTTATTATTTCAAATAGTTGGAAACGGCAGGATATGTTGTTGTGATGTTGTCAAAGACGCAACAACTAAATAAGTAACCACTCGTCTGGCATTGTCCTTAAAATCGTAGCACCTTTCCTTTTTGAGATATTCTTTTAGGAAAAAGTGCATTTTACTCCCACCAACAATCCACTATATGTTCCACCTTCTAAACAAAATCATGGCTCCTCCACTCATACAGTTTCAATGGTCACGCCTCTCTGTATTTAACATATCACCGGTCTGGTTGTCACTAGTCTCATCACTACCCTGGAAGCCGAAACTTCTAGGGATTTTAGGGATAGTGGCCATGCAAGGGGTGACAAAACTGATGGCGTGTTTGAAGGCGATGCGGATCCATGAGATCTATGCGACGACCTAGGGAAATTGCCAAGATACCAATAATACGTCGTGCATATATAGTGATGCAATGGCTCCTTCATAGATGAAAAATAAGAAATGGGGACAAATAGTTGATTTACTAAGGAAATATCATTGATCAGGATTGATTAGAATCAGTTGGTGACAACAGGGTGATGGGAAGGGAGAATGAAGGCTTCATATCGGAATTGGTAGGAGAATAAATAGAAGAGTATGTGGATAGGAGAAGCTCTTTTGTTGATCTCACCTACTTTTAGAAGAGATGGAGAGCATAGAAAAGTAAATCGAGCCACTTGAGCTGCCTGGATTTAGGAACTCCTAATATTCAGGAGTAGTAATTGTGCATTGTCATTGTTGTATCTTTTTCCCTTTATAACAAAAAAGTTGTTTCGAAAACTTGTTAGAGATGTAGGGATGGATAGATTTTTATTTTACTTTTTCAAACTGGGAAGAATTTTCCATCTCTTGAGAAATACACCAGATCTCGATCTTGACCAAGGAATTCATCAAATTTTGAGGGCTATTTTGATTGGATATAAGTTTTTGACCAACCAAGTAATTCGCCAGTATGTTTTGGGAAGAATTATTATACCTTGTCCATCTGTTTATCATTACTGTTTATTTGCCTAAATAACTTTCCATTAGTCAAGGCATGATGCCTAGCTGGAACAAGCCAGCTAAACCATGGTTCCACCCTTGTTGCTCCATTTTTAACATGCTTTTTCCCTACTATATTAAAAGATGTGTCTTTTTTCCCTACTACAGTAAGAGACGTGTCAATCATAATGATCTCTATATGAACTAAATAAATAGGGAGAACTCTTCGGTTTACTACTGTCAAATTACTGTTATTTTCACTTGATTTTTAGTAGAAGTTTACTACTATTATTCTTAGTTTCTATTTGATGTCTGCATATGTTTTTTAGGGAAATAATGACAAACAAAGGTCTCACTCGCATGAATGTGGTATTCAGGTAGAGGAATAGAGGAGGTTGTTCCCGATGTTATAATAATTGATGCAATGTTTATGTCTTTACGTTCTACGACACTGAGCATTTTGTATAGTTAATAAGTTGCTTGTGATTGTAGGAAAAACCATTCTACTCATATTTTAATTTTCTTATTAAACATTAGTCTGTAGGTCCTTATTTCTATGACAAAAAGTTCAATAACCGTGCAACAGACTGCAGCGGCGACATAAAAATGAAACGCAACTACAAATAGAAATTCATTTTTAACAACAGCCTATTTTGCTGTCTGTTGTTGTACCATAGTCCAAAAGCCACTTAGTGGCGACCCACTTGACCTACCATCACTACAAAAGAACCACTGAACTGTAGCCCTCCCACTTTCTCTCTCCACGCACCGCTGCCCCTTCTCTTTTCATCTTGTTTCCACGTCGCCACCTCCCTCTACTTCTCTTCTCTCCACACCGCCACTCCGTCCCTTTGCTCTCCACGACAGCCATGACCACCCCCTATTGGTTCGCTTCGGTTCCTTCCTCAAGTTACAAGGCACCACTCCTCCTTTGTCAACATTGTTGTTTTGCCGACAATATACATGACCACCTCCATGATAAGGGCATGATATCAGCATATCATGTCCTTATAACTCCCCAACTTTGCTGATGAGATTCAAGAGCTCCTCCTTGATGGCATCAACGAGATCCACAAGCTCCTCCTCAACTTCACCGATGACATCCATGAGCTCCTCCCCGACGTTGTCGATGGGATCCGCAAACCACGAGTTCCTCCCCGACGGCATCGACGAGATCCATTAGCATCCACAACCTCCTCTTCCCCAACGGTGTCGAATCCTCATATTCATAGCGTTCACGACATCTTTCATTGCCGGTCGCGTCCCTCCCCTTCTCAAGGGTGGTACATCCGGCATCCATGCCAAGGGGAGCGATCGATCCTTCATCCATGGAGGTTGGCTTTCTTGATGAGCGGCGGAAAAGACCTGGTGGGCTTGTGAGCGGCGGTGAGCCAATGACGTGTTCCTCCATGGCGGTCATCTCAGCTTTGCCCTAGTTGGAAGACGGCGGCTGGAGCCAAATTTCTGGCAGCATTTTTTTGGTTGATTTTTTAGCGGTGGGCGACGTTATCGCTGCTGCTACGGTAGCATTTCTACCGGCACCCACCATTGTTGAAGTTTATTTTTAGCAATATTAACATAGTCGTGGCCCTCCATCCCTGCCACTACCGTCTTTTTGGACTTCCGCGATAGAAATGTTGATGTTGTAGTGTATGGCAAAGAGGGATCGTCAGCATATGTGCTATATGATGCATAGTTACTTCAGCACAAGCAACTTCTGTAGCTTCATGTTAGGATTATCATGACTTGACATTTTTTGAGGCTGCTGATTGGTGCATGCGTTAGTTCATGTGTCCATTGGGTCAGCGCGCGTGTGTAGCGTGGTGTGTTATATATCTACTTATATATAAAAGAAGCAACCCACTAACACGTCTTAATGGCTATTTCTCTCAATCCACGCTGAGTCACATCATCGTACTTAATTTCAATAATTTAGATAAATAATAGATGCTAGAGATTAACACAATTAGTTCAAGATTATAATTTTAAAGTTAATATCTTTTAGTCCCGCTGTAACGCGCGGGGTTATCAACTAGTATTAGTTTGTTAGTAGATCAGTGCATGCGTGTGTAGTTAGCTACAGGAGCAGAAAGTGGAAAGTCCATGTCGTGCCTGGCCGTTAATTCCACGGCGGCAGTGTCATGCGCGCGGTTGAGCTCATGCATATGTGCGTGAATGGTGATGACAGGATAGAGTTAGTTGTGAGGAGCTGGTGTTATATGAAACCCGTCATGTAAACTTGTGTTTGATTTGAGCTGAGTCGAGCGTTCGTCGTCATGGCTGTGAATTCATGCTCCAGGACTCCTCTGTGCTCAATCTCGGTTGCAGCAACACAAATCAATCAGCATCCCCTACGCGTTCACCTACTCATATATCATCAAATATCATCAAATGGTGTTCTTATGAAAAAAATATATCATCAAACGGAAGCAGCACATTTGTTTGGTACATTTCTTCAGGTAGAAAACAATTTATGTACTCCGTGCTGTAATGAGAATTCATTACTAAAACCAAAGTGACCTCAAGGTTATTAACAAAGAGGGAGAAAGAAAGAATGATGCAGGTAATACTATAATCTTACGAATTCTTATGTCCGATCTCTGGCGATTACGTTGAGGAGCATGATTAAATAAAGTTTTCACTAGAAACATAGCACACCAACGTGTGCTGCTGCTCTTGTGTTCCATTGACCTGCTAATTGTTATTCTTGTCTGTCAAGTCGCAGCTAATTAAATAGTATTAAATTTATTTTACCCCAGTTTTATTAATCACCAAGTTAAGGAGAGAAAAAATGTAAAATCAAAGGCAATTGTTTGTTTTCTCGGCATAGTATCAAGGAAGAAATTTTCAAGTTGTGTTAGTCACAATTATATGAAAAAAGGTTCTGTTGTTGCACTATAAAAGATGAAACATATATTAGCAAAGACCTGTTAACGTAAGACAATGTGTATTCCAACTTAAAGGAATTCATGAGCCAAAAAACTTAATTATTGTTCATGCATATTTAATGAAAATTATTATATGTTTGTTCAATGGTCTTGGTATATGAGAGGCTTCAATGTGGAGATTATTGGCAGACAGAATTTGCAATTTATTACCCTATTAGAGAGAGCACAACTTTGTTATCAGTTTGTTGTCATGAAAAGTACATAGAATCTAATAATTGCACAGCTTTTTTTGTTTCATCACAAGAATCTAATAATTGCTGCTTACTTCTTCTGCTACTATTCTAGAACGACACATAATGTCAAGCAGAGTTCTTATTCGGCGAGCCACAGAGATTTCTCTAATCTCTGCGTGTTCGGCGTGTCTAGAGAGACATGTCTGTGGACTTTTAACTATGGCCCTTTTTGTCAAAAGCATCTCTCTCTCTCCAAACACATCTTTCTGTATTTATAATTTCATTTTTCCAACTGTATGACAAAAAAATCAAGTATATTAAGAGTATAGTTAAATATATGTGTTTGCAAAATGATGTGTAACTCATGTAACTTAAGTTATTGCAGGTTGAACAAACCAATACTATATTGGTTGTTTAATTATTACTCCTAATTGCACCTGTGGCATATTCTTGCCGTTAATTAATATCTTGGATCGAACCTTTGTCTTCTAAAGTATATGATGATAGATACACAATGTGGTGGGTTAGATTAATTGGATTTTGATCTGATTGTGATAACATTATTGTGGTTTGATTAGCAATTGCACTGCGGTCTGGTATGTGCCAACTTCGAGCCCTCAATGGACGTGGATTTCACATCTGCATCCTAAATGACCTTTTAGACAATTCGTCTATATCGATTTAATGCTTCTAAATAGCTAGAGAACTTTTCCTTGGGCTCTCGCTTATATCTTAGAGCTTTAGCCAAATTTGGCACATGACGACCAAATAAATCCTTAGTGTGTAGTGGGGAGGCTGATGAAGGTAGTCTTATGGCTCCTTCAATGCCTTGCCTGCGGTTGAAAGTAGCTGAAATTTCACAGTGTTTCGGATTACAAAATGGTCTTTAAGTTTTCCTTGTAATGACCAAATAACTATGACACCCTTTCATGGTCACAGTCCGGAACCTCCTCACTGTTACACAATCTCTAAAACATACCTCTTTTTATTGGCAAAAAGAACACACATCCAATTTTTGTACGAACATAATAACCAATGCAGCCTAAAATTTGTCTAGATCTAGCATTGAAAAGCAAACATTTTGATATGCTATAAATACAACAGAGTTGCATGGATTATAGAGTGATCTCTGCATCTGTAGTATGCCACAGTAAAATCCAGGACAACCCAACAACCACATGTAACAACCATACATCCATATAAATGTAGCACGACCCAGGACCAAGAGTGGGACAGTGGTGGTTTGCAACACGATTTCTAAGCTCACCTGAACATATTTCTTCATGCAATCCATTGCTTGTTTTCTGTACACAATTATTATTTTTATCTATATTTTATATATAGATTTATAGTTAACCAAGCTGGGGATGTGTGATTTGTGAAAAATATGAGGCAAATTAATTGTATTGGAAATTTGGAAACTGATGGTGCTTTAGATTACGTGAGAGAATTTGAAACTGAATCAGATTTGCTTAGCGTTTGATTCTACAGCAGAACGGCTAGGAACATGGTTGTCCCGGCTATGTATGATTCAATTTGATAGTTTATAATATTCCTTTTATTTTGTTTTTATTTTTCTGTGACTCTGTTCCCAGAACAAAATCAAAGTTATTTCTATATAAAAAATATTCAGAGTTAAGAAAATGTTTACCCGGAATTTTCTATTTAAGGTATTATATACATGGACACCTTTACTTAATCTCTACCGTCAAAATAAAGGCCACTCGACTTTGATATGACTTTGGTAAAAACTGATGTAGTAAAACGGCAGGAATCTAAAAGCATTTCACAATGCAATGTGCACAATCTTTCTATTGTTCCGTATTATCAGTAACAGATAATCTCAATATATAAATTTTGTGTTTCCTACTTTTTATTATATATTCCATATATGTCTGTAAAATCCCAAAAAATACTGTTGTATTTCCTTTTGACTATGCAATCTGAATCTCAATATATATGTGTTGTGTTTCCTTCTTTTTTCTATTATAATACAAATGAATGATCATCTTAATTTGGGACAAATAATCAGTGATGAAGTTTTGCCGATATAAATCATCTCAGACCTCACCGAAAAAGAAGAAATTTTGGAAATTTCGGTGAAATTCCAGTGAAATTGTTTTCCAGTGGAACATTGAAATCTCTAGCAATAGGATTCCGCGTGCTCTAGGGCATTGGGTCATGTCTTCTTTAATCAACCTGATCACCTGTACCATCTGCATCCTAGAGATTGCAGAATTTTTTCTGGAGCTTTCGTTGTTGTGGTGTAGAGACTTTGGACTAGAGGAAAAAATCTTGAGCAGTACAAAATAACTAGCCAATCACAAGCTGGAGAATCGAATACGATTTATTAACGGTAGTTGATGTAACTGGTTTTCAACGCTTATAAAGTTGGAGGGTATCCTATGTTTATGGAAAAAAAATCTTCATATAATTACAAGTAAAGGGAATAAGGGCTGTATGAAGGAAGGAAGATTGGGGTGGGAATTACAGGACCTGTAGTATTATCATTTGTAAATGCTTTCCTCCAGTTCTGGTGAGTTGGTCTAATGTTATGAAAAGATAATCCAATTTCCTCTAGATGTGCCAAACTGACGGTATCAAGATTTCATGAGAAAAGGACCATAGCATAGATATTTTATTATTTTTTAAAAAGAGAATAGACTTTCTGTTACAATTCATAGAAAAAAGACTGAATTGAAGTGTTTATGACATGAAAAGCCATTCCACTATATGATGTTGGAAGACAGTGGATTGACATGGTTGCTCATCTGATTAGAAAATATCTTCAAAATGCTCGTTCCTGGTGTTCCGAAGGGTTGGGGTAAAGGAAACTTGGAAAATAAATAATAATGTAAAAAAGTACTTTGTAAGAGCTCCCTTTACCACAACAAGTTGAAAATCAGCGACAAGGATGCTCGTTCCTGGTGTACAACTTGTCTTGAGATCTCTGGTTGATGAATTATAATGTTCTGATTTGGAATGCACGGGGTCTCAATGACCGTGCTAGAAGAGACTCGGTTTGGAAACTTGTAGATCGATGCTTGCCGTCCGATGCTTGTCTGTATTTGGGAGACGAAATTGGCATACATCTTTGAGTATGATGTGTTTTCTTTTCTTGGTTCAGCTTTCATTAAGTTTATGTTTTTGGCAGCAATAATGGGAACCTGTGGGGGATCTTAGTGGCTTCGTGAGGATGCATTAGTGGCAGAAACGTGGAGAGTCCATGGACACTCCGTTTCCGTTAAATTCAGTTCAGCAACTGAGTCGGCTTGGTGGTTCACGCAGGTCTACTGTCCTTCTCAAGATGCTGAAAAGAATGGCATTCTTGAGGAACTGAGGGTCCCGACCTGGGCTTTAGCCGTTAAACATCTTTGAGTCGGCTAGTACAAACACATTGTCTGGGTTCCTGGGCTTTAGCTGGTGATTTCAATATGGTATACTCATAGGAAGATAGAAGAACAAGGATAATTTGAATAGAGCTTTCATGGGATGGTTCCGACGATTTGTAAATCATTTTGAGCTCAAGGAAATCCCTCTCCTCGGTAGACACTATACCTTGTCGAATGAGAGGGAGGCTCTAACTTTGGTCAAGCTGGATAGGGTGCTATGCACGACTGATTGGAGGCTATGTTTCCGAACTGTATCTTACGAAGTCAAGGATCCGAAATCTCACTGGTGATTGGACTGAAGGATAGTTTTCTTGGAAAAGCAATGATTCTTTAAGAACTCGAACTCCATTTTATACTTAAGATCTCACAGGGCAAAGCAACTACTCTTCGTATCTTGACTTTTTATTTCTTGTTCTCAAAAAGTGTATATTGGAATCTCCTCATGGGATGTTGGGATGTTGTAAACTCATTGTCTTTAATTCAATTGTTTTTGTCTGTACGACATTCTGTTCTATCCTGCAGACTAATTAATCATAAACAAAAGAGTTTTGGAAACTGATTACACTTAAATATGATAATCAACCAAGAATGAGCTGCACTCCTCATAGATCGCTGCTTATTGATTCTTAGTTACCGTGCATGCTGATCCAGAAATTATACAAGAAGACACATGTTTTTGTTCTGATATGACAAAGTATCATGTTGCTTTCATCATTGTCTGTTCAGACAAATAATTTTTTTAATGTTGACAACCTAACCTGCAAAGTGTATTTCTTTCTTCTTTTCTGTAGTCATGCTAAATGTTGACAACCTAATTCTGTGAATGTTTTTATATTGCGACAGTCACAATAAATCGCAGTGGGTGGGTTTTATCAGAGCAAGTTTCATAGCAGATGTGCTAGAACACCGATTATATATAGTTGCAATCGCAACTGGCAACGAGGGCTCCCTGCCTAGTTTTTTCTTTTTTGCAATTACAGATAATCAGATATGTGCTATTCCCTACTGCTAATTTTGATATGTTTCCTAAACTTCAGAAGGAAACCAAATAAAGGCATGGCAGCTGAAAGTTCAATGAGTGACTGGGAATTAAAGAAAAGCTCTGCCTCAACCTGATCTTATGAGTTCAAGAATTTTTATATTACTTCTAACAGACACACGACTAGTTTTGACTAAAATTTTTCTTTGCTCACCATAACAAAATGACTAGTGATTATAGATAGAAGAACATACGATGAAACAAAATACGATTTGGACTGTGCTTGAAACTGGCACACAAACCGGTAGTTATAATCATATTTGGGTTCGTGAAAAGATAAGTAAGTATTCAGATAATATTGAAATAACATTTTATCTGCGCTAGAAGTTGTTGCTGTTAACAAAAAACTATTTGTATTAACTCTACTTGCATCTGGAAGCACTAAATATATATATGTCTATCGACACAATGTTATAGGGTTGTTGTGCATCTTTCTCCTATATTTTCTCACTCTCTCTAATTCTAGTTCAGTAATAAGAGTGATATCATCGCTAATTCCGAAAAAAAGAAACTGGGAGTGTAAAATTATAATACCGTTTTACTACTCAAATAAACTCACGTTTTGCTTTATCCTGGGTTGGAATAGTTGTAAAAGAATCTAAAAAAATAATCATATAATAGAGCTTTCACGCCAATTCTGTGAAATCTAAAGTACTGATTTCATAATTGCCCTCAAGAAGGTTCCAAACATGGGAACTTCTTTTTTCTGCCATCAAAATATGGGAATTTAACTATAAGTCATGGGTTCAACGGTTAGTCTAAAAAACATATTATTTGGTTGGCAGGACATCCATATATAGTACTGTCGGGCAGATTATCATTTTTGTACCCACTTTTCACATTATTATTCAGAAACAACAGAGTTTGATCGAAGAACTGTCTATTAATTACTAGATGTCTAGATCTGAGAAATAACCTATACTGAGCGTGTTGCTGTTTCAGTCTCTTAAATTTCTTCTATTGGAACCTGCATTGCTTTTTATTTTTTGTGTCTCTGCAGTGAAGCTTCAGGCATAGAAATGGCATTGTTCGGTAATTGTTTTTGGAATACATGTCATAAGGAAACAGAAGCATGAATATGTTATGACAGTAAATCCCAGGGACTTTGACAATGCAAGATCTGGAGTTTGAAGCAGATTTTGTTTGAAAGATAATCATTTTTGAACGCAGTTTTCAAATTATTCAGAATCAAGAGAGTTTGGAAAACTGTCTATTACTATATATATCTAAGATTTGTTCCTGTTTCAGTCTCTTAGATTTGTTCTCTTGTATGTTTCTATTTCAGTCTCTTAGATTTCTTCTCTTGCATCTGGCAGTTGTATAAGAAGACTTTTCTTGATCTCTCAGAATTTCATAACTTTTACCTTGGCGTTGAGACATAATAGGTTGTATTTCGGAAAACTAATATGCAAAAGTTGTCTGGCCCGTTTGGGATCTGCAGTGACACTTCAGGCATAGAAATGGAATTGTGCGCTAATATTTTTTGGGATATATGTAACAGGGAAACAAAAGCATCATTATATTATCATAGTAAATCCCAGGTACATCAGCAATGCAAGATCTGGAGAACGACGACCTAAAACACAGAATTAAAACTACAGATTGTTGTGGCAACAGATCCACAATCAATCGACTCGAGATCAGTTCTTCTCACGTTATTTCTACTGATCTTACATAGCATAATAGCATCTTGCATTGCACGTACGGCCATATAGAATGGCAGGAAGCTAGTAGGGATATGCCCCATCACCCTTGGCAGACACTCCAACTTTGTCCAGCAAGTTGGCAGTGCCATCACCACCACCATCTTCCGGCTGCTCCGGCTTGACCTGTGTGTGGACACGAACCAGCTTGTCCATCACCACTTTGATCTCCTCCCTGATCTGCGTCAGAGTACGACGGTAGCGGCGTTTCCCTTCCCCTGGCACTGGAATCGGGCCCCTCTTGGCTGCTTCAAATGTTAACTTGTTCAGCTTAGCATTCAGCGACCTAATCTGCTCCATGGGAATCAACAAACAAAGGAAACTCTAGCAGTGTCAGACACACAGTTCAGTTCCAAGGAATTTTCAAGTACTGTAAAACAGCTTACCCATCCATGCATCCGTACCGTCTTTCCAGGCCAGCGCGGGAGGCCATTCCTGCGGCAGAGGAACTTGAGGTGGGTGGTGGAGATGCCCAGAACGGCAGCGGCTTCACTCAGCTTCATGTGGAGGAGTCCATGGACGTTGGACCACGGAGGGGAAGCCACCCTTCTGCGGGCCATGGTTGACCACCACAACAAGTTCTTTTTCCTTTCTGGTTGATTGCGGCGGTCAACTGGTTGCTGGATACAGTGTTCGATGACCTGGGTCTCCTCGCCTTTAAATAGGCCGGGAGCCCTCACACGGGACCCTGTAGGGTTCGTCTCCTGCAGCCACACCTTCCGTGTCAGAATTCCCTCGGTCGTTGAATTTCGTATCAGATGGGGCTAGTAGCCACAAGCGCAATCTCGTGCCTCCCTTGGCTACTACCGTCTACTCCTTTACTGGCTGCATTTATCTCTAGGGATGTATATGGACGATTTGCGTCTCTGCTATAAATATGGCCGGTAGTAGATGG
This sequence comes from Chloris gayana, assembly GCA_031894775.1. Classification (NCBI taxonomy): domain Eukaryota; kingdom Viridiplantae; phylum Streptophyta; class Magnoliopsida; order Poales; family Poaceae; genus Chloris; species Chloris gayana. Next base: position 274,712 of record JAUNZO010001003.1, on the reverse strand, counting down.
GTGTTGAGATAGAATGGCAACAATAACCTTACGACTGTGGCTGCGAATTTCTATCTATATAGTATCTTATAGTTCAAAATCAAATCTGCTACAGATTTGAAAAAAAGATATGCTCCACTTTTTTATTCTATCTCAAATGCTGAAGCAAAAAAAAAAAAAAAAAATTCAAGTGCATCTTATGTTGGGATTGAGACAATTTATTGTCTTCGATTTTTCTCTCTGACGGATTCCATGAAATGTGCCCAAGATTTGCACAATACACCTCGAAAGTCTTGAAATTATACGTTAATGGACACTGCTGGATAACCAACTGCCATCTAGTTAAGAAATGCCATTTTTGGGTTCAAGAATGATGTTCACAGATGGAAAGAACGTCTTTAATTTGAGAGGTTCAAACATAAGAAAGAGTGAGTAATGTGAAAATTGAGACCTCGATATATTAACGTACAAATTGTCCGATGTAATGGGCAGGACCATAGGGAAAAATAAATATTCTGTAACGGAAATGACGTTACCGATTGAATAAGAACTAAAACCCTAGCTAGGGGCAAAAGAGTTAGTCGTAACGAAAGAGACACTAGATATTCCTTTACCGAACTGACGTTACCGATTGATATAACAACAAAAATCCTAGGGTCAAAAAGGGTAGTCCGAATTGACGTTACCGATTGATATAATAAGTATAAATCGCTTCCTAGTCTAACTTGATAGTTCCCATCTAGATTGAGGGATTATTAATGTCTCTATAAGTAATTTGTCGTGACGTGTACGGACACCGTTCGTGAGGGGGCAAATCCGTGGGGCTTTTTGATAGACTACCCAATGTATGATGCATTGTCGTGATGTGCACGGTCGATTTCCCATCAACCTTGTCCCAAGAGCTCTTTCCCCGGGAAATTTCTAGGGGCACACTTTCCCTAGGATTTTTAAGGTCTTTCTATACGATTTTGTTTCTATGGAAACTCCTTGATGCAAGTAGGGTACAAGGGATACTAAGCAGTAATATTGGACTTAAGGTACTGGTTTAACTAATAAGTCTTTCACTTAATTACTTAATTAAACAGCCAAGTAGTGAGTAATAATTCTGAACATATGATCAAAATTAAAAATAGAGGATGCATTGGGCTGGCAGACTTAGGGTGCATTTGGATGGGAGAAACGTTTCAGGGTTCTGATCTGAATCAGGTGAACCAGTTCCAAACGATCAAAATCTGAAACGTTACTTACCTGAATCACTTTGTATCGTTTCTCTATTTTGAACTAGGAGTGAGAAAATCACCTAAATTGATGTTTCAAGTGATTCTAGTTCATTTTTGAAACATTTCACTGATTTTGGATGAACGGTCAAACGTTTTCTGTGATTGTTGTGTTTCAAGTTGTGACAAGTTTCTTGGTTGAATCTGAAATGTTTTTGATTCCTGGTGAATCTGGAGCTATATCAAATGCACCATTAATGTGCAGTTTGGGTCCTTCGTCACTGTCACTCCACTTTGTTGTTGCTGTGGAATTCTCTATAATTAGCATTAATCTGACTTCACTGCTTCTTGAGGTCCCATGGCAACCAGTACATCACCAAACTTTTAGTGGCTGATTATCATGTATCTTATTTAATTTGTTTGAACTCATAATCTGAAAAATCGACATAAAACATAGCACTCTGATTTGTTTTCATGTCAGACCTATTAGAAACATATATAAATTAAAGATCAAGCAGACGTACTCTTGCAGAAAGGTACTGATATTTTTTTTTGTTTGAACTGATTCTAATACAAATAATGATTTGTCACAATTGGGTGTAGGGCTTCTACAGATTCATCAAATAGAACTAGATTAATGTAATTAGGAAGATTCGGACACCAAGTGAACATTAGCAAGTCTAAGAATCGAAATAAATATGTAATTAAGAGTTCACTGAAATTGAAAGCATACAAGCAGACATGATCTGAATCTCTCCCACGCCACCTTGCCACGGATAATGACAAATCAATCCCTCAAGTCGTTCTACGTTTACAAGGGCGTTGTTCATATATCTAGCAGCAGTGAAGCTCCAGATATGCACAGGCAAACATAACGGAGCAGTAATACTCTGGTATGTATACATGTAAAAACGGAATAACATATCATTCAAATGTCGCAGCAGCTGTGATAATCATAGGAAACAAAAGCAGATTAACAAGTTCTTGTTCTAGATTTGCTATCCTGAGACAGCACATATTTATTCCATAGATAGTTGCGATCACATGCAGTCGATATATTTTGTGTGAATGAATAGGGATGGGTAAGGACAGGAGGATAAATATTCTTGATTAATCAAATACTTTGTACTCCAGTGCCAATGGGGGAATTCTATAGGAGCTCCATGTGTGAAATAAACAAATTATTTCATGGCATGTTGAAAATTTGAAATTGAATAAAAATGGTCACATGTAGACCGATAAAAACATATAAGTCATTAAGTATTGTGTTTCAAAACATATAAAGTCTACCATTGTAATATATATAATATTCTAAATAATATACTTTACGAAATAATTTTGTAGTCAGTTAACATTCCTTCACCCGTGCACCAGGACAGGTTGATAGACTAGTTCTATATAATTACCCTTAATCTGACTTCACTGCTTGCTGTTTGCGTCCCATGACAACCTGTACATCACCCAACTTTTGGTGGCTTATTATCATGTATCTTATTTAATTTGTTTGAATCCATAATCTAAAAAATTGACACGAAACGTACGTAGAACTCTGATTTATATTCATGTCAGGCCCATTACAAAACATACAGAAAGATGAAGCAGACTCATGCTTGCAGAACGGGACTGATATTTTTTTTTTGTTTGGACTGATTGTAATACAAATAATGATTTGGTGGTACAACTGGGTGTAGGGGGCTGCTACAGATTCATCAAATAGAAGTAGATGATTAATGTAACTGGTAAGGTTTGGACAGCAAGTGAACTACTTTGCAAGTCTAAGAATCTAAATAAATAAATATGTAAATTAAGAGTTCCCTGAAATAGTAAGCATACAAGAAGACATAATCTGAATCTCACCCACATCGCATTGTCACAAATATTTACAGACCAATCCCTCAAGTCGTTCTACGTTTACCAGGGCGTTGTTCATATACCTCGCAGCAGTGACGCTCCAGATATGCAAGGCAAACATAACGGAGCAGTAATACTAGCTGGTATGTATACATGTAAAACCAGAATAACATATCATTCAAAATGTTCGCAGCAGTTGTGATAATCAAAAGCAGATTAACAAGTTCTCGTTCTAGATTTGCTATCCTGGGACAGCAAAATTTATTCCACAGATAGTTCCGATCACATCCAATCGATATATTTTGTGACCAGACTAAGTCTACAGGCAACCATAAGATCACAGATCGAACAGGAACCCTACCGACTGGCAGTACTAGAAAGCTATGCCTCGCTTTCAGTGTCGCTTTCAGTGGTCCATCCACCAGTATCGCCTCGCACGATTACAGCAGCTGTGCCACTGCCGCCTTGTTCCTGCAGTACTGGGGGAGCAATAGGTGCATCTACGATCCTGTTCAAGGTTTCACGGGCCTTACTGATTTCCTGCAAGATCCTTATCGGAGGACGATGTCCAGCTTCCCCTGGCTGTGCTTCCTGGCGCGCTGCAACCTCCATTTGCAGCTTCCTCATCCTATCGGTCTGAAACCTGATCTGCACAAATCAACCACAAAAACTCTAAATCTGAACCAGGCACATGTGGATCTATCAGTTGCTATTACATCTCGGGCAAATAGGGGGCAGGTTCATGTACCTTTTGTCTAGGCCAGCGGTGAACGCCGTTCTTGCGGCAAAAATTCCTGAGGTAGGATTCGCTGTAGCCGAGCACAGCAGCAGCATCCCGGATCCGCAGGTGGAAGACTGACTTGACTGCAGACCACTGTGGTGGAATCTTGGCTCTGGCCATGTCCTCTTTCGAGAGTGCCACAATACTTGTGTGCTGCCTGTGTTTACAAAATTCGAGGGTGCCTGTATTTGTTTCTGTGGAGCGTCACTCCGGGACCGCTGCCTCTCCGTTGGTGTGAGAAATCTCGTGGTCCTTGCTTGCATCTGGTCGAGTCGCACCTTGCATGCGTGACGACAGCCCGTCTACTACTTTACTACTGCTCTTTATTTACTTACTAGAAAACAGAAACCAATGATTTTCTTTGGTCTTACAGTTGGGTTTCAATTATTGCCAGCCCTCATCGAGAAGTCACTGCCAGCTTTATTTAATTAAAAGGTAGAAGTCTAATTTGTGATTAGTTTCCTAATTTAGTAACATCTAATGTTGTCTTAGCAATAATGCAACATATTCCTGGAAAAAATTCCAATCATTTTTCTTACTGTCTGAATTTTGTTGTGTATCATCCTATAAAACTGGAAAGTGAAACTTTAAATTTTCACCAAGAAACAGAAGTCAAAAGGTTGACTCAGTGAGGCTACATATTGCATAGATTGGAGTAGTTTGAGGGATTAAATCGAGCAAGTTTTTCTTCAAATGTTATGTGGCGGGTAGTAAAATGTGCTTCTTCCTATTTGAGGGTCTAGATTTTTAACCTTGCTTACTATTGAAACATAAGAATCTCAGGAGATCTGAAGTTATGTAATGCCTTGCTTCTTTCCTCGAAAAAGTCTCAAGGTATCTTGTGAGACTTGTTTCATTCCTCTAAATAAAATTTATATAAATAACTATGGGATGAGACCAATCTACAAGGCCACTTCCATATATCTTGAAATTAATGTTCATGCACCCGGTTATGGAGAAGAGAACTTCCTTCCGGCTGCTAGTTAAGGGAGCCTTTATTAGTCGATCGAGGGAAGAACTACATTTACATGTACAAGGTACCTCTCTAATGACAGATTTAAATCTGGCGAAGGTGGCAAAATGGAACAGTAATATTTATGCCTAATGTGACAATGGCATGTAAAAGGTGCTCAGCAGTACAGTTCGGAATTTGTACTTGGATATATATTATTAACTTACTTTTCCCTGCTTGACTACATCACAACATACTCAGTTGGGAAATCGATGGGAACTCTGCGGTCAAAGAATTACTCTAAATTCAAGTGATGTTACCTGCATAATAAGCTTCAAGTATACCTAGTCTTACATGTTCCAACATGGCAGGTACCGTACGCATCGAATAGTACATAGTGATAGCTAGGTTTAGGGTCTTTAGAATACATCCAAGGTTTTGCCATGATGCTGCGTTGCCCATACCGTCTTTGTGCAAGTACGTTGGTGCTTTTTGTAATAGACTGTCCAGAGCCTCCTATAAGACATTTTCATGAAATGATATGTGAAATAAGGCACTGGCTTAACTGAAACAGTCCTCTATATACATACTACCCTATTTGACAAAAAGTACCATCATTCGTGGAGTTAGTCAAACTCCAACTGTCCAAAAAAAAGAGTCTAAGTACATGTTATTGTAAGGACAATTTGTTGTTTTCACATTCTCTCTCATGGATTCCATGAAATATATCCAAGATTTGCACAATGCACCTCGGAAGTCTTGAAATTAAATGCTCACGCACACTGCTGGAGAATAAAATGCCATCTAGTTAAGAAAGTCATTATTAAGGAGGATCTTCTCAGATTGAAAGAACGTCTTTAATGTGAGAGGTTCAAACAGACAGAAAGGAAGAGAATGAAAATCTGAGCCCATAGAAAGAGTGAGTAATGTAACAATTTAGACTAGGATATATGTAGTTATAAATTGTCTGATATAATAAGCAGGATCATAGTGCAATAAAATTAATCTGTAGCCGAAATGTTATTATCGATATGATAGCAAAAAACACTCTAAATAAATATGTAATAAAAAACTAGGAGGAAATCAAATTTGTTTATAGAGGAAAGTGACGCTGTGTATATAAAACCACAATTATACAAGCAAAAAGAATTAGTCTGTTACCGAATTGACGTTATTGATTGCAATAATAAGCAATATATCTCCCCTAGTCTAACTACGTAGTTGTCGTCTAGATTGAGGGGTTTTTAATGCACCTAATGTATGTTTGTATATAGCAGAAGTGACGCAATGGATATAAAACCACAATCTTACGAGCAAAAAGAGTTAGTCCGTTACCAAATTGACGTTACCGATTGCAACAGTAAGCAATAAATCTTCCCTAGTCTAACTAGATTGTTGTCCTCTAGATTGAGGGTTTGTTAATGCACCTAATGTTCCTTTGTCTATAGCGGAAGTCACACTATGTATATAAAAAAATTGTACGTGCAAAAAGAGTTAGTACGTTACCGAATTGAAGTTACCTATTGCTATAATAAGCAATAAATCTTCCCTAGTCTAACTACATAGTCGTCGCCTAGATTTAGGGGTTTTTAATGCACAAAGATGTACATTTGTCTGTTGCAGAAGTGACACTATGGATATGGAACGACAATCCTACAAGCAAAAAGAATTACTCCGTTACCAAATTTGTGTTACCGATTGCTATAATAAGCAATAAGTTTTCCCCTGTCTTACTAGATAGTTGTTGACTAGATTGAGGGTTTTTTAACGCATCTAATGTGCATTCGTCCATAGGGGAAGTGACACTATGTATATAAAACCATAGCCGTACGAGCAAAATGAGTTAGTCCGTTACTGAATTTAATTTACCTATTGCTATAATGAGCAATAAATGTTCACTAGTCTAACTATATAGTTTCCATCTAGATTGAGGAGTTTCTAATGCATCTAATGTATGTTTGTCTACAGCGGAACTGACGCTATGGATATAAAACCACAATCCTACGAGCAAAAAGAGTTATAGTCCATTAGCAAATTGATGTTACCTATTGCTATTATAAGAAATAAATTTTCCCGAGTCTAACAAGATAGTTGTTGTCTAGATTGAGGGCTTTTTGATGCACCTAATGTACATTGTTGTGATGTGCATGATATGGTACAATCATTGTAACATCTCACGACAAGTTCAGTGGTGCTTATTGATTGACTACCCATTGTATGATGCATGACTTTAAGTTGGTATTGTTAGTTTGCTCTACAAGGGATTCTTATGCCGTTGTATTGGAGTTAAGGGTCTAGTTTCACTACAAGAAGTCCTCTACCTCATTAGTTGAATAACGAAGTGGCGACTAATAATGGCATTCATATGATCCACAACAATATGCAATGAATTTTCGTAACTAAAAATATTATGCATATCCATCACGATAAAAATAGATAAAAGTACATGCAAGTTGTCAAATTAATATTAATTTACAATGAACATGCATAGTGCCTCTTCACTCATTACCTAAATATATATCTAATTAGTGTTATTTCATTTACTTGGTGCCTCTGCAGCTTGCATATATCCCCCATTGTTTCTGGCTAATCATGTCTTGTTTGTTGAACTCTTGATCTATATGGTTCGCACATTAACAAATAGCATAAGTTCCTCAACACCGAACATATAAATAAATTGATCAAATAGACTCAATATGCCCAGTAGTACAGCTAGAAAATCTAGGCTGGATTGGCTCCATAGGAAAAAGAGTAATAGAAATTCCATAAAAAATGTAATCTCCGGTTAGATCCTACATTTGAATAATATATAGTAACACATAAAACAAGTTTGAAATTTAAGAAAGTATCAAAGGATGATGTAAAGTTTAGAAATAAACATTGTGTTTTCTCCAAAGGTTCACAAAATTATTGGAAGCATAAAAATATTGTAGGTATTGTGTTACATCTCCCTAGAAATATAGAAAGTTTGGGTTGGCGTATAGGCCTATGTGATACACCTACAATATTTTTATGCTTCCAATAATTTTGTGAACCTTTGGAGCAAACACAATGTTTATTTCTAAACTTTACATCATCCTTTGATACTTTCTTAAATTTCAAACTTGTTTTATGTGTTACTATATATTATTCAAATGTAGGATCTAACCGGAGATTACATTTTTTATGGAATTTCTATTACTCTTTTTCATATGGAGCCAATCCAGCCTAGATTTTCTAGCTGTACTACTGGGCATATGGAGTCTATTTGATCAATTTATTTATATGTTCGGTGTTGAGGAACTTATGCTATTTGTTAATGTGCGAACCATATAGATCAAGAGTTCAACAAACAAGACATGATTAGCCAGAAACAATGGGGGATATATGCAAGCTGCAGAGGCACCAAGTAAATGAAATAACACTAATTAGATATATATTTAGGTAATGAGTGAAGAGGCACTATGCATGTTGAACTTGTTTGCAAGAATGATACAAATTTGTAAATTAAAAGCTTGGAGATCGATGTAGCCCCTCCAATGACGTTAATGGACTGGTCAGGTAATTTAATAATTTTTATACTGGTTATGAACTATAGGGTAAGAGTTAACTATACAGTTAAAAATTGAGTGACAATGTATTGGCAATTTTATAATGTAAATAGATTTAATAGTAAGCATTGAAGATTTATGGAATCAACCAATAAGAACACAGATTAACAGATTGACAAATTGATGAATCCTAGTAAAATGTGGAAACGAGTTTAGTCTCTCGTGGAAGTACCAGTCCCTGAAACAGTGTATAACATAGTTAACATAAATTTGACACCACAATGCGGCTGGAGCTAGAGGTATCATGAATGCAATTCCCATGTCCATCCGATTTGGAGTTGTTGTAACAATCTAGTAATTCTATGAATTATTAATGCATACTAAGATACGTGATTTAGGAGCTAGTCCTTGGAGAAACAATTTTGTAACCTCTCGTTAGGAGCCACAAGAATTTATTTTTGCGGGACACCTAATGCCTCCTTGGTACTGCAGCACCACCATGAGCCACTATGTCGTCTAACGTCCAACGCAAGTCCCATTCCATGTCTCCATCATTCCATGCTAAATAAACCATATTGTTTTGATCATTTGAAAGCATACAAAATTACAAATGAAATATATGCTTTCCTAATGATGCACATAATGCGTACTTTGACTACATATGATGGGAATTATCAACGCTATGATAGGTGTGCAGTGAAACACCTCAAAGCATAAGATTGTTTGAGTTCTGACTACTCTGCATGCTAAGGATTGAGATCCTCTGAATTACCACTATTTTGTAGTACCGACTACAGAGAGTCAGCTTTTGAGGATTAGCTCGCTTCAGGGACGTTGATCCAGTAACAAACAGAGTAGTGAGAATAAAAAACAATGGGCCCACAACACATTTCTTTCATCCTTCTTCATTCTGAAACCGAACTATTTTTTAGAGAAAGGGCTCATGCCCGGCTTTATTGCAAAGCCCAATAGAACAGTCTGGCGTACTAGCTTACAAGAAGGCTGGCCCACATTACAACATAGCAAAAGAACAACAACTTCGCCTACCTGGAAGTTAACAACCCAGTTTCCAATTTCACGAGCCCAAAGGAAAGATGACTTTGCCTATTCCTACTCTAGCCCCCAACCTGCTTTTTGTTCTAACTTCCTCCTTCAGCATTGTTATCGCCTGCAAGACCGCCTCCTGTGAGTTCTGTGGTCCAAGGAGACTCCATCTCTGCACCAATATGATTAATTTGTGGATCAATATTTCTAAGTTAGTGATAATTTCATCTCTGGGACTACCTACCCCAACTCATCCGAAGCAGTCAAAAAGTCCGTCTCATCATACCTGTGGGACTACCTATCAATCGACCAGCCGAGCTCCTCGGCATCAGTCAACCTCACCCTTCTTCTGCGTAGCATCTCTCTCTCTCTCTCTCCCCCTTGTGGTGCCAAATTTGGTAGGGCGGGGCAACTCTAGTTTTTGCTTTTCTACTTCCTAGATGTTCTTTTTTTGTGAAGGGCACTTGTCTACCACTGAAAATGCCGCTAGATCCGATAGGACTAGGGTGGTGCCTTAGTCGTAGATTTCATGTCCACCACTATGACTACTTTTATCCGAGTTAATTCCTCAACAAGAGATTTTTTTCCGGAAGGGTATTATCATTAAATTGGGATGCCCTATTTTTTTGTGCTACATTAACTAATTTATGTTTTTACTACAATAAATGGAAACTGATATAGTGCTTTACACTGATGGGAGAAAAGAGACACGACTTCGTCTATGTTCCTGTAGCTAGGATTTCAATCACAATTTTTCATTATCCTCCACAACAAAGGAGGAACGAATGATAATTATTATATTAATAATATGCTAAAATAACAAAAAACCCAATGTTGTATTGGGACGACGCAGAGGCAGTAACACTTCCCTATAATGTGTAAACATGATTACAAACTGCTATTGTAGTACTGATATTCATTATATTGAATTTCCCTAGGCTCTGACTGTACGAATTTTCTTGAAAGGATTTTGTGAATATCGTAATTGTCTTATGTTTGTAGGTAGTCACATTCAAATTTTAATTTAATTAATTTTTTGTAAGAGTAAATATTGATAAGAATTCAATTTGTTACACCAAATGTCAGAATAGAAGAATTTTTAACCATTGTTTGTCGTGTTCACATTTAAATGTGCCCCAATCTAATAATATTGCATCAACATATTTCCGTAATGCTTCATGTTAATTGTTTGGACATTCCAAATACAGTATCTCTGTTGCTGCTACAGTAGCAACTGATTGTACATCTACTGAGTCTCAATAAAACCTACTGTTCCTTGCAAAAAAACAGGATTTGGAGCTACAGTTCTTTGACTGGATCTTTGGCAGAAAAAAAGGTTCTTTGACTGGATAGTTGGCCGCAAAAAGGTTGATTACTGTTCATATATATGGTCCTGGTAGTTTGGCATTTTCCCTACCAGAAATATGTTGGGTACAAGTACAATAACATGATTTGGAATATTGATATTACGTCTGTATGCTAAACATCTGAGAAAACTAGCGGATGAAGTCGTAATGTTCACTGCACAAGATTTTAAATAGGACTATGGGAGTCATTTCCAATGTGTGCAGAAAAAAAGAGCAGACATGTTCTGAATCTCTCCAAGTCGCATTCCAATATTGCCATTAGGTGGCAGCCAGCCACGATCTAGGCAAGGCATAAATAACAGATTCTGGTACATATATGCCACAAAAATAGAAGCATCACTAAATTGTTCTCATTAGCTTGTGATATAGTCATAGGAAACACTAATAGAATAACAGTTTCATGTTCCTGATTTGGTATTCTCGGACAGTAAAGATAGTTTATCACACCCAATCGAGACATTTTATGACCAGCCGACGCTACAGATGACACCACCGAACATGAAGCGACTGACACAGCACTACGAATAAGTCAATAAGCTTGATCTGCATCGCTTATGGGCAATCCACTGTCGCCTTGCAAGGCTGCAACAGTTGTTGTGCCGTTGCCGTCACGATCCTGCAGTCCCGGCGGTGGACAATCTGTTATTTGAAGAAGCTTGGTCATCTCTTCAACCACCTCGCTGATGTCCTTCGCGATCATTGCTCGAGGACGATGTTGAGCTTCTTCCCCAGGTTGTGCGCCCTGCCGCGCTGCTGCCTCCCGGCCCAGCATTTGTAGCCGATTCACCAGTGACCTGATCTGCTCCAATCGACCAACAAAAAGTCTCAATTCGAGCCAGACAAATGGAAATTGATGAAGATATGTATTACTACACGGATTAAGTCATCTGGCAGATAAGCAGGCAAAATGTTCAAGTACCCTTTGTCCAGGCCAACGGGAAATGCCTTTCTTGCGGCAGTGGACCTTGATGTAGGATTCGCTCACTCCCAGTGTCTTAGCAGCGTCCTGGATCCGCAGATGGAAGAGTAACTTGATCCTAGACCACTCTGGTCGAACCATCGGCTTCTTTCCAGGAGCCATGGCCTCTCTTCCAATGGTGTGACGGCCGACGTCATTGTACTGCCCGTGTTTATAAAGGTCAATGGTACGCCAAATATCCTCACCATGGCTATTGCATTAATAGCAGATAATATGGTCGAGCCAGAGGTTCAATGTATGCTGGTGTACTACTTTATTGCTCTTTATTTACTGGAAATCAGATTTGGAATGTCTGTTTTTGGTTTAAAGGCTAGCATTCAATGAATACTACCAGAACCTGAACTACAGCTGTAAATGAAAAAAAAAACAAAAGAGATTTGAATGTATTATACTCCTGACTCATTCAGATTGACCTCAAGGGTTCTGATCTTAATTATCTAGTATTACATAGTGAAACTCGTTTGCTTTCTCCTCAACGTCACAACAAATTTTTCTGCCATGCATGGTATTATGGAAGAAGTTACAACTAATAAAAGTGAGATTTGGCCTCACACCCTCAAGTTTTCAGCTCAGTACACCGAATGTCAAAAGAGGCTACAATAGAGGACGGCATTAACCTTGCACTATACAATAAATCTCTAATTTTTACCTGAGTCATTAAACATTTTTTGAATCTGGACACACCATATGTCCAGATTTATCGAACATTCTATGAATCTGGACACCCAAAAACACCTCTGAAATGATAAATAAACTAGGACAGAGGGAGTGCTACTTATTAACTCCCCGGTAGGTGTAAGAGTCCATTGACTAGTGACGAATACCTCGCCCCTTTCAATGTGCCCAAACCAAACGGCACTAACTAGAAACAAAAGTGGTCAATTACTAGACTAGATGATGTGAATCATTACGTGTGCTTCTGCTACTACCTAGTAACTCCCCGGTAGCTATAGAAGTCCAATGACCACTGGCTCACCCGTTTCACTGTGTGTCCAGCGCCCAAACCAACAAACGGCACTAACTAGAAGCAAAATGGTCAATGATCAGACCAGATGTTGTGAACCATTACGTGTGCTTTTAAGGTCAGTCTTAATGGAAGTTTCATGGACACAATTACCTAGAGAGTGACACATCATCTAAAAATGTTTGAAACTAAGGATGAAATAACCCTCTCTCAATTCATAGTTTCATCTATTGTTGTTTTCTAGGTTACATACAAGACACAAGCTGTCTAGGTAACTGTGTATGCAGGGTTTCATCCTCATAAAACTCATTTCACCTCATGTAACTGTGTATGCAGGGTTTCATACACTGTCACATCATAAAAAATGCCTACATGACACTCCATTTATTATCCATAAAACCTCCACTGAGACTGGCCTAATTGCAATTATAGAAATCAAAAAAAAAAAAAAATCCATCAGTGGGTTGGACCGGCCCCCATTGTTTTTCAATAAGAGGAAGCGACCGGATTTCTGTTTGTGAAAAAACACTCAAAGGCTGGCTGCGCCAACTAAAGGAATTTTATTTTCTGTGACATTCCGGGTTCGAGCCTCAATGGGTGGCTTTCCAGCTGGGAGAGCTCACCACTAAGTTATCGCTCAGTTCACTGAATGGCCAGAAACTAGATGCCCACACCAATGAAAATAAGGAGATAAGGTTGTTCTTATAGTGCATTAAGCATATTAGAATGTCATATTCATATGCCAGTAAAATGCTTGTGTGTTGCTACGGACTTCAAAAATAAATTATGACACAAAAAATGATGACCATATAGACACAAACTTATTAGAGAGAGGGAGAAGAAAAAGGAAACAGTGGGAGGCCGATGGTGGTGTTTTGGGACGTGGTAATGTTGAACAAAAATAGATCAGGTACTTGTAACATAGTATTTCTATTTGGAGGCGTGTACATGTAGCGGTTATCGAATTTCCATGAAACACAGGCATTTTTATTAGAACCAGCTGAGTCTACCAAAAACTACAACCTGGTGGATAAGGTGAATTAGTGTTGTCCAAATGGGCCGGCACGACACGTTGTGGCAGGATTTGAACCTGGGACCTAGCTGCTGAAAGTAAGGTGTCTCACCACTAGATCAACTCAGACTGCTATTCTAAATGGAGAGTTTAATTCTATTTATCATTTTGTCAGGCCATTAACAGGTCACCCTAGTAAACAGGTCGTACATCCGCCCGTCGAGCCGAGGCCTTGTCTCAAGCACGACATAAACCCTGGTGCTGAACTACATGGCACAAAATTATTTTCTACTGTGCCGGACTCATGCCATACTTTTTCTATGTGCTTCGGGCCAGCACACGGAGCCCGGTCGATTTGGACAGCACTAGGGTGAATTAGCTTAGCAACAAATCGAAGCAGCAGGGCCCACTCTGAGACTTGGCCCAACAACCCTATAGGCTAATCGAGAGTCGAACCAGCAGTGAATCGAGTGAGACAGCAAGACCTGGGTTTCGGCTCAGTCAGCAGTAGGTGACGGTGAAGCAGCAAGTGGGCTTAAGAATTAATCAATTGCAATATTTCTGTAACAGCCCTTGCATAAAATTCATGTAATTCCAAATTACGAACAAAATGAACGAATGTATTTCAAATTCGATTGAGTTGGGGAAGAATAAATGGTAAAACAATTATTTGAATCTGGCGCGACTTGGGCCGTTTTCCTTTCGCACGGCCCAGCACTCTCTCACAGCCCGTCGCGGACCAGCCCACGCTCTACAGGACATTTCAACCTTTCTCTCCCCGCGTACGGCACGGACGCCGAGGGCGACGTGTGTCGCGCGCACGGCTTGCCGCACCACCATCCACTTGCTCCCTCCGTCTTTATCCGCCTACAAGAACCGCCTCCGGGTGCGCCATCCCTTTCCATCCCCTCCCGCACCGCCAGGGCGCTAGTAACCCTAACCCTAGCCGTCGCCCCACTGCGGTTCCTACCGTCGCCATTGGAGAAGGTGCGAGCTAGCGTTGCTCATGCTACTTTTCTTACACAGCGTGCGACGGCGCGTCGATTGTTGCTGATCTCGTCGTGTTTGGTGCAGTGGGAAGAGAGGATGCGTGCCTTGAAGTTTCCAGCCAAGACCTCCCTCGCCGCCGTTCATCGTCTCTCGGTGAGCTTCCGTCGAGCTCATGATCTGTTCTGTTCTCTCCGTTGTTCACTCCTCCTTTCAGCACCGACCGCCACCCTCTTGCTCCTTGCTAGCGTCGGAACGAGCAGTGGCGTGGTCACCACTCTCGTTCGTCGTGCGTCGTCGTCCGCCACCGCCTCTCCGTCGAGCTCGCCACCGTCGAGCCCTCGCCATCTCTTCCGAGCCCCGCTCAAGTACCCCGGTGAGCTACCGCCGTGTTTCCCCCCCCCCTCTTTCCCCTTGGATTGACCTTGGATTCGTAGTATGCGTCGGGTTTCCGCCGCCGCAGCGCCATGGTTGACGTCGAGGAGGTAGTGGGGGCGAGCTCATGCTCGACTAAGTATCCTAGGAGCTTCGCTTTGATGTGGTGGTTCTTGTGCGCGTGTCAATTGTGGAAAAAGACAGGCGCTTGGTCAAGTTTGCCCGAGCCGCCATGACCATCGCCGTGGTTCTAGCCGGCGGCGGCCCTCCGACCATCTTTATGGACGGGGGTGGGCACGATCGGGTTCCCCGCTACATAAGCTACACTTTGGTGTACTCAAGCAGGAGTTTTACGCATCTATGGGGACTTCCCCTTTTGCTCCGCCGCCGCGCCTTACTGCGGCGAGGTCGCGCCGCCTCTCCGGTGCGTGTAAAGAGCTGTGGAGGGCCCTGGCGGTGCGTGGCATCGTGGAGAGTCCGTTAGTGGCCTTGGTTTCGCCGGCGGTGAGCCACGGTGTCGGAACGGGACGATTCCGACGAGTCTCGTGGCGGAGCCCGGGCGGCGCCGCTCGGCCGGCAGGTTCGTCCGGCCAGCCCGACGTGGCAGAAAATCAACCACGTGGTGTTCACGTGGCAAAGGTTTAGCCCACGTGGCAGCTTACGTGGCGTCTACTCAACGTAGCTTTTTGCTAGCGTGGCATCTAGGTGGCAGCCAGCGAAGCAATGAGGTGGCGCCCGCGTTGCAGAAATAGTGCAGACGTAGCGTCTAGGTGGCTGTTGCATGGCGCCTAGGTGGCACATACGTGGCAATGAGATGGCAGCTCGCGTGGCAGCTTTTCTACGGCGTGGCGTCCAAGTGGCGCCGACGTGCTCCTGACCAGGTTAGTTTTTGTCCTACGTGGCGTTGACATGGAGCATAGATGGTGCTGACGTGGAGTCTGCGTGGCAGGGAATATTAGGGGAATATTCCTTTTCCTTTTCTTGGAATTTCTGAATTTCCATAAATCCATTAATTCTTTGGAAATTCATATCTTTTTTCTGGAGACTCGGAAAAATACGCGGTCAGTTGCGTTGGACTCCTAGCGACGTGCTTTACACGTTAGTGTAGTTGTTGGTCATGTTCTAGTAGCATAAATTCCGTCGTTCGTTTCGTCCTTTTCCTATTGCATCGATATGCGTGCCTTACCCTTTGTACGTGATCTATGTGCCGGAGGGTGCCGAGGAGTTTCCGCTGGAGCAGCAGTTTGAGGAGTTTTCGTCGGAGAAGCCGTACGAGTACCCCGACCCGGCCTGGGACTAGCGTTTACAAGGTAAGCCGCAATACTTGACCACTCTTCTACCTAATTAGCAACTTGCATTATTTGACTCATGCATATAGAATTGTTACTTGCACTTGTAGTATTCCTATGCCATACCATGCTTTCCTTGCCACTGATTGCCATAGGTTGTTCTTCTGCTACTACTCGCATGCTTAGTGATTGCTTAGTTGCTTAATTGTGCCCCACATGATAATTATACATGTTTTTGTGTTAAATAAATTGTAGGTGCTTCTTAGGTGTCGAGTTTCTGTACTAGATACCCTGTAGGACTTTGCGGGGGCGAGTGTAGGTGATTAGGTGCTTGGAGGGACTTTTGGGGAGTCCCTATTTGAAGAGTGTCTGTTGCGGGCACGGTTGTGTAGGGACTTTGGGTTATACGAGTCCCTGTTGTGGTGGTACTTGTTGTTGTTGAGATTGTGGTTTGAGGAGAGGGTTTGGCGACTCGTCCCGACAGCTTGAGGACCTGTTCTTGTGCTTGCTTGCTCCTTGGTTTACTAGCATACCACGTGACTCGTATGGACGAGCTGGATCGGGATACTTAGCGAGAGGACTGGATGGCCCGCCGTGGTGCAGAGTTAGTGTTAGTGCGTTTTTGGAGCGTTTGTCTCGATCCATGAGTAGAGGATATCCCACCTTACCGGTGGTACGCCTCTCACACCTTCGGGACCTTTCTTTCCTTGTTGTGGTTAGAGGATCCCGGACTCGAGGGATGAGCGCCTACCGATCGACGCTTTGTTGAATGATCTTGTGAGTGTTGTTGTGCTTAGACCACGATGGTGGTCTTATGTTTTAGTACCTCTTCACGTGGGTACGGATGCTTACTCTTCGTAGAGATATATAATCTATACGTATAGCCTAGCCGAAGGTATTGGGCACTACCTTTGAGCGACCCACTTGATTAGTTTACTTCTTCTCCCCTTTGATAGGTGTTTTACTTCCAGCTTCGAGCTGTGGTCCGGTGGAGGTGTGCTGGACATAAAATTTGACCCTTGCAGGATTGTGTTGTTTCCTGCAAAGCCACTTATAAAATTTGACTAATAATAAAACTTGCTTCACATAGACTTGAGGAATAATTGCTTTAGGTGCTAGCCCTTGCCTATCCTTTAAACATCCAAGCATGCATACATTGTTGCTACGTAGTTGCGGCTTGTTGAGTACTTTATGTACTCATGGCTTTCCCACTTTGTTTTTCGAGACGTTGAGTACAGAGGAGCCGACGGACGGTGCCGCCGGAGAGGAGTGACGGTCTCGCCTACACTCAAGTCGCTTGTGGATTTGGAGTCCCATCACCGTTCTTCATGTGAGATGCTTCCACTAGTTTTCCTTTTCATGTTACCTCGCTGGCCTGCGTGCCACGATCTTGTATCCATGATGATGAGATTTGATATTGAGACTATGGAGATTTAAACTATGTTATTGGATGATCATTGTTATCTCACCTTGTTTTAATTCTTTCTTATGGTTTGATGATGTTAAATTGTGATGGATATACGTGCCACACTCATGGGAGTGGCAAAGAGATACAAAGGGTTCGGATTTCACTTTAATGAAATTCGGGTCCTCACAATTTCCTAGGTTTTATTCATCAGCTCCTGGTGTTCGATAAGTTGTGGTAATAGCCGACCATTCCGGAGGAAATCTATTTGTATTCGCTCTTGCGTACGGTGGAAGTTATGGTGTCATTATGGTTTTGTCGGTAACAATGTTTCATTTTTTATGTAGAAAACAAAAGGGTCAATTTTATACTTCTATAAAATAGCCCATGGGCCTAGCCCTTTTACCGGACCTTGGTGTTGGTGGACCATAACTAAGGCTTCTTGAAGGGCCTAGTGATATGATTTGTTTCCATTTCTCTCACATTCACAGCCTAACTTTCCTCCTTTCTTTTAGAGCACAACAACAGCTCGGGCCAAAAATGAGCCTAGTTAGCTTGATCATCCCAACCGAACAGAGTCATCATCTTCTTTGGTTATCCATCGCCTCCGATTCATTGGGACCGATGCACATACACCATCTTAAACAATTAAAATGGAACCCCTCTTTTAAAACTTTAAACCATCATATATGGTGGTTGGTCATATCGAACCAATGTTGCGAGCACCGAGCAGTAACATTGGCACATAAACGCGGTATAATTTCCTCAAAACAGATTTCTCCTGCTTTTCTTGAAACGGATCAACTCCTAGGATTTTGGATCACTGATTGTGTTACAAAGAAAATAAAACATGCATTATTGAAAGCTACACAAAATAACACAAAAACAATCACAACAACGACAGAAACAAAGCTCCGGTGTCGATGACCGTATATGACTCACTACAACAAATGTTGTCTTCTATGACGAATTCTCTATGACAATACACTGTTTCATCATAAAGTCAATTCAATTTATGACGTTTTCAACGCAAGATCCTGGTTTATGATGAAAACCAATATTCGTCACTAAATCCGACAACAAAATTGTCATAAATAAGCACAACACTATATTATGATAGATAGGAACGTTATAATTGATAAATTAGTAAACGTTACAAAGTCTATGACAAATATAAATTGTCATTAAATTTTTTATTTTATAACAACCATGTGTCACGCGGGACCCACGTGTCATGTTTTCAAAAATGAAAGCAAAATATAATTTGTGATAAATGTAAATTACTATTCAATAAATATTTTTTATACCATGCACACAGGCAATAAAGATCAATATTTCACCACTCAAAATCAAAGTTCGAGATGGAAATTATCTAGAGAAAAATGCATTAGAAAAAGAGTGAAGTGCTACCGTGTCTGCAAAAAAAAAAGAATAGTAGGCACCAAACATGTACCATCCAAAATTTAAAAAATAAATCAAAAAATAAATAATCGCAGCAAATTTATATTTTTAGAATTAGATACAAATTCATTCTTTTCATAAATAAAGTCTCACTGATTTTTTTGAACTAGAGTGATTAATTTCATTTCAAATAAGTAAAATAAATATTGCTGAGTGTATGGTTTTCTTATTTCTTGCTTTTATTTCTCTAAGTGGTGTGTCTCGTTCTCTTT
Source organism: Chloris gayana (assembly GCA_031894775.1). NCBI lineage: Eukaryota > Viridiplantae > Streptophyta > Magnoliopsida > Poales > Poaceae > Chloris > Chloris gayana. The sequence goes on along the minus strand of JAUNZO010001003.1, from coordinate 255,307 downwards.
GATATTTTGACTTGATTTCAAATTTGCTCAAATTCCCGAAACCAGAAAAAGAATAAAAATCTCCACGTCCTCTGTGGGTCGAAGCCCACTTTCCTTGTTCTCTCCCCAGGTTGAAACTCAAATTTTTTTGCCAGCCCGGCCTGCTTCCCTTCTCTTCCACGTGGGCCGCTTTCTCCCCCAAGTTGACGAGCCGGCCAAGCCTGTCACGTGTCTAGTAAAAATGCGAAGAAAGAACAAGAGTGACAAAGACAAGATTCAAACCTGCCACCTCTTAGTGAGGCACAGAGCAACCATCCACTACACCAAAGAGTAGTTTCTGTAAATTATGAACGACATAGTGCTAATATATATAGACTCCTGATTAGCTGGATTATGATGAAGAACACATGAATAGCTTCTCTTTCTCCTTTTAATATGATTTTGAAACTTGTAACTAGTATTTATCCCTCATATGAACTCCAAATTTGATGATTCTTCTTTCTATTTTTTTCTAAAATCATTATCTTTCATAAGGAAACCTCTATTTGTATGATTGTTGTTATTTCTCAAATCTTTTTCATATGCCATGTTTCTTTTAAAAAGTAGAAACGAGAAAAATAGTTTTGTTTACATAGTAATTGTAAATATAACTAAACATGTTCTCATGCTATGGTAAGGACAATATTGTGTCAAATTTTAATCTTGATATGAATTCAAATATGTTTTGAAGTGTCCAAACTTCTATGTATTGATTTAAGTTGTATGAAACTACAAGAGAGATGTATCATTTTGTGAAAAATATATATTCATACATTATTATACCTATCTGAATTTTTTATGACAAGTTTGTGAGCCCTAATTGTGTCGTCCTGTCAATTTACTGGATGTTTTGATCGAAGTTTGATTTATTAGAATTATATTAAGGTACTTACGAGTTTAATAGTTGAATTACCCATTAAAATATTTGAGATTTTTCATCACCCCGTGGAACATGATCTATTATTCAACTTACGATTACAAATTTAATTTTTGCACAATTTTTGGAATCTTATTTGAGATAGTTAGAGTTGAATTTGGAATTACTTTGCTTAAACACATAGAAAATCATATTGTAACAGAAGTTCCTGATGGACCTGCCATGAAGCACACAAATATATTGTAACAGAGTCAGTTGTGCCATGAAACCCGTGAACAAAAACCAAAAAGAAAAAGCTCCGGAGGGGTTCAAATCTGGGGTTTGAGGCCCAACAGGAAGACTCCGTACCACACATGATAAGTTCTAGTGGCAATTCGTAAACCTTAATCTTTCATCGTTTCAAAAAAGGCACTGCTAAAATCAGAAAAACCATAAAAAAAAACTATAGTTTCTGCAAGGGTTCTGATCTACATTTGTTGCAGGATGCCATCAGCATCAGTACCTTGCAGACAATGAAGCCTCTGTTTTCACCACAGATCTGTTTATGATACATCTCTAATTTAATACATGGTGGGATCAAATTGACAATGGCCAGCAGCTTACCTGTGGTGCTATAAGTGCCATCTTGATCTACATGTTGGCTTTCTTCATTTCAATTCCGACAAATGAAGAAAATTCATGAATGCTGCTCATTGATACAATAAGTAATATTGTGATTGATCTATGGTTGATGCAAGCATCATTTAGTTTTCAGCAATAGTAAAGATACACAACACTAAGGCATGTTACATTGTTTTTTGCAAATGATACTCAATGTCACATGCAACATTGCAGTGGTTGAAGTTGGCGTAGGGCCCTCATTAAAGGGTGGTATTCTGCTTGGTGTCGTTAGGATTAGTGACTTACAAATTATTTGTCCTGTCAAACATGTTTGTATTTTGCTGTATGAGATTTGGGTCAGTGACATCTGTGCACACATAGATGTTGTTACATGTTTGGTAGCAAAATGTGAATATTTTAATTTTTACAATGTTTGGTAACTGGGCTTGACCATGAAAGCAGTTTTGTGAAAAGCCCATCAGAAAAGCGGACTGAGATGTAAAAAGCTTGAGAAATTGGTGGGCTAAATATTAAAAAGCCTGTAAAATTGGTGCGTCCAATGTAAAACAGTCTGAGAAACAAGTGGGCCGAAAGTTAAATAGCCTATTAATTAAGTGGGCGAAAGTTAAATGACTTGCTATTTAAGTGGGCCGAATAATAAAAAGCCTTCAAAACTAGTGGGCTGGAAGTAAAATGACCTACAAAGTACTTGGGCTGAAAGTAAAATGGCCTACGGATTATTCCGGCCGAAATTAAAAAAGCCTATGATTTAATGGGCCTGTGAAAATAATGGGTCGAAAAACCGGCCTGTCATGTCAGCTCTGGTCCAACTGTTCATGACAAAAATCACAAGCGTCATAAAATTGTACGACGAATTTAAGAGCGTCATAAACCGTTTATGACAAATCTGAGAGCGTCATAAACGTTTATGATGTTTACGTGGAACGACACAAATTTATGACGGAAATAATGAAAATGTCACGGAAGGTAATCATCTACACACCTTCTATGACAAAACGATTTTTGTCACATCGCTACGTCATGAAAAGTAGTTTGTGACGAATTTTAGACCTTCTATGACAAAATTACACCCTTATAGAATGTCAAATTGTTACAGTGACTGCAACGAAAAGGTCGAGGGGGGGGGATGTTTGAGGTGTGGTGTTGTTTAATTTCGAGAATATTGTATTTCTGTTGGTGACACACTTGTACTATATAGTTTTTACTTGTCTCCAAATGTATATATGGTAGTTGGTGTAAGTGAATTCCCAGATGAAACACGAGCAATTTTATTAGATCCAGCTAAGTCCACACAAAACTGCTAAAGGGTTAATAGGGTGGTGAGCCTTGCTCGTGGCATGGGAGCACCTATATGTACAGTGGTCCCCATTTTAGTTTCATGTTGATTATCATTATGTCGATTATTAAGGTGCATCTCACTATAGTTTAAGTAAGATATGTTTTTTTGTCATTATATATAATCACAATAATTAATTTATAAACTATTATTAAATTATTTGTCAACAGAATTAATTATAAAAAACGTAGTGGTCCAAACGGATTCAAAAATAGAGTGACGGTTTTGGAGAAAAATACTGGAACCGATCCCACCTTCGACACATCCCAATCACATGATGATAAGTGGAAGTATATGGTGCATCCCCTTCCAAGTTAACCCTAATTGGGCCAAAAATTAGTTTATTTCTTTAAGTTTTGAATTTTACTGCCGATCTACCACACATGCTAAATTTAAACCGCTCTACATATAGAAAATCTAGGACCACACAAAGAATCAGCTCAACAACAAATATTTTTTTGAGGGGAACTTCACCCTTTATTGATCATGAAAAAAAATTACACATTTCATCATAATAGCCACACGTGCCACACATTTCATCAGAATTACACATTTTTTTGAGGGGAACTTCACCCACCCACGGGAAGCAAAATGGAGTTCCTACTAGTGCATGTGCATCAATGTTCGCTTCTTGATGCTCATGATCAAACTTTATCTTCATAAAAGACATTTCCCTCACCTTAAACTCGATGATTATCTTTCCATGAGGACCCATACCATTGCTTTAAAAGCTTTTCACCACGTTGGCGCAGTCATTCACGAGACACAATTTCTGCGGGTTTAGGTCGCTGACCAGTGCAAGTCCCTCACGACATACAATGGCCTCCACTGTCTCAGCATCAACTAACCCCTCAAGAAATACTGCCGAGGCACCCAAAAATTTACCATCCTCCTCTCTTGCCACCTCTCTGCTCCTGCTTCCACCATATTATTCTTTGATGTTGGAGCTTCAACATTTACCTTCATGAGTCCGTTGGCGGTCGTATCCATTGAGAAGTAATACCTTGCCTCATTCGCTTCTCAGTCGTTAATGGTTTCAGAAGGGCGAGCTCCTCCACAAATCAGTCCACAAACCAATGAGTTGAAAGCGGACTTCTAAACATCTTTCCTTGGATCATCTTGCACTTGACGTGCCAGATAGCCCATAGCCTCACCACCACCCTAGCGAGCTCAGAGTGATCTAGGGACTACATCACCTCACTTAGCCAAGCACGAGCATTATCCACCTCCTAGACCTGCTCAAGAATTCCACAATTTCTTTGTGTTCCAATCCCCATACTCCTTTCACCATGTTGCATTCTAGGAGGGAATGTTTCCTATTATCCAATCGAACAACTACCATTAGGAGCCATGTTTCTGTGGTGTTGCGCGTCACTATTACACAAGCTGCCACAGGAAAACGCTAACCTTTGATGGTACTTTGATATTCCAGAAATGTCCACTCCTTTTCAAAGAACGACCATTTACTTTCGGGTCGGCGCGGCACAAAATAGGCTACACGTGCCGGGCCGGCCTATTGGGCCCATTATAAGAACATTCTGAAATAGAAATCTGGCCCATTCCACTACAAGAACAGTAAAAAAATGGAGTAAAAATGATGCAAGGCCTCTTGTTCCAAGAGAAGGTGTCTTACCACTGAGCTATACGACTTTATCTATTATTCTATGGAATATTTTTTTATTTGATATATCATAAACGGGTCGTATCATGCTGGCCCATAGGCTGAGGCATCGGCCCAAGCACAACCTTATGCTGGGCTGGCCTGGCACAGTAGTTTTGGGCTATGCTTTGGGCCAGCCCAGGAAGCATGACCCAGTTGCCCAGGACTAGGTATGTTCCGCACCAAATTAAAGCACCCAGAATCTCACCACCTGCAGCAGCCCACCTATTCATTTGGCCCAGAAACTCTATAGCTTAGCAACAGTGAAATGAGCGAGCCAACTAGAGCGCGACTTGGACCACGCGAGAGGGGCAAAAGGACTTGTGTTGCGACTCAGTTAACGACGAGGTGGTCTTAAGATTTGAAACAGTTGCAATATTTTCTAGGATTTAATCATCAGCCGTGGTGTTCGTCGGTTCTGTTGCGGTACTAGCAGAACAATTCTCTTTGCTTTAGCTGCAGAATTTGGAAATTCGGTAAAATAACAAAAGTTGTAGTTCCTTTCACAACCTCTTCGTAGAAGGTTTATTTGTATCACTGTCGTAGAAACAGTGTGAAGGTTTTGTTTTCAATAATTTTTGGAAACAATATAAAAGGTGGAACTAGAAAAAAGTTCCTTTTTTTGTGAGTAGTTATCGAAATGCGAACCGTAGAAATTTCAGTGAAAAACTGAAGAGGAATTAACTGAATCAAGGAATCTAAAGACGATGTCTACAAACAATATCAAACCCGCGTTATAAATACAATAATAAAAGATAGAAAATTGTGGACATCTAGAATGAGGAATGTCCACGTAAGAAGAACTATGCTAATATAAGCGAAGCGTCGGAGTCAAGTGTCGTGTTGGTCGTTTCCATGGCAGATAGCGACAAACGGGTCGGCTTCCAGGTGCGAACGGGCTCACCGCCGCGGCGCGACCTCCTCACCGCCCTAAAGCATCTGCACAACGCTGCTAATTGGCGGCCGGTCCTCAGACCGGTACTGCACGCACCAGAGCACCACCACGCACATCCTCTCTACCTTCTTCCTCCCTTCCTCTTCCCCGGCCTCGGCCAGCAGCCAAGCCACCGCTGGCGCTGTGTCGCCGCGATCGAGTTGCTGCCAAACCGACAATGGGGTACCACTGCTCGCCGCTGTCCTCGATCGTATGTCACGTTGATGCGTATTGATGCCACCTGGGCACTTACGTGAACGGTGAATCCTGAGTATACGCATGTCACATCATCAAAGCAACGAAGATAATGACCGTATTGATATGTATGAGTTAGCTTAGTGACCGTAATTTGTAAGCCGTAATTTGTATGTGCAATAACCAAGTGGAAATAATCGAACAATTACAATGCCGATTCTTTCATTTTAGTCATAAGAAAATAACGTCGGTATTGTTGTTGAAAGTTCTCAGTTTGCATGAATTATATTAGAATGTCATTTTCAGATATTAGAATGTCATATTCAAAACACTAGTAAACTACTGACGCAGTTCCATGAACATCAAACAAAATTATGACACTAAAAATTATCATCATGTGGAGAAGTGGGAAGTTTATGGTACTAGCTTATTGGGAGGCAGAATTGTTGAACCCAAAAAGGAAAGGTACTATAATATAGTATTTCTATTGTTTTTGGAGAACATAGTATTTCTATTTGGAGGAACGTACGTACTTAGCAGTTCGTTTTTTATTTTTGATCTTGTGGTACATGTAACAAGTAGTTTTTTTATTCTTTTTGAGGTCAACATGTAACAGTTAGTGTTATAAAGTTCTGTGAAACACAGACAACTTTATTAGATTCTTGTAAGTTCACCAAAAACTGTACGAACGATACCATGGACTTGGCCCAGTCTGACACTAAGAAAATGCTCAGCAGTTGAAGTATCAGGCACATCATGAGATTTGGCCCAATAATTCTATAGCTTAACCGATTAGTGGGGTCTAAACGAACCGCCGGACACGGCCCGAGCACAATATGACCCAACCCATTTAATTTTGGACCATGCTGTGGCAGCCAACATGTATCAATTATAAGTTGTGTGTCGTGCTAAGTAAACATGTCGAAATGGGCCGTGTCAAGCGCGCTAGCCCGAAGCATAGAAAAAAGCACTATATGGCCCGAAATAGCCCGGCACAAGGCTTCGTGCCGTGCTTGGGCCAAGGCCTCGGCCCGACGGGCGGCATGGCACGGCCCGTTATGAGAATGGCCTGTTAGTTGCCTATCAATATACAAATAGAATAGAACTTTCTAAGATAAACAAAGACAATTATTGGTCTAGTGGTGAAGCTTCTTGCTTTCAACCAACAGATTCAAGGTTCAAATCCTACCTCCACCTATTTTCCACCTCCATTTTGTAATTGTTTACACCGATACGCTAAATGGACCACTATTATACATTGGGCCGACGTGCCTAACAGGCCGGCCCGACACGACAAGCCATTTCCGTGCCATGCCGTGGTCCGACGGCCGAGCACGTGAGCCGGCACGGCACAGCCCGAAATGAATTTCGTGCCATGCCGGCCCGAAACTAAACGGGCCGTGCTTTTCCGTGCTCGGACCGGGCTGTGCCGAACCGAAACTAAACGGGCCGTGCTTTTCCGTGCTCGGACCGGGCTGTGCCGAACCGCCCGTTTGGATAGGTTTAGTGGCAGGCCACGTGAAAGGATGACGACCCATGGCATGGCACAAAACTGGTCCAACTTACGAGGCTAGCCCGACCCGTGACGAGTAACGGGATCCGAATTCTCTGCAATAGGCTAAGGTAAAGGTAAAAATTCACGCTACGAGTAACCGGTTGGAAGGTATAAATTCACGGAACAGTGTAATATACTGTAGCAACAACGTAGGAAAAGGATTTTTACTATACACATTTACTTGTAGCATTCAATCCGAACCGTTGATTTTTCATCCATCGGTATTTGGTGTGAATAAATTCGGAGGCACTGTAGCACCTCCGAATTTTCACCTGTAATGCGAGAGGATCCAAATCCGACGATAACGGTCGAAAATGGGGTAGCTGGCCCATAAAGACACAAATGGATGGATAATGTAGCAAAAATGTTGTGATACGCTAAATGGACCGCTATTATGTATTGGGCCGACGTGCCTAACGGGTCGGCCCGACACGACAAGCCATTTCCGTGCCGTGCCGTGGTCCGAGGGCGTGAGTCGGCACGGTACAGTCCGAAATGAATTTCGTACCATACCGGCCCGAAACTAAACAGGCCGTGCTTTTCCGTACTCGGGTCAGGCTGTGCCGAACCGCCCGTTTTGACAGGTTTTGTAGCAGGTCACGTGAAAGGATGACGGCCCATGGCGTGGCACAAAACTGATCCAACTTACGAGGCTAGCCCAACTCGTGACAGATAACGGTCCAAAATGGGGTAGCTGGCCCATAAAGACACAAATCAAAATGGGGTAGCTGGCCCATAAAGACACAAATAGATGGATAATGTAGCAAAAAATGTTGTGACAAACCTATTATTATTCTAGAGTATACTACTTTACCACTGTGCTGCGTGTAATAGATTAAACTTATAATTATTTAATACAACATAACCAAGCCGTGCTGTGAGGCCTCTGGCTGTGCCATGCCATGACTGGGCCGTGTCAAGAAAATCATGCTTCAGGCCGGGCTACTTTGCACGGCCCATTTGGCCACCAAAATCTAAGCAGCAGTGAATCGATGGTTTTATTGGTTTTGGCTCTAGTCAACGATCGGTGGTGGCAAAGCGGTATGGTGGTCTTAATATTCAATCAATTGCAATATTTCCTTGGTTTTAGTCACCACCAGTAGCAGATCGATCTATTTCACAACCTTCTTAGACAAAAAATTGTTAGTAATAATTTGAAGTTCTCACTTTCAGTAATGTTTCTAAAACATTATAAAAAGTGAAACGTGGAACAGGACACCTTTTTTTTGGAGGTCTTTACCAAAATGCCAAGACTACATCTGGCGGCGCAAGAGAGCCTGGCAGGAATGTGAATCCGAACACAATGTTGCCAAAAAATAATTAAACATATGCATTATATATAGTACAATAATAGAAGACCAAAAATGTGTGGAGCACCAATAAAAAGATATAGACAGGAATGTGCTCGGAAGAAGAACTAAGCTTAGCGAACCGAAGCGTCCGAGTCAAGCGTGGTGGTCGTCGTCGTTTCCGTGGCAGACCGCGAGAGCGGGTCGGCTTCCAGATGCGCGAACGGGCTCACCGCCGGCGGCGCGACCTCCTCGGCGCCCTCCAGCATCCGCACGACGCCGCTTATCGGCGGCCGGTCCTCGGGCCGGTACTGCACGCACCAGAGCGCCACCGCGCACATCCTCTCCACCATCTTCCTCCTCCCTTCCTCGCCGCCGCCGGCCTCGGCCAGCGCCCTGGCCACCACCGCCGCCGTGTCGCCGCGGTCGAGCCGCTGCCACACCCACCGGGGGTACCACTGCTCGCCGCTGTCCGCGATCGCGTCCACGTAGTTCCGCCTCCGGCCCAGCATCTCGAACAGCAGCATGCCGTAGCTGTACACGTCGCACTTGTGCGTGGCCGGCGCCGCCATCCACAGCTCCGGCGCGGCGTAGCCCGGCGTGCCGCGCCCGCCGCCGGTCATGGTCAGGTGGGTCCGCTCCCGGTCGCACAGCCGGGCCAGCCCGAAGTCGGCGACCTTGGGCCGGAACGCCTCGTCCAGGAGCACGTTCCCGGGCTTGATGTCGTAGTGGATGATCCGCCGCTCGCACTCGCCGTGCAGGTACCGGATCGCCTTCCCGGTGCCGACGGCGATGTCGTAGAGCGTGTCGAAGCCGATGAGCTCATCCTTGCCTCCGCTGGTGGCGGCGTTGCGGAAGAGGTGGCCCTCGAGGGAGCCGTTGGGCATGAACTCGTAGACCAGGGCCTTGAGCTCGGCGTCGAAGCAGAAGCCGTACAGCCTGACCAGGTTGACGTGAGATGTTCGCCCAATTGTTCCGATCTCTGCCATGAATTGCTCCTCGGCACGCCTCCCGATGCCACTGTGGAGGACCTTCACGGCGACGGCGAGGCTGCCGCCGCAGTCCTCGGGGAGGGGGATCAGCCCCTTGTACACGGTGCCGAACCCGCCGGCGCCGAGCTTCTCTGCGTAGTTGGCCGTGAATTGTTGCAGCTCCAGGGAGCTGAACCTGACGGGCCGGTCCTTGACCACGTCAACGTAGGAGGTGCTGCTGCTGTTCTTGCTGTCGCCGGTCACCGTCATCATCGAGACGCCACCGTTGGCCGTCCTGGACGCCGTTGCCGCTGTCGTCGTGCCAGCCACCAGCGGCAGCACCGGTGGCGGCTGCTGCCCGTGGTAGCCGTACTTCCACAACATCTTGAGCTTGACGCACTTGTAGATGAGCATCGAGACCACGATGACAACCACGCCGCCGGTGATCACGGACACTGAAATTGATTAATTGGAACGGCACAATGATAAGTAACCAGTCACTAAGGTGCTACTTACCAATTGCAAAGTAACCAGACACTGCCCATCGAGTCCATGGATGGGCAGAAGAGACTAATAAGGTGCTGCTTACCAATTGCTATGGCGATGTTCCCCCAGATACTGCGTCCGACATGTTGCACTTAGTTGACGATCCCGGCCGTCTGACGGAGAGTAAAATGGGCAACTACACCTTAATTATCTCCGGACATCCCCCGATTATCTGAGAGAGGAACCATCCAATGGACATATGTTCCAGGCTTGTAACAGTAAAAATTTGCAAAATGTCGTGATCGATGACTCATGTGAGGTGACTATAAATCATCTTCTCACCAGACACGCGCCATGCATGGTTGCTTGGTCAGACTTTGCTGTTGAAAAAAGAGGCTACTGTCAGACTAGGAGTGCGACCGCCACCAAGTTAAAGCATCTAGAAACGAGAAAAATATATTTGTACTAGGCAGGATATATATGTACGAGGTATAATATGTTCCTCAACTTTGTCGCCTGTCCCACAAGTCTACCTCAATACTTTAAACTGAGTTAGAGATGTAGAGCGACTTGTGTTGTACTAATCGGTGCAAGACGTTGACCGCATCTAGTCATAGTATAATCGAGTTAGCCGCCTGTTATGGTCCTTCTCCAACTACTACTATATAGATATTCCAATGTAACAATCAGAAGAAGGTAATTAATAGAGGCAAGGGTACGAGATCAATTCAATATTGGATATGTTGTCCGCCGGTGTTTGTTCCACATGGCGCTATTAGACCAGTCTCAGTGGTGAGTGTCATCATATAGTTACTAGAAATTTTTTTAAGAACCGTGCCAATGGAGGGTCATGGTGATGACACTCATCTCTCATCCCATGACACCCCCTCTTCTCTCTAATGCCATATCAGCAAATTTAATGCTTATGACACTACCATGACACTCCCATTGAGACTGGCCTAAGACCGGTTTCAGAATAAAGTGCCACATCATCTAAAGTACTCCCTCCATACCACTAAAGAATGTCGTTTTAACCTTAGGCCATTCTCAATAGGAGTTTCATAAGCATTAAATAAGGCGCCACATCAGCTAAATGATGACATGACAATATAATTAATATGAAAGAGATGAAATGAGTTTCATGAGGATGAAACTCATTTGCTACTGTTTCATAGGTATGAAACTCTAATAAAACTCCTATTGAGAACATAAAGTTTCATCATAACATATTTTAGTCAATTCCATTGCAACAAATATATGTTAATTTAATGCCACACTTGTCTATGAAATCGTGAGATGAAACCGTGCATTGAGAATGACTATTTCATCCATCAAATCATATCTCCAAATCTGATGTGACACTCTTGATAAGTGTGAGATGAAACTATGCACTGAGACTAGCCTTAGGAGCTGTTGGTAGCAAAAGATGTCGTTTGAGTTTTTTTCCCCTCCTTTGGACTAGTTTGCCCCTGCTGCAGTTACTCCATGCGCTGGCTTTCAATGTAACCTTTTACTCTCGCACCGGGCCGCGCAAGTCCCGAAGAGTTCTACCACCACAAATCTGTAACTTTCTCTGAACCCCTCAAAGCAAAAAACAAGGAGAAAAAACAATACTTTTGATTCTAACTTTGGGCACAAAAAACAAAGAGAAACAATAAAACTGCAGTGTATAGAAAACTATGAGGAAGATGTAGAGATAGAGATGCATAGGGAAGTGACACATGGCTATTATGCATGCAAAGTGACTTTCCATCACACTTTTGGTAGAACGTACATGGGAAACTCCCCATGGGTCCAATTCATCCACCTGCGGGTCACTAAAATGGTATTTTTTCTCGAAATCCACTAATTAATAAACACACTTCCTTAATAAGTAGCAGTATTATTAGATAATAAGTAAAAGAACAAATATACATATTAATATTGGTGCCACCGACAAGGATACAAACGTAACTGTTCCAACAAAAAAACGAAGGAAATTACAATCAGGTACATAGCTCCATTGCTTTCTGTCATCGCTGTAGCCAGCCGCTACCATCAATGAAGATCCTAAGACAGTCGTTGATCTGGAGAAGCCCTGTGCATCTATGAAAGGAGCCGAAGTAGATGAAGTCGTCAGCGGTCCACCATCGATTAGGGCCATGTCCAAGGCTCCAAGCCCTCTAGGATCTGCACTCGCTTTTGAGAACCACCACCGCTGAGGAACACCCAAGCTCAACCTGACATTCCAACTAGGGATGAAAACGGAGGGGAACAGGCAGGAAAACACCTTAACCATTTACGTTTCCATATTTTTTTCAACTGGATGGAAATGAAAACGGGATAGAGGAAACGGATACGGACGGGAAATATATGGTTAGTCGAAAGCAAAACAATCCGGGCGGGAATATGTTAGCAACGGTATGGTAACGGGAACTACAAAACGGACCATGGTACCGTTCCATCAGACGTCCAATTTGGCACAACCGTGATTGATACAACATGCACACAACACACTTCACTAAGTAAAATTATTTGAACAATACTGTTATATAATGTTATTTGTTTCTTTATTTAACTAGTTCAATTGTCCGCGCACTTGCGCAGGCTAGATTCAAACTACACATGTTTAATTCATATACAAATTTCGCTGATACCCGTATTTTAACTTCTTTAAAATGTAAAGTCTGAGGTGCATATTTCTATGATACCTCTCAATTTGTTTTAAAAAAATTAAGCATCTATACAAATTTACAGACTTCAGATGAAAAACTATGAGACATGTCCACTTGTTCCAACAGATTCCATTCTATTGCCATTACTAATCTTATTTTTCCAGACCACATAATTTCTAGTTGATAATGGCAAAAAAAAACACCACCTTATATTTACAATGTTTACTACAATCATAGAAGTGGTATGGTCTGCCAAATGTTATGTTAATATATGATTGTATATGATAGCAACGACCTTGAAAACAATTCTTCTACTTAAACTTTATGAAATTCTAATCGCATTAGATACGTAAAAAGATTTCTCATTTTATCTCCTTTCTATGAAAAAGATAAAATCATACTAATTTTAATAACTGGACCAGCTCAGTTGCTCAGGCTAGACACAGGACATCCTTTAAATATTTAAAAATGACCTGCAACCTTTTTTATGACCTAAAGTATGAATCTCTACATGGCAATGTAGCACATGACTGGCCATATGTAAAACCAAAAAAGGCTATCTGATATCTAAAATATTAGGCTATCCTCCAAATTTAAATTAGTCAATACCTGTAGCTCTCTGTTTTTATACTAATTAAAATAAGAGTCAGCATTATTATATATAGTAAAAAGAGCTATATGCTATTTTAAAACCTCCTAGGAATGCACACCTAGCATTATAAGACGTCCAAAAGAGATATGGAAGGTAACAAATAGATGCACTCATTGTATATCAATGATTATGAAAGTTGTCTATATAGATATGCGTACAATTGCTAGCAATTGATATGTGTTATGAAATATACTTCCTTGGATTGATGCCACAGTGTCATTTCACTAATTAATTATAAAATTTTATTTGATAATTGTTTTAGTAGAAATTGTTTTCCACATCTCTTCTTTGTTATTTAAGAGAGAAGATACTCATATGAGCAAGTTTTGTAACTTTCTACCAAGGCTAGGTTAAGTGTCTTAAGCAACAGAGGCATTAATCAACTGTTATTAAAGACCTCAAGGTGTTCATAAGGTTCCAGCAGGCTCATTCCCCTATAGAACATAAAAAGACAAAATATCTGAAGAGTTAAAACATAGAGAAGAGGTAAGGCAATTTAGGTGTCTTAGTAATAGAACTACATTTATTTCTTTGTGACGAACATATGTATTCAATGTACAGTGTGCAAAATATTTAAAATGTATATACGAAATGATTTTATTTTGCAACTATAAAAAATCAAATTTAATCTATCTAATAAATGCAGTTAGGTAATAAACTTTCAGTACAATAGATTTAGGTATATCTAAAGAGTAAACCTAAAGTATGCTAGTGCTGCTAGCAAAATATTAGAAGTATCATCTTGGGCATATAGGGGTATGCCAAATTTTCTATAATTGATTTTCTGATTGTGGGAAGAGTATTAGCAGGGGTCAACCCAATTGTACAACCAGTGTGTCCAACAAAAATACAAGTGATGTTTTTAGGCTCATTTACTATGATATCTTTTGTATTTGTTGGATACTGGTTGGACAATCGAGTTGGACCTACAGCAGTACTCTTATTTCAGGATGGGTAGAGAATGTAATGGGTATATGAATCTTTAAACTCCACTATTGTTTTCGAGCTGGGACGTATGGCCTATATATAGTTTCACAGCCAGAATATTTGCATGAGGTTGGCAGCTATACGGTGAAGTAAAAAAAATATAGCATATAACACCTGGTTTGCAGTTCCAGTGGAAATTACAAATCAAAGGTTCTGCAGAAGCTACTCATTGAATACTTTGTGATCTTGCATTATGGACTTGATATCTCTGAGTTTGCACGACACAATGTATTTATGTAACTTTCACTAACCATATGGATCCTTTTTTTTAGCTTAACCAAAACTGGTCATGTTATGTTCCTAATACTCTGGACTATAGACTGTTCTCCTTAATTTTTGCTTCACCACTCTATTTCCACAAAAGTCTAAGAAATTCAATGTAGATTTTCCTGATGAATTATTTAAACAGAAGATCTTGGCACCAGTTTAGAGTAGTGCTGGTATCTGATGATGATTTCTGAACCATTATTTATTTATTTTACATTCCGAAATCCAAATAATTGTTTTTCTAGATAATCAATATCTCAAACAATCAAAATCACTTTATAAAGCTGAAAATAGTTGTCAAGTATTATTGTAACACATTTGATAGTTATTCGTACATCTTTGTGTGCTTGAGCTCAGCTAAAAAAATCTCCATAAATCTTGCTAAGAACAAAGACAAAGCATATGCGTTTCTAATTCGTAGAAAGTAAGTAACCACGATACCTGAACCATTCAGAGTAAATCACTTGTTCCTATTTGCTACCAATCTGAAGTTCCAGTCATTACGGCAAAGTGAAGCGCGAACATCTGAAAATTGTAAACAATCATGTTTTCTTCTCTGAATCTGGAGCCTCAACGTTTACATTGTATCAGTGATTTAGCAAACCCTAGATTCATGATTATTGATTTGACAGCTGCTCTTGTGGCATCCTTGATGTTCTTGGGCAGAAAATCTACGCGGCAAGGATGACCAGGCACATCTCTAAACCTGAGCGCCAAGAGAAGAGAGAAAATCTACAAATAACGTTAAATATATGTGGAAGGCTAAAAAATCTGTATCATGTTTCTACTTTCCTTAGTGCACTTGACCTGGCGAAATTGTAATGCATCTTGTAGATTGCCTTTTCTACCCTAAGGACATATGAGGGATCCGAGCTCTGGCGGTGCGTTTTTTCGTCTTGACATTGGGACACGGGTGCTTAGTCCCTGGAGATCCTTGGACACTGGCTCGTTATCCACACAATACTTAGTGCTAATTAATGATTCCCTGGAAGCGGCAGGGCTGGACAGTTGTTTTTCCTGCACGGATGGAGAGGCGGCTGAGTACTAACCTAGTCTTCGTACTTTTTAGGAGAGCAAGACCATCACGTGGGAATATGATCTAATGGTGGGATTTCTTTCTAAGATTAGATTAAAGGTCAGAAGTTTTGCTTTTTTGTGAGAATTTATAGGCTATTTCTCTTTTTTCCTAGACATCCTGGTGGAAGGTTCATCTCCTTTTAGTATTAAATAGATATGACGTGTTTTTTTTCAGTATACTCAGTCGAAGAAAGATAAATAAAGAACTGCTATGAAGAAATAAGAAACATGCAAAGAAAAATAAAACTGCCCAAAGGCTCTCAAGTCTCAAGCCTCCCATGATCAGCCAATGGGCCAAACGCCCAAACCCACCGAGCCTGTTCTACGGACCGAATTCACGTGACCTAGCTTTGACTGTGCATTGCTGTTTGCTGGCAGGCAGGCAGCAGACAACATTTTAGTCCCACATGGCGAAGCCAAAGCTATTCTGTGGGTCGTCTTCGCTATATAAAAACGGAAGCAGGTAGGGGTCGAGGAGATGAACATTGAGAAAAGGTCCCTTTCGTAGAGCTTCAGCTCATTGGAAAAAACAACTTCAACTCTGGATTATGGGTCAAAACAGCTTATCCGGCTTATTTCAGCTTATGCAGCTTATGCAGTCAAATCGTTTGGTAAAACAGCTTATCCTATCTGTTCGGAAACAAAACTGTGAGTGTGAGCTGTGAAAAACTACTATTTCCAGCTTCACCATCCTAGTATAAAAATGAAAACAGCTTACAACAGCTTATGCCCAAAAGCATTTCTTCCAACCTGCTCTTTGATACAACTTGACCTATAATTTAAAGTTGAAGCTGCTAGTGAAGCTGTACCAAAAGGACCCAAAGTATCGAGTGCATCAGGTGCTTATGGTGCTCCATGCTTCCACTCGATATAGTGCGAGAACTATGCAATAAAAAATTACAACAAAAATATGAATCTTTAGGTCATGCAATATTCTACTGTCATGTGAAAAATTATATGCAATTAAAATTGGGACTCCTATATGTCGACCAATTGACGGGGGTCCATTGGTAGATCTGCCCGTGTGGCCCATCAATAGGATCGGGCCTCCCGAAGCAGATCGCTCTATGAATTGATTTTAAAAGTTGAAGAACATTTTTCTTCTAAATCATAACTTCGTTTTTCGAATCTGTTTGCAATACCGTGTTATTTTGAATTAATTCTACAAAATGAGATCCAAGACAAATATTTTTTGTTTTTTTTAATCAATTTTTCATCAATATTTTGAACATACGATATCAATATTTTGTTTATGTTGTGTCAACATTGTTGATATTCTATATTAACATTCTCATCCGATAAACCAATCTATGGAAGTCATCGGGTAGATCAGCCCAATAAGGCCCATTGACAGCTTCGCATGACGGACGATACAAACAGCTGTGCCAAAAGCTTATGTAAACATTTTTCTGAAACCATGTCAATATTTTCAGAAAACTACGTCAATATTTTACAAAACAATTGTTGACTTAGTATATATAAAATGTTGAAACAATATATCTAAAATGTTGATGAAAAAATATTTCAAAAGTATTACAAAAATATTCATATTGGACCTTATTTTGTAGAATTAATTCTAGAGAACACGTAGGTTCAAACGGATTCAAAAACGGATCCACGGTTTGGGAGAAAAATGAGTTTATTTTTCTCCCACTTCCCACTCCGCTCCAATCAAATTTCAACACGTGGTAGTGATCTATCAAACGCTAACTTTAGACCGCTCTACTTATAGGATTTCCCACTGAAACTTGTGCTATATGCACTAAAAAGGTGAAAATCAGCAAATGAACAGTCCGATGTGAACTGCTAAATCCGCAACTATTCACTACGTGAACTCTCTTTTTTTCTCCTTGCACAAGTTTTTGCTACATCTAATTTTTTTGCATGATGTAGAAGATTGAATGACCTATACATTCATATTTTTGTTGCATTTTTTGTTGCATCATTTTTGCACTATATCGAGTGGGAGCGCGGAGCACCGGATACTTTCTCGATAAACATTGACAAGAAACGGGGCCATCCTGCCTGAAAACGGGAAATCGTAAAATGGTGAGGAAAATAAGTGTAATGATTGCTGGACCGGATGCAATTTTTCGGTCATGTTTTCCTACTTTGAACCATCACAAATCTGGAATTTTTATTTTAAAATAATTATTATTAAGTCATATGGCGTGATTCAGTTGTGCTCGGTTCTGTCCGTGTCGTATGAAAATTACTTTAAGTCCCTATTACGCCAGATGGTTTGGCGTGATTGATAGTCCAATCACGTCATACAGATTGGCCTGATTCGGGTCAACCTCAGTCTACGCCCGTTCCGACGTGGCGGTCGACGCTGACGTGGACACAATCACGCCATTTCATATGGCGTGATTTATTCAGGAATCACGTCATACAATATGGCGTGACAAAAACGTCTAGATCTTGAAAATTTAGTTTGAGGTGGTTTGTTTTTAAAATTTTATATTAATAATGATTATTTTAAAATAAAAATTCCACAAATCTGTAACTTTCTCTGAACCCTCAAAGCAAACGACAGACGGATATGACCCTATCCATATCCTATTTCATATTTTTCCTCGAAAGCGGAACGTATAGTATCATACACGTTACGAATAATATTGGCCACAAATACGGATGGAGCGAATATGTATCAAATTTGGCTCGGTAATGGATAAGTATTTATTTGTCAAAATCACACAAAAACAACTAGATATCGCATTAAATGAATAGAAATACTTTTTTTATTTACCTCGTGAAGTATATCTTTAAACGAATTTACGTGTACTTGGGGAAAATAACGTAGTTTTTAGGGAGGAAAATATATAAAGTAATTACTGAGTGGGTTTTACTCTCTCTATTTTTTCTCTGTCATGAGTAGCCCGTTCCTACTTTAGCTGGGCCAACCCCGTGGTCTGTCGTTCCTTCTCTTTTTCTTTTTATTTGTTTCGTACTTTAATGTAAAGGCCAAGCCACGCATTTTGACCTCAAGCTACGCAACTGCCATCGCGTTCAGCAATCCGCTGATTCCTGCGGTGGCCCTCCGCTGCGGCCCCTGCGCGCAGCAACGGGGCAGCGGCCGACGGGATGGGCCGGAGCAGCACCAGCAGCTGTGCATGTATTTGCACGGGGAGGGAGATCTGAAAGGGGAGGATCCATGGCTGCTTGCATGTGGAGGCAGGCGGCGGCGCTGGTGGATCATGGCGTCTGAATGGGGAAGATGATGGAGACATTGTCAGCTCGCCGTCAATCACAATTGAATCCAACAGCCGGGGACCGGGGCCACAGCTGCGGGCACGTCCAGAAAAACATTCCCGAACGACCTCCACATGAACTCAGGATTGAAGCAAATCACTCAATCAACTGATGTGTTTCTTCCAGCATCGCACCAATTATCTTGAGATCTTCCTCAGCTCAATCGACATTTCTTTGCCTATTTCAGCCATGAGGCAAAGGCACCCGCACACTGAGTTCTAGCGTCCACATCATTAACCGATTCGACTCCGACTACTATTCGAGAAACTCCAGCCGAATCCGATCTGATGGGCTCCGGTAGATTGGTTGATCGGCAATAATCCAAACCAATTTCACATAGTGGTATAGATATTAACCACACCATAGTGGAAACCTTGCCTGCGTCATTGTGCCAGATCTCAGAATCCAGAAACATAATTACAGTTTGTAGTTTCAAATTCAGTTTACTATAAGGTTATGATTGGTGGAGTTATAACTTCTTCGATGGTAGTCGCACACGAACTTGGTTCTCATAGCATACATTGCCCTTCAACAATTCCCGATCTAAACATCCTAAAACTATATTAGGGAATATATCACGAAACTACCCCTCCAACAATTTCCAATAAACCCCCTAAAAAATTCATGTTGGTTGCTACATTTGTTATCTATTTAGCAACTACCAATACTGAAATCTTTCTATAAAGTGTTGTTAGCACCCATAAAACAAGTTTGATATAGATATATTTAGTAGTATTTAGCAACGATTGGGTGCTGCTAGAGAAAGCAATTATTTTTACTCTATAGATTTTTATAAGGCCATTCTCACTGGGCCTTTCATTTGGAATTAATTACATGCCACATTAGCAAATACGATGACATGGCAAGATATTTATTATGAAAGATGAGATGCCTTTCATCCCCATGAAAAGGATATGGACACCCTTTTCAACACAATGAAAGCCAAGCGAAATAGCATTGAGTGTCTTTCCTTTCATCCTCAACACCCTAAACCGATAACTAAGTACCACTTAGCAATATTTTAATGTTCTACCAAACCTATGAAATTGTGCTATGCAAGGGAGCATTGAGAGATGCAATTTCATCTGAGAGAACAAGACCACAAAGATGATGTGTCACTTCTGGAAACCGTGAAATAAAAGAGTCCATTGAGAATGGCTTAAAGTCATTAAACCAGTTTATTGGAGTAAGTTTTTACATAATTATTGAAGATGCTCTAAGAAAATGTATTGGAATAATGACTGTCTTTTGAACTACAAGGAAAGTTAGATGATGAGTTGTTAGTTTTGGAAATTCATGTGGATGTGACCTGAAAATCTGATGGACTACATAATATAAATTATATTTGTACGATTGAATGCACATTAGTTAGTTATGTGACTAAAAAGCTTTCTCTCACAGCTAACCGTTGTCAGGAAGATATTTGTGTTATTATTGTTCTGTTACCAACAATAGATGTATACATTACGTGTCAACTAAACCATGGCGAAAAATGTATTTGAATTCTAAAACAATTTGTAAAGAATACCTTCTGGTGGCAACTATCCATAAAAACGTAAAACTAGGGGATTATCTAGTAAATGGACCAGATTATCATGGTTAACACGTGCTGATTCAGTTTCTTTGTTCTCTGATCACTTGTGATTTGTTGGCCGATAGAGTAAATAATTTAAAGTATTTTGTATTCCCCTGGCCTCTTTCCCATTATTGACAACCCCCGACTTCACTGTTTCACAAACTTCTTCTGGTGCTTAGAAATTACGTTGCCCATAAATGTTCTGATCTTGTGGGTGATTACATCTACGGAAGATTCTAATGGCCCCGCGTCAAAATTAATGGACATCACTACACCACAAAAAGGTAATGAAATCATAATGAATAATTAAATGCATCTGTTGCCGTTCCTGGTGTGAAGTGTAATAACATAGAATTCTGCAAGAGGAATGTACTGGAGCACCGGAAGGATTGTATATAATTATTTGATTCTTACATTGCAATGCATTAGAGCTTCTGAAATGGCTATATCGAGAGGTGTGGATGGAATGCAAGATAGAAAGTGAGACACGGTGGTCTTAGTGTAGTTAATGAAACACTACAACAGGCATAGAAACCAGGAGCTTCCTTTCATAAGCAAGGATGAGAGCATGAGATGCAATATAGATCGTGGGTTGGATGCTAGAGTTCCCCTATGATGAGGAAAGAGAAAAACATTTTTTTATTGTCAGTTTATAATTTAACTTAGTATTGAGATATACCATGGTCCATGGGTACTATTTGAGGTAGTCAAATAACTGTGTATTAGCAAACAAATCAGGGATAAAGTAACTATTTATAGCAAACTAGAAAATCGGGCACTGTTTGGGATAATGAAACAAAAACTATATCATTTTGGAACAATCATAATTAAAACAAAGTAACTCCGAGCATCACATTTCTACTGAACATCAACATTTCATATACTTACGGCGGTATGGCTTTAGATCATGCTAATATAATGTTTTTTCCAATTTCAACTGGTTAAAGTGTTGAAAAGACCGCAGTCTTGGGTAAAACACAGACATAAACATGGTATTGATCATTGTTGTCAAATGAAGATCCATTGCTCTAAACACTGAAGCAAATCCTTAATTTTTACTCCCTAGTTATGTTATCCAACTACCTATAATTGGTTCTCCTCACTTGAAACTTTCAACATACTACAATGCAAGTTGATTGTGCGCATGGAAAATTTGGCTATTAAACAATTTCAAATGTTTCTTTTTATTAGCAACTATTAAATATGTGCATGAAACACTCGTCCAAAAGAAATAGATGACTATGAGATGCTTCAAAACTTTTAAACAGGTGTGTCTTGTTTTGGAGAAATTTGACATCTATTAATACAGCCAGTAAATCCACGGAATGGTGATCTGGATTAGCCCATAAAGTGCGGATAAAGATTGTATTCTCAGCGAAGAACGGGCTTTGCGTAGAAACTATTCAGTGGTCATCAGTATTGTTTCTCCTATATTTAGCATATAGTCATGCACGTGATAAATACGTTGAAAACAGTTGGTTGGCACAATGTCCATGAACTATGGGAACAGATCTTATAATGTACCCAAGGAAGGTGGAAACAAAAATATAATTGCCTATCAGCCAGTCGTCGTAGTTATGCTAACCTGCACCTGATCAGATGATGATCCCTTGGTTTAAAGAAGTGAGCTCAACATTTCAGAGTTAACTCATAAAGAATGATTGTCTTATTATTACTTTTTTTCTCGAATACGCAGAAGAGCTGCGTATCTTTGTATTAAGAGAAAAAAAGGCTCCATTACATCACATCACCACCTCACCCCGAGCCGGGCCATGAGGGGTTGTCAGTCATGGCACGTACAGACGTTGTATAAAATGTTTTTTCGTTGCGAGGGAAGTTGTATAGAATGTTGGTAATACCAAATAAATCTTTGCATGAATCACTCGTATAAAATGAACTGACTTGCAATGTTTGGAAGAAACTAAACGTGAGCATGTAACGTCACCGGGAGATTTAGCAGCTAGTGACACATTGGAAACGGTTGATATGCACTATGACTGTAAATTAAGGAAATAATTTATTCCAAAACATGTTGCTATGTAACCATTACTCTATACATCTCCCTCTTGTCTTAAAATCCAGACCATATATTTCGGTGGTCCAGGAAGTCATTCCAAAACTCGAGCTGGTCCAGAATAATGTAAACAAATTTATGGTATCAGCTTCACCAGAGATTTGAACTCGAATTTGAATTATGAATTTTTGAAAGATAACTAATTTCTGAGCCTTTGCCGATTTATGTAAAGGAGCTACTGGCTTCCTAAATTCCTGGTATTTTTTTTTCCTAAAATTTACTTTTGGCCTCAGGAACCAGATATAATTTTGGTTTGTCCCAATTCTATTAGAATTGTCGACATTTATGTTCAAGCTCAGGTCTCAACATGTTTGAATCAATTAATTGGACTTGTATTTCAAAAAACGATATTGAACTTGACAATTCTTCTCGGTTCCATATCCATGTGGAAGTGCCATTGACTCCTTCGAGACATCAGAGATATGTCACGCAAGAGCTTTATCCATTACACGTCAACTGAGCGAGCCATGGCAGACTATGTATTTAATTTTTTACCTACCTTGAAGCATTGGCCGAAAAAAGTGCCAACTTTAGATATTTTTTCTATTAATTACCTCCTGGTAAATCCACAAAAGCATAACGCCTGGGGATTTTCTAGTGAATGAACCAGATGGCAAATAGTTTATCATCGCTAATACTACTGATAAACATTCAATTTCGTCTATGTTGTCTGAACACGTCCGAATAGATGGAGTAGATAATTTGAAATGTTTTGTGTTGTCCCTTGACCTCTTTGCTTTTATCCACCTGGGATATGCCTTTCCATTGTTGACAACCCCCACTCTGCTGATTCCTAAATTTTTTCTAGTGCATACAAATTACGTTGCCCATAAATGTTCTGGTCCTCTGGATGGACATCACTGCACCACAAAAAGGTAAGAAAATCATGATCGATAATTCAATTTGTTTCCAGGCATGGGGTGCATTAGTAATAACATACAGTTGTACTTAGATGAATGCACTGAGCATTGGATGGACTGGACAGTAACTATATTCATCCTTGTTTTATGTTGACATCACTATCTATTTCTTAAAGTAGATATTAATGGTTTACAATCAATTATCTAATATTGCAATGAATTACAACCTATGAAATTGCTACCGAGAGGTGTGGATGGAATGTGGGATGGAAAAGGAGATATGGTGGTCGTAGTGTTGTTAATGAAACATATCTGGAGCAGGCATGGAAACCAGTAGCCAGAGGTGAAATTGTATATGATTGGCTGGAATGTACAGGTCATGTGTTGGATACTAGAGTTTAGCAGTGATGAGGAAGAAGCAAAAAAACCCATGTGTCTTGGATGAAGTCTACCCTCCTTTTCATTATTTTAAGTTTTTAATTTTATTTAGTATTGAGATACACCAAGTACTTTATGAGGTAGGCTATCAACTATGTCTTAATAAAAAGTTCTGGAATTAAACCTTAATAATATTACACTAGAAAATCGTTTGGTTGTTTGTTCTAATGAAAAAAACTACATCATGTTGGAACAATCATAAATGAAATAAAGTAAATCTGAGTGTAACATTTCTACTGAACTTCAAGATTTCATATACTTACGGTATGGCTTTAGACCATTCTAAAATAATGTTGTACCTGATTAAAATCGGTTAAAGTATTGACAGGACTGCAGTTTTGGTAAAACACTGAAGGAAAACATGGACTTATCATTGGTACCAAATAGAAAACCATTGCTAGATAGAACATTTTACGATGGACACTTCAATGCAAAAAAATCTGTTTACCTCTTAACTATGTTATAGAACATGCTTAAACTTTTTGTTCCCCTTGAAACTTTCTATAAATTGCAATGCATCCACATGAAAAACATTTGGCTATTAAATAATTGTAATCATTTCTTTTGAGTACGTACTAAATACGTGCATGAATCATTCAACAAAGGTAGATTGAGGACTACGGGATGCGTAGAAACTTTTAAATAGGCTGTGTTTTCTTCGAGGAATTTAGCATCTATTCATACACCTAATAAAGCCATCGAAACGGTTGCCCAGGACCGGCCCATAATTTGCGGATAAAGAACAAGTCCTCGGCGAAGATCGCGCAGGGCGTAGAAACTATTCAATGAGTGTCAGTATTGTTTTGACTATTATTAGCATTAAGCTATGCACGTGATAAATATTGGAAATAGTTGGTCTCGGTACAATGTGTTAAAATTTACTATGGGAACAGAAGGTGGAAACAAAAATAAACAATGGTCTATGAACTTGTCCACATAGGTATGCTAACTGCAACTTAGATGATGATCCCTTGGTTTTAGCGACTGGTTTAAAGATGTGACCCCAAAGTTTTAGAATTAAGTTCTAATGTATAATCCTCTGTTTTTGTATTATTCATGTTAGGACGACGAAACGAGTTCATTTTTGAACTAGAATCTTTGTCCTAACTAAACAAAATAAAAATGGAGGGAGTAATTATCTTATTACTCAATGCAACCTAACAGCAATTGGAATGCTTGCGTGCTATGGACTTTTTATAGAATCTTTGTAATAACAAAAAAAAAAAATCTTTGAATGAATCACTCATATAAAATGAAATGATTTGCATTGTTTGGAAACTACTAAATGTGGGCATGTAACGTCACCGAGAGATTTAGCGCATTGTGATAGACATTGGAAACAGTATACGCTACGACCGTAAAGTACGGACAAAAAGGTAATAAATATGTACATGTATTTCGGTGCAGAGATTTAGCACAAAATCATCCTGCTGATAAAGAAGGAAGAAAAGGCTGATGTTCTACACCTATAAATTGAGGAAAGGGATCATCCTCAGTGAAGAACGACAAGAAGTTGAAAGATAAAGGAGATTATTTTGATAGTTCAATTTTACTGTACCTTTACCATCGACTTGCCTATCAACTCTTCTTACATTTACCAAGCTGCTACTGCGACTCCCAGGTTGGCCAATCTCTAACTTGATTATATTACTCTATTTATTTTTTATTTCGTTCATTTTAAAACCATAGACCAAGCGTCTGACAAGAAGATTGGGTGTCTCTTCTTTCTTTGTTGTGTTTCTATGTCACGTAGCTATGGCAACATCAGGAACTATGTCCACATGTGTTTCTGTAACAAGTACTGGGGCACATAGGTTCAGAATCACTGATTATAGCCTCCACCAAGGCCTTGGCATGGGTCGCCACATCAGATCTGCCATCTTCAAAGTAGGTGGCCATGACTGGGCAATTTGCTACTATCCTGAAAGCCCTAGCCTTCCTCCCCAAGGTGATGTGGGAGTTGCACTTGAGCTTGTTAACCCCAGTTCCGATGTAAGGGCAACCTTCAGTTTTGGGTTGGTCAACCATACAACTGGGTTGTCACATGTTATAGTCAAAGTAAGGGAACCACAAGTATACAATAATTTTATTTTTGGTAGATCATTGCTTCGTTTCTATCAACTGATGAAAAGAAGTCAGCTTGAAGCTTCGGAATTCCTGAAAGATGATTGTCTTATTATTCAGTGCAACTTAAGAGTTATCGGAATGCCACAGATACAAATGGATAGATCTTCTAACATTCAGGTGCCCCGCTCAGATATTATTGCCAATCTTCAGAAGCTGTTGGAAGAGAAGGAGGGCACGGATGTATCTTTTAATGTTCAAGGTGTAACATTTGATGCCCACAAGATTATACTTGCTATGCGATCGCCCGTGTTCAAGGCTGAACTATATGGCTCGATGATGGAGACAAGAATGCATCTTATAACAATTGAAGATATGCAGCCTGTGGTCTTTGAAGCATTGCTTCATTTTATCTACACAGATTCTCTGCATTTGGCTGATAATCTCGAATGGGCCGAAAAGATTGAGATGCTCAAGCACTTGCTTGTTGCAGCTGATAGATATGCTTTGGAGAGGCTAAAGCTGACATGTGAGCACATTCTTTCTAAGAAGCTTTCTATAGAGAATGTGGCTGCTATTTTTCACTTTGCAGATCAAAATAACTCCCATAAGCTCAAGGATGCTTGCATTGAATTTATGGCCGTTTCAAACAGAATAAATGATGTAGCATTAAGCCAGGGATATTTGAACCTCAAACGAGATTGTCCTTTTATTTTACTGGAGATGCTGGAGAAGGCTAATAAAATACATAAACTGTAGTTCATTCTCCTTGCCCCACCAATGGATGTTCTAAAATTGTAAGTTGTTTCTACTACCTCATGATGAATGACTAACAGACTCCTACTATATTAACCTTTTATCTCTTTCACATGACCAAGTATTTTTTTTATTAATATATTTGCATATTATTCATACAAAGTTGACTGGCATGATCTGTTGCCATACGTATGGATAATGTGTAGTCCATTATATTACTCAATGAAAATTTGTGTCTAAAAACTAACTACTGCACAGTTGATTAAATTTTCTCATGTCATTTTCGTTGGCAGGAAAATTAACTGGTTAATGTCTGGATGGTAAATTATACGTTTTATCTGCAGTTCGATTTGACATCAAAGTGGTTTTTTTTCAGGTGATGTGTATGGAAGTCCTGATTGATCGCGTGTGTTGATATATTTATTACAGCAGAAAGCTAGTATCGGAATATGAATATTTCAAGAAGGATTAAGTGAAGTGAAGTTATCCAGTTCATCTAGGTGGACTATAGTGTTGTCCCCGGGTCTACCATATCTAAATTTCATTTGCAAATGAAAAACATTATGATTCGGTTGGCTAGGATTGTAGACTTTTTCTGTTCTTTTTTTTTGTCAATTCCTGTACTTTGCTATTGTTGAACTTTGTGGATGGAAAAATGTTCACCTAGCTTCTGTTGTAAGTTGTGGGCTCCATAAATAAAATCCTTGGTGGACTTTCCTATAGCTCCACAGTCACAAGCACACATCAAGAGCACTTCGTGCATGTCTCCCTCTTTCTCAAATTACTTGCCAGCTTAGCTATAAATACAAAAATCACATGTCTTCATTTATGAAAGATTCTATGAATCTGGACACAAAAGCAAACACCGAAATTAACATGTAAACTGGAATAAGAGAGTATCATAAAGAAAACTATACAACCCTGGGTTGGCAGCAATTTTATACTCCGTAGCAACTAGAGGACTGAGAGCAATTGCTCGCTAAAAATAACACGGAAAGATATTTAATACTGGTAAGACAGGAAATAATCACTCTAAGACAAAACTTTCTTGTATGACATGCATGAGTCTTCGCTGATTTGGCATAATATTAAAAGAAAAACTAGAGATGAAATGGAAAAACAGTACTACATGTAACGTGTCAACAACGGTCTTGTGCATAAATGAGAAATTAGTGCCACTAGTTCAATGTATATGGTTGTTTTTGTGGTATGGTTACAATTCATGAAAAATGACTGCTCACATTCTTCACCAAATGTAATGCCGGGAAAAAGGTTCACCACCGACCTGGCGCTTGTGCAATGCTTCTCTTGTTTGCCACTGTAGATAGGTGGGATTAACATCCAACCACACCTTGCCAGTTCAACGAACCTGTCTGCTTCTCAAGGTCTCACATTTGCCGACTCCAGATTCAACGTATATGGTTGTTTTTGTGGCATGACTGCTATTCATGGCGAATGATTACTAAAGTTCCTCGCTATATGACAGGGAAAGGGCTCACCACCCTGCCTTACATAGAGGTTTGGTGGGCTTAATAACATCCAACGAACCTCCATGCCTCTTGTGCTCTTGCACTTGCCCTGGACTCCAGATTCTGATGCGGTATTCACGAAAGGCAATGGGGTGACTCGAGGAGCAAGGGATAAATAAAAAGTATAAATGTTTATTTGCTAGGATCCACTGCATGATTCAAATAGCAATGTGAGGCTGGGAGCAGCCTAATTAAGAAAAAGGAATAAACATTTATGGAAACAAAAAAGGACCAACATTTGTTAAGGTAGCCTGCAGATAATCTATACTATGAAGAATAAACATTGTAAGTTTTTCGGACTGCCAAAAAAAAAAAAACTCTAACAACAAAATTTGGATTTAGGAGAATGAAGGGCACATGCCCACGATTAGTCTGTGTACGACCCCACACCCTTAATTCTCCTAAATCGACACTAATTACTGGCCTGATAAAAAAATAGTAATTATGTCCTCACATACGTAGTTA
This sequence comes from Chloris gayana, assembly GCA_031894775.1. NCBI lineage: Eukaryota > Viridiplantae > Streptophyta > Magnoliopsida > Poales > Poaceae > Chloris > Chloris gayana. Next base: position 226,714 of record JAUNZO010001003.1, on the reverse strand, counting down.
TGTTCCATAGGTGATTTGGCATGTTTTTCACCCGTAGTAGAGTATACCCACCCATCTCTTTCTGTGTAGAAAAATTGAAAATTTGACAATAATTGATTGCCTCTGATTTCTTGGGATCATGGATCCACTTTCTCCGCAAACTAGAAACTCTTCTCTGACTCTCCACTGCAAATGGACGCTCTTGAGACGTCGATCCTAGCCGATCATGTTAGACAACCACAATAGAAAAGTGCCATTGTAGTGGTGGACTAAAAGCTATTGTAGTGGTGGGTGAGGTTGCCTGCCACAACAACATCATATCTAAAAATGGTGCCATCCATCACCTTGCTACCACCAATCCACCGGTGAATCGACCGACGACCCCTCCTGCCCCCGCCTCGAGGGGAAGGGGGCGGCCACAGCAGACCGCTAGAGGGGTAGTTAGATCCGACCGCTCCGAATGTCCTGGAGAGGAGATCCACCTTTCGGGCCTCCTCGAGCGGGTCCATCACCCTGCATCAATGCACGCCGACACCGGTGAGGGGTGGCCCGGATCCGGCTACCTCGGCCCGTGCCACCGTAGCAGGGGTGTGGGTGGCCTAGATCTTCTCGTCCTATGTCAGAGAGGTGGTTAGATCCAACCATCGAGCACCACCCGGAGCGGGTGTCGCCAACCTCGTGCCACGGGAGAGCGAGCCACCCGTGTCCGGCCACCCTACAGCTCCGTGAGAAGAGATTGGTTGCTCGACGTTGCTACATGCTACTGGAGAAGAGGATAGGACATCACTACCTGTTGCGTACCACCACTCTAGGAGATAATTGCCCACAAGCAGGGGAAGGAGAGAAGTGAGGATGTGACAATGGCGTCTGATTAGAGAGAGAAGGGAGGGGAGAATGAGGTTAGGATTTGGAGGACTGAATTTTTATTGGCCTCGAGGCTAGGTCGACCAAAATTAGCTAGCTAGGCCTCAAATTGTAGCGGTTGGCCCTGTTGTGGTTGTTCATCGTAATTACGCACTCGCTTATATACCGGAAAAGGACGATGTACAATTGTAGCTCTTTTTCTCTTAGAGTGTTCCAAGGTTTAATCGAATCCACAGAGAACAAGCGGAACTTTTACTAATAATTAATTACTAAGATTGCAATAGTTGTGTGTGTGTGTGTGCGTGTGTGTGTGTGTGTGTGTGAATGACAAAAATGTAAAACACTAATTTCTAACAAAGGTGTAACAAGGTAATTAAGGATTATCTCCTTAGGATTAGTTCACTAGCATGCAGATTCAACTTATTAACTCATATGATATTAACTCATATCATAAACTTAGTATTCTACAAGACATGGTGGTTTCGTTCACCCCGGCTTGTCACATGCAAGGGGCTATTAGCTCCCCACTGGTTTCTTGCACTATGTGATGAACAATAGCGTGTTAATTAAGTGCATCACATAGATTGAATTCATCAAGACAGTTTCATAGGCATGAGAGTTTACATAGCTAGATCCCCACATCGGAGAAGAGAACATTAGACTACTAACTCATCCTTCCGTTAAACATGGCGAAGGTAAGAGGAACAACGTGAAATGCGTGAGTGTCGATCGGTGCAGCAACGTGCCGATCGACACTATCTCCCTTCCGGTGGATCCGATCACTATAGCAAAAGACCACTGTAGCGGCAGGCAAAACCCGCTATAGCGGCGGGTATCACGGTCCGCCGCTACGTCGCCGCAGCTAAAAAAGAAAGACAATAACGGCGGTGAATCGTGCAGCGCCGTAAGAAATCATGTGATAGCAGCGGGTGAAGATGTCACCCGCCGCTACCTTAACTGAGAAAAACAAAAAAGGCCCGTTGGACCCGCATGGGCCCGTGTCGCCCGCACAAGGCTCGTGTTGCCCGCCCGTTGCCGAATCCCCTCTCGAGCCCGCCGCCGTCGCCAGGAGGAGATCGGTGCCGGATCCCCTCCCAGGCCCGCCACCGCCGTCGGGGCAGCAACAGCTCCTGTTGGACCAGGTCGACCTCCACGTAGAGGTTGAGCTCCCCTGCAAGCCGCAGCGACGCGAGCGGGAGCGGCGCGACCGCGTGGCCCGTCGGGTACGGCCGCAACTTCATGCGTCGTAGGCGACGACGACGTCCACGCGGTCCAGAAGCAGGCCGCCGTCGGGGTCACGGAGGAGCACAGCGCGGATGGAGTCGATGACGGCGGGGGAGAAGTGGGCACGGTCGACTCGGTCCACGAAGGAGATCTCGCGGAGCTGCATCCGGACGTGGTGCCAATGGCGGGAGAGGGTGGAGGTGCAGCGGGTGCGGGTCAAAGGAGTCGTCGGGGAGGCTTCTAAGCCGGTCCTCCTCCATGATGCTGAGGTGGAGCTCGTGCGAGAGAGAGAGAGAGAGAGAGAGAGAGAGAGAGAGAGAGAGAGAGAGAGAGAGAGAGAGAGAGAGAGAGAGAGAGAGAGATGGGGCCGGCGGCAAGGTGGGGTGGGCGGTGGATGGGGTGGGCACGGGGATTCTAGGGTTTTCATTTATAGGTTCAGTGGGCCTGCGTTTTTGGGCCTGAATTGTAGCGGCGGCTCACATTGTGGGCCGCTTTTAAAAATCAATTTGTAAAGGCGGCCCATGTTGTCAACCGCCATTAAAAATAACCTTATTTTTAAGAACGGTTCATAACTCCACCCACCGCTATAAATCGATTTTTAGGGGCGGTTGACAACGTGTTCTGCCGCTAAAAATCACCCGAAACCTGTACCGGCGGGTCTTTTTCCCTCACGCCACTACCCGGATCCGTACAGCGCCGCTACAGGGCGTTTTTGTAGTAGTGGATCGGTGTTCGCCGCCCTTCGCCGCCACTATCTTGAAACCCTAGCTTTGCCATAGTTTTCGCGTTCAATCGCCGTCCCTTACTTGGTTGTTTTTCTCTTCTTTTATGTCCAATGATTCTGGCCTAGGCTTCCACTGACTCTAATTCACATTGGGCTGGTCCATATTTCTTCTCGGATTGGACCCCTCAACTGGGCTTCTCACAGTTGTGCCAATCGATACGGCCTAGCTTCCCTTCTTCTCTACCTTGCTTTGTCAACCTTTACTCATAATTGCTCTGTTTTCCACCTATTTCCTGTACTATGTACCAAAACAGAACAACTACAAACATATGCAATTATGGGGCTATTTGTTACTTTAAATGACCAAACCGAGACGTAAAACGTCAGTTTTTGATAGCTAAAATGGGCATCTAGAAACCACAAACAGTGGTCTACCTCTAAAAATCAATTTTTAGAACGAGTCACAACATGGGCTGCCCCTAAAAATCATTTCACCCTTGTAGGAGCGGTTCTCTTTAAACCTGCCACTACGAACATTTTGTACCGCGACTACAATGCATGTTTCATGTAGTGAATGCACACTGGTACAGGAGAGGGGATCACAACGGATGACAACAAGCATGCAGGTGCATGTCGGGATCTGTCTATTGATCTGCCCTCACGAAGTGCACAACTACCAGAGGGACTGCTTGTTTTGGGTGCCCGGGAGCGCTCACGGGATGTCGATCGGCCACACCCAAGCTTGGCCTAGTCTATTGCATTGTGTTCAAACGCAGGAAATAGATTAATTGTGGTGGACTGCGCACCACCACAATGTAATCTTTGAACCTGAGAATCGACAAAATGGTGCCTGAGGTACCTGTCGATGTCATTATGATGTCATGTCTGTCTCAACTGCTGACAACATTGTGCTTTCCGCTGAATTCCTAGCAGGCGGTCATCCAGCGATGTCCTCAACGAATCTCATGTAGTGTTTTTTGCTGAATTCCTAGGTGTGTGGACAGAGCTTGGTTTTCATCTTTTAGCAAAATCTATGTAATACATAAACATTTTGTTTCCTTCACGCTTGTCGAGTGAACTGATTCAACATGTTTCAATTTTGTTGAGGGCAACACAAACAATAGTCATCGTTGTCGGTCATCAATGATGACATAGTATTTTCATGGCGTGCTACTTTTTGTTATAGTATTTGCAGCTGAAAGTCCAGGACAACCTGCTGTAATTTATGTGCCTGATATAATAGGAGATATGACACCAGAAAGCTGCACAACAGGAAAAGACCACTGTAGCAGCGGCTAAATTAATACTATAGCGGCTGGTACGGTTTGCGTCGCTAAGGTTTCATAGCTAAAGATACACGGTCTTTACTGGCGGGCTGGATGCACCGCCACTAGAATAACAACACTAATGGTGGGAGACAATGCGACCTGCTGCTACGAATAAAATCAGAAAATAAAAAGCACGACGCCGGCAGCACCCATGCCGCCGACTATCGGCTAGATCTGCCGGTCCTCGATGCATTCCGTCTTGATCTGCCTGCCAGACGCATCCCGGTGGGATCTTCCGGCCACCGCTGCATCCTCGTTGGATCCGCTCCTTATGGACGCATCCCTACCGGATATATGACTCGCTGAGGTGCTAGAGGCGACGCGTGCTGGAGCGGCCACTGGTGATACTGGTCCCCGCCCGTTGGTGAGGAACGATGATCTATTTAATAATAAAAGTAAATGAACTTTTCACCACCATGCCTGAAAAAAATAGAGAAATAGCCTAGAAATTCTCTCAAAAAAACAAAACATCCGGCCATTAATGTCCTCTACATCTTAACATCTGTCCCTTGATGCACCTCCCTTGCATGCCCTCTCACGTTGACTTCCAACGTCATAGACTTCAGCGGCCAGGGGTCGAGTCCCATCAAAAACAGTTTATTATTATTGATAAAGGAACTGTATCTATACACACAAACATGTTGCAATTTGCGCACAAGAAAAAATTCATCTTTTAAAACAAAACGTGTCTCTATCTCTGGACCATGATCTTCTGTGTATCTCTAATATGATTCCATCTCTAACTCAGGCCAGGGGTCAAGGCCCATCAAAAACAGTTTATTATTGTTGATAAAGGAACCGTATCTATATACACACAAACAGGTTGCAATGTGCGCACAATAAGAATTTCAATCATTTAAAACAAAATGTGTCTCTATCTCTGGACCATGATCTTTCGTGTATCTCAAATATATATTATATACAAATGCATCATATAAAGATCGAGCTGTAATCATTGGAAGTAGGCAACAAGCCAAAAGCTTTCGACACCTGAGACACCACCACGGTGATGATACTTCTTCCTGCACCAGAAAACTCTCGCCCGTTGAAGGAGCCATGGTCTCTGCAATTGTACAACGTGCATCATCAGATAATCATAGTAGGTAAGCCATCTACTTCATCTCAGTTCCATGATGTCTCTTCCATTAAAAAATGGAAAAATCTGTCTCTCAGATCTGGACAAGACAGACGTGATGTGTGAGGAGGGCAGACTGGATCGTTGGTTCGCCATCACAGGTGGCACGCCGTGAAGTCACATAGACAGGCGACAACTGGAAGGACACACCCCTGCCTCCATGCAGAGAAAGTCGTTACCTGCAAGCTAAGTTTGATCACACTAAGATTCTTGACATGAAACCCAAGCAAGGAGTTTTCCAATACCGTGGTGTTGCGTCAGCTAGAATTGCAGCACTACAGTCTATGGCGGTGGACGGATCGAGGTTTAATTTTCTCAAGACATGTCCACACATAGCACAAGTAAAAGAACAATCATGCAACTGAACAATGTTAGACATTGGGCACAGTTTGGCTGAGCATGCTACAACATATCTATCTTTGAAGAAACAGGTTCCACAGTATGCCGTCACCTGGTCCTAATTTATTTTCCATTATTTTTTAGTTTTATTTTACTTGGATATGTAATTCCATACAATTGTATATGAATTAAAGTATATTAGTGAAGTTTTAGAATGTTCTTTACAACTAGCCCGTGCAACTGCGCGGGCAAAACAATCTAGTTGAATGAATGATGAATGAGTTGGGGGGGGGGGGGGGATATTTCCTACAGTTAGGGTAGACGCATATTCTTGAGCTGATAGCGGAAGGAATTCACAGCTCCTCAGTGATTTGGGTGTCGTGGACATCGTGCATGCGCGTCACACGCTTTTTCACCGCCATGGAACCCGCCCGCATGGGCCACGACGTGCCCTGTGGAGGTCGGTGCCCCGCATGGGCCTATACAGGGAGGCTGGGTTAGCCCGACGCGGGCCATCGGATGGCCTCGTCGGCCTTCTTCTTCCCTAGATCCGGCGCACACACCGAGACGTCGTGCCCACGACGCCACACGCATTCAGGGAAACGAGGGCAGCAGTGAGGCAGATAGGAGGATAGGACGGGCACCGTGCCGGTGGGGAGCAACCGTGCTGGGCAAGCCAAGACATCAGATTTGAGTCGATGAGGACAGGGCAGGCGAGGGAGAACAGGAAGAGGGAGGGGTAGCAGCAGTGGGGGGAGGGACTGGGAGGGGGTGATGCCGCCGGTTTGGGAGAGGGGATAAATGTCAGATGGGACATTGTCTCATAGCGTGCCGAGGGAGAGGGAGGGGTGCCACCGTGCGCGTTGGGGCGGTGGAAGGAGGGGTGGCACCGCACGGGCCGAAGAAGGAGAGGGAGGGGCGCCGCAGCATGCGCCGAGGGGAGAAAGAGGGCGCTGCCAGGGAGCATCGCACGCCAAGGGAGAGGGAGGAGCGGCATCATCGGGGAGAGGAGGTGGGAGCAGAAAGGAGCCTCCATGGAGAGAGAGAGAGAGGGAGGTTCCTTTTCCAACGAAGAAGATGAGGTGGGATAAGGACAGTTTGTGTGTGTGGAGGACATGAAGCCACGTAATTTGTTATCATTTTGCACAAAGACCCTTCAACATTTTCTTATTCACAAAAGTGTCTTCCAAATTTGTATTTTGATCGAAACCGGTTTTTCATAGAAAGAACCTCTGACTTTTATATATTTATTTAGAGTACTAAAGCTGGAAGAGCACATTTTACACAAGACTCAGTTACACCTGTAATTTTTTTGTTAACATCCATATGGTTTCGTAAATTGGCACGGCAGAGCGCGCCTCCCTACCTAGTGTTTTTATAGTAGCTGTTGGTGTTGGAATATCGAGGTACTGGAATAACAAACAGTGACAAGAGCCATGAATGTGACCTTGTAGGGGATGGACCAAGTCAACGCTAGTGGAAGCGGAGGGAGAGGCACGGTGCCTGCCAAAGGAAGAGTGAGAAGAGAGAAAATGGTGGGATGCAACAAAGTCTGCAGGAGTGAGCAGGGGAAGGCATAGAAACCCTAAATGAAGATGAATTCTGCACTATATTATGACATGATCTGAGAGCATATGTATTATTGGTTGCAATGAAAGAAAGAATGATAGAGTAGGTCTTTAGAGCAGGGCTTATAGCAGTAAACTGCCAGCTAGGACGAGCCATGCATGCGTCAGCTGTCTGCCCCCACTAATATTTATTGCATGCAGTATGGGCAGCGAATGAGAGCCGCACAAGGGCGTAGTCGCCCGCTTCGGCGAGCGTTTCGTGAGTCGCCCGCTTCACATTCTCTCTCCTTTTCTCTCTCCGCCAGCAAGGATTTTTCTGACGTGTAGAGTCATTTCGTCAGCTGACTGAATGCCATAATACCTGCTCTTAGAAAGCCAAGCAAACGGACCAGTCGAGGGCTCAAGTACCTTGTGGTCCTCGATACCTAAGTATCTCTATTAATATTTGAGTATCTTTTAGTTAGGACCTTTAATCGTCAAGCATTTGATTAGAGTTAATGATGGCCAACATTATCTCCAAAACCCCATAAAAGATGTCGAATTAAACAAGGAAAGACGATAGCTTGTAGTGACCTTTAATGGCCAAGATTTGAAAACGCAGTTTCGTACGAGGTCAAACATCATCACGCCTCAACAGTTTGTGTATTTTTTCTTACATGTGAAATTGATAAATACTTGCAAACCGTACTCGATCGAACAAAAGGATGCCCTAACACAGCTTTTAGGGGTATACCACCCAACGCAAGTAACGGTTCCATGAACACTACTATATCTCTCTACAATACAACAGTGTAAGGCCTCATTGTATCTTCCCTTTGGAGGAGGCGATAAACTCGATGCAAAACTTTCGAAGGGTCGTCAAATGAAGCAGTTCTGCCACGACCAAGGTAGCAGCCACCGTGGTGGCATCGAGGCTTGCGCAAAGCATCGATTCACAAAGCAGCTGGAGCCTATGGACTTTGTACCGGACGGCAGCCGCGAGCATGCCCCTGAGCTTCTCGGCCTTCTGCGCAGTGGACAGGCCATCAATGCCAGGCAACCTCTCGGTGTAGAGGTAATGCAGCAATGTCCTGAAAGCAGCCGGCTGCACCTCATCCTCAGAGATGGTGATCGAGGACGACTCCGGCGCGATCCAGAGCACGAGGGCGTGCGCGCCGAAGGACTCGGCTACCACCAGTATGAGCACGTCACACGGCGGCGTGCCCGGCCGGCACGTTGTCCACCAGCCTTGCAAGGTCACTCGAGATCTCCGGTGGCGGCACGGTGATCGGTGATGGCGGCGGCCTCTTGACGAACACGGTCATGTCGCACCAGATCCGGAAGCTGTCTTCCCGGAGGAAGGCCGGCGTCTCGAGCTTCGTCCTCTCGACGAAGTAACGGATCCCCCACACGGGGGATCCACAGTGGAACTTGGTAGGGCGCAAGGTGTGCCGGTGCTGGCACGCGTCGCCGGCAGTCCACGGCACGAGGGTCAGCACGGCGGAGGCCCGCGCCTGCGCGCCCGGAGTGGCGAGCTCGACGAAGACCGACACGAAGCTCAGGCCAAACATGAAGGGCACGTTGGGGTAGCACCAGAGGCGCCACTCTTAGCCGCCGGCCACGAATGTGTTCGACGAGACGTGCTCGTTGGCGTTGAGGCAGGTGAGCAGGCTCCGGTAGCCCCGGACCGTATACATGCAGCTGTGACGCACGGCCTCCGTCCGGCCACCGCCGGAGGAGAAAAGACCAGGGAAGCAGGTCATGTCCGCGGAGGAGAAGAGGTCCGTGCAAATAGGCCTTGTGTCTACTGTCTAGTACTCTGCTAGCTAGGTCGCCCAAAAAAAAAGTACTCTGCTAGCTGCGGAGCCACCAAGTCTTGGAATTAAGTCGTTGCCCGTGAGTCTCCTTAGGGCAAGTACAAAGGTGTGGTCTTATAGTCCGTCTCATGCATGACACGCAATCTCAAGACGGTCTATTAGACCACTTGTACAATGAGTGGTTGTTTTAGTTGTCTTGTAGAAATTGATATTTCCTAAATTTATGGATGAGAAAAAGGAATATTTATGGTTACATGGCAACTACCACTTGTACAATGGTGTGTAAGACGTGTCATACTCCTAAATTCTAGCGCATGAGGCGTTGCTTCGCGAAACAACCACTCTTCCTCTCACCTCCCTCTTTCTCTTCCACATCATCAAAAATCCTATGTGGCATTCCATGAAACGGAGTATAAGACTGCTGACGTGTAGCGTTGTATCATCTGCCCTTATATTGATCGACTGACAACGAGAACCACGGTACAGCGGCCCGTGGATATACAGGGTCGGACTCGGCATGGGATCCGACATGAACTCCAACGGTCGAATTCTTCGGATCCAGATTTCTTCTCGGATTAGGCCATCAAATTAATTAAATGAGGGCTACCAACCGTCAGCGGATACATAGTTATGTAGCAAACAAAAATATATGGTTGTAATTTTTTATTCGCCACTTGAACTTCGTGTGTAAAAAATGTGACTATGTCAACATATCTGTTTCTTGTTTTGTTAATTGAAGGTAGTACAAACATGAATATTCACATGCACGAACAAATACTTATCCCTATCTGTCGCAGCTTCGTTTCCTCCCCGGGGCCGATTCGCCCTCTTTCTTCTTTCAACTCGCCGAGGCCGTGGACCAGAGGGCACCGACCAACCTTGGGAAAACGTTGGAAATAGTTCGCCAAGCGCCGAACTAAAGCAGGCGAGCAGTTCTTTGTAATCTACGGTTGCTTGGCTGCCCCAAGAAGGTAGATTGTGGCATGCTTGCTGTAGATTTAAGGACCAGTTCTTGGAGCGATTCAACCAGGACTTTCGTGCACAAACAATGACAAGTACTTTATGAGGTATGCTGTCAACTATGTCTTAATAAAAAGTTCTGGGATTAAACCTTAATAATATTACACTAGAAAATCGTTTGGTTGTTTGTTCTAATGAAAAAAAACTACATGTTGGAACAATCATAAATGAAGTAAAGTAAATCTGAGTGTAACATTTCTACCGAACTTCAAGATTTCATATACTTACGGTATGGCTTTAGACCATGCTAAAATAATAATGTTGTGCCTGATTAAAATCGGTTAAAGTATTGACAAGACTGCAGTCTTGGTAAAACACTGAAGGAAAACATGGACTTATCATTGGTACCAAATAGAAAACCATTGCTAGATAGAACAATTTTCGATAGACACTTCAATGCAAAAAAATCTGTTTACCTCTTAACTATGTTATAGAACATCGATGCTTAAACTTTTTGTTCCCCTTACTTGAAACTTTCTATAAATTGCAATGCATCCACATGTAAAACATTTGGCTATTAAATAATTGTAATCATTTCTTTTGAGTACGTACTAAATGCGTGCATGAATCATTCAACAAAGGTAGATTGAGGACTATGGGATGCGTAGAAACTTTTAAATAGGCTGTGTTTTCTTCGAGGAATTTAGCATCTATTCATACACCAAATAAAGCCATCGAAACGGTTGCTCAGGACCGGCCCATAATTTGCGGATAAAGAACAAGTCCTCGGCGAAGATCGCGCAGGGCGTAGAAACTATTCAATGAGTGTCAGTATTGTTTCGACTATTATTAGCATTAAGCTATGCACGTGATAAATATTGGAAATAGTTGGTCTCGGTACAATGTGTTAAAATTTACTATGGGAACAGAAGGTGGAAACAAAAATAAACAATGGTCTATGAACTTGTCCACATAGGTATGCTAACTGCAACTTAGATGATGATCCCTTGGTTTTAGCGACTGGTTTAAAGATGTGACCCCAAAGTTTTAGAATTAAGTTCTAATGTATAATCCTCTGTTTTTGTATTATTCATGTTAGGACGATGAAACGAGTTCATTTTTGAACTAGAATCTTTGTCCTAACTAAACAAAATAAAAATGGAGGGAGTAATTATCTTATTACTCAATGCAACCTAACAGCAATTGGAATGCTTGCGTGCTATGGACTTTTTATAGAATCTTTGTAATAACAAAAAAAAAATCTTTGAATGAATCACTCATATAAAATGAAATGATTTGCATTGTTTGGAAACTACTAAATGTGGGCATGTAACGTCACCGAGAGATTTAGCGCATTGTGATAGACATTGGAAACAGTATACGCTACGACCGTAAAGTACGGACAAAAAGGTAATAAATATGTACATGTATTTCGGTGCAGAGATTTAGCACAAAATCATCCTGCTGATAAAGAAAGTAGAAAAGGCTGATGTTCTACACCTATAAATTGAGGAAAGGGATCATCCTCAGTGAAGAACGACAAGAAGTTGAAAGATAAAGGAGATTATTTTGATAGTTCAATTTTACTGTACCTTTACCATCGACTTGCCTATCAACTCTTCTTACATTTACCAAGCTGCTACTGCGACTCACAGGTTGGCCAATCTCTAACTTGATTATATTACTCTATTTATTTTTTATTTCGTTCATTTTAAAACCATAGACCAAGCGTTTGACAAGAAGATTGGGTGTCTCTTCTTTCTTTGTTGTGTTTCTATGTCACGTAGCTATGGCAACATCAGGAACTATGTCCACATGTGTTTCTGTAACAAGTACTGGGGCACATAGGTTCAGAATCACTGATTATACCCTCCACCAAGGCCTTGGCATGGGTCGCCACATCAGATCTGCCATCTTCAAAGTAGGTGGCCATGACTGGGCAATTTGCTACTATCCTGAAGGCCCTAGCCTTCCTCCCCAAGGTGATGTGGGAGTTGCACTTGAGCTTGTTAACCCCAGTTCCGATGTAAGGGCAACCTTCAGTTTTGGGTTGGTCAACCATACAACTGGGTTGTCACATGTTATAGTCAAAGTAAGGGAACCACAAGTATACAATAATTTTATTTTTGGTAGATCATTGCTTCGTTTCTATCAACTGATGAAAAGAAGTCAGCTTGAAGCTTCGGAATTCCTGAAAGATGATTGTCTTATTATTCAGTGCAACTTAAGAGTTATCGGAATGCCACAGATACAAATGGATAGATCTTCTAACATTCAGGTGCCCCGCTCAGATATTATTGCCAATCTTCAGAAGCTGTTGGAAGAGAAGGAGGGCACGGATGTATCTTTTAATGTTCAAGGTGTAACATTTGATGCCCACAAGATTATACTTGCTATGCGATCGCCCGTGTTCAAGGCTGAACTATATGGCTCGATGATGGAGACAAGAATGCATCTTATAACAATTGAAGATATGCAGCCTGTGGTCTTTGAAGCATTGCTTTATTTTATCTACACAGATTCTCTGCATTTGGCTGATAATCTCGAATGGGCCGAAAAGATTGAGATGCTCAAGCACTTGCTTGTTGCAGCTGATAGATATGCTTTGGAGAGGCTAAAGCTGACATGTGAGCACATTCTTTCTAAGAAGCTTTCTATAGAGAATGTGGCTGCTATTTTTCACTTTGCAGATCAAAATAACTCCCATAAGCTCAAGGATGCTTGCATTGAATTTATGGCCGTTTCAAACAGAATAAATGATGTAGCATTAAGCCAGGGATATTTGAACCTCAAACGAGATTGTCCTTTTATTTTACTGGAGATGCTGGAGAAGGCTAATAAAATACAGAAACTGTAGTTCATTCTCCTTGCCCCACCAATGGATGTTCTAAAATTGTAAGTTGTTTCTACTACCTCATGATGAATGACTAACAGACTCCTACTATATTAACCTTTTATCTCTTTCACATGACCAAGTATTTTTTTTATTAATATATTTGCATATTATTCATACAAAGTTGACTGGCATGATCTGTTGCCATACGTATGGATAATGTGTAGTCCATTATATTACTCAATGAAAATTTGTGTCTAAAAACTAACTACTGCACAGTTGATTAAATTTTCTCATGTCATTTTCGTTGGCAGGAAAATTAACTGGTTAGTGTCTGGATGGTAAATTATACGTTTTATCTGCAGTTCGATTTGACATCAAAGTGGTTTTTTTTTTCAGGTGATGTGTATGGAAGTCCTGATTGATCGCGTGTGTTCATATATTTATTACAGCAGAAAGCTAGTATCGGAATATGAATATTTCAAGAAGGATTAAGTGAAGTGAAGTTATCCAGTTCATCTAGGTGGACTATAGTGTTGTCCCCGGGTCTACCATAACTAAATTTCATTTGCAAATGAAAAACATTATGATTCGGTTGGCTAGGATTGTAGACTTTTTCTGTTCTTTTTTTTGTAATTCCTGTACTTTGCTATTGTTGAACTTTGTGGATGGAAAAATGTTCACCTAGCTTCTGTTGTAAGTTGTGGGCTCCATAAATAAAATCCTTGGTGGACTTTCCTATAGCTCCACAGTCACAAGCACACATCAAGAGCACTTCGTGCATGTCTCCCTCTTTCTCAAATTACTTGCCAGCTTAGCTATAAATACAAAAATCACATGTCTTCATTCATGAAAGATTCTATGAATCTGGACACAAAAGCAAACACCGAAATTAACATGTAAACTGGAATAAGAGAGTATCATAAAGAAAACTATACAACCCTGGGTTGGCAGCAATTTTATACTCCGTAGCAACTAGAGGACTGAGTGCAATTGCTCGCTAAAAATAACACGGAAAGATATTTAATACTGGTAAGACAGAAAATAATCACTCTAAGACAAAACTTTCTTGTATGACATGCATGAGTCTTCGCTGATTTGGCATAATATTAAAAGAAAAACTAGAGATGAAATGGAAAAGCAGTACTACATGTAACGTGTCAACAACGATCTGGTGCATAAATGAGAAATTAGTGCCACTAGTTCAATGTATATGGTTGTTTTTGTGGTATGGTTACAATTCATGAAAAATGACTGCTCACATTCTTCACCAAGTGTAATGCCGGGAAAAAGGTTCACCACCGACCTGGCGCTTGTGCAATGCTTCTCTTGTTTGCCACTGTAGATAGGTGGGTACATCCAACCACACCTTGCCAGTTCAACGAACCTGTCTGCTTCTCAAGCTCTCACATTTGCCGACTCCAGATTCAACATATATGGTTGTTTTTGTGGCATGACTGCTATTCATGACGAATAATTACTAAAGTTCCTCGCTATATGACAGGGAAAGGGCTCACCACCCAGCCTTACATAGAGGTTTGGTGGGCTTAATAACATCCAATGAACCTCCATGCCTCTTGTGCTCTTGCACTTGCCCTGGACTCCAGATTCTGATGCGGTATTCACGAAAGGCAATGGGGCGACTCGAGGAGCAAGGGATAAATAAAAAGTATAAATGTTTATTTGCTAGAATCCATGCATGATTCAAATGGCAATGTGAGGCTGGGAGCAACCTAATTAAGAAAAAGGAATAAACATTTATGGAAAGAAAAAAGGAACCAACATTTGTTAAGGTAGCCTGCAGATAATCTATACTATGAAGAATAAACATTGTAAGTTTTTAGGATTGCCAAAAAAAACCCCTAACTAAAAAATGTGGATTTAGGATAATTAAGGGCACATGCTCACGATTAGTCTGTGTATGACCGCACACCCTTACTTCTCCTAAATTGACACTAATTACTGGCCTGATAAAAAAATTGTAATGTTGTCCTCACATACGTTGTTATGTTCCATAGGTGATTTAGCATGTTTTTCACCCGTAGTAGAGTATACCCACCCGTCTCTTTCTGTGTTGAAAATTTGATAATAATTGATTGCCTTTGATTTCTTGGGCTCTTGGATCCACTTTCTCCGCTGACTAGAAACTCTTCTCTGACTCTCCACTGCAAATGGACGCCCTTGAGAAGTCGATCCTAGCCGATCATGTTAGACAACCACAATAGAAAAGTGCCATTGTAGTGGTGGACTAAATGCTATTGTAGTGGTGGGTGAGGTTGCCTGCCACAACAGCATCATATCTAAAAATGGTGCCATCCACCACCTTGCTACCACCAATCCGCCAACGAATCGGCTCGCGACCCCTCCCGCCCCCACCACGAGGAGAAGGGGGCAACCACAACACACCGCTAGAGCGGTAGTTAGATCCGACCGCTCCACATGTCCTGGAGAGGAGATCGACCACCATGGGCCTCCTCGAGCAGATCCATCACCTTGCATTGATGCGCACCACCACAGGTGAGGGGGTGGCCCGGATATGGCTACCTCGGCCCGTGCCACCACAGCAGGAGTGTGGATGGCCTTGATCTTGTCGTCGAGAGGTGGTTAGATCTGACCACCAAGACCACCCATAGCAGGGGTCGCCAACTGCGTGCCACAGGAGAGCGAGCAACCTGTGTTTGGCTACCCTGTAGCTCCGTGAGAAGAGATTGGTCGCTCGATGTTGCTGCATGCTACTAGAGAGGAGGTCAGGACATCACTGCCTACTGCGTGCCTCCGCTCTAAGAGATAATTGCCCACAGGCAGGGGAAGCAGAGAAGTGAGGATGCGACAATGGCGTCTGATTAGAGAGAGGAGGGGAGAATGAGGTTAGGATTTGGAAGACCGAATTTTTATTAGCCCCAGGCTAGGTGGACCAAATTAGGTAGCTAGGCCTCTTATTGTAGCGGTTAGCCATGTTGTGGTTGTTGATCGTAATTACGCACTCGCTTATATACCACAAGAGGATGATGTACAATTGTAGATCTTTTTCTCTTAGAGTATTTCAAGGTTTAATCAAATCCACAGAGAAGAAACGAAACTTTACTAATAATTAATTACTAAGATGGCAATAGTTATATATATATGTGTGTGTGTGTGTGTGTGTGTGTGTGTGTGTGTGTGTGCATGGCAAAAATGTAAAAAACTAATTTCTAACAAAGGTATAACAAGATGTCGATTGAGGCTGCTTGTTTTAGGTGCCTGGGTGCGCTCATGGGATGTCCATCGACCATCCAAGCTTGGCCTACTCTATCACATTGTGTTCAAACGCAGGAAACCGATTGATCGCGGTGGACCACGCACTGCCACAGGGACATCTTTGAACCTGAGAGTCGGCAGAATGGTGTCTGAGGTATCAGTCGATGTCATTATGATGTCATGTCAATCTCAACTGCTTTCCGCTGAATTCTTAGCAGGCGGTCATCCAGCAATGTCCTCAATGAATCTCATGTAGGTGTTTTGTGCTGAATTCCTAGGTGTGTGGACAGAAACAGGCTTGGTTTTCATATTTTAGCAAGATCTATGTAATACATAAACATTTTGTTTCCTTCACGCTTGTCGAATGAATAATTCAACATGTGTCAATTTTGTCGAGGGCAGCACAAACAATAGTCATCGTTGTTGGTCATCAATGATGACCAAGTATTTTAACCGTGTGCTGCTTTTTGTTATAGTATTTGCAGCTGAAAGTCCAGTATGACCTAATGTAGTTTATGTGCCTGATATAATAGGAGATATAACACCAGGAAGTTGCACTACAGGAAATGACCACTGTAGCAACAACTAAATTAATACTATGTCGGCAGGTACGGTTTGCGCCCACTAAGGTTTCGTAGCTAAAGATACATGGTCTTTACTAGCGGGCTGGATGCACCGCCGCTAGAATAGCAACACTAACGATGGGCGATAATGCGACCCGCTTCTACGAATGAAATCAGAAAATAAAAAGCACGATGCCGGCAGCATCCATGCTGCCGACCACTGGCGGGATCTGCCAGCCTACAACGCATTCCGGCTAAATCTGCCTGCCACACGCATCCCTGCGGAATCATCCGGCCACAGCTGGATCCTCGTTCGATCCGCTCGCTACCAATGCACCCCTACCGGATATACGGCTCGCTGAGGTGCTAGAGGCGACGCGTGTTGGAGGGGCCAGTGGTGATCCTAGTCCCCGCCCGTTGGTGAGGAGAGGATGCTACCACTCGCCGACATGAAGGAGGAGACTTGCATTGGGGAGAAGAGGCAGTCGTCGCTCACTATGGTGCAGGAGTGGACGCATGTCGGGGAGGACCACCACCGCCCATAATCGCTAAGGAGGAAGCACCGCTCGTCGGGGAGGGAGACCCATTGCTGATGTTGCTGCTGTCACCAACGCTGCCACCGAGGTTGAGGAGGGGACGGGCGTCGGGGACGCTTCCATCAATGCTAGGACACCGGATCTGAGCCGATGACGACGGGGTGGGCAAGGGGGAACGGGAAGAGGGAGGGGTGCCAGTGCGTAGAGGGGGAGGGACTGGGAGGGGCCGATGCCGCTGATTTGGGAGAGGGGAGAAAGAGGGGCGCTGCCAGAGAGGATCGCACGCCAAGGGGGAGGGAGGGGCGGCATCATCGGAGAGAGAGAGAGAGAGAGAGAGAGAGAGAGAGGTTCCTTTGCAACGAAGAAGATGAGGTGGGATAAGGACAGTTCGTGCGTGGAGGACAGGAAGCCACAAAATTTGTTATCATTTTGCAGAAAGACCCTTCAACATTTTGTTATTCAGAAAAGTGTCTTCCAAATTTGTATTTTGTTCCAAACCGTTTTTTCATAGAAAGAAACTCTGACTTTTATATATTTATTTAGAGTACTAAAACTGAAAGAGCACATTTTACACAAGACTCAGTTACGCCGGTATTTGTTTTAAACACCCCTATGGTTTCATAAATTGGCATGGCGGAGCACGCCCCCTACCAAGTGTTTTTATAGTAGCTGTTGGTTTGGTGGGCTCAACAGCCCATCCACGAATTTAGTAGAGGCGGGGCGTAAAGTGGGCCACTGCTACAAACGGGAGTCCATTGGTAGCGGCTTCCCATGGGATGAACCGTCTTTATAAATCAACTTTTAGCACTGGTCAGCTTGCCCTGTATACCAACGGACACTATAACGGTGAATTTTTTCATACCAGCCACTACACGAATTTTGTAGCGCCGCTATAGTATCATTTTGTTGCAATGTTGGTCTACAAAAAAACTTTCTGTTGAATAGACAATTTAAGTGCTAGATTTTTAGAGGCATTTGTGTAGCTCGAGCCAAAAGAAATTCTGAATACGAAAGGAGAAGTGCTCCCTAGAAGCACTTTCTAAATTTAGCACAAGTCTTAAAGTAATAAATTAAAGAATTTCCAATGTTAATTCCTTAATCACAGGGCCCAGCCCTAACCATGCCTGATCCTAACCTCGTTGGCAACCTAGATTGAACCGGAAGCGGCAAAAACGGATCGAACAGAAATATTTCGGGGAGAGCCGATGAGTTTCCATTCCTCTTCCCCGACGTCAGACGTGAGCTTCACAATCCTTGCTCCACTACGGGAAACAACTCATTTGCTTTGTGTCCAGGGCACAAAGGCCATAAAACACACGGTGAAATGTTTACCGTCAGTCACACACCACAAAAAGGTTGCCGTCAAAGCCATCTTTACCATTTGCCATTCCCCGGGCACCCGGCAAAAGGGTTTGCCATATGTCAATTTGCACTCCGCAAAGTGGAAGAAAGAAAAAAGCTCGAAAACATAGCAAAAAAATTAATGCAGGGAGACCCTACCGGCCAGCCAACCAGCCGACCGCCTAGAAAAATATTTCATATAGGTGGACTATAGTGTTGTCCTGGGGTTCACTATAACTATACTTTATTTGCAAATAAAAAGTATTATGATTTGGTTGGCTAGGATTGTAGATTTTTTTGTGTTTTATTTCAATTCGTGTACTTTGTTGAACTTTATGGATGAAAAAATGTTCACCTAGCTTATGTTGTAAGTTGTGGCTTCACAAATAAAAACCTTGGTGGACTTTGCTATAGTTCTACAGTCACCAGCGCACATCAATAGCACTTTGTGCACGTACTCCCTCTTTCTCAAGCTACTTGCCATCTTAGCTATAAACGCGGAGAAATCACATGTGTAGATTCATGAAAGATGCTAGGAATCTGGACACAAAAGAAAACACCGACATTAACATGTAGACCGGAATAAGAGAGTATCATAAAGAAAACTGTACAACCCTAGGCTAGGAGCAATTTTGTAGTTCGGAGCAACTAGAGGACTGAGAGCAATTACTCACTAAAAATAGCATGTGAAGATATTTAATACTGGTATGACACGAAATAATCACTCTAAGATTACAAGCAATAGCAAGTATAGCAAACATTTCTTGTATGACATGTATGATAATTCGCTGATTTGGCATCAAACTAAGAAAAAGTAGTGATGAAATCCAACAACGCGACTACATGTAACATGCCATTAAGGATCTTGTGGATAAATGAGAAATTAGTGCCACCAGTTCAACATATATAGTTGTTTTTATGGTACGATTACAATTCATGACAAGTGACTACTCACGTTTTTCACCAAATATAATGCCTAGGAAAAGGATCACCGCCTAGCCACGTGATGACCTGGGGCTTGTGCAACGCTTCTTCTTTCTGCCACCGTAGAAGGTATGTCGGACTAACATCCAAGCACACCTTGCCAATTCAACGAACCCGTCTACCTCTCGTGCTCTCACACTTGTTGTGGGCTCCATATTCAATGTATATGGTTGTTTTTGTGGCATGGCTCCTTTTCATGGTGAATGATTGCTAAAGTTCCTCACCATGTGATAGGGAAATGGCTTACCGCCCAGCCTAGCATAGAGGTTAGTTGGGCTTAATAACATCCAACGAACCTCCGTGCCTCTTGTGCTCCCACACTTGCCCTAGACGCTAAAGTTTGATGCGGTATTCTCGGAAGGCAATGCGGCAACCCGAGGAGCAAGGGACAAATAAAGTTTACTCCCTCCAGTTTTCGAAAGAAGGACTTTTAGGACAAGGGTACACATACCAATATGTGATTATTCTCCTCTATTTTTCCATGTTTGCCCTTATTAAATGTACCTCGGGTCTATTCCTAACATAACCATCTCTCCAGCTGACTGGTTACCACAACTCAACTTGAGTAAGCATGTTGTGTGTTCGAAGCACAGTGTCGCATTTTTTTGTCTCCTCCATTCTGTTTTCACCGTGCTTTTTCCTTGGAGATTATTTAGACGCCAGTACTAGTGCTTCTAGTGCCACAACCGTGAAACTCATCCAAGGGAGCGAAAATGCCACCATTCTTTCCGGCATTTGACTTAAACATTGAACCTCTAGAGTTTGATATCGGTAATATTTTTGGTCTTCTCCTAGAGATTGATATCGGTAATATTTTTCCTCTTCTCCTTCCTTCTTTAAGACCACATGCAACAATATCCTTTAAGTTAATCATATTTGTTTTTATTCTCTTATTTGGATTTGATTTGAACATGGATGCACCTGATGACGGCACCATCAATCTGAACTTGCCACTTGATGAACATGTTGCTATCAATTTTGAAGCACCACTATATGGTAAGATTGCTTTCAGAACCCTTTTCCCCATTTTTTGTTATCACTTCATGAATATGGTACTAAATCTTTACTCTTAGGTGGATTTAACCTCAACTTTGAGCAATATGACAATCATGAAATGGAGCAGCAGCTCAAGATGGTGATGCCAGCGATATAGAGGCAGCATCTCATGGTGGTGATGCATTACGGATGGAGGCAGACACTCATGCGGGGCAAGGTTTAATATTTCTATAATAGTGGATATTAGATGTGTATTGTTGAGGGCGTGGCTGGGGAAAGTTGTCGTTCAACATAGTTTAGCGTGGGAACCTCAGTGCAGTGCACAGCCATCATCAGGACCACTTGAGCAGGACCAGCACCTTCAACTCCACCAAAGACTTGGTGGCGCAGAGGGCCAGCTGGTCGCAGTGACGAGATGGATGGGTGAACATGATCGGCCACAAGGTCCTTCTCCCAACCGGACTAGGTAGCGTAGAAGGCCTCTCCTTCCGTCGGCTTCACAATCCTGGCTACACTATAGAAAACAGCTCGTTTGCCATGTGCTCGGGGCACATGACAAAGGACATAAAACACATAACGAAATGTTTGCCGCCAGTCACACACAACAAAGTGTACACGAGAAGAAAAGTTATGAGTAAGTCCGTATTTGTTGTGTGCCATTCCTCAACCACACAGAAAAGGCTTTTCCATGTGCCATTTTGTACTCGGCAAAGTGTAAAAAAAATAAATAAAACCTAAAAAATAGCAATTTTTTAAATTCAGGGAGGCCCCACGGGCTAGCCAACTAGCCAACTAACCAGAAAAATAGTTCATCTAGGTGGACAATACTGTTGTCCCCGGGTTCAGAGTAACTTAAACTTCATTTGCAAATAAAAAATATTATGATATGGTTGGCTAGGATTGTAGGTTTTTTCTGTTTTATTTCAATTCCTATACTTTGCTACTGTTGAACTTTGTGGATGGACAAATGTTCACCTAGCTTCTGTTTTAAGTTGTGGGTTCCATAAATAAAAACCTTGACGGACTTTCTTATAGCTCAACAGTCACCAGCACACATCAATAGCACTTCGTGTCTGTACTCCCTCTTTCTGAAGTAACTTGCCATCTCAGCTAAAAATGACAAGAAATCACATGTCCAGATTCATCAAAGATTCTATGAATCTGTACACAAAAGAAAACACTAAAATTAATATGTAAACCGGAGTAAGAGAGTATCATAAAGAAAACCATACAATGCTAGGCTGATCTGGAGCGACTAGAGGACTGAGAGCAATTACACATTAAAAATAGTATGGCAAGATATTTCATACTAGTAAGACATAAAATTATCACTCTAAGACCACTCACAATAGGAAGTATTGCAAAAAAATCTTGTATGACATGTATGATTGTTCGCTGATTTGGCATCAAATTAATAAAAACGTAGATTAGAAATCCAACAGCGCTACTACATGTAACGTGTCAGCAAGAATCTTGTGTACAAATGAGAAATTACTGCCAATGTATATGGTTGTTTCTGTGGTATGGTTACAATTCATGACAAGTGACTGCTCACGTTCTTCAGATATAATGCGAGGAAAAGGCTCACCACCTAGCCCCGGGATGACCTCGAGCTTGTGCAACCCATCTCCTACTTACCACCGTTAAAGGCATGTGACACTAACTTCTAAGCACACCTTGCCAATTCAATGGACGTGTCTGCCTCTCATGCCCTCACACTTGCCGTGGGCTCCAGATTCAATGTATATGGTTGTTTTTGTGGCATGGCTCCTATTCATGACAAATGATTGCTAAAGTTCCTCGCTATATGATATGGAAAGGGCTTACCGTCCAGCCATGCATATAGGTTAGGTGGGCTTAATAACATCCAGCAAACCTCCATGCCTCTTCCACTCCCGCACTTGCCCTGAACTCCGGATTTTGATGCGGTAATCATGGAAGGCAATGGGGTGACCCGACGAGCAAGGGATAAATAAAAAGTACTCCCTCCAGTTTTGGAAAGAAGGACATTTAGGACAAGGTTACGCATATCAATACATGATTATTTCCCTTATTAAATGTACCTCGGAGTCCATACCTAACAGAACCATCTGTTCAGAGCAAGGATAGTAATCTTATGTCAGCTAGCGAAATAACAAAACACGTCAGCACAATCCAACGTGGAGGTGGGAGAAACTAGGAGAGAGAAAGATTCGAGCAACTTGTGAGTCGCTAGCAACCAGCGCTCGGCCCAAGACTTCTTCGCCTGTTCTCAGCCCGCTGTTGGCGACTACGCCGGCGCTGTGCTCCGCCCCTTCGATCCCCTGCTCCGACCGTCAATCTCCCACCAAAACGAGTTCCCGCGCGCCAAATCGAGCTCCTGCCCGCCAAATCGCTGTCCCGCGTCGAATCGAGGATTTAGCCCTCCAAATCCTTTCCAGGTTCATCCCCAAATCCCCTCCAGACCCTATACACCAGAGAACCAAATCCATGGCTCGATCCAAGAGGACCTCTGCCCCGGCGCCAATGGAGATCCCGGCAGCTGGGGTGCAATCCGTTCGTCGTCGAGGGCTCAGCCTGTTCAACCGCCTCCGAACCCTTCCATCTTCCAATCTGGCGCTTGGCACCCTCCATGTCCACCGCAATCCATGGCGCCCTCCTCGACGCCGTATTGGGTTCCTGGGCTACAGCAGGCAGGCATGGCCGGTTTAGCGGCAGCTCAAGGCACTTGGTGGGCAACTCCTTCCATTGGTGGTTCCTCTGTAAATCTTGAGGACTCTGACCTGCAAGTTTGGTAAGTGGTTCTTTTTACCACTGCTGTATGGTCTGAAGCATGGTTGTTAATTTGTTGGTTAATTACTCTAGTACATTTGTGTGCGTGTAGCAGCACGGTCATTTTAGTGTTATAATGTTAGCTTTTATCTTGAGTAGGGGAGTGGATTCTACTCCACATGGTGGCTTGTTAAATTTCTTGAATAAAAACACACCAAGGCATGGTCTTGAACAAGTTACGGGTGATGACACAAATGGAAGTTCATCGCAGCCAGTCAGTGTTGATGATGACACAAATGATTCTGAATGTCCTACTAGGAGTTGCTGGTTCAAACAATGATCTCAATGTTTTGAACCAGTCTCCATTATTTTTTGATGCATTAAAGGGAGAAGCCCCTCAGGTTCATTTTTCAGTCAATGGTAATGAGTATGACAAGGGTTACTATCTTGCTGATGGTATATATCCGGAATGGGCTGCCTTCATGAAGACTATACCAGTTCCCCAAACTGAGAAGCTTAAAGTCTTTGCCAAGCAGCAGGAAGGGGTGAGGAAAGATGTAGAGCGTGTTTTCGGGGTGCTGCAGTCCCGTTTTACCATTGTTCGTCGGCCTGCACGACTGTGGAAGTGCAAGAGTGTTGGGAGGATCATGCTAGCATGTGTGATTCTTCACAACATGATAGTGGAGGATGAGAAAGAAGAGGCAACCATCCACATTGACTTGAATGAGCGTCCAGGGGCATCATTTGCTCTGCCTCCTGAAGTAAATGTTGGTGGCAATTTGTGCTTTGCTGATGTGCTGCGTAGAAAAGCTGCTCTCCGTTCTCGTCCGCAGCATACCCAACTGAAAAATTATCTCATTGAGCACATTTGACATAGGTTTAGAAGTAATCATCATAATTAATCATGTTAGAACACTACTCTACTTTTCTATGTTTTTCAATTAACATGTCATCAGCATGCCATCTTATTACAAACATGTTTTATTTCAGGACCTATATCCATGACATGGTCATTGCTGCTAGCGCCAGTTGTGTTCCTTACAGGTATATCCAAGCATTCTAATAAAGTTTTCTCTGTTTTGTTAAGTGAAGAGTTTTGTTTCAGAATTATTTATTTTTCCACTTTTGAATTTGCAGAGTTGCTAGTAAACAGCCGATGAAGAACAACGGGCTGCTCCTTTCTACCGAAGATCCAAGCTTTGATGTTCCTTTATCATCGTCATTTAGATCAATAATTAGTGTCTTTTGTTGCCTAAGAACTTATTTGCTATCATCGTTGTTTAATTTTATTTCCCAAGACTTATGTAATGCTTGTTATCGGGTCACGGTGATATCAATCACCCTGCTATCTACTAGTTATTATGTTTTCTAAAGTGTCTGGATAATTATGTGTGAGTTTCATATTTTGTTGTTCCATATATGGCCACAAATATCTTGATCACATAAGATTGTATCTACATGCTTTGTATTAAGTAGTGGCTATTTAATGCAATCCTCTCTTAGCCAATCTAATAGCCAGCTCCATTATATGAGCTAACTATGTGGAAGGCTCAATATGACATGGCCATTGAATTTAGCCAGCAGCTGGCTCAACCATTAGCCCTGCTCTCAGCTGAATGGTCACCACAACTGAACTTGAGTAATCATGCTGCAAGTTCCAAGTCCAACATTGCCTTTTTGGTCTTCTCCATTCAGTTTTTACCGTGCTTTTTCCCCTTGGAGACTATTTTGACGCAAGTACTAGTGCTTCCGAAGTTGCAACCGGGGAACACATCCAAGGGAGTGAAAATGACACCATTCTTTCCAGCATTGGACTTAAATATTGAACCTCCAGAATTGATATCGGTAATATTTTTGCTCTTCTCCTTCTTTCTTTATGACCACGTGCAACAATATCCGTTAAGTTAATCTTGTTTGTTTTTTATTTCTTTATTAAGTTTAGATTTGAACACCGATGCACCAGATGATGGCGCCATCAATCTTAACTTGCCACTTTATGAACATGTTGCTATCAATTTTGAAGCACCACTATATGGTCATGTCTTTTTTTACTTCATGAATATGGTACTAAATATTTACTCATAGGTGGATTTATCCTCAACTTTGAGCAATATGACAATGATGAAATGGAGCAGCAGCTAGAGGTGATGATGCATTAGAGACGGAGGCAGCAACTCAAGGTGATGATGCATTAGAGATAGAGGCAGCAGCTCAAGGTGATGATGCATTAGAGATGGAGGCATGAGCTCAAGTAGAGCAAGGTTTAATATTTCTCCAACAATGGATATCAGATGTGTATTGTTGAGCACGTGGTCGGGAAAGCTATCGCTCAGCGTGGTGACCACCTTGTCGTGAGCCTCACCGCCGTTCAGCATGGGGACCTCAGCACGGTGCATAGCCATGACCAGGACTACTTGCACACAACCGGCACCTTCGACTCCACCAACAACTTGGTGGCAGAGAGGGCCTGTTGGTCTCAGCGGTGAGAGGGAAAGTCGAACTGGATGGCAGCCACAAGGCCTTCCTCCTAACTAGACTAGGTAGCATAGAAGGCCATCCCAGCCATGGGCTTCACAATCCTGGCTATACTACGGGAAATAGCTTGTTTGCTGTGTTCCTAGGGCACACAGAAAAAGC
Organism: Chloris gayana; assembly: GCA_031894775.1. Taxonomy (NCBI): domain Eukaryota; kingdom Viridiplantae; phylum Streptophyta; class Magnoliopsida; order Poales; family Poaceae; genus Chloris; species Chloris gayana. Next base: position 200,919 of record JAUNZO010001003.1, on the reverse strand, counting down.
TATAAAATACATGGTGAAATGTTTGTCGTCAGCCACACACGACAAAACGTACACAGTAAAGTTATTCTCACGTGTGACTACAACACCTTTTAACTCTACAGATATTATACATAATTGAGTGTACATTTTTTCGTTCAAGCCTCAAATGTATTCAAATGAAAAAGTTGTGAGCTACAAAGTTTTATAGCCTTTAGAGATCTACAACTTTTATTTTGGTAGTTTCTCCATCCCATGATGTTTACAAAATTTGAATTTCAAATTTGCAAAATTGAGACTTAGTTTTGCTTGACTAGATTATTTCAAATAAATAATGTGTCAACAACAAAGTTTCGTATCTTTTCTATATCTGTAACTTTTATTTTTACTGTTTCTCCATCCGAGATCGTTTGAAAAATTCTTACTTTCAAATTTTATAAAATCGAATGTACCTTTTTGGTACCTAAAATTCCGTTGAATTAAGGAGTGCTCAACAACAAAGCTGTATAACTTTTGAAGCTCTACAACTTTTGTTTTGGTTGCGAATCTTGAGAAGTTTTACAACTTTGTAGTTCAACTATTTGTAATTGGAATCCGTCTAGGGCTTGAAAATACTTTTGAATTTTTGTTTTGCCAAGTGCAAAAAATAAAACACACGGCAGGCACTCAGCAAAGATTTAGCCATGTGTTTTATTTTAGCACACAGCAAACAATGTTACTTATCATTTTGTGAAATGACCAAAAAGTTCAACAATGTTAGGGCTTCAAAACATGATTTGAATTTATCTTTTGCCGAGTGCGTAAAATAAAGCACATGGCAAAGAGCCATCTTTGCCGCTCGTTAATTCTTTTTGCACTGAGTGAAGATTTTAACACACGGCAAACAATATATTTATTGTGTGCCCAAAACAAAACACACGGCATAGTTTCAGGCACACAGTAAAGATTGATTTTCCCATAGTGCTATAGGTGGATACGATTAGGGCTCTAAGGAACCAAGGATGATGGCTAGGGATTGGAACAGGTGAGAGGCCAGGGGAGGTAGGCTATGGGGAAGGGTATCATAATGACCCCAGGGAGGAGGATGTGATGCATCAGACCGCGAGTAGACATGAGCATTGATCAAGCGTGGTAGATAACTTTTTTCTGGTATGTGCACAACATGTAGCTGACACATTCTTTTAAGAAGAGTAATCAACGACATGCCACATTTTTGGTGTCATATTTTGTTGGAAACCGTCACCATGAGCCACCATTAATGACACCTGTCTCATTAAATTGTGTCACCCATACGCCATTGGTGACACATTTCAAAACTGTATCGCTGTTGATGGTTGTGTTTCATACATTGTGAAGCAAGATGGTCAGAGTCTCACGGATACACAACACAAAGAAGAGCATGATTTATCTGGTAGAGATGGTCATCTTACCTTTCTAAAGGATTGCCACCAAAGAGATGAAGCCTTCAATCTGTGCTATATGTTATAACTTCAGCATGTCTATCTCATCTTCTTGATTGAGCCCAGATGCTTTTGCATCTTTGATCCACAGCTAATTTGGCTGCCTATATCTATACGCTTCACAGCTAATTTGGCTGCCTATATCTATACGCTTAGGCACGCTGAAATCCAGGCTCCCAGAGTGCTCTCATGCCGTTTCATCCAATGGAAAATTGACACGTCATGTTGAAAATTACCTTCACTGTTGGATGTTGCTGCCATCACCATCCAATCGTCGAAGGCTGTTTTCTCGTGCTTGGTGCTGTATTATTGTGGCTGCAAAAAAGACACATCGATGGTACTCCCTCGGTGATGTCGCCTGGCCTGGGACGAGCCGCATGGAAGCCTCATGCAGCGTGGCGCACCCGCATCGCTTGTGGGCCCAGAGGAGGCGAGACCAAACATAGAGCTGTGTTGCTGGCCCGCAGCTTGGTCGCCGGCCATGGATTCGGCGGTCGAGAAGGGGTCACAATGGCACGTGAGGGAGGGATAGCCGGATAGGGAAACATCTGCAGCTGTGACATTACACAGGGATAGAGAATGGCAGCGGCCCATGAGGCAGGCAGAGAGAATGGCATAGAAGAGTACAAGAGTAACACAGACGTCGATGGTATGGTGGCCACACAGTTTGCTAATATCTTGCACAAAATCGCTTCGTGTTTCCTCTTTTGGCATAATAGTCTTCAATTGCTTACTTTGCAAAATGATCCAAATGTATTTCATGTAAATGTCCTCTGTCTTTTACGTATATACTAGCTACAAGGTAGAACTCTTTTTTGACTCATGTTCATTTAACAGGACATTCCTTTATCTTTTCCATGTTTAGAAAACTATCCCTAGGGAAGGCAGGGTCGGGCTGTTTTGTGGCATCGATACACAACTACAATCTGTTTTCGGCTGACTTTCAAATGTGGTAGACGCCTAGCCCGACCTATATGCCTGTGTGGAAACGCTGCCTTAGATGCCACCATCATTGTCCTCTCTGTCCGTAACCTCTGTGCACCGCCACTGTCGATGCCATATATCCACTGCCACTAGCACCTCAAAGTGGCTATATATATACATATATATCAAATGGATCTGCAAGCTTCAGAGCCTCCATCGTTCTGATGGGTGGTCGCCGCAGATCGTGGATCTGGCCGCAGCAGCCAGATCTACTTTTGAGACGGGTAGACGGTCCCTGCTCCCATGGTGGTCTTTGCCACCCTGTCCACCCATTCTACTGCCACCTCTCTACCTTGACCGCCTTCACCATGACCTTGTATCTTCCGTTATGCACTATCGCCGATGCAAGATCGTGGTACTGGGACAACAAACAGTGACAAGAGCCACAACAGAGACCTTGCAGGGGATGGACCAAGTCAACACTAGGGGAAGCGGAGGGAGAGGTGCAGTGCTGCCAAAGGAAGGAGTGAGAAGAAATAAAATGGAGGGATGCAGCAAAGTGTGGAGGAGGGAGCAGGGAGAAGGCATAGAAACCCTAAATGAAGATGAATTTTGCACTATATCATGACATGATCTGAGCATATGTATTGTTGGTTGCAATGAAAGAAAGAATGATACAGAGTAGGTCTTTAGAAAACCAAGCAAACGGATGAGTCGAGGGCTCAAGTACCTTGTGGTCCTCGATACCTAAGTATCTCTATTTATTTGAGTATCTTTTAGGTAGCACCTTTAATCGTCAAGCATTTAATTAGAGTTAATGTTGGCCAACATTATCTGCAAAACACCATAAAAGATCTCTAATTAAACAAGGCAAGACGATAGCATGTAGTGACCTTTAATGGCCAATTTTGAAAACGCAGTTTCGTACGAGGTCAAACATCATCACGCCTCAACAGTTTGTGGATTTTTTCTTACACGTGAAGTTGATAAATACTTGCAAACCGAACTCGATCGAACAAAAGGACGCCCTAACACTTTTAGGGTTATACCATACGCAAGTAACCATTCCATGAACACTACTACACAAGGCCTCATTGTATCTTCCCTTTGGAGGAGGCGATAAACTTGATGGAAAACTTTCGAAGGGTCGTCAAATGAAGCTGTTCTGCCACGACCAAGGTAGCAACCACCGTGGTGGTGTCGAGGCTTGCGCAAAGCATAGACTCACAAAGCAGCTGAAGCCTATGGACTTTGTACCGGACTGCAGCCGTGAGCACGCCCCTGAGCTTCTCGGCTTTCTGCGCAGTGGACAGGCCATCAATGCCAGGCAACCTCTCGGTGTAGAGGTAATGCAGCAATGTCCTGAAAGGCTGCACCTCATCCTCAGAGATGGTGATCGAGGACGACTCCGGCGCGATCCGGCCGTGGAGCTCCGGACACCTCATCCAGAGCACGAGGGCGTGCGCGCCGAAGGACTCGGCTCCCACCAGTACAAGCACGTCACACGGCGGCGTGCCCGGCACTTCGTCCACCAGCCTTGCAAGGTCACTCGAGATCTCCGGTGGCGGCACGGTGATCGGCGACGGCGGCGGCCTCTTGACGAACACGGTCATGTCGCACCAGATCCGGAAGCTGTCTTCCCGGAGGAAGGCCGGCGTCTCGAGCTTCGTCCTCTCGACGAAGTAACGGATCCCCATATATGGGGGATCCACAGCGGAACTTGGTAGGGCGCAAGGTGTGCCGGTGCTGGCACGCGTCGCCGGCAGTCCACGGCACGAGGGTCAGCACGGCGGAGGCCCGCGCCTCTGCGCCCGGAGTGGCGAGCTCGACGAAGACCGACACGAAGTTCAGGCCAAACATGAAGGGCACGTTGGGGTAGCACCAGAGGCGCCACTCGTAGCCGCCAGCCACGAATGTGTCCGACGAGACGTGCTCGTTGGAGTTGAGACGGGTGAGCAGGCTCCGGTAGCCCCGGACCGTATACGTGCAGCTGTGACGCACGGCCTCCGTCCGGCCGCCGCCGGAGGAGAAAAGACCAGGGAAGCAGGTCATGTCCACGGAGGAGAAGAGGTCCGTGCAAATAGGCCTTGTGTCTACTGTCTAGTACCAAGTCTTGGAATTAAGTCGTTGCCCGTGAGTCTCCTTATATTGATCGACTGACAACGAGAACCACGGTAGAGCGGCCCATGGATATGCAGGGTCGGACTCGGCATGGGATCCGACATGAACTCCATTGGTCGAATTCTTCGGATCCAGATTTCTTCTCGGATTAGGCCATCAAATTAATTAAATGAGGGCTACCGGCCGTCATCGAATACATAGTTATGTAGCAAACGAAAGTATGTGGTTGGCATTTCTTAATCGCCACTTGAACTTTGTGTGTAAAAAACGTGACTACGTCAACATATCTTTCTTGTTTTGTTAATTGAAGGTAGTACAAACATGAATATTCACATGCACGCACAAATACTTATCCATACCAGTACCAGAAAAATACACTTTGCTGTGTGTAGGAATCTTTGCCGAGCGTGTTTTGAAAAATTCAACAGGCAAACCCTTTGCCGAGGGCAAAAAAGAAAAGGGAAAAGTCTATTTTCCTCCCCGGAACAATTCACTATGTCTAAATCACACCACGAATAAAATCTTGACTCACTTTACTCCCTCAAATAATTTAAGTTGGCTCAATTTACTCTCTTATGCAATTTCTCTTTTTGTTCTCTTTATACGATTTGAATTGCTCAACTTTTACATGATGATAGGTAGTACCATTTTCTATATAATATTTTATATTTTTATTAAATATTTTGTTTACAATTCTAAAACTATATAATTAAGATGATATTTGATGCTATTAAACTATACAAACTAAGTCTAAAATATATATTATATTTTTTCAACGTAAGGTCCAATGAAAACTATCGTTGAATAAAATTTGGGCATTAAACTCAGTGCTCCTACAAAAACAAATAAAAAAGAGAAATTACATAAGGAAGTAAATTGTACCAACTTAAATTGTTTGACGAAGTAAAGTGAGCCAAAATTTTGTTCAGGGTGTAATTTGGACAAAGTGAATATTTCGGGGAGTAAACTGGATTTTTTTGTTGAACACGGATTTTTTAATATTCTCGGTGTTTTTCCTTGGCACTGGTCAAATTTTTTTAATTTTTTCTTTTTTCCGTTCAAAACATTTTCTATACGTCAGAAAAAGAATTAGCAACTTTGAAAATAAGATACTAAAGTTTGCAAATTTACCTTCTCTAATATTGAAAAAAAGGTTTACCTCATGGATTTTACTTGTTAATTACAACACCAAAAAAAGGTCATGCAACCTTTGCAGCGAGGCGCCAGGGAGATTTGGGTGTCTTGACGCAGAGACTATATTGTTGTTATGGAATAAGGTTCTCCAACCCCTTTCTCATTTTATCGTGGTTCCATCCGGTCACGAGGAAGAGTTAATGAGATGAGATTTTTCCTTTGATTCTACCAATAATAAAGGAAATTTCGTTGATACTCATTTATCAAATTAAACCCGTGTTCATAATGAGTTCAAAGACGGTGTGTCTTGCGACTTCAACAAAGTTTGGAGTCTCTTATTGGCGGTTGAAGCGGACATGGCTTCGATTCGGTTCTTGCATTTTGGCACGATTGATCAGAGAAGTGATGTTCAAGATGTGGATAACACTTGCTATTTTCTGTGTTTTTTATTGTCTTTAAGAGTAACCCTTCATTAAAAAAAGCTCCTGCAATTTTCTCAATCCACGGGCCTCAAAGAAAAGAATAGCAATATCCCCAAAATTAAATCATGAGACTTTTTTGTTTACAACACAAAGAGGGTGCTCGGATTGATGACATCATTATCCATCAGATATAATCATTAACCTGGAAGAGGTGGAGCCTCTATGTTCCAGCCCAACACCGACAGTAATTAAAACTGGAGAATCGAACTCGTGGAGTCCATGTCGGAGTCGAAGCCAGACTTATCGGATCCAGCGTGTCCTCGCAGGCTATGTTGCCTCTACTATATATCCGGTCGTTGATTTATTTAATCAAAATCACCGGCAACGAGTTGTAAAAATCGAACACACAGACAAAAAGAGTCAACGCTAATTAAACCTAACCCTATCCCTAATCCTTCCAAACACAGTCATGGACTGTTTCCAGGGTCTCTTCCGTTCACCAACCCGTCCCCAACCGCCGCGCGTGACGGAGCTGGAGCCGACGACGTCGAGACGTGCACGACGGAGGCCGTGCGCCGCAAGCACGTGTACAAGATCCAGGAGTACCGCAACCTGCTCGGCCGCCTCAACGGCGGCGACGAGTACGTCTCGTCGGACACCTTCGAGGTCGGCGGCTACCACTGGCGCGTCAACTACTTCCCGCACGGCCACGGCCAGGCCACGCCCGGCTTCGTCTCCGCCTTCGTCGAGCTCACGACCCCCAGCGCCACGGCACGGGCTTCGTACGAGCTCCGGCTCGCGGCGAAGACCAGGTGCTGCAACCCGACGCTTTTCCGGCCGGTGTGTGACGGGGGATGCGGCATGGGGTTCTACACGTTCGACGCCAGGGAGAAGGTCGAGGCGTGCCTCCGTAACGACACGCTCAAGATCGAGTGCACCGTCACCGTCTTCAAGAACCCAAGAACAACAACAACGACCGGTAACGATTCCGGGACGACGCAATGGTCCCGTGTGAAGATGCCGCCGTCGGAGCTGTCGAGGGACCTGGGGAAGATGCTCGACCCGCCCGTAGACGACCCGACCGCGCCGCTGGCGGACGTGCTGGTGCTCGTCGGCGCGGAGTCCTTCGCGGCGCACCGGTCCGTGCTGAGGATGCGGTGCCGGGACCTGCACGACCGGATCGTGGCGGCGTCGTCCACCGTCACCGTCTCCGAGTGCGACGTGCAGCCCGCCGTGTTCCGGGACCTGCTCCGTTAACATCTACACCGAGCAGTTGCCGGCCATGGACGGCCTCGACTCGGCGCAGAAGGCGGCCAGGCTCCGGGGCCTGCTCAAGGCCGCTGTTGGGTACAGGATGAACAGGCTGAGCCTGGTTTGCCAGAGGACGCTTTCTGCCGGCCTTGACGCCAACACGGTGGTTGCGACCTTGGCCCTGGCAGAACAGCTTAAGTTGAAGACGCTACGACGTGATTGCATCAAGTTTATCACCTCCTCGGTGGATAAGATACAATGATATGTCTGGTTCCTCGCGTTGTTGTAAACTTGTAATGCGTGGCACGGTTAACCCTGTCGGAACACACTGCTTTGCAGGTTGCTTAATTCAATGTTCACTCTGCATTTCAATGGTGTGGACTAATGGTGTATTACCATTAATATCCGAGTTCACCTCACCAGCTGCAGCATCCGGACTCGCACCGAGGCCGAACATCGATTCTATTTGGACAGATGTGCCATGCTACTGAGCCAGGTGTCAGCAAAAAACGAAGAACAGAAAAACGCTGGTTTTGTGTCAAGACGTGGAATGAATGGGAAGTTGTTCCAGATAGCCTAACAAATATGAAAAATGTCATATACAAGTCATTTTCTTTTATTTTGTATGTTTTATTCCACCAGTGTAGTGTTTGCGCACTTCCGATGATGACCTAAGAAAAACATCACACACATTTACTGAGTAAAATATCTTTTGTTCGGTTTTATGTAATATGTGAAGCCTTTCTACTAAAGCCTCTGTGGCCAGTGGGATCTTTTCACAGATGTTAGATAGTTTAGCCCCTCCTAGCAGACGTCTAAGTATCTCCATCTTCTCGTCATGATCAAGATACCAGAGTGTGCCAGTGTGCTCTAATAATTCAACCTCTTAGAAGTATGGACCACCCGTTCGGTAATTGACTACAGGGAGGGGGCTTGGTCGATCCACTACGGGAGAACAAGAGTTTGCCGAGTGCCTCAGGCACTCGGCAATAACCAAATACCACACGGCAAACCCTTTGCCGTCGGCTTAGGTCCGATCGGCAAAAAGACCTTTGCCGAGTGCCTTCTGTCGGGCACTCGGCAAAGAGTTTGCCGAGTGTCTAAGGACGCACTCGGCAAAGGAAATTGACACGTGGCTCGACGGACCTTTTGTCGAGTGCCGGTGAACAGTGCACTCGGCAAAGGAGATGAACTGTGTCGAGTGCCGGTGGACAGGGCACTCGGCACACAATACCTGTTTGCCGAGTGCCGTGCCGTGGCACTCGGCAAACAACAGCTGTGTGCCGAGTGCCCTGTCCACCGGCACTCGACACACATGTCCAGGGGACCTCGGGAATTGGCTGTTTGCCGAGTGCTATGGTCATTCCATCTAGGTCAATTTTTTTATTATTTTTGCACAAAAGCCACAGTTTTTTTTATACAAATTCAAATATCCAGATATTCATCACATGTTGACGTATATCCACATATTCACCACATAAATAAACACATCAACCACATATTTGTCCACAAGCACAAATTCTGAACATATCCATAGAATGTCCACAAACATAAATCTGACAAGTTCACAATCACAATCCGACAAGTTCACAAACGCTAATCCGACGAGTTCACAAGCACAACGAGAAGTTCACATTCACCCCAAACAACTCACTGAGAGGGAGGGGGTGGGAATAGATCACGGCAGATTGCAGGGTCTTGCATCTGAGGGTTGCCGATCCCGTCGCCGAAGGAGGAGCATTCTACACAAAGAAAACAAATACATGTCTTATGATACAAGATTGAAAAAAAAACCAATTTTTCTAAGTTTGTCTAATTTGACTAAGTTTTTCTAAACTAAAACTACAATCTCAAAGGTTATGAGTAACAATGGCAATATTAAGGTACTCACAGGAGATATGCCAGCAGGTGCAACCGGTACGATCGGTGGTGGTAGAGAGTGACCAACAAACCCCGGGAGACCTAGCATTAAGTTATACATTTGTGCCACCTGCGCCTGGCTCGTCTGGCTCGCCATCTGGACCTCCTGCAGTGTCTCCGCTTGCAGTCTCTCTGATGTGCATTTTTTTTTTGTTGGAATGGTCTTTATCAATAAACAAGTTATTATTTCTTCTATGCAGGTGATCTGAGATGGAGGTCCCGTGTGCTTGAGACCGTAAGTCATGGAAATCTTTGCTAGAATGGCTGGTTTCTTAATAATGATGTTCTAGTGAATGTTCCTTTCTTTGACTTAAAAAAAAAGAAATGTTCCTTTCTTCATCGAGATCAATAAAAATATGAAAATAAAGTAGGTGGCATAACATTGTTCATTATATCAAAAAAAATTGTTTCCTCGAAATAGTCATTATCTTAGACACAAGTTAATTAATATATAGGCTAAGCAATGAGAAATTTAAGTTAACTATGTGACTGTTACTACAAGAGTCTTGGCCTCTTTCTAGATGGCCCAACTGCCGTCTCCAGGATATCTACCAAGACAGCAGGACTCGATGCTTTGATTTGACAATAACTCTCACTTGCAACTATATGATAAAACGATTCTGAACGACTGATGAATTCAGAGCAAGTATCCTTCAGCCTGGTGCAGTTGTGCTGATCAGCGAGGACTAACATCATCGCCGCCGTATCAATGTCAAGGTACTGGCAGAGGACGTCTTCGCATATGGTCTTGAGCCCCTGCACATCGTACTGATCTGCGGCCGCTAATAAATTCATTGTCAGTTCTTTCTTCTCATGTTTCTCAAGGTCACTCATGCAAGATGTACAGTCATCAGTGTAAATGTATTGAAGTAAAGCATGGAAGACGGCAGGTTGCATGTCCTCTATAACGATTTCACGGTGCTCCCCTTGCACCTTCAGGGGCCCGTAAAACATCCCCTTGAAGACCAGTGAGGGCATTGCCAGTATGAAAGTATGCGCGTCGAATACTTGTCCACGGACCACAAAACTGACATCAGCACATTCCTTTGTCTCCAACAGAGTGGCGAGGTCGTGTAACAGGTTTCCTGAATTGGGTGCCTTGACCCTAGGGGTCTTGGAAACTTCCAACACCTTTGGTTCCTTGATGACAGTGATGTCGCACTCGAGCTTGAGACGGTCACCACGAAGATATGGTGCAGATGGCTCTCCCAGGACACTCCGCTTCAAAAGTTTAGTGTTGTGGACGCCCCGCATATACATGTTTTGATTGGTGTCAAGAGTGCTGAAAATATGAGGTGAATCGGTGCGGAAGAGTGATAATGATGACGGATCACAACGAAAAAAATCACCATCAACATCAAACGACAGTCTAAAGTCATACAGCGCTCGCACGCCTCGACACTGTTACTTAGAAGTTCGAGGCAGATTCCAACATAGTCCTAGGATTCCTGCGTCACGCCATCGGGATAGTAGCGGATGCACCAGTTGTATGATTGTACCCGCCAACATCAAACCCGGAGGACCTGATAAACTGGCGGACTCCGAGGCCCTTGTGCAGACTGTACCCGGAAACTTGGAACGTGAGCACACCCCTCTCGGTCCGCGGGGTGCACTGAGAAGTCATGCGTATTGTTGCCTCTGGTAGCCGTGGTGGCGTCATAATTTTATTTCCCATAAGTCTGGTGTCAAGATGTCGTCGACCGAGCAAGAAGTGTAAGCAAAAGGGGAGAGTCGATCGGATGAGATTATTGGGCAGCCAAGAGACGGAGAAGTTGATGCCATATGATTTGACACTACACGTATATATCTGGATGTTTCCGAGTATTCATTGGCTGTGAGAATACAAATAGGATTGGTATCGGAAGATGTTTATATTAAGGAACCGCCGGCTCTTTCCTTCCTCTTTGCACATGATCATGGGTTATGTATTATTTTGGAAAGTGATATATAGACCATTGAAACTTTTTATGATCAGTAGGCTCAGCTCAGTTCCGCCCACAAGCTTGACCGTGCAGACATTGGCCGTGCATATAGTGCTTCTCCAGTCAGATGCCAAAACACGTTTTTTTTTCTTTTTCGTTCAAACACGTACGAACAGCTGTTGACATATATATATAAAATATATATATATATATATATATATATATATATATATATATATATATATATAGTAGTACTATATCACATCCTTGGTGTGAGATAATATTCCACACCCCAGCCAACTCACCGCCAGGTCACCATATCACTCAACCCAAGCCAGCCACGCACATGCCACCTGTTTCAATAAAAACCGGCCGATTAAAAACCAACCATGATTAATTGTAATGTTTAATTCACATTAATGACTCCTAAAATTATGTGTCTTTTGGTGACTATATATAACAACCGTGATTTGTTCCCGATTGGTTCTATTCGACCATCCCAGCGACAGGGGAAGCATTCCATATATTCCATAGCCAGTGACAGGACGAGATTAGGAAAAAGTTGGGAGCCGCCGGATTGTTCCTGATTGTAGTCCGCCTTCATCTACTGATCCTGAATAAGGATCGTGCTCCCTAATTGCCGGACCCCATCTCGTAAGGTACCCAACTGTGCCGTGTTTTTTTCTTCTACTACAATCTGATTGATTTATATGGTTAATCCCGATTTGTTTCTAGATGACGGAGGACAGGACGACCGTTGTCCAACTACCCAAAGAGCCCTCCGATGATGCATCAGAAGCATTAGCTATCTGGCTGCTGGCAGGGATGAGAAGGTGTGTGATTCGCGATTTATATCTACTGATGATCCATCGACGTGTTTCTGTACTTGTTCGGCGATCTAATGCTGTTCAAATGTTCTCATCAGTCACGACTCACGAAGACCCAGAATCTTGATCTGCGCACCACGTAGATCTTCATTGTCAAGAGATTGGACGGACCTGGGTCTCGGCCCATGCAAATCAGTATTGCGTGCAACCAGAGGCGACAGACGTACACGACAACAGGCTCCTTCTTAACACTATCCATAGATCTTGTGTGTTCTGATAAACTGTTTTACGAGACATATTCCTTGTTTTGGTTGCTGGGATTGAAAATATAAACCTTATTATAAGTAACAGCATGTGTATATAGGCTACAAGGTCCGTGACGTTTCGGGTCCAAATCAAGCAAAGGCTCCTTCCGAGTACGTAAGGGAGCTATATGTGCAAGATTTTATATTTTGTGTCTTCTAGTGACAAATGAATTTAACATTCCGCAGAATCCTCTTGGTCAGCTCATTGCCGTGTTTGTTGCTCATAATGACCTCGCAATACGTGAATGAATTTTATATACTAATGAACTTGGCATTTTGCATATCCTTTTTGTCAACTCACTACCGTGTTTGTTGCTGATATCGACCTCGCAATAAACATACAAATAATGAAGTCACAAAACCTGGATCAATTTTTTGATCAATATTTGATGAAATACCTAACTCTAAAATCATAAAAGGTGTGTAACATTCGGCACAACTTGAAGTAACCAGATTGATATTTGTCATTAGAACATGATTCGTAAGATTATACATAGGTCATATATTTGTCTCTCAAAATTTTAATGTTACGCTCTTTTGCAAGACTTCATCCCTTGTAATTTAAAATTTTGTGTTCAGGCATAATAGTATTTCGGGACCAAGGCACTTTGATTATATAATATTATGGTCACATAATAATTTTTTGCTATCAGGCTAATCTTGTATAGCAAATAGTTGAGGGTTTTATAGCCTTGATTGAACACTTCAAGAGGAAGTCAAAATTATTTATAAATGTATATCTTGGTTGTATACAGACCCAACAATTGCTCCCGTACAAGTATTGTTGTGAATGAATCTTAAAATGTTTTTACTTCTTGGATGATTTTATTATATTTCCTGATATAAGCCTTTTATGGTTGTATAATGATTTATGACTATAAAATATTTTATTATGAGATCAATATTATTTACGGTTATATAAAAAGATTTTCTACCAAAATAGTTTCTGTTTGTTAATAACCGTAATTGATTCACCAGATCAAATAAAACTATTCATTGAAATCATCAATATTTCTTAATCATAAATACTATTTTACTACTATATGAAGAGGTTTTTACACTCCGACAGATAATATATTCACTGATGGTTGCACTAGCTAGCTCCTGTCGCTATAGACCAAAGCCAATGACGAGCCGTGCTTGCCTCAAGAGTTAATTTAGAGTAACCAATCACAGTGAATTCTATGTATACTGTTAGGATTAGTGATCATAAACTAATATTCTTTTATGGGTAAATAGTTAACCTTTTGCGATCAAACACAATCAGTTTTCCTGACGCTAGTCACTTGCTGAAAATAGTCAACCTTTTGCGATCAAACACAAGTTTCTTGTCCTCACAAAAGATAGGTTCTACTCATTGTGTGATTAGTAAGGGAAACCAAAAGCTTCATTGGTGGAATAAAAAACAATCTGGGGGACCAAGTGAAAAAAAACGGCTTGGTGAGATGGCAATAATGACAGGTTTATGATGAAAATTGAGATAATCAATTGCCTATGGCGATTTCAGAAAATGGACACTTTTTTTGCTCCAAGATTTTCATATTTCTTATTTGACATTGGAGATATATTGTTTGATTACTGTAAGTATAAAGCTGGATTAGTAAGCTTGGTCCCATGTTTGACAAATTGACTCTAAGTGGAATATGTGATAAAACATGTCAAATATAGTAACGAAAGTAGAGGGTTTTATGGTCACACAATAGTATTTGCTATTGAGCTAATGTAATAGCAAATTGTCAAGATTTTTTAATGGTCACACACCGATCAGCGTCAGCAGATGTTTAAGGTTTTTTTATTGTTCACTTGCTTCATCGTGGATTAACAAAATTGCATGAATAAGTGCAATTTGTGAGAAAATGTGCTCTTTGTATGTAGTAATTAATGTTTACCATGACAGTAGTACAGTAGAAAATAGTCCATGAGTCTTATGGTTACACACAACAAATATTTACAATCAGAGTTGCAAATGATCGAGACTATTATGTTCCCATTTAGACTAATAAATTACACGACTCATCATACAGAGAAATTTTTATCTGCTACAGGAAAATTAACTAAAAATGACGAAAAGGAGATATTTCGTGTCAATTAATCATAAAATTAGGGTCTAATTCGCAATTGAGCTCTCAATCTATGGTCAAAACACGATTGTCCCAAAATATTATTGACACATATAACATCCAGTCTTTGGTAACAAAAACTATATTTTGCAAACTTTACTTACACACATAAAATTTGAGGGACAAGCGTAGATGCATAGTCATATTTAAACAAAATTGTTAGCTGAAAAAAATAGCCTACCTTTCTCGTAAAATGTGAGCAGCTTTTATACTGAGGAAACAACGTAGTTCATCAAAATATTCGCACAAACTTCGTCTGCACCTTCCATTATTTTAATGGAAACCAACTGATTTTGTGCGGCAATCTGTCGGGTGATTAATAGAAGGCAATTAAATGCCCAACCGTGATGGAGAAAAGAACCAGAAAAGGTTTGGTGGGCAGAGGTAAAAAAACGGTCCGTTTAATGCAGTCTTCATGGACAGGGCACACTGGTGGTTGCCACATAGACAGGTTCCTGCCTACATGGCTACAGGGAGTGATATATTATATCACACTCAGGGTGTGATTTAGCGCTGCCCTATATATATATATATATATATATATATATATATATATATATATATATATATATATATATATATACAAAAAGCTCCCAATCACCAATCACGTTAAATTTCGTTGCCTTAGTGCTCTAGCGTGGCACAAATCTCCTACCCCGTTGATCGAGTGATTGTATCTATTTAGCATTGGCTGAGTAGGAGGGACAATAGGGCCAGCATTGTTTGCTGCCGTATAACAAATATGTTACCATGGATTCTTTCTCACTACACTTTTGATAAAGTTGGGTAACAATATAAATCAGTCAACTACTAGTGGTGATGTAGCAAGTTAGTAAGCTGCAGTTACGGCAACGAACCGAACAATCACCAAATAAAACACTGTGACAAACATTATTCCATTGGTGTCATAAAACGAAGCTGTTCTCTACTTCGTCCTACATGAAAGTACTACCCAGCCAGAATTCTTTCGCATACCCGCTTCAGCTTCTCGACGCCAAACCGTTTCGCCGCTACGAGCAGGTGTCTAAGCATCTCCGTCTTCTCAACACCGTCAAGATCGTCCATGGCAGGCAACGACTCCTGTAGATGTAATGAAGCAGAACCCGGAAAACGGCAGGCTGCACCTCGTACTCAGGTATGGTTACCAACGGCGAATTCCTTGTCCTATCGAACAACCTCCGGCACCTCACCCACAGCACGAACCTGTGAGCACTGAACGCCTCCGGTCCGACGTGGAACGTGACGTCGACGAGCGGGCCCCCGGTCTTGGGATCCAGCAGCATTCCAAGGTATTCAGACATCCCCAGCTCATCTTGCCGCTGATCCTCAACGTGGGTCGCCGCCGGGGCCGGCGACGTCAACCGCCGCGTGCCAGAGTTCCACGGCTGCTGGAACACGGTGACCGTGCACTCGACCGTTACGGTGTCGTCCCGGAGATAGGCCGGCGACTCCACAATCTTCCTCTTCACCAGCGAGCTCCACCCGCACGCATACCCGTTATCGGAGTCGCGGAAGGGCAGTGTGCCCGTCTGCCATGACATGGGCCGCTGCGCGGAACCTGACCAGGGCACCAGGCTCAGGGAGCAGGAGGCCCTGGCCTCTGCGCGGCCCCTGGTGAGGAACTCGAAGTACGCGGAGACGTAGCCGGGCTTGGCCGAGGTGTCGCCGAAGGGGTAGTAGCGGACGGCCCAGTCGAAGCCGCCGGCCTCGAAGGTGTCGGACCGGACGTACCGTTGGGCGCCGACGTGGTTGAGCAGGCTGCTGTACCCTTTGATCACGAACAGGTGCCTCCGCGTCACGGCCTCCGTGGTGCACGTGGACGTCGTCGTCTCCAGCTCGGTTATGCGCAGCCGGCGAGATGGGTAAGGTAGGCCAAAGCAGCAAGCCATGGCGCCGAGATGTGGGTAGGCCACATGTGGGTAGGCCAAAGCAGCAACCTCAGAATCGATTGCCTGATGGAGACAGAATAACGTGTAGGGGCGTGATTCACGTTTTATTCTTGGAATCTTGGTGTGTTTCCGTTGGTTTAGAAGTGCCCGCCAAGTTATACGGCAGCTGGCACTTGTATTGCTCAACGAACTCTACCTTGTCTCGAACATGAATTTTGACTGGTCGATTCCTCATTTCATATCGACGTATATTACTGATGTATATGGTTTTCGCCACCAACACTACGGGAAAATCATCGTTTCACGAGTATTTTTATTCGGACACTCTACAAACAATGCATAAAAAGCACTCGACAAAAAGAAAAACACTTGACAAAGTGATGTTTACCGAGTGCCAAATAAAATACACTCGGCAAAGATTAGTGCTTGCCAAGTGTTTTTATGCTATTTGTTGGCACCTGGCAAAGATTTGAGTAAATTTCTTATTTGCCATTGAAAATTATACACTTCTCTTATTGGCCATCGAAAATTCGCACTTTTCTTATTTGCCATCGCATCTAATTTCATTTCTCTTATATGCCACTCCAGTCACTTTAGCTAATAGAAAATGTTGGTAATGTCACATCATTATTCAAGTTACAATACCAAAATAGGTTTGTCTTAATGTGTGCTTTATTCTAAAAATGTTTTTCAAAATTTTCAGATTAAAATTTGAGGCAATTTTCGTTTTAAAAAAATATAACCAATAATTTTCATCCGAAAAAAATGAATTTTTCTTTGAATATAGTATAGTCTCGAGACGAATCTATTTTG
Organism: Chloris gayana; assembly: GCA_031894775.1. Taxonomy (NCBI): domain Eukaryota; kingdom Viridiplantae; phylum Streptophyta; class Magnoliopsida; order Poales; family Poaceae; genus Chloris; species Chloris gayana. Next base: position 183,835 of record JAUNZO010001003.1, on the reverse strand, counting down.
CTATTGTAGCACAAATAAAGCAGCAATGAAAGCACAATAATCTAACAACCAAAGTGATCGAAGTGGTAGACAGGAGAAGTGAAATTAAATCCGATTGCAAATAAGAGAAGTGATTTTGATGGCAAATAAGAGAAGAGTATAACTTTGGATGGCAAATAAGAAATTTGCTCCAAAGATTTGGGGTTACCGAGTGTACTCCTACTTTTTTACATCGGTAAAAGATCATTTTTTCTTCCTATTCTAGTCCCATAACGTTTCCTACTCTATACATGCAATACTCAATATGAAATTTTGGTATATTTTTTATTTGTTTGTTATATTTAACTAATTAATTACATTTCAAGAAATTTTTTGAATTAAATCATATTTGAACTACAAGTGATTCAAATAATTACATAACCTGAGATTGAAAATTATATTCATGTTATGTAGCCTAATTTATGATCTTACCCATCAAATAAAAAGAATCTCGAGATATCTTGTTTACGAAATATGACCATTATTCTGAGTTCGAATGATTTTTAAATTCTAAAAAAAATCAAGTAAAGTATAAAAATCAAGAAATTTGTCATGATGCGGTGGTATCACATGTGGAAGCTACGATAAAAAGTTGAGAATGTTTTACACAACTTGTCTCATACGTTGCTTACATAATGGTGAACCTCCGAAGAACTTTAGAGTTGAGAATGGATCACTAAAATTTGAAGTCAAATTGATGGATAAATTTTATTTTAACTTCAAATTGTTTTTTATAGGTAACAGACCATATAAATTATGTCATGTCAAAATTTGATTATGTTTAGAATTTATTTACAATATTTTTAATAAAAATTGAAGTTGCGGGATATCTTTTTGCCGAATGACAAAGAAAACACTCGGCAAAGATGCCATATATCGATCCCTGGGTGTCAAATAGATCCCTCCCATTGATCTATTGACCTCACCGTCGGTACAGGGCAGGGCGAGGCACAGCGGCGACCATCGAGGCATCGATATCCACGGCGGTATGGTGGCTCCCATGCAGCGGCCTCCGGCAGCGCGGTGCGGAGGCCCGAGGCCGATGTGTGGCACGACGGTCGGCAAGGGGGACGGCTCCTAGGTCCTAACCTAGGTGGCAGCTTTCGAGGGCGGTGGTGTGGCCGCGTGGTGGGGCCAGGGAGCCACGGTGGCGTGGTGGTCCTGGTAAAATTTGTTTATTATTCATTTCATAAAATGTTTGTCATGTGCCAATTTGGACACTCAACAAAGTTAGCGAAGTGCCGGTACTTGGCAAAGGCTGTTTGCCGATAACAGGTATGTCATGTGCTCTTTACCGAGTGCCTCGGGCACTCTGCAAAGATGGCTTTTCCCCGTAGTACCAGAAAATGGATAATAATGTAGGACTGTTAGAGTGCGGAGATAGTATGAACAAGCCATCTGTAAGGGGTTTTTCAGGCAAAGTACGTGGAACTTCATCAGAGCCTGTTAATTATAGATCGCTATATACAGCAATAAAATCTTATTACAACTCATCAAGAGCTACAATTTTCATATATAGAACGGTTAATTACCTCCATCACGACAGAGCTACTACTGCAATTATGTTGTGCCCATATATGAGGCATCTTTTCATTTTCCCGGCTTTACAGATTGTGGCTTTTCCTCCAATACAAAATGCCAAATAAAATAGTTCCCAGGCTCCAAATTAATTTCTGGACATTTCTATGTGTACAAGACCTCAAGAAAGTGACATGCAAGTTGAGTTTAGGTCCAAGTCTCTTTGTATAAATTCTAGTATACAATTGGGGCACTAAACCTCAATGAAGTTCAGTGCAACTTGGGCTAAAATTTTCGTCTGCCATGTAGTACAACATAAATTTTTGGTGGACCCCACTTCAGTTGTAGAATTTTGAGTTGTAGTTCAATCCAAATTAAAATGAAATTATTTGACGATGCAAATCAATTTGCATGTCAATAAAAATTATTGAGGTGCTGCTTCAATACGATAGACACATTTTAAAAATGCTAGTTTGCAAACATGGTGACACGAAGTGTCTCAATATTCTTAGTCTTAGGAACTGAATAAAAAAAACTTGATCTCAGTTGGGGGCCTAATGCGAGCCAGGCTTTGCGCGGAGGCAGCGCCAAGGACCCCTGTCTCACATTTCTCACACTAACGCCGAATTCTGTCTTCAAGCAGCACGCACAGGTCATCGGATAACGCGAGGTACCCGACGGAGAGGAGGTACCCCGAGGCGAAGCCAAGGGAGGCCCGAGGAAGAGGCCAATCCCCAGGTGCGAAGGCCCACGACCCATGGGGCTATCGCCTGGCGGGGCGAAGCGGCGCGGCACCAGGGTGAAGTGAAACGAAGAGCCGGAGTGCGTCCCAGCTAAGCAGTCAGCTAAGCCGCAGGCGACGCGGTTTCAGCCAGCTTTCTCGGAATGCCCCTAAGACTTACCGCCTCATAATAGGACTAGGGCATTCGGCCAAGGGTAAAATGGTCTTGTAAAATATGGCCCTCCGGACTATAAAGGGAGCCCAAGGGTCACTTGTAAAGACACATGTAATCAGCAAGTCAACTTCGCTTATAGTAAGAGCTTTTATCTTGCCACTTGGTTCGTTCATATTCCGCACTTTCCATCATTGTGTTCAGTGTGCTAAGTGAGCATTACCCTCACTGCTTAGCACACCAACATTGACGCCCACCGTGCGTGAGCTCGAAGATCAAGCTCACGATGAAAAGAAATACAAGAACAGTTGCAGCGGCTCAGCCTCTACAAGAGCTACCTGCAAGATCATCAGCAACTGCCTCGACACTCTTAGAACCAAACTAGAGACCTCCACCTCAAGTCGAAGGGTCGTAGATACTTCGACTCGAACAAGCACCCGCCTCGGCCACCGGCGAAGGTACAAGCAAAGGGCGAGGCAGTGACAACACAAGCAAGTTGCCAGCAATACAAGAAGACGAGCCCGAAGACACCTACACCTCAGGGGACAGCGAGACACCACTCAGCGAAGTAGAAGAGTTGCGAAGGCACAATTCAGCCCTCGAAGAAGTAAAGAGCAAACTCCTCCAGAAACCAGAACAGAGGAATAAACTATTGCAGGAAAATGAAGCTCTCCTAGAGGAGAAACGCAAGCATGAGGAACTCGCGAGGGAAATCAGAAGGCTAAGGTCCAAAGCAAAGAAAAGCAGCCGACCGAAGCCATCAACCGCAACAATACAAAGCAACACAGAAGCAAAGCCAACAACATGCAACAACGAAGACAACAACGCAAGGCGTGAAGCAATACCCTCCAGGAGGTCAAGCCTCGTAATCATAGACAAAGACTCGCCACTCTCGGAAGGATTGCAAAGGGAAGTTACCAGGAGAATTTACGCATGGGAACCTTGCCGAAGTACAAAAGGGAAACAGATCCAAGACAATTCCTGATTAGCTATGAAGCAGCAGTAACCTCAGTCACAGGAGACAAAGTAACTCCGGCAAAGATCTTCGCTTGCGCACTCGAGGGGCCGACATCAACATGGTACTTCAGCTTACAGCCAGGGTCGATCTACAGCTGGGAAAATTTGAGGGACAAAGTAATAGCAAACTTCAGAGGATTTAAGGGACCATCCGAAGCAGTAGAGAACTTGAGAAACATAGCACAACAGCCAAATGAACTGTTGGCAGATTACTACAAAAGATTTCTCACACTGAAAGCCCAGTGTCCAAAGGCAACAGAAGAGATGGTAATTGAATACGCGATCAAAGGGCTTCGCGCCAATCCTCTAAGCTCAAAATTTGCAAAGAAATAGCCTCACACAGTGCAGTATATGTGCAGCAAGTTCGAGGAATACTGCAGATCAGAAACAGATTACAAAAGCAAACCAAAAGCAAGCACGTGAATCACAAAATAACCCCGACAGATACTCAAAGAAAGCGAAGCCCTAGAAAAACACCCAGGCAGTCGAAGACAAACACGCTTCGCACAAAGAAAAGCCGCGAAGCAACAACAAGAATGCTAACTACAACAATCAGCGCTAGGCGCAAGAAGCCTTACTGCATATATTGCGAAGGCCACGCTAGACACAAAACATTAGATTGCCCAAGAACGAAGGAAATCATCAGAAGGCCATGATTCACGTTGAGGCCTCCTGCAACGCCGCCGGCATCTAAACTGCCGCCAGCAACCACTCCATCTGGATGAGCTAGAGATCGAAATTAATCTAAGGGACGGACAGACCCAGGACAGGAACCAAACTTCAGCGCAACCAATGTATCACCGTCTCAATTTCATCTTGTATATATTCTACGAGTTTCCAATTCTTTTTTTGTGTTTTCTGTGCAAAAGGAACAGACCGTCTAATTCACGTTTCCTTTCCATGCCCAGTTTCATTTTGTTTCTTGCAGGGGAATTTGCTACAGACACGACTAATAGGTCCAGCTCGTATTCTGACTCGACGGGATTTTTTGGACTGTACGAAGCCCATGTCCAGGCCCAAACAGGGTTCTTCTTGCAGATATTCTAGTTTTAGCGTACAAAGGAAGAACCAATAACACCTACCCTATTTTTTTATGCCAAAACACACGTAGGCATCCCTATAATCCTCCAACCCGGTTCCTGCCCCCCACCCCCCCGTCTTGTTCCGTTTCTCGACGCAATAACACATATCAACGACGGAGGCATTCCAGAGGCCGGTAACAACTACTGCATCCAGGTTCGCAGACTGTACGGGGTAGGCACGTGCTCGAGATCGCAGGATACAGCCTCCTGAAGGGTCTCGACGCTGGCAAGTGCATCCGCTCCACCATCTTCCCCGTCGGCGGCCTCGAATGGTGCCTCAGTTACTTTCCCAATGGACACGCAGATATGAGAAGTGAAGACTATGTTTCAGTTTTCATTCAGCTGTGTGGAGCAAGAACAATTTCAAATAAAACAGTTGTCAACTATAAAGTTCCATAACTTTTTGAGATCTACAACTTTTATTTTTACTGTTTCTCCATACGAGGTCATTTGGAAGTTTCCAAATTTCAAATTTGAGAAATTCAAACGTACCTTTTTGTTAGACAAAATTTAGTCAAATTAAAAAGTGTTGAACTACAAAGTTGTATAACTTATGAAGATCTACAACTTTTATTTTGATAATTTTTTCATCCATACAGTGATAATAACATTTGCTTAGAAATATTATGTATTTCTCTTCTAGTTTATGAAACTATACGGGAGATGTTGATTTTATAAACAATATTACTTATCATTTGTCGAATGAAAAAATCACCTAAATAAGATGTGGATCTTCAGAAGTTATATAATTTTATAGTTCAATGCTTTTTAATTTAAATTTGTTTAGGACTTCAAGATTTTGATTTAAATTTATGTTTACCGAGTGCCTAAAATAAAAACACCTTGAGAAGACACACGACAAAGAACACTATTTGCCGTATGCGTAGAAAAAGCACACGGCAAATAACACTCTTTGTTGTGTGTCATGCTTTTTGACACTGCAAAGACTTTGCCGTATGCTTTTTTTAGCACATAGCAAAGAAAATATTTACCGTGTGTTCGAAAAAAACACATGGCAAAGTAGCAGGCACACGGCAAAGACTGATTTTCCCGTAGTGCATGGGACATTTGGATTCTTCGTTGTGAAGCTTAGCATCCTGGGGAAGGGTTGGAAGCACGTGCTCCACGATGGCCGACCGGCATGGGAAACGCCGGCGTACGGTTGCCATGCGGTGCGTTGGTCAGTCAGGAAGAAGACGCTCGCCCACGGGCCCCACAGGCTTTGTCTGCTTTTTGTTTGTTTTCCAAACGAGCTCGTAAAATCCAAATAAAATACTTCTTTGCCCCAAAACTTGAATCAAAAATATTTTTGTGATCCTCATGATTGGAACTTTATTTTGGTACAGCTAAATCCTCAAAGCGCAATCCAAACTTGTAAAGGAAATTAGTCAAATTGCCAATTTCTTGACTTCCTCCAATTTATTTGAGACATTAAAATTTTGATTTAAATTTATGTTTGTTGAGTGCCTAAAATGAAAACACACGACAAAGAGCTCTTTGCTGTGTGCCTGGAGAAGACACATGGCAAAGAACACTCTTTGCCGTGTGACTAGAAAAAGCGCACACACGGCAAATAGCATTCTTTGCCGTGTGCCATGTTTTTTGGCACATGGCAAAGACTTTGCCGTATGTTTTTTAGCACACGGCGAAGAAAATCTTTACCATGTGTTCGAAAAAAAACAACGGCGGAGATGAAGTGTATGGGACATCTAATTTTAATGGGCCCTGCCTTGGGACCATTTTTAGGTCAGATCTTAATGTACTACTATCATATTCGTCCTTAAATTTATAGATGCTTTTTAAATGAGTGCTGCTATATCATTCGACCAGGCCGTCAGACCAGCACAAAAGGCAAGGGATAATGCAATGACCAGAAATCATGATTAGCATCCAATGGCCATTGATTAGTCGGATGGTTACTGGCTTCTTATAGTAGGTGGTGACCACGCCGCCATGCAGCTTTTCACACCTCGCATCGCGCCACTCGTCCTGCCGCTAGGGCAGCCAGCCCACAATTTCTAGCTGAAAAAAAGCTCATCCCTTGAACTCCGGAGCTCGTCGGCTGAAAGTATTGCCGTTTTCCGGCGAGTGGGCCATAGCAAATACGTAGAAACATTTGCCGTGTCCAGAAACGGCAACTTCGAGAGCATCTGGGCAAGTGTCTTATGTGAACATCGCAACACTCATTGGGCCGCACCACCAACACGTACCTCAATTTCTGTTCTGCCCGTTGTGGAAACCAACTCTAGCAGGTACCGAGCAATATTTATTTTTGTAACACGTTAGTCACAATATAAGTTGTTCATACGGTTTCACGGTATAGTGAGAAACTTTTTTTGGCAAATGTTATCTACCATTAAATATTTTCAACTGCAGACCAACAAAAGTTTTGTGCACAGTGCAAGTGATGGACAAGGGACCTACATGAAAGAAGACTCCAGACATCAAATTGTCATGGCTGATGCTCTGAGGGAGCTAATATTAATATAGCACCTTGGTTATCAGTTGAGCAGTGAAACAATTTCTTACCTCTTCCCTCCTGGTTTAAGGATTTAGTAGCAACAAAATCAAATATCACCGATATGGATGGATGGAAGCATTATGAAATGATTCAAAATGATTGTAGTGCTACAGACGAGGTCCAATAAAGAAGTCGAGTCCCATTATATCACCTTATTTTCCGATGGCCAGACACTACTACAAAACGCTACTGTAGCAGCAGGCCCAAAAACGACCCAGCGACGCGGCTCGAAGCGATCCGCCGCTACGGTGCTTGGCTGGGTTCGACACGACCATTCGTGAACGATGGTAGTGAAGACAATGATGAGTGGATTAGAAAAGTAGTTTGGTAGACTTGGTAGTTTCTCATGTAAAGACAATGTATATGTATATATATGCATGTGACTTGTGATTTGTTTTGAGAAGTAAACATTTGGATGATGAATACATGTGAATGTTTTGAGATGTCGATGACTTGTGATTAATATATATGTATGTATTGAGATTTGTTGTATTTCTAGTTTACTATAATTTAATTTTTTTCTCGGTACTCAAATATTAACGGCAGTTGGTGATGAAAACCGCCGTTACAAAGGTCTTATTAACGGTGGCTTATATTTCTGGCCGCCGTTAATAATAACCTTATTAATGGCGGTTGGCATGGGCCGCCGCTACAAACCTCCATTTATAACTGCGGAGGCGTAGCGGCGGCCCGGCCTACCCGCCACTATAGACCCATTTGGCCGGCCGCTACGGTGGGTCAGTGTAGTAGTGAGATTCTCCTGTTACCAAATAATTGTTTGCAACATGTTACAACACCTTTTTGTAATTTCATGAGATTTACAGTTACAGGGTAGATACCTAAATCAACATCGCATACAGAAATAAACCTGTTAATATGATTAACTTTCTCCGAAAATAACAAACTTGATGTACATTTCACACAGACAAGAGCCTTGAATTGCGATGGGAAAAACTATTATTACATGTAAAAGAAATGTTGAATGATATAGAGTTTCACTTGGGAATTACTGAACCATATTTGTCTTCCTTGTCTTTCTACATTAGTTTAGACTTTGGACTGAGTTAACTATAGTAGCATAATAGGATATCGAAATTGTTATAGGTCCAACCGTGTTGTCCAACTTTGTTCAGATCATGATAAATTTATAGTAGTTTGTTGCTCAAAAGTTTTCAAGTGATAATGTTTGGTTCCTTTGGTGACTTGAGTTGTACACTAGTATAGGACGCTGGGGTTCGATCCATAGCAGCACTCATATGATATCACTAGAAGCCTCATACTCAGATCCTTGTCAAATTGACTTCTTAAACTACTAATCATAATTGTCTCCTATCCCATGTTTGTGGCGTCAGAGATATTACACCGTGAGGGGCCATGTCTTGTTGAAGTACATGTGAATTTACTATATTTATGTTACGAGATATGCTGATTTTTCGTTCCATGATTGTTTTGCCATCTCCACATTAACACCTGGTAGACTTCATTAAATTCAACTATAGAGTTTAAGTTGTGTCTTTCTGTATGGTTTTATACTCAATGAGGAACTATTATTTAATATATCCACAACTAGTTCCACATACATCTATATTTTGATATAAATCTTTCTCTTTCTCAACCATATGCAGATATCACGAGCTGAGCGTAGTAGACAGGATCCTGGTAACTCAAATTCATGATTCTTTAATATGATATTCTCAACTTGTGTGTCATACATTGAAAAAACTGTCCTTTATGCAGAAATGCACATAATTGCCCTCACTGGCTTGTGAAACAAAAGCTATGGACAACAAATGAACTATTGAATGCCCTTCTGATGAACAACGATGAACAATGATCTCCTACATTTTACTGTAAAAGGGGGTTCTTTAGATATCATGACTGTTCCTTCTCTTAGTTATATTTGCAATATTTAGTTTTGAAACAAATCAGTCACAAAATAAGTTATGAATGGTTCAATGATTTAGTGCAAAAAATCAAATATCACATATATGAATGGGCAGAAGCATTATGAAATCGTGTATATACGATCATCTTAGTCCAAACAATTTTATAATCCGTGTATACATTAATAGTTATACACTCAGTTAAAATTGGTATCCTTCTTCCTTTTTCAGTACTTGACTCACAAGGATTATATAAACATACATTCCGTTCTGAACCTGAAGTCAGAAAGAAGAAAGTTTGGTAGAAGGTGCAAAAATATATCACATTTGTTCTGAGAAAAATGTCCTTAATGCAGAAATGCACATATTGGTATATATCAAATCACTAGTTACATAGATCTATAACTTAATGTATATCTTTATCTTTCTTAGTCTTATCCAGATATCAGCTGACCGTCCTGGTAATTCCAATTCTTTATTCTATTCATATGATATTCTCAGCTTGTGTGTCATACATTGCTAAATGGGAAGACTTAAATGAACAAACAATGTTTAACTTTTGAATGCAATATTTGGTTGAGAAGTACAAAGACAGTGAGTCAAAAATTAGTGTTAACTGTTTACAATGCAAGGTTTTATTATTTAACTTATTTCTTGGTTGCAAACATGGCAGCACTGAAACTACCAACTTCACGTGCTCACAAAAAGAAAGGCGGTACCACATACCAATTAATAATTTACGAGTTTTGTCTGATTCCTCAAAAGGTAGTAGTTATCCTTGTTATATATAAACCACATTTGAATTTTTTGTAACGGCCGCATGTAGCCAAGCGAATTCCAGTGCTTGCAAAAACCATATATTTCGACCAGATGACCTACAGTTTGGAGTTATCTTCTTCAGTTTATGAGTTGTATACCTATTGAGTAGCATATCTTCTTCAAGCATGGCTTAGTAGCTGTTTTCTTAAGTTTTATATGTGTACACGTATCTTATTTAGTTTCACAAAAACTCTATGATTCAGGATTTCAGCAAATAAAGTTTTATTTGATATTACAGTATATGTTTTAAGTTGAACAACATTTCTGATAACTCATCCATAAAAGGCACAAATTATTTGACCCGACAAAATGTAGTCCCTCTTGTGTGGGTGCGAGCACACATAGGCACACACAGGCGTGCGTGTGCATCTTTCACTATAGCAAAAACTCACTATAGTCACGGTTGGGGGCTCTATAGCCACGGTCAGCCCCAACCGTGGCTATGTTTCCGAGACTACAGAAAACCATCCGTAGCCTCGAAAAACAGAACACCCGTGGCTATAGTACGCCACTATATCCACGGTTCACTATGCCAACCGTGACTATAGTGACGTAATATAGCAACGGTTGACATAGCCAACCGTGGCTATAGAAGGACACTATAGCCACGGTTCGCCATGTAAACCGTGGCTATAGTGGAATACTATAGCCACGGTTCGATAAACCATCCGTGGCTATAGTGGACACCACTATAGCCACGGTTGTCAAAGTGAACCGTGGCTATTTACTTTTTAACAATAAAAAAATAAATACACATTAGAAATAATAAATTACAATTACATAACATTAACCATAATTACATCACATTAACATTAAAGTATTACATCACATTAATATTTACAAATATTTACAAATATTTACAAAATCCATCAAAGGTTTAATAATGTGAACATAACAATGTTTTTTCAAACTAAGTCTACACTATACGAATCTTCAACAACATCGGGCTCGTACGGTCGTTTCGAGCCACACCACTCGAAAAGTGCCCGATGCTCCTTCGTCACTTCACTTTGCTCGTCAAAGAACCGACCACGAGGACTGATGACCTCCCTAAGCAAGAAACGGCACATCCTAGCGACAATGTAGTACATGTCGTTTGTACTTACATGCTTTCGCACCGTTGAGAATCCTGTCTTGGAGATTTCATTCAATATTTTTCTGTCCGTTATCATTACCTTTTCTAGACTTTTTGTTCGCGTCAATAAATACATAAAAGTTGGTACATGATAGATAAAAAAATAAAAAGAATGTAAATTAAACAGATGCAATCTTAGCGTACCTCCTCGGTGGTCTCATGGGTGATGACATTCAGGTAGGATGCAGCGGAGCTCGAATACGCACATGCGTAGTATCCACAGTGCACACTACCTTTTACTTGCTTAATACACTGTTAAATAGAGTAAAGTAAAAAATATCACTCTATTTCAATGATAGCAGCATAAAAAAAATAGATGTGACGTGTGTCTTACCGGAAATTTATGACGAAAGTATATTTGTTTCCGAATTCTATAACGTGCCACCTTCGGGTTCTTTACGTAGTTCAAATAAGCACTACAGTATTGAGAAAAGGGTATTATTGCATGAAATTATCGCTATTTAATTGTACGTCTATACTTACCAATTTATAACGCTCACGATATCTACGTAGCGATTGGAGTCGTAGTCAAGGCTATCCAAGACTAATAGATATCCAATTTTTGGCATGATCAGGAAACAAATCCAATGACCACTGCAACAAAAGATCGTATTCGTTAGTATGTCATCTATCTTTACGATCGACGAGAGGAATGTTGTGGTCGAACTTACTCGAAGTGGTAAGGCGCGTAAATGGCGTGACAATCCTGCCATTCCCTGAAGCACCTGTAAATATAACCTGCAGCTTGACTCCTAGCTTTTGTCCTCATGTTGTCCTTCAGTTCTTGTAACTCTTGTGGTGTCTTATCCTTACATATCTTGTCTTTCTCATTTATCCGGGGTTGATCGCACTTTGATTGATCAAGCTCGGATTGAGATACCCAACCTTCCAATCGGGTCTGTCGTATCTCTTCTTTTGAAATGCTGAATTCAAGCTACATTAAAAGCAAAAGGGAGTGTGTAACATGTACTGCAAAAAGTATGAGACAAGAAAAAGATGGATGGAGGCACTTACATGCACCACTAGGTTACGAAGGTCGTGTCCATCTCGCCGAGGCGAAACATAGTGTCGATATCATTGAAATATAGTCCAAGGACCGAATCACCGGTATCGTTGAACATGTCCCTCGGAAGCTTACAGGTGATCACATCCACTCCTTCTTTCGCTGCCGCTACGTACCGGTCATGCAGCTTCCGTATCTCCCACGGTAGGTTTGACAACATGTTTTTAGATACGAGGGGTTTGCCAAAGATGAAATTTGGGAAGTCCTCATTCTCGTCACGACCCTCAAATATGTCATCATCGTAATGTACCAATTGATGAGGTTCCGTGATTGGCTGCACGGGTCCCTTCCTCAATCGCTCCAAGTATTTCGTGACATGTTCAGGTTGCGGCTTTGACGGATCCACCCCCGCAGGCGTAATCATCCTAGGAATTACAGGAGTAAACTCCTTCCGAAGAGGCTCGATAAGCCGAGGCTCTTCATTCAAGGCTAGGGTTTCACCTTCCGGCTCGACGGAGGAGATACATTGCCCTTCCGGCTCGACAAGGGGCACTATTTGTTGCTCGAGGGTCCTCATAGTTGTGTACTCGTGGCGGTTTCTTGCTGCGGGCTGTCTGCGAGTATAGGACTCATAACCGCTTCATGTCCTTGTTCATCTTGTTCCTTAGCGGCTGAAGCAGCACCCGAAAAAGGAGACGGTTCTCCTGCTCCAGCTTCATCCCCCGTGAATTGTTGACTCTCATGAACCGATCCGTGTCCGGACAACGGGAGAGGGGAAAGTCGTGGTTCCGAGAGCACAACCTCACGACGTTTCCATATGATGAACGAACCGATAGCATCATGTAGAGTTATAATCCCCGCGTCGGGTATGGGGCACTCAATCTCGTGCTCCTCACATCCTTGGTTGACCTCCTTGACGGTAACACGGACGTACCCGGGTGGAGTATCCATGTTGTGGAGTGTTCGTCCCGGAAGTGCTCTACCAGTTGCAACCTTCATGGTCTTTTCCTTGTAACCAAACGGCACATGCAGCTCACAAGGACATTCTTGCGTTATCACTTCCCCTTCTAACGGGGAGGTAAAGCTAGGCGAAGTGGTTAGGACAGTAGGAGTCGTACTGGGGATACTTCCACTTCGCAGGTCAACTTGGTACATCTCCATCTGTCTCCTCCACTCTTCCTTGTCCCTCTCCTCCTTATATTTCTTGTGAAATTTATGTTTTTTGTACAACGAGACGGAAGAGCTAGAGGAGAAATCCTCTTTCCAAGTTGCCTTGGAGGACACTCGCTCACACCCGCCCGCCATGCTCTTTGGTCCCCACAGCAAGAGAGAGTTGGTCTCTGTGATATTCGGATTGAATAACACCAGATCGCGTCTGCGACTTGATGTCACCCGTCAATTGCTGTATAACTTGCGCCGATTCCGCGTCCATCGGAATAATCTCCCCATTTTCATCCATCTTAGAGTGCGCATGGACCCAATTTTTGGCACGCGGCTCGAGACCCTCTAGTGGATCAGGCTTCCCTTCAGCACGGAGCTTTTCTTCCATCGCCTTCCACTCCGGAATCTTTTTCTTGTAGCCGCCGGGGCCCAAGTGTGGCTTGTACTTATTTTTCCTGTTCAGCTCTAACATCTTTGCACTAAGGTCCTTGGCAGACCCAGCTGTCTTCTCGCTGAACAAATTATTCCCGAGTCCTATGGACTTATTGGACCATAATCGTCAAAGGGTGTTATGCCACGTTTCACATAACGGCAGTTTAGTCGGGACCTCCATTCTCGAAAGATATGTGACATTGCGGTCAGCGTTGCCTTCTTGGCTTTCTCGAGGTCCGCTGGTGGGAAGAGGATGTGTGATCTAACGTCATTCCACATTTCCTCTTTACGCTCTTGAGAAACCAGCTTCCATTCGGTCCAGGTTATTTTGCATTTCTCCCTCACAACAACACCACAACGATTCCGCCATTTTGCATGGACACCCATTGGTTCAACAAGCTCCCGGTCGGCGGGGTCCGGTGTTGTCACCTCATATGTGCCCTCAGCCTTGTTCGCGGACCGTTTACCCCCGCGCTTGCGCTTTCAGGGGACTCATGGGCCGGTATGTTTTCCGTTTGCTCCTCATGAGGTGTGTCTTCGCAAGCCATGGAATGTGTCGCTTGTGCGGCCAAGGCACGACGAACACTTCGTCGAGGAACCTACCATATAAAGAATCATTTAAACTCGGTAATTTGCTAATACGGGAAACTTAAAATATTTAAAGAAAGAATGACATTTCACGTGATACCTCTTCCGAGGGCACGTAATCTGGGTCCTCATTAATACCCCTAGGTTCACGACGCTGGGGGGGTGAGGATCCTCCGGTTCTTCCCATTCTCCACTTGATGAGGAGCTTTCATGGTTCATATTCACAACATCCTCCTGTGTATACTTGGATCGGGTGGCTGTCCGCCATTATAGGATTTGATACCTTTAGCGTAACAATAAAAAGATTTAGTAGCAAATAATTAGAGGAAACGAGTTAAAATAGAGAAAAGATGATAGAAAAGGATTATTTAGCATTGGCATCGAACATGGATAGCATCAGAATCAAATAGAAGAAGAGGAAGACGAGATAGAAGGACATACGATATAGAACACTTTCATAAGAAAGGCAGGTGCACACTATGCAATGCATACCACAATTTATACGACCTCGAGGTAAATAGGTCAGGATACTTGGGTATCCTCCGGAAAATCAAATATAATGTGCCATACACATCACAAAGATGATCCGGAGAATACCCAAGCATCCGACCATGTCTACCTAAGGTCGTACGAGTTGCGGTATGTCTTGCATTTTATTGTACCAACCTTCCTAATGAAAGACACCCTACATTCTACATTCTTCTACCCCATCTTTCCGTTCTCCTAAATATGCATATGCTTATCAAGAGTCATTGTCATCTGCCAAAAAGTTAGAATTTTTTGAAGACTTAGTTGAAAATATATTTTTCCAAGAAAAGGAGTATATTCCATGGCATCGAACGGGGAAGAAGAGGATGCAAGCTGAGGAGGAGGGACATACAATGTAGAACACTTTCATAAGAAAGGCAGGTGCACACTATGCAATGCATACCACAATTTACACGACCTGGAGGTAAATAGGTCGGGATACTTGGGTATCCCCGGAAAACCAAATATAATATGGCATACACATCACAAAGATGATCCGGGAATACCGAAGCATCCAACCATGTCTACCCCAGGTCGTACGAGTTGCGGTATGTCTTGCATATTGTTTGACCAACCTTCCTAATGAAAGACACCCTACATTCCATATTGATCCCCCCAGCTACCTCCTCTTCTATCAACAATCATCATCTGCCAAAAAGATTGGATTTTTTGCTCTCGGTGCGGGTTGCCGAATCAACGGCCATCCAATGCTATCGTTAAGGTCATCGACTCGTATGTCAACATGTTTCCAACATCCGAGGATGCGGTCCATGCCGCCACACTCATCTCACTTTGCCCGCTTTCATCATCGAGCATGGCTAGACCATAAAAAGAGAGGAAAGAGAGGAAGAGATTAAAGAGAGATAAAAAAATAGAACAGATAGGATGAAATAGTTTTTATTTTAAAACAATGGTCTAGCCATGAAAGAGAGGAGAAAAGAGAGGAAGAGAGGAGAAAAGAGAGGAAATAGAGGAAGAAAGGAGAAAGAGAGAAAGCGAGGAGAAAATAGTTTTTATTTCAAAAAAAATGGTCTAGCCATGAAAGAGAGGAGAAAAGAGAGTAAGTGAGATGAGAAAATAGGTGGCTAATGTATAATTCAGATAACCACGATAGATAGGTGGCCAATTTCAATGTAACAATATTAGCATGCTCAAAGGCTCCAAAATGCCACACTAAATAAGCACTGAAATCAGCACTAAATAAGCACTGAAATCAGCAGTAAATAAGCACTGAAATCAGCACTAAATCATCTCAAAATAGCAGTACAATATATCCTATGCATAAACATGCAGATTTTGAAATCAGCACATTATTTCATTTATTTAGAACATGCAGCTTTTAAAGTCAAGTAGACTAGATGACAGCATTCACTAGCCTCATGCTAGTATGATTTACTAAGCATAATAACAACATGATGTCAGCCTATAGAAATTTTAGTTTATTTGTTTGATGCAAAATGATTATATAATTAATAATAGGGTATCAAATATGTGCAAGTATAGGAAATGCCAGCATTTCAGCAAAGTCAAAGCAAGCATTTTAGCATTTCAGCATTCCATTAAAGCCTAAGCATTTCATATGACAAAGCCAACAATTTTCCATTAAAGCCAGCAATTTTGCAAAGCGAAAGCCATCATTTCAGTAAAGGAAATGCCAGCATTTCAGCAAAGCCAAAGCAAGCATTTTAGCATTTCAGCATTCCATTAAAGCCTAAGCATTTCATATGACAAAGCCAACAATTTTGCAAAGCCAAAGCCATCATTTCAGTAAAGGAAATGCCAGCATTTCAGCATCTCGGAACAGAGTTATCGAACATGAGCACATGAGCATCACGGAACAAAGTTATCGAACATGAGCACATGAGCATCACATAACATAGTTATCGAGCATGAGCATCGTAGCACACATCACTGAATAAGCACACAACACATAGTTATCGAACATGAGCACTGAATAAGCATTAAAATAAGCACCGAACCAGCATTGAAGCGAGGCACTAGAATGAGATAAATACGCATGAGATAAATAAACATTTTTAGTGCATAAATTAAGTGATAGTTATCAAACATGTTCAGTGCAACACCGAAATCAGATGAGGGGAGGGGTGGAAGGGGAGAGCGGGCAGGCGTACGGGATGGCTCACCATTGGGTGAGGGGGAAACGAGGGGGGGGGAGGGAGTGGGCATACCAGGAGAGGAGCTCGGGCGGCGGGGAAGGGGAGCTCGTGCTAGCGAGGTGGAGGCTCGGCGTCAAAGCCGGCACGGAGGAGGGCCGGCATCGGGGAGGACCGGCGAGGAGGAGGGCCGGCGTTAGGGCCGACGCAGTGGAGGACCGACGAGCGGGAGGGCCGGCGCGAAGGGGAGGAGATCCGGCGCGCGGGGTGGAGCTCGGGCGGGGAAGAGCTCGGGCGGGCGGGGAGGAGCTCGTGCGTGGAGGAGCTCGGGTGGGCGGGGAGAAGATCCGGCGCGCGGGGAGGAGCTCGGGCGTGGAGGAGCTCGGGCGGGGCGGGGAGGAGACCCGGCGCGCGGGGAGGAGCTCGGGCGGGGAGGAGCACGAGGGCGGCGCGGTGGGCGGCGCGATCGGGCGGGGAGGAGCTCGGGTGGGGAGGAGCACGAGGGCGGCGCGAGTCGGGCGGCTCGGCGGCGTCGGTTAGCGGCGCCAAGGGTTAGGGTTTGGGGACCGCCCGCCTGCCCTTTTATACGCCCGCATTAGCCACGGTTGGAGATAGGTCGGTGGGTCCCACATGTCGGTGGGACAAACAACAATAGCCACGGCTGAAGTCAATTCCAACCGTGGCTATTGAACACCCACCGACACGCGGGGCCCACATGTCGGTGACACAACCAATAGCCACGGTTGGTCCCGAAGCCAACCATGGCTATTGTTTCCTCCGACCCCACTTGTCATTGAGTGTTTATTTTTTTCTTGTGTAATTTTTCTTTTACTTCTTCAATTTTTATTCTAAAAACTATAATGACTTTGCACCTAATTTTTTGCATGTCACTTTTTTAGTTGTTTACAAACACATATGTATTTTTTGTTTTTTCTACTCCATTACTTTTTAATATAATATTTCGTCTATACAATTGTTTTTATTCACTTTTACATGACCCAAATATTTCAAAAACAAATAACAAAATTACAGTAGATTTTAATTTGTATGATAGATGTGTGTGCCAATTTTCAATTCAAAAACAATAAAAATTGTGCAGATAAAAAAAATCAAATGACACCATGTTTTTTCTATTATTTTGCACATTTATCATTTGCAAACTATAAGCCCGTTTGACCTACATTTTGGCATGCCACTTGTTTCCGAGCATTCGAACTCACTTATATTTTTTATAATTTTTTTTAAAGATTTTTACAAAAAAAGTAGTTCAAATGGGACTATGCGTCTCGAGTGAGTGGAGTTTTATATCTGAAACTCATGTTGTTTGGTACCAAACATATTTATATGTTTTGAAAAATTGAACAAAAAATTCCACGTGTGTGTTTATTAATGGCATGCATACCGACCGAATGTTGAGGTCAAAATAGATACGGTTTATGAAACAAAAATGATTAAATAAATGTCAAAACGTACGCTAAGTAAATTTGAAGAAAATTCAATAAAATAGTTTGGAGATTCTAACAAAACAAAGTGGAAATGGATAGATTGGAATTTTATACAAATTTAGAAACAAGAATCAGTAAATTTGGACAATATTTGAATTCTATATACATGTTTCAAAATTTAAATAGAAATTAAAAAAAAACATAACCTAAATGAACTAGTGGATGAACTACTAATGGGCCTCATATTAAGAGTGAGGCCCAAATCACCATTGTTATTTTAAAAAATATTATTTAATTGATTTAAATTGTTTAAAAATAATTAAATTACTATCTTACACTTAAAAATGTATATATACAAATTTTAAAATTTAAACCTAAATGTATAAATAAATTTTAAAATTTATATCTAAAGAGTAAATGTTTTTTAAAATTTTAAATTATACCTTGTTATTTTTTTGATTTCAAATAAAAATTGAATCTAAACAATATTTATTCAATATTTTAACTCAGTATATATATACAAATTTTGAAATTTAAATCTAAATGTATAAATAAATTTTAAAATTTAAATCTAAAGAGTAAATGTTTTTTAAAATTTTAAATTATACCTTGTTATTTTTAGGATTTCAAATAAAAATTGAACCTAAACATTATTTATTCAATATTTTAAATCAGTATATATACAAATTTTAAAATTTAAAACTAAATGTATAAATAAATTCTAAAAAATTTTGGCCCACGGGCCCGACCACGTTGACCAACGCATTAGAACACGATCAAGGCCCAAGGCCCACGGGGTAGTTCAAGATCGGGGCCCAAGCACAAACAGACGGCCCACATGGCGGAGCAGGACTCGTAATTGTCACATCCCAAAATTCAAATTTTGGAATGTGAATCGCTTTTAACCAAATCCCTTATCTTTCCCCGAAAATAAAACAAAATTATTTCAATTTATAGATTTATCAAGGATTTGTTTTATCTTGTGAAAGTGTTTATTTAACAAATGCATTTGGAAATGATTTAATGAACAAATATAATTGATTTATGAAAATAATCCATTTTATATGAAAATGACTTGTGAAAATATTTGGATTTGTGAAAATGGCTCATTGAATATTCCTTTGATTTACTTTACAAAATACATGTGATTTATAAAAGAAATTATTTAATAATAATTATTTTAGTTTAAAGTATTTTATTTTGGAGTACCAAATCATTTCAACAAATAAAATAGGGTTTAATTATTTCTATGAGTTTTGGTTCTAAAAGATAATTTATGAACCCAATTGTAAAAATTACAGTATTTTTCTAAATTAAATAAACTCATATTGGTTTTATGTGTCCTTTGAATTCATTCATGTTGAATAGGGCATGTTGGTTTTTATCGTGTGAAAAATACATTTTAAATCTCATTTTGAATTCGAATTGGAATAGTATAGGAATTTGAATAGAAAATAGAAAAGAAAAGAAAAGAAAACCAAACCCAAAACAAACCCGGGTCGAATCTTCCCGGCCCAGACAGCCCTTCCTTGGCCAGCCCAACTCCCCTCCCTTCTCTCTCCCCTGGCCCGTCCCGCCGACCAAACCCACCAGCCCGCACCCACGACCCGACCCAACCGAGCCCGACCCAACCCTAACCGCGTGACGTCGTCGCCCGTACACCGCCGTTCTCGCCTCGGCGTGCGCGCCCAACCCTAGGGCCGCGTGCCTATAAAAGGCAGCCCGGGACCCGTGCTCCCCGTTTCCCCACTCCGCCGCTAGCCCACGCCTCCGCACGACCTCGCGCCGCCGCCGCCATTGCCGCCTTCCCGTCCTCCGTCGCGAGCCCGTCTCCGGCCACTCCCGGCCTCGCACGACCACGGGACGCCGTTCCCCGACCTCTACCGCCTCCGTTGGTAGCCGCCCGGCCCGAGCGATCGACCGATGAGCACGAACGCCGCCGCCGGACCTCATCACCGCCGCCTCGCCGTCGTCGCCCGCTCCGGCCGCTCCCCTCCGCGCGCGACGGCGTGGTGAGAACCCCCGTGCTCCCCTCCTCCTTTTCCCCTTGCGCCGCCGAGATCCGGCCACCGGAGCGCCTCCACGGCGAGCTCCGGGCGCCGCCCATGGCGCCACCGCGCCGCCTCGGCCGTCGGCCGCCGCCACCCGGCCCGAGCCCCTTGCGCCGCCCGATTTCAAATCAAGGGGCCGATTAGAAGGCCCCATACCCCTCTCGCCTCGGTCCACCATGGACTTGTAGACCATGCTCCCGAGTCCCGGTCCACGAGCCATAGACCAAGTCCATGGCTTTTTCTATTTAAAAATAATTCACTTAATCCCTAGTAAATGGTAATTTCACAGGAAGGTCCCCGTAGTTTATCGATAATACGAGTAGGTCCTCCGTTTTCACAAAAACAACCCTAGATTTAGTTTTATTTCTGTTTTAGTCCCTATATTGCGCTAGGATTGTAGATTTTGCAGAATAGCCCCTGTAGTTTATTAATTTTGCGCGTGTATGTTTCTATTACTATGAAAAATTACTTGCTACCCCTCGTAGTCTACGATTAATTACAAATAGGTCCTTTATTTTATAAAATAAACTATAAGCTTTGTTTTAATTCTGTTTTAACCCTAGTCTTTTGCAATAAGCTTTATATCTAAATTATAAATTAATTTTAAGCCCCTGAACTGTTTTATAGTAATGTTTTAGCCCTAGGACCTTTTTACATGAACACCCCAGACCTTTCCTAAAATTACGTTTTAGTCCGTGTTTATTCAAATAACATCGTATCCTGTACTTTTACATAAACAACCCTAGTGTTTTATAAAATTATATTTTAGCCCTTATACTTTTACACTTTAGTCCCTAAACTTTTCTGTATTTACAAAATAGTCTCCACGTTGGTCTGTTTTTGCGTTTTAGCACTCGAAACCCCAAACCTTCGTAACTTTTCGCTCGTAGCTCCGATTAAAGTGATTCTTACGCTCATAGAATCGTAGCGACGCGTACTTTCCTTTAGTAATGCTTGTATGATGTATTGTTCTGTTTCTTAGTTTCTTTGTATGTTTATTTGCATGTTTGCTCGCTGCGATGTAATTAGAAGACGATCAACGCAAGGGATCCGAAGAGCAAGAGTCGAAGATATAATCAAGAGCAAAAAGAGAAAGAGGCAAGTGTCCTTGACGCATCTTGCACCTACTTCTTCTCTATCTGTACATTATTGCATTGTCTGTGTTAAATATGAATCCTATGTGTCATACCTTTTCCATACCTGTCCTTGTCGCTCGGGTGGAATTAGTCATAGACTTGGGTAGACTCATGCTTAGCTTGCTTTAATTGGGTTTAAGACATGCTAAATGTTAATCTTGTTAATGATCCAGTTGAACATAATGATTATGGTTGCTTGTTAATTATTGAACATTGATTTTGGTGACGGGTGGAGGAACTATGGTCGGTGTTATACCGGTAGCCCAGGGGAGGTGTGGTGAGGAGACAAGGTCTCGGAACCATCCGGCTCAAGGGAAGGAAGCTACCCGATGACGGGTGTACACGTCGGGTGAGTGAAAATCCTAGTGGGCGCGTACAAAGTCGGAGGAACCCGTGAACCGCCTTGGAAGTGATCTCCTGGCCACACACCAAAGGAAGTGTGTAAGTGCTTGGCCGGCACGGGCATGATGGAGGTTTTTAGTCCACCCGGCAACAGGGGATGGAATCACTTTCTCGTGGTGAATTGTGTACAACCTCTGCAGAGTGAAAAGCTGTCATGACAGTCGTGCTCACGGTCAAGAGCGGCATGGACCCTCACGCGGATTAGAGGGATGGTAATGGTTTGGATGCATGGTTCTTGGGAAGGAGACATGCGGGGTTTGGATAATTAATGGATCTCCGGAGTTACATCACATAGTAAATAGCCTGCTTAATTAATGAACTAGACATAGGTGCTTCTATGCCTTAAACCTTGTGTTAGCCTTTCTTGATCGGCCAATCATGTCATACTTTCCCCCACTTGCTGAGTACGTAATGTACTCATACGTTGTCGCCTCTCTTTTGCATCATGCCACAATTCGAAGTGAAGGCTGAAGTACATCATTCGAGGAGACGATGAAGTGGTGGTCTAGGCCTCGCGGTCTTCCGGTCGACTTCTGTAGGAGTCGAAGAACGCCAACGCTTAGTTTAATTTCCGCTGCAATGTAATCTTTTACTTTAGACCTACGGGTACTTGATGTAAATATTTAATGAATTAATAAAGATATTATTCTTTTACCACATAATTTGTCCTGTTGCGTGAAAAATTGATCCCGTGCACGCATACGGTTGAATCCGATTTCGGTTATTGAAATCGGGTGTGACAACGTCGGGTTTGTCGGTGCTTTTCTCAAGCACAAGAGTAGTCGAAGCAGACCGTCGATGAAGACCTCGCAAACCGACGACGAGGCAGCGAACGAGCGGTCGCGCGAGCTTGCGCTGCCCGTAAACCTTATTGCCGCCCTCGTGCGAGGCTTCACGACGGCAACGGCTCGGAGATACCGCTCACCCTACTCCTCGGTGCACGCCAAGGAACAGGGCCGACGAGAAGAAGCAGCACAACACTACAGCTCAGCTCTCCAAAAGGAAGGAAGAAGAAAAACGTGGATTTCACGGTGTAGAGAATTCCTGGATGTCTCTAGGGCGCCTTATATAGGCGTGGCTGCTTACCAGCGAGTCAATTCCTCTAATTACACCCATTAATTGGTAGGCAATTCATTGCTGCTCAATTAATCCCGTTTATGGCATTAAACCGTGCATTAATTCTCTCGTAATTAGTGCAAAACGGTCGAGTTAATGGAGGTATTAAGTGGCAAAAATAAACAAGGTGTTATACCGGTAGCCCGGGGAGGTGTGGTGAGGAGACAAGGTCTCGGAACCATCTGGCTCAAGGGAAGGAAGCTACCCGATGACGGGTGTACACGTCGGGTGAGTGAAAATCCTAGTGGGCGCGTACAAAGCTGGAGGAACCCGTGAACCGCCTTGGAAGTGATCTCCTGGCCACACACCAAAGGAAGTGTGTAAGTGCTTGGCCGGCACGGGCATGATGGAGGTTTTTAGTCCACCCGGCAACAGGGGATGGAATCACTTTCTCGTGGTGAATTGTGTACAACCTCTGCAGAGTGAAAACTGTCATGACAGCCGTGCTCACGGTCAAGAGCGGCATGGACCCTCACGCGGATTAGAGGGATGGTAATGGTTTGGATGCATGGTTCTTGGGAAGGAGACATGCGGGGTTTGGATAATTAATGGATCTCTGGAGTTACATCACATAGTAAATAGCTCGCTTAATTAATGAACTAGACATAGGTGCTTCTATGCCTTAAACCTTGTGTTAGCCTTTCTTGATCGGCCAATCATGTCATACTTTCCCCACTTGCTGAGTACGTAATGTACTCATACGTTGTCGCCTCTCTTTTTGCATCATGCCACAATTCGAAGTGAAGGCTGAAGTACATCATTCGAGGAGACGATAAAGTGGTGGTCTAGGCTCGCGGTCTTCCGGTCGACTTCCTGTAGGAGCTGAAGAACGCCAACGCTTAGTTTAATTTCCGCTGCAATGTAATCTTTTACTTTAGACCTACGGGTACTTGATGTAAATATTTAATGAATTAATAAAGATATTATTCTTTTACCACATAATTTGTCCTGTTGCGTGAAAAATTGATCCTGGGCACGCATACGGTTGAATCCGATTTCGGTTATTGAAATCGGGTGTGACAAGATGGTATCGAGCAATATCGACCGCCGGACGCAAGCCTAGATAGAGTGACCATGCTATAGATCCTATTTTCAAAACTAGTATTCTAAATATTTTGTGTACAAAAATTCTTCTATACCCTTGCAGATCTTTTTCTCACGTTCTTCCATCGATTGAACAAAACTTACTCCTCTCATCTTATCTTTTCCAAATTTTAGCTCGGCGAGATCTAGTCTAGAAGATTTGAGGAATTGGTTCTACTTGGAATGAGGTTTGAGAAGTTGAAGCTTAACGATCCTTACCCTCGTGTCAACATGAAGTCCTTCGAAAAAATGAAAACTTAGGAACTGCCACTCCCATAGTAGCCACGTTAGTGACGATTGCTTGTAGGTGTTGCTTGCATTGCTTGTGTTGTGCCTTGTTTTGATTTGGATCTTTGATGGTCTCGTTAGTGTGATTGCATAGATAGGTTTGCCTTGGTTTGGGTAATCGTCCTCGCTATTCATTGTTCTCCTCTTTTTCCTTAAACTCGTTCTTTATCCTTTGTCCTCATGCAAAGCCGAATCAATTTTCTCGGATGATGGACAGAAGAATCGCAACCCTTGGTGACAAAAGTATTGATGTTAAGAACAACATCCAAGACAATTCACCCGGCACCTTATCGGTTACAAACAAAAGGGGCAAGATTGGAATCTTCCCACGGAAAAGGTCGCGATCAACTTCTAACAACAAACAAGCCACTGCGAAGGTATTAGCCATGGAAGTGGAAGGTACGTCAACGAAGAAGATGAAGCACAGATCAAATGATGCTACGTGGGTCTTAAATGAACACCCCAAGCGCAATGAAGTTAAGGAAGCTTGCTACTGCTGTAAACGTCGCAATCACTCATGTCTCCTACAGGCCACCCAAAGTGAACATATGGCGCAACATCAACCGTCGATAGAGATGAGTAACATTGGTGATTTCAATGGAATTTTAACAAGGCTTAAATTTGGAGTAAATCAATGCACCCTTTGCGGTCAACGGGGTCACTACTTCGAGACTTGCCCAAAGAAGGATACGATGTGTTACAATTGTGAACAATATGGTCATTTCTCCAGTCGATGTCCCATGAGAAGACTTACCGCATCGAGCTCGGATCTTGGCTGTTCATGAGACAGTGGAAACAGAGACGCTTAGCCGCGCAATGAGTTGTTGTTCACTAGAGGATCGCCCTTCAAATCCTGGACTCAACAACGATTTCCGTCGGTTTGGAGAGAAGCATAAAGAATCATTTAAAGCTCAAGGTGCCCCAAAGTGTGTGGTTTGCTATAGATGTAAGGAGACAGGACATTACGCTAATCGATGTCCCAAGAGGAAACATCCATAACGACCCAACATGACATCATCAGGTCAGACGACTAAAAATTGTGAATCATAGTCCACGAGGTTCTAGTACGTGCAACAAGAGACAAGTCATAATTCCTTCCATGAATAAGTTAATTCGGATGGTTCAATCATTGTACTGACTATGGTCGTTGCAAATAAAGCATTGTCGTTGGTTTATTTAACTTCCTCGCGTGATGTTTGTCTAATTTCCCAATCATGATATGAAGACAAAGAGTTCTGTTATAAAAGACAATGAGATCGTACGATTAAGTGGTACTACTTTGGGAAAGATAAAATGGTGATGATTTATATCGTTGAAGGTTATGTATACTTGTAAGGTAGAGATCACCACCAACCACAAGAAGGAGAACTTTAAGAAACGTGTCATGTACCATGAAGTAAACTTTATGGAATTAAAGACCATCCAACATTGGAAGAGTACCAAGGAACATATACAGCCCATCCGTAGTGACAAGTTCAAGATCACAAAAAAAAAAAAAAAAAAAAAAAATCACCCACCTTACCCATTTCTTGCTAGCCACGCCGAATCTCGAGGGCGAGATTCCTGTTAATGAGGTAGATATTGTCACATCCCAAAATTCAAATTTTGGAATGTGAATCGCTTTTAACCAAATCCCTTATCTTTCCCCGAAAATAAAACAAAATTATTTCAATTTATAGATTTATCAAGGATTTGTTTTATCTTGTGAAAGTGTTTATTTAACAAATGCATTTGGAAATGATTTAATGAACAAATATAATTGATTTATGAAAATAATCCATTTTATATGAAAATGACTTGTGAAAATATTTGGATTTGTGAAAATGGCTCATTGAATATTCCTTTGATTTACTTTACAAAATACATGTGATTTATAAAAGAAATTATTTAATAATAATTATTTTAGTTTAAAGTATTTTATTTTGGAGTACCAAATCATTTCAACAAATAAAATAGGGTTTAATTATTTCTATGAGTTTTGGTTCTAAAAGATAATTTATGAACCCAATTGTAAAAATTACAGTATTTTTCTAAATTAAATAAACTCATATTGGTTTTATGTGTCCTTTGAATTCATTCATGTTGAATAGGGCATGTTGGTTTTTATCGTGTGAAAAATACATTTTAAATCTCATTTTGAATTCGAATTGGAATAGTATAGGAATTTGAATAGAAAATAGAAAAGAAAAGAAAAGAAAACCAAACCCAAAACAAACCTGGTCGAATCTTCCCGGCCCAGACAGCCCTTCCTTGGCCAGCCCAACTCCCCTCCCTTCTCTCTCCCCGGCCCGTCCTGCCGACCAAACCCACCAGCCCGCACCCACGGCCCGACCCAACCGAGCCCGACCCAACCCTAACCGCGTGACGTCGTCGCCCGTACACCGCCGTTCTCGCCTCGGCGTGCCCGCCCAACCCTAGGGCCGCGTGCCTATAAAAGGCAGCCCCGGGACCCGTGCTCCCCGTTTCCCCACTCCGCCGCTAGCCCACGCCTCCGCACGACCTCGCGCCGCCGCCGCCATTGCCGCCTTCCCGTCCTCCGTCGCGAGCCCGTCTCCGGCCACTCCCGGCCTCACACGACCACGGGACGCTGTTCCCCGACCTCTACCGCCTCCGTTGGTAGCCGCCCGGCCCGAAGCGATCGACCGATGAGCACGAACGCCGCCGCCGGACCTTATCACCGCCGCCTCGCCGTCGTCGGCCCGCTCCGGCCGCTCCCCTCCGCGCGCGACGGCGTGGTGAGAACCCCCGTGCTCCCCTCCTCCTTTTCCCCTTGCGCCGCCGAGATCCGGCCACCGGAGCGCCTCCACGGCGAGCTCCGGGCGCCGCCCATGGCGCCACCGCGCCGCCCTGGCCGTCGGCCGCCGCCACCTGGCCCGAGCCCCCTTGCGCCGCCCGATTTCAAATCAAGGGGCCAGATTAGAAGGCCCCATACCCCTCCGCCTCGGTCCACCATGGACTTGTAGACCATGCTCCCGAGTCCCGGTCCACGAGCCATAGACCAAGTCCATGGCTTTTTCTATTTAAAAATAATTCACTTAATCCCTAGTAAATGGTAATTTCACAGGAAGGTCCCCGTAGTTTACCGATAATACGAGTAGGTCCTCCGTTTTCACAAAAACAACCCTAGATTTAGTTTTATTTCGTTTTAGTCCCTATATTGCGCTAGGATTGTAGATTTTGCAGAATAGCCCCTGTAGTTTATTAATTTTGCGCGTGTAT
Organism: Chloris gayana; assembly: GCA_031894775.1. Classification (NCBI taxonomy): domain Eukaryota; kingdom Viridiplantae; phylum Streptophyta; class Magnoliopsida; order Poales; family Poaceae; genus Chloris; species Chloris gayana. Next base: position 156,383 of record JAUNZO010001003.1, on the reverse strand, counting down.
GTTTCTCGTTACTATGAAAAATTACTTGCTACCCCCGTAGTCTACGAGTTAATTACAAATAGGTCCTTTATTTTATAAAATAAACTATAAGCTTTGTTTTAATTCTGTTTTAACCCTAGTCTTTTGCAATAAGCTTTATATCTAAATTATAAATTAATTTTAAGCCCCTGAACTGTTTTATAGTAATGTTTTAGCCCTAGGACCTTTTTACATGAACACCCCAGACCTTTCCTAAAATTACGTTTTAGTCCGTGTTTATTCAAATAACACTCGTATCTCGTACTTTTACATAAACAACCCTAGTGTTTTATAAAATTATATTTTAGCCCTTATACTTTTACACTTTAGTCCCTAAACTTTTCTCGTATTTACAAAATAGTCTCCACGTTGGTCTGTTTTTGCGTTTTAGCACCTGAAACCCCAAACCTTCGTAACTTTTCGCTCGTAGCTCCGATTAAAGTGATTCTTACGCTCATAGAATCGTAGCGACGCGTACTTTCCTTTAGTAATGCTTGTATGATGTATTGTTCTGTTTCTTAGTTTCTTTGTATGTTTATTTGCATGTTTGCTCGTTGCGATGTAATTAGAAGACGATCAACGCAAGGGATCCGAAGAGCAAGAGTCGAAGATATAATCAAGAGCAAAAAGAGAAAGAGGCAAGTGTCCTTGACGCATCTTGCACCTACTTCTTCTCTATCTGTACATTATTGCATTGCTCGTGTTAAATATGAATCCTATGTGTCATACCTTTTCCATACCTGTCCTTGTCGCTCGGGTGGAATTAGTCATAGACTTGGGTAGACTCATGCTTAGCTTGCTTTAATTGGGTTTAAGACATGCTAAATGTTAATCTTGTTAATGATCCAGTTGAACATAATGATTATGGTTGCTTGTTAATTATTGAACATTGATTTTGGTGACGGGTGGAGGAACTATGGTCTGGGGTGTACCGGTAGTTCCATGGAATGCTATCACCCGAATCATAAGGACCGGTTCGTGGAGCGACCATCCATGTTAAACCGTACAACCACGAGCCAAGTATGGGCGCGGCTTGGCGTAGTATGCGGTGGAGACCAGTCGAGTACGCGCGATGGAGAGGGGGCTATGGCTGGTGTTATACCGGTAGCCCGGGGAGGTGTGGTGAGGAGACAAGGTCTCGGAACCATCCGGCTCAAGGGAAGGAAGCTACCCGATGACGGGTGTACACGTCGGGTGAGTGAAAATCCTAGTGGGCGCGTACAAAGCTGGAGGAACCCGTGAACCGCCTTGGAAGTGATCTCCTGGCCACACACCAAAGGAAGTGTGTAAGTGCTTGGCCGGCACGGGCATGATGGAGGTTTTTAGTCCACCCGGCAACAGGGGATGGAATCACTTTCTCGTGGTGAATTGTGTACAACCTCTGCAGAGTGAAAAGCTGTCATGACAGCCGTGCTCACGGTCAAGAGCGGCATGGACCCTCACGCGGATTAGAGGGATGGTAATGGTTTGGATGCATGGTTCTTGGGAAGGAGACATGCGGGGTTTGGATAATTAATGGATCTCCGGAGTTACATCACATAGTAAATAGCCTGCTTAATTAATGAACTAGACATAGGTGCTTCTATGCCTTAAACCTTGTGTTAGCCTTTCTTGACTGGCCAATCATGTCATACTTTCCCCCACTTGCTGAGTACGTAATGTACTCATACGTTGTCGCCTCTCTTTTTGCATCATGCCACAATTCGAAGTGAAGGCTGAAGTACATCATTCGAGGAGACGATGAAGTGGTGGTCTAGGCCTCGCGGTCTTCCGGTCGACTTCCGTAGGAGTCGAAGAACGCCAACGCTTAGTTTAATTTCCGCTGCAATGTAATCTTTTACTTTAGACCTACGGGTACTTGATGTAAATATTTAATGAATTAATAAAGATATTATTCTTTTACCACATAATTTGTCCTGTTGCGTGAAAAATTGATCCCGGGCACGCATACAGTTGAATCCGATTTCGGTTATTGAAATCGGGTGTGACAATAATATATCGATAACTTCAACACCATGTGCGGAGTGGAGCTTATAAGCTGGCACGGGCGACTTTGGGCGGGCGAGGTGGTACTAAACCCTTGCCCGCCGCGCACCCGCCTTTTATAGCCACGGTTGACTTCTTCAACCGTGGCTATTGTTACGGTTTACAATAGCCACGGTTAAAGAAGTCAACCGTGGGTATAGCAGCGGTTGTGAAATTATTTAATTGTTGATAATTTAATTTATGTGGCTGAAAATTATTAACAGGTAGACTTATAAAATATTTATTAGCAAGTTTTAGATAATTGTTAAATGTGGTTATTTAAAAGATGTTATTGATTTAAGTGGTAGAAAAATAATTAACAATTTATTAAATCCATTAACGTTGCTGAAAATAAATAGAATATTATTAAATTAATTAAAGTAGATGAAAAATTATTTAAAACTTGTTAAATTGTTGAAAGTGACCGAAAAAATGGAAAGGTTATTAAATTCATTTATTTTGCTAAAAACTCACTAAAATATTATTAAATTAATTACAGATTGCTTGAAACATATATATCCGAGTACATCATAGGTACATCGCAATGGAATAATAAAGGTACATTATCCTTGAACGATTTTTCCTTCGCAATTTGTGCGTAGTTATGGCATTCCTTGATACGATAGTTTTGCTTCAATGACTTTAAATTTTTTCGGATCCACGAATAATGGAACTTCGTCATACCGATTGTATGCATCTTGATCGTCGACCCCATCCACTCCAAGTATTCTTTGTTTAGCGGGAATAACAATGTGCTTCTTCTCATACTTTAGATCGAGTATATAGAACACTTGTTCTGCTACCTTAGCAAGTATCCACGGGTCATCTTTATAACCTACATTCTTCGGATCGACGACGGTTAACCCGTATTCATCGACCTCCACCCCACTTGGGTATTTGACCCATTTGCATTTGAAGACAGGAACTTGTAAATCTGGTCCATAGTTCAGCTCCCAAATTTCCTCTATGTACCCATAATATGAGATGTAATTGTTATCGTCATCAAGGGCTTCAACTCGAACTCCGCTGTTTTGACACTTACTTTTCGTGTCCTTCTTTGAAGTGTGAAAAGTAGAACCATTAATGTCGTATGCCTGATAAGTCACCACAGTCTTTGAAGGTCGGGCAGCTAAAATTCTCAACATTTTCTCATCCATCGAGTCTCCACGTGGAAGGTCTTGACTCTCGAACCATGCTGTGAAAGTTTTCTTGTGCTCCTGTACTAACCATGCACCGCTTTTGCCCTGAACATTGTTTAGTTCAAGCTCCTCAATGTGTTTTGCGAAATACGGGGCAACAATACGTGATTGTTGCGGTACGAGTAAAATGGGCTTTGTCAACTCGTTTATATTCGCGGTCGGTGAATGATTTTTGTCCTCGTATACCTTTTCCACTTAACCTTCCCTCATGACGAGACACTGGTACACCAATAGATCGACCGTCTTTAATATAATCTGCACAACACTCAATAATCTCCTCGGTGGTGTAGCCCTCAATCATTGAACCCTCCGGATGACAACGAGTACGTGCATAGCGTTTCATAACATACATGAACCTCTCGTAGGGGAACATATGATGCATGTAGACGGGACCCGAAGCGGATATCTGGTCAACAATATGAAGCATGAAGTGTTCCATAGTATCAAAATAGGATGGCGGAAAGCACATCTCAAGCATGCACATTGTTTCCTTTATGTGGGTTCGTAGGTTATCCAACTCGTGTTTATTGATCACCTTCTTTGAGACTGCGTTCTAGAAGTAGCACAAACGAGTTATAGTCAACTTCAACCATTCAGATTTCACAGCTCTAATGGCGATAGCCGAAACACCGAAAGTAGTGTGTGACAGTAATGAGTGTTGTAACCACTTATCTTTAAGTCTTTCATGCCTACGAGATTTTGGACATTCGATGAGAAACCGGTCGGTGCTTTAATCCCGTGTAGACACTTCAAGAACGCTATTTTCTCCTCACGCGTTAGTGTGTAGAAGGCTGGCGGGAGGTAGTACTTTCCGTTCGCTCTTTCTTGCGGATGGAGCTCCGGCCTAATATTCATCTCTACAAGGTCTCTACGTGCGTTCAGTCCATCCTTTGTCTTACCGGATAGGTCAAGTATAAGGCCGGTAGTGCTTGTCAAATACACCTTTCCCAATGTGCATCCGAGTCAAATGCATGAGTCACTTCCAATTCTTCCCAGTACCGAGATATCCGTAGAATATAGAAAGCTTCTTATACGGCGTTGCAGCTTTTGACTTTGCAACTCCCTTCACGGCCTTTTCAAATGTAGCTTTAATATTTTTTGTCTTATCAAAGACATCCGTAGAGGTCCAACGTCGAGGTTCTTCGCCGGTCTCAATCGTACCATCAAATTGTTTGGCCATCCGTCGAAACGGGTGGCTCCGATGTAAGAATCGATGATTTCGGTGTACACTTGTCTTCTTGGATGATGGAAGATACACGTGTGATGTATCGTCAACACAAACAAAGCATGCGTCCTTTCCTTTCACCTGGCCCGAAAGCGCCCTTAACGTCGGGGAATCGATTACGGTCATGAAAATGATCGCTTTCAACGTGAAGTAGTCCCTTCGGTGCTCATCCCACATACGCACACCTTCCAACCATAGTTTTCGCATGTCTTCAAACAGTGGTTCCGAGGAAGATATCTATGTCGTTCCCAGGTTCTTTCGGTCCGGATATAAGAATGGACAATAATATGTACTTCCTCTTGTGGCACAACCATGGGGGAGGTTGAACATTGTTAGCAGCACGGGCCAAATGCTGCGAACGTTCCTCGTTATACCAAAAGGGTTCATTCCATCCGTACTCAATGCAAACCGTATATTTCTTGGCTCGTGCGAGAAGTCGTCACGGTGGTTACGATCTAAGTTTTTCCACTGGGTTCCATCCGATGGATGACTCAGCTTATTAGGGTCCCTCTTACGTGTATGCCATGTCATCGGTTCAAGCATCTCTTGGGTTGGCAAATATCCGTCTTATGCGATCGACCACCGGTAGGTACCACATGACCAAGGCTGGAACCTTACTATCATCGTCGCTACCATTGACGATACTACTTTTCTTCCTCTTCCTGTCATTCTTTCCCCTCTTATTAGTTGTGTCTACATCATACTCCTCATTCGTCTTGTAACGACTTCGTTTGCACCTTGGGCATCTCACGAGTTCCTTGAACTTCTCCCCGGTATAATATACAATGATTTGGACATGCGTGGATTTTTTGCACACCCAGCGATATTGGAGATATCGGTCTCTTAGCATAGTACGTGTTTTTTGATAACAAGTTTGGCTTTGGCAGTGTATCCGAAAGAAGATCCAAGAATTCATTGAAGCCGGCATCCGACCACCTATGGATGGCCTTCGGTTTCATGAGTTCGAGAACTGTACGTAACACGGTATTCTCTTTAGAACATCCCTTAGACTCCTCAAACAATAAATCCTTTGATGCCTTCTCTATCGTTGCAAAGTTATCAAGCCCTCCTTTTATCCCTGCATTGAGTAAACTTGCGGCTCAACATGACATAACAATTCCTCAACATCAAAATCAGTACATTGTTCTTCTTCGACATGAAAATCAAAAGTCTCGTCAACTTGGACAAAGCTGTTCTTCTTCAACTTCAATCAGCTGCAACTCAACTTCGATCGGCTCGTCTTCTCCATGCTTTGTCCACCTCGTATAATTCTCTAGGAAACCCCTGCTCACTAAGTGAGATTTGATTACAAGTGTATCGGACCACAATTTTTTATTCTTGCAGTCCATGCATGGACAATATATTTCTTGTCTTCCTAGACGCTTAGCATGCTCGACAGACTCTCTTGAGAAATACATCGACTTGACCTCGGAAATATGCACTTAATCTTGACTCTTCGTACATCCATGTTTTGTCCATCTAAACAAGCATTACGCGAATATTAATTATAATAAAATAATTACGAAATCAAATAATTACCAGTATGAATATTAAGTATTTATAGAAAATATAAGGAAACTAATATATTGCATAACATAATGTGCTAGAATTAATAATTATTAAATAATTACAAAATAATCTATTTACCATTATGAATATTATATATTTATAGAAAATATAAGGGAACTAATATATTGCATAAGACAAATCATATATGTGCTATCATATATAAAAACCCACTATACAAATTATTATTAATTGACTCGAATCTTTTAATAATTAAACTCGTGCTCTAGGGGTCTCTCTCAAGAGAGCATAAAGTGGATCTTAAATTGATTGACATGAAAAAGGCTTGTAAGACATGATTTTTTTGTATGCAACACAAGCACATGATATATGAGCTTATTATACACACTCAAACCAACAACAAACCTACAAACATGAAGGGATTTGACAAATCGAAATCAAAACCTAGGTCAAATGGTATTCCAAAATTCTCTATGATTACAACACTATAGCAACAAATTATACATGGGATGAGTTTCCCTTACCACGGAGAACAAATTTCTGCAAAAAAAAACGAGATCAAAACCTTCCCCCTCGGTTTTCATTTTTTTTGCTCAATTTTCGAGCCGCCACACTTGGACTGAGCTCCTGTTCTGTCCGAACGCGGCTTTTATACTGTGCAAAACAATAGCCACGGTCCACTTCTTCAACCGTGGCTATAGAAGAAACTATAGCCACGGTTGGTGACGTGGACCGTGGCTCTTGGTGCAGGCCACTATAGCCACGGTTCACAAAGCCAACCGTGGCTATAGTGGCTTCTATAGCCACGGTTCACAAAGCCAACCGTGGCTATACTGGCTTCTATAGCCACGGTTCGAAGGCCGCCAGCCCTGCCACCTACTGTAGCCACGGTTTATTTTCTTTGTCGTGGCTACTTCATTTTGTGTGCGTGGCTATAGCGAGTTTTTGTTATAGTGTTTGTGTGTGTGTGTGTGTGTGTGTGTGTGTGTATGTGTGTGTGTGTGTGACCTATTTTTATGTGATGATATAAGCTAATTTTCCATTCAATGACTGTTTTCTCATCTCTACATTAACACCTGGTAGACTCCAATGAATGAAAAAATAGAGTTTAAGCTGAGGCTTTCTATAGGGTTTTATACTGAACGAGGAACTATTATTTAATACATCCACAACTAATTCATTTTCCAATGGAAAGGAATTGCATCAAACAATTATTTCAATTTCATAGCTGTTTTTTAGTTCTACTTTCTCCTAAAAGGCATCAGACCAGAATTCTGCTTCAAGAAGCTTCTTCGACTTTTTTTCGAGAGCGTCGCAATTGACATCGTGCAGTGCACATGTACATTCTTGTGGTCGCGCAGATACTCCACGGCAGCCTGTGCTGCACTTTTCATTGCATCTTCAGGTGTGTGCTTCACTGATCCATACAGTGTGTGTTCCGACCTTTCGATCCAAACTTAGTGGCCGGTGGTAGGTCCATGTCGATGTAGCCCTCGAGCATTTTGCAAGCATCCTCACGGACACTGGACGCATGAATGGTGAAGTCCAGCGATGATACTATGTGTGCAAGTGCTGTCTTGAGGAGATCTTGGCCTCATGGACAACCTGGGCATGCAATTGAAAAGGTGACGATAAATGCAAATGCATTGTCCAGAACCAAACCGTAGCATTGCAGTTAAATAAAGAACAAATATAATGGATCGAGGTACCAATTTATTATTAGATGTAAAATAAGAACTGAAAGTTGATGTTTTTTAGGAATTAAAATCTGAAGTGAGATTCTTGGGTGTGTGGTAGGTCTGAAGTGAGAATTTGAGATAGTAATGTAGGAACGGAGGATTACTTGTTCCTTCCTTTGCTTTGAGTTTTTTTTGTTTTGAGGACTATGGGCTCTAATTGAACCCTCTGGTAGTGAATTACCTGTCCAACCTAACGGTTTACATTTCCTTTTTTTTTCTTGTGTGTGTGTTTTCTTCAGTTATTGAACCTAGTATCTATAGGTCTCTAATCCTACTCATCGGTGCATTTGTTTGAAGAGTCAACCTAGCTAGACACTTTAGTATTAAAAAACACTTAGCTAGACACTTTCTGAATCCTATTGTGTCATTATCCAACACCATGTTATCAATAATATAAATTATTAAATTTATTAATAATTTACATAACAAATAATATGCAGAAAGAGGAGAAAAGGCAAGAAAAAGAAGAAAAGGCAATACATAAGAAGCCAAAGGCTGCTGAAGAAGATGTAGCAGTTAAGGAAATGATTCAGCCTACTGTTAGGCAGGCAGAGGAACTAATGAAAGTGAAAAAACTCAATAAGATGGAACAGCTCTGTAATATCAGCCAGACACTGGTTGTGCTTGCATCTGCTCCTGTATGATCCAAGTCACAATCTTCTTTTTACTACTATTTCAGTTCTACATTTTTAGGCAAAAGAATGAAACTTGAATTAATATTGAATGGCAACTTCATCTCCAATATATGCAGGGCTGCTAGAGAGGAATGAAACCATGCTGTAGAGGCAGCAGCAGGAGAAAGAGTCTCTTTAGCATTGACAAATAGGGTAGGTATGTTATTTTTCCTTACTGGTGTGGTACTGCATAGGGAAGGGAATTAGCATATAAAAAATAGCACCCCAGAAACAGTATTAAAAAAAACTAAGGCTAAAACAGAGGATATGAACAGGCAAGCATAATTAGGACACAAATAATGGGTAATGAAGCACAGAGGAAGTAGCAGTAACATAGACAGGTTGAGAATCCAAACCTCTGAGGCTTTCGAAGACGACCAGTATCCCTAGGAGTGCACAAGTAATGATATTTCTCCCACACCTGAAGGGAAATGGTTGTAACAAAAATAATAAAAACACCAATATACTTTCCTGTTCAGGTGCAATATACAGGGAACATAAAAAAAACTATCTGCTAGGTGCAGCGTACATTGATAAGAAAATGATTAGCATGCATCAATTGCTGATGGGTTTCCTAGTACAATACACAATAACACAGGAGCATGGCTTGCATTTAAGATTGTTCAAATATCAAAAAGCTTTAAGTGAATCTAGAACTGCCAAACAGATAACCTTACCACATGTTCAGGAGCAGATGCAGAGCATTATTGGAACAACAAAACATGAAAATGGAGAACCGGAAATTTGAATGTTAGATAGATGATGGTCTGACCGAGCAGGTGGTTGATGCCAATAAATAGTATGCATGCGAGAAGCATGTATGTAAATTAGAATATCAGAACATGACATTGGGCATCGACCATCAAGACAGCACAATGAGTTTATCTACCCTCAATCCAAACTGCTCAGCATGTGCCATAATATTCCATAATCCAAAAGAAGGATGCACACAACCTTGCATGGAATCATCTATATGTCATAAAAATAAAGTCCATTCCAGAAAATAATACAGTCAACTGGCTGTTTCATACAAATTCTTTCTCAGAAGTTGTATTCACCCAACCTCAGTAAAATAAGAACGCAATGGCTGCAGTATATGATCTGAACACAAACAAATTCTCAGTCTCGCACTTGTTAATTCACATCACTATGACAATACAATTTTACTGGAATGGCTATATATATTTGTGTTTCAACGGATTTAACATGTCTAAGCCCAGCAAGGAGCATGCAAACAGGTTCGAAAGTAACCATCCGTGCACGCTATAAACATGCATACAACAAAAGCTTTTGCATGGCAAGTAGCATGCATGGATTATGTTTCAAACTTTATAATGGAGCTGATAGAAATTATCTCCCAAACAAAAAGGCAAAAAACAACTTGATGAACGCAGAGAAAGGGAAATTAATAGATGGGTTCTCTATTTGACCATTAGTGTACAACTTGTTTGTAGCGTGACTTGATTTCATATTTGGCGGTGCTCTACAGGTCAGATAGTTATGTTAACACAACAACAATATCTGGCAAAAAAAAAAACATAACGGCAACCCAATGGGAAGGTGAGCATAAGAAGATGTGAGGATGATGTCGCTTCCTGTTCCGAGATTTTTTTTTAACTAATCTCGTTCGACTGTATGAAAGTACATATATCCTGGATGAAATCTATAAAGCACAAACCCACCCACAACCCAGGTAGGCCCAACAAAGGACAGGAGGAACGACTACAGTACCTCCACAACCACAGAATCGCACGATTTGGTAGAAGGGAGCACCAGGAAGAGCGAATGTAGGTTAAGAATATGTAGATGCACACCTCGAATCGAAGGAAGAGGCAAGGACCAGTCGGATGGCCAGGCCAACGGCGGTGAACGGCGGAGGCGGATCAAGCACGGGATGCCGCGACGCCGAGGAACCAGTTCTTGAAGCATCATGCCCAACCCAAAAAGGAAGAAGGAAGCAAGAAAATGAGGAACAGGTATGTCGCGCGGTACCTCGCCGGAGAAGCACGGCGCTGCGCTGCGACTGTGCCAGATTGAGTGAAGGGAGGCGAGCAGGGAGAGCGCCTGGTGGCGTACCGGCGAAGGGGAGGAGACCAGCGCGCAGCCACGCATCGTGTTGTGCGGGACAGGTGGTACGGCCCACCCCATCCAGCAATGGCGCTTGAGGAGAACAATGAACCGCTCTTCCACCGCCTTGCATCATACAACTCCAGCGCTCCACCATCCGGCATCTTGCGTGGGCCTACGCGAACTGGACCGGATAAGCAGACGTCAGTATTTACAGGACGGTGAACGGGCTACGCTAGTTGTGTGGGCTGAATGGAAAGGAGGCCAGCCACGAAACGGGTCGCGGATGACTGGACGACGCGTTTGCTCAGGAGGAGGCCACGTCTAAAAAAAACGATGTGTCGCACTCCGAAGAGGCCACGGCGGCCAGATTAATGAGAGGGGCGGATTTCTATGCGCTTTCAGCTTTCTACTATGTTAAAATTTGTATCCTTCTTTTTTTCAGTACGTCACTCACAAGGATTATAAATATTCATTCTGCTCTGAACTGGAGTCAGAAAAAAGAAGTTTCGCAGAAGGTGCCCAAATATATCACATTTGATTTGAGGAAAATGTCCTTTATGCAGAAATGCAGATATTGGTTTATATCAACTCACTAGTTACATATATCTGTAAGTTGATATAAATCTCTATCTTTCTTAATCTTATGCAGATATCAGCTGACCATAGTGGACAGGATCTGTCACACCCAATTTTACAAAGGAGCAAAATAGGATGCATTCCACATGTATGTCTGGATCAAGTCTCATACATGGGCGACTCAGCGAATAACAGATAGTGTTTCAATAACGTTTACACCATTACGATGACATAAAATGACTCATAGTCTTTAACTCTCTTAAACGCTAGCGGAAACTATATAACTTCATAACTCCACAAGGATGTCGACTGGGGGCTCCACAAGCTAGAAGTAATTGCCATCTTCAAAATCATCAAAACCACCATCTTGTTCTGAGCAGCATTTTGGTTTGTGTAAAAAATAGCAAGTGTGAGTACTTGTATTACTCTGCAAGTGTAGGTAAAGATGACATGCAGGCAATAATAAAGAATGGCTAGAATGGTTTATTTGCGTAAATGCCAAACTACACTTAAGATACTCTTTAACAAAAGCAACCTATCTTACTAGGTGAAAGTTGTTAAAGCAAGCATATCAATGAAGTAACCATCAATAAAGTACATTATAGAATAGTATCTCAAAAATCACAATATAACCTGCTTTGGTGCCACACACAGAAACACACCAACTCTGGACACACACAAAAACACACCAACACTGGAGACACACACAAAAACCATCTAGTAAACCCTATCAATGGTGCCACACACAGAAACACACCAACCCTAGAGACACACACACACACAGAAACCCTCCAGGTCTAAACGCAACAACCATAAACCAAACATATTGGTGCCACAACACAAAAACACACCGTACATGGAGACACAACACAGAAACCCTCCAGGTTTAAAGGTAACAGCCATAATCCAAACAACAAGTTGGTGCCACAACATAGAAACACACCAACCCTAGAGACAAAACACAGAAACTCTCCAGGCCTAAGTTCCAAGTTGCTAAAAGATTATTAACAAGATTATTAAATTGAAGTAAACCATTAGTCATGATTAACATGATGAGGTGAAAGACTCGACGAGCATGGCTAAGAAATATCTCCTAAACATTAAAACCACGACACCATAACAAGGCGACAAGGAATGATATGGAACAGGGTATAGACACATGTGATTCATGTTAACAAGCATGCACGTTTATACACGACACATGAGAAAACATAGAATCAGAATGCATCAAGGACACTTTACTTCCTCTTGCTGCTGTCCGGTGGTGTCCTTGAAATCAAGGCTTGGAAATTCACGTGCAGCTCTTCTCCTATTCATCGCAATTATCAAACAAGCGTACAAAATAAATAAACACACTAAGAAAAAATACACCAAACAATATCCAAGTTTGGTAAAAACAATAATAAAAGGTAGTATTCGTCGCTACGATAGTGTGAGCGCAAGAACCAATACAATCGGAGTTACAAGCTAAAAGTTATGAGCGTTTAAACTTCTAGGGGCTAAACTGTAAAACAGCACCTCTAGGGACCAATATGTTGTTTAAGAAAAGTATAGGGACTAAATGTAAAAGTATTGGACTAAAACGTAATTTATAAAAAACCTAGGATTGTATTTGTAAAACTGTAGGAGCTAAAAGTAATTATAAATAATTATAGGGGCCAAACTGCAAAAGTTACTGTCCTACTCTCATCAGGGGTCAAAAGTTAAATAAAACTAAATCATAGGGTTGCTCGTGTAAAAGATAAAGAATTAATCGCTATTAACCAAAACTGTAGGGGCCTATATGTAAGAATACCATATCGGTTCCATGGCTTCTAATGCGGCCGTCTAAATTAATCTCATCAGGGGTCAAAACTTAAATAAAACTAAATCATAGGGTTGCTCGTGTAAAAGATAAAGAATTAATCGCTATTAACCAAAACTGTAGGGGCCTATATGTAAGAATACCATATCGGTTCCATGGCTTCTAATGCGGTCGTCTAAATTAATCGAACGGTTGGGATGAGTCCGCCCGGGCGGCGGCGACTGGCAGCAGCCATGGGAGCTTGCCAGATATTGCCAAACGGCCGATCTGGTAGCCTATTCTCGACGCGGGTTACATATACGTGGAGCGGGGACGACGGCGAATCTTACCACAGGGTTGCACAACTCGAGAGATGACCGGAGGCGGGTGGTCGTCCAGGGGAGAGGAACGACGGGTTCTGTGGCGTTGCAGAAACATCTCGGTCACCGACTTCGCATCGCACGGGCACTGGCGGGGTCCAAAAAAAAAGAAACATGGCCAGTTTTTTTTTGTACGAATGCTAATGCATAGATTTATTTGGTACTCCCTCTATCCCATTGAAAGTGTCGTATTTGATGACTTTTTAGATTTCACATTGGAGGGTTTGTCTTATTCAAATTTTTTATACAAAAGTACTAAAACAAAGAATTATTACTAAATATTATTATGATAAATTCAGTTAGAGAAAGTAAATAGTATTGATGTCTAAAAGTCTAAAACAACACTTTCAATGGGACGGAGGGAGCACTATACTGTGAACAATCAATTTTAGCAGTTGAATGTTTCCGTTCCACATCACTGCATGCCTCAAATATAATGTCTATGAATTATTAGCATTCGTGATGAGTTAAATTTGTAAAATGTAGGAATACAATTTTTAGATTTGTAAGACAAAAATTGTGTTAGTGGTTTCTTTAGCACTCTCTGTCCATCAACAAAAACGTATAACCACAGTTTTATATTTTAATTAACCAGTAGTCCTTAACACAAAAACAATTATTTTAGTTGGATAGGTATTCATCCCATACTAACATGTTACATTTTTTGGTTAGTAGGATTATTTTCAATCTTGTCATCGTTGTAAGCTTAATGCACATTGGTTGGCATGATCGTTTTGGTGAACAACATGAACATGTGCTTCAATGTCTACACGAGTGTTGTCTATGTAGGAAACCCTATCAAATATCAACACATGACATTGATGATTGGCTGCCTCAATGTAATGACGACTCAACATATGGAGGCCCAATAAACTTGACAGAGGTTGCGGTGAAGGAAGTGGATTAAGACTAAGGATTGTTTGGAAAAAGTTTGTAATCACTTGGCTAGAATAGATAGCTTGAGTCCATAGAAAAAAAACGGACTATCAAGAGGTCTTGAGTCATTTCTCTTAACTGACCCTAGTAGAGAAGAGTTTAGATACTTTATGAAGTATCTCAGGAATTAGAATGACTATAGATAAGAAGAGGGACCAAGTTGATGAAGTTGGAAGTGAGGCAAAGTATGGATAAGAGCGTTCAGGGTAAGTCATCATAAGCGGTCATTGTAATATACAATGATAGAGCTTCAAATGAACTCATAGAAGAATCAAGTCTAGAGCTAGGAGAAGAAGGTCACCGCATGATTCTAAGGGGTCAGTGTAAGATACGATGACAAATTCTTAGTTTTGAAGTCAAGAAGCAAGAGATCACCATAATATCCGATAGTGTCATTGTAATATATGTTGATAGGAGAAGAACATTTTTATGAGACAAGTGCTACATATATGGCTCTAGAGTAGGACAGAGGGAGGTCACTGAAAGATATCGGAAGAGCATCATAAGATACAATTAGGATCATTGTAAGATATGGGAAGACCATCGTAAGATACAATTACGATCACTATATATAAGGCATAGCGAGGACCTGGTGTCCTCTAAAGAGAGCTATGCTACAAACTTTATCCCTGAACATATGAAGATGAATCCACTGTAGCCTACGGTGCCGTCACCATAAGGTTCTCACTGGTAGGAGTCAGAACAGGTCCAAAAACATGTCCTTGAGGTCATAAAAAGAGTGGTGAGAAGGACATCACCGACTAAATGAGAGTAACAGGCCCTCGAGGAAGACGAGCTCTTGCATAGACTGTTAGCAGTGAGACAAACTTGCCAAAATGTTTATCCCAAAAAGAATGGAATTCAAATCTAGCACTTGTGCACAAAATACTACTATGTCTCTAGAGCAAATTTTGGTGACAACATAAACAAGATAAACAACTAGTTCATCAAGTCCAATCGTGTTGGGCATTGATATACCTAACCAAACTGACCGTTTAAGGTTGATGGAGATTAAGGACACTGAAATACAAATTATTGGAGTTCAAGCTTAACAAGTTCATCGTATTGGACTTCAAGTCACATAGACAAGATTAATAAGTCGAATATCACTAGTTTGAGATATGTGTGTATCGAGCTAGTTGATTAGACATGAGATGGATCGAGTGGGATGTCAAGTTTGTTGCTCTTTCCATTTGGTGGTGCCTAGATAGTTACATGTGTTGTTAAGCTTCGAGTCTATAATTGGTGAGGCTCTTAGATGAGTTACAATGTTTTGTACATTCTCGAGTTCTATGTCACATTGTTGATTGATGGGGACATGTTAGACACTCGGTTCATATTCAGAGGACAACCATGGAGACACAGGGGAGCTGACTTGATGCCAATAGTTGGCTTGTTAACCTTTTATGGTGACATCAAACCATGAAGCATGACTTTGGAGGGGGGGGGGATGACCATAGCTTTCCCACATCCACATCTTAAGGGATATACCTAGGATCCCCTAAAGACCCACCTGGTGTGTGTGTGTGTGTGAGAGAGAGAGAGAGGACAATAGTTGTGAGTAGTTCATCCTTTTGTTTATTACTACACTTATTCAACTCGAGCATGTGATTGTGTGGAAAATATGACATAATCAACTGATTCTTAGGTTTTACATTTGCAATCTTATCAGGATAATGGTACTATTAACATCGTGAGTATGACTTCTAGGTACCCTCCATTCACACTGACAAACCGTATAGAATCATGTCTAGAGATTCACCTCTGTTGACATCCATGAGATACGTAAGGAGGAGAAGGATTATTTGCTAGGCACACATGGTCAAGATATGGTGATGCACAGGATGCTAGTGATGGTGCACCACCTGTTGTTTAGATCACTCCTTTGCTTACAGAGTACATAGAGGTTCTAGAAGAGCTAGAGGTACTTAAGAAAAAGAAAACATGCCAAGCAGAGCATAGAGAGACAATTAGTACCTTAGTAGAGCTTGTCTGCTCCACTGTGAAATAATAGAGGGTCTTTCCAATTATGGTCGTTGATTTACATAGTTGATTTTTCAACACATTTGCATGTTGCAATCTTTCCAACTCTTTTTTCTCTTTTCAAGAAATTAAATTTGAGACAAACTTCTTGGAGAACTTATTCTTGAGAAATTTGATGATTGGACACTTATGTTTTTCACTTCCAACTTTTTTTCACAATGTTTCCACAAATTTTCTATTTGTGCTATTTCTTTCTCCATTTTATTTGACGTCATGTTAAAAAAAAAAGATTTTTCTTATTTGCATTTTCATGTTCAAGTCTATACTATAAGGAACGAGTTGTATGATTTCTATTATGTACCCGTGATCTTCTACCCACCCTCACTATTCACCCTAGATCTTGTCTTGCAATCAAGCCTCCCACCATCAGATTAGAATTGGTCCCACAAATTGTCCACGTCACCATTACATCCATCACAAAAGTTTACTCTACCATGTGTTAAGGAGGGTGTCCATAATTTCTTTTCTCACCTGTGTTTTACCTAACCAGCACCTATACCCCCGCAAATCACGTTCCATATTACTCTAACCTTTCCATAATCTTCGCCCCACGTCTCGTACGCGCTCGTCTGCGGCGGCAT
This sequence comes from Chloris gayana, assembly GCA_031894775.1. Lineage (NCBI taxonomy): Eukaryota > Viridiplantae > Streptophyta > Magnoliopsida > Poales > Poaceae > Chloris > Chloris gayana. Next base: position 139,607 of record JAUNZO010001003.1, on the reverse strand, counting down.
CTCGCGCACCTCGATCTCGGCTCGCGCCGCCCGACAGCTGCTGCTGCAGCAAACCGTGCTGCGCACTCGTCTACGGCGGCGACGACATCTTGCGCCGCCCGCTCATCAAGCCACAACAGACGGCGGAGCACAGGCGACGTGAGCTACCCCTTCGAGGAGACGAGGACGTCCGCGGCGTCGCCCGATCACCTGCGGCTGAATCAAACCGCGCCCGCTCATCGGTCAGCGTGACGAGAATAAGCTCAATGACGGCGTCACGAGAATTGCTGGTGCTGCAGCATGACGCCTCTCCTCCTGATCGCCAGGATCGTCCCCAAATCAGATTTTGATCGCCCCGCGAGATTCCTCGTCAAGAACCACCGACCTGATTCTCTCTCGACGCCGCCCTCTGCTTCCACGTAACTTCCTCCCCCTCAATCATGGTTTATTATGTGGGGCAACGTACTGTTGTATGATTTGTCAAACGGCTGTATAATCTGTTTAGTCTTATTCTTTTGCATAACTTGATACGGTTGTCCAGTTGAATTGTTTCACCCAAGAATGATCGTGCGTATTTGACTTATCAAACTGACTTTTGGTATTCTCCGATATGAACTATTTATCTGAAGCTCAATGAATCTTTCATTCAATCAGACAGCAGGGAATATAAGAATGAATATAATAATGATTATTCTTAATATTGTCAAAGGTCTATCTATATTCTGCAGTTTTCTTAATATTGTCAAAGGTCTATCTATATTCTGCAGTTAGGGAAAAGGAGATAAATACGAGCCTCAATATCATTGTTTTCTTGCTAACTCCATGCATGCCCTGAAACAGCCATTGCCTGTGATTCCTCCTTATGTTCTGGGGTTATTTGCCTGAACACCACTCCTAAGGGGCACCCTCTCCCCAATAGCATTAGTAAAGAAACTATGTCCTCAATACCACTCCTAAGGTAGTCCTACTGTTCTCAATACCAAAAACTGCCCCTAGAGTAAAACTTATACCCGTTTTACCCCTGTCTTATCCCCACATCGTAAAAAAATCTCGAACCAGAAGGCGGCGGCGGCGGAGCAGGCGCGCGCGGGCGCAAGCCAGCGGCGGCGCGGGCGCGCGCGGGCCAGCTGCGGCGCGGGGCGCGGGCGCGGGGGCTCGCACGGGCTAGGCGCGCAGGCCAGCGGCGGCGCGGGGTGTGCGCGGGCCAGGCGCGCGGGCCACTGGCGGAGCAGGGCGCGGGGCGCACGCGGGCCACCGGAGGTAGCAGAGGGGAGCGGAGCCAGCAGAGGAGCGGGTGCACGCGGGCCTGCTCGCTGGGAAATATGTTGTCCAGAGGAGTTGGTGATGCAGGTTCAGGTAGCCATATGGATGAAACAGGGAGTAACACAAGCTTTGTTGGAAGGTACATCTAGTTCTACCATCTCAGCTAAGCGGTTGTTGGCGCTTTCTGAGGATCAAGGAGGTGATGCTGCATCTAAAGAGCCTACAAATGAGCCAACAGTTGGTGCTTCCCAATAAATTTATGGGATTTGTATGCTTTGATAACTTGTATGGTCGCATAATGTGTATGGTGAAAACTTGTATGGTCGGATAATGTGTATGGTGAAAACTTGTATGGTCAGTTAATTTGTGAATTGTGTGCTTTCCAAGTTTAATGGTTGGACTATTTTTATAACTGCTGAAACCACACACATGTCAAAGAGGTTATGGCCAATTTTTCAATTTTTAATTTATATTTCAGATTAATAAAGATTCTGGAAATTTTTAATCATTAAATGGCCATATTTTCAATTTTTCGTATTTTTTTATTTTTATTAAATATTTTTGGGTTCTACCACAGTAAAAAGATGCACAAGGGTAAAATGGGTACAAAACTGTGTGCTGTCACAGTTTTTGCTATTGGGGAGAGTGTTTCAGCTTATGAGTGGTATTGGAGACAGGGTGCAGTTTACTAATGCTATTGGGGACAGGGCACCCCTTAGGAGTGGTGTTGAGGCAAATAACCCTATGTTCTGCTTGATTGTGCCATCACGTGGATGGGGCGCTAATAGCATTGAATGTGTGTGCACCGATACCCGCCTCATGTGCATTACTACTGTTTAATCAATATAGCCAACCAGAATTTGGGTTGTTATTTTATATATATATATAAGTGTTTTGTCTTTTCTAACAATTATCTTCAATGAAACTTTATGAGTTCTAAGAGAGTATCCGTAGAGGAAGATCAGATGAAATAAGAGCAAGCTGTGTATGTTTATTTTTGATATGGACTTTAATAATTGAAAAAAATGGTCGGATGTTGTTTCAGGTTTTTTAATATCACGGTGTGAATTCTCATTATCATGATGATGTAGATGAGGATGAGCTCCCATTTGTTCATACATAAATTAGAAAGATGCCTATGGACAACAATGTTCCAAAGGGAAAGAATGGACATAATAACTCATGCCGTTCTAAATTACAACCTACAACCTCACAAGTTCCTCTTGGCGATCGAACGAACATTGTGAACACACAAGGTCAGTTTCTATCAGCCTTGATATGATGTATCAATTCATCACATTTCTGTCACTAAATGTATTTTGAATTGCATAGCGGAGACAAGGGAGGAAAAGGATCGTCGGCTGAATATAGAATGAGTTAAGAGATTCAGAGAAAGAAAAAGGTCGGATGAGGTGCTCTCATCGACCCCAAGGTCCCGTAAAGGAGGTAAACAGGATAAAATCATGATCAAAGACCTTAATTTTATGTGTATTCCAATAGACTATTTGTGATCGTTCCGTAACTTCAATTAGGTGGGAAGGAAAATCGTCCGTGCGGGATACCAGCCAATTGTGGTACGCCCACACCAATATCTATTGTTTCAGGTTTGCTTCAAAGCTTAGATTTAGCATTTTATTCCTTCCATTGTAGTACGCCCACACCAAAACATGTGGTTGCAGGTTTGCTTCAAATCCTAGATTTAGCGTTTTATTCCTTCCATTGATTTGTGTATGGTCAAATATCGAATGTTAAGAAAACTATTCTTAATGTGTAGTTGAAGATGCACTTGCTGTGGCAAAGCGCAGGGATTCGAACGAACGATCCAAGCGATACAGAGAACGTAAAAAGGCTGAGAAGAATGCCAGAGACCAACCTCAAAAAGGTAAATTTGACGCCGCACTTCCTGGTTCTATTGTCTTGCAAACAAGTTGCATCACTAATACCCAAATTTACCTTTCTTTAAGCGATGTCACACATTCAGGAGTCTCTATCATATCAGAGGTCACTGAAAGTCTAGGACCTTTACACAATTGTATAAAGGTTGATGTAAATGAAAATGATGACAGTTGGCTACATAGGAATGATTCCTTTTATCCAATGAACACCGATGAGGCAGTTACTGAAAACGAGCTTGGGTGCGTGACACAAGAGGATGCTATCAAAGCCAAAAAGCGTAAGTACCAACGAGAATACCAACGTGAATATAGGAAGCGTAAGAAGGAAGAGGTGACTCTAACACCAAACACCACTGGTTAGTCTAAACCATTCTGAACTACTTGAATATAATATATATTGATATTGTATCTAACATCAGAAATGTTTTGTAGTGCTGTCGGTTAATCCAAGGAAGCCCGATGAGCGTCAAGTGGCATTTGATTCCCGTATTTGGGAGCCGGACGAGGCCGGAGAGTTAGATCGCGGTATTAGAGTTTATTTTAAATAACTCACTAGAGGACAATCTTCGTTTATGTATTCTAAGCTATCTAGAAAATTACTTGGCAGAGGAGGATCTTGACTGCTTGGACCCACATGCGCATCGACATGATGACATACCCGAAGATGATGAAGAAAGAATACTTATTGGCAAAGGTACTATGTTATTATAGCACGAAGCTCTTTATTATGTTTGCAACCTTCTTGAACTGATATATGATATCTGCACTGCTACTACATAAAATTACTATAAATTATGTTGTGGCACATTCTGATAATTGAAACCCCGTCATCTGTGATATCTATGCTGATCTATTGCTATTGTTCTATAAAAATATATTGTGCATAGCAATTGCAGTTGTTTTATATCTAATGCTTCCGAGATAATGACAATGTTGCATCAGTGGGAAATAAACATTGAAAACCTCAATATTATTTTTTTTCATATTCATGTATTTGTTTCTTTTTTTTTGCAAAATTAAAGAATGAATATAAGTGGGATCTTTAACAATCTCGTACTCAGTTTTTAATCATAATATATTTGTCTTAATACTATATATGTTATCACAAGTTGTTAGCACTATGATAACTAGCAAAGGATAATAGATGTCACGATAATGATTTTACCTCAGTGCCTTTGATGTATATATTTCTCTTAATACTGATATGTCTTAATATTATAGATATTCCTATAATGTTTTGATGTGATTCTACGAGAGGTTCGGTATAGGTCAAACAGGGTGGATACTGGGAAAGAATATGTCATAGATCCTTATGATTTTGTATACCAAAACCTTCCGAAGAAACATCATGTGCTACGCAACATACGTGACTTTAGGTGGTGTGGTGCCAAGCGGTTTCCTGGTGAGGCCCCAGCTTTTTGTTGCAGAAAGGGTAGAGTGAAGTTACACACACCTGAAGTACCTAATGAGTTACGACGTCTTTTCACAAGCCAAATTGATGTTGATGCCAAATATTTTAGGAAGCACATAAGATACTTCAACTCACATTTCTCCTTCACAACTTTGGGTGTGAAGCTGGACCGTCGTTATTCCACCGCGAAAGGATCCGGCATATATGCATTCCGTATTCATGGCCGGGTCTATCACTGCCTTGATCCGTTGAAACTCGGGTCAAAAGGGTCCTAGGCATATGCAACTATATTTCTATGACACGGATGAAACGGGGACCCACAGGAAACAACGTTCTCCGCATCTTGATCAAGTAATAATTAAGAATATTCTCAATATTCTACAAGATAATCCATATGTACAAGTGTTTAGGCATCTAGGGTCTGTTGAGAATTTGGATGATTATAAGATTGAGTTGAATACGGACATCGATGTGGACCAGAGGCGGTACAATGCACCTACTGTGTCCCAAGTGGCTGCCGTTTGGTCCGATGGTAGCGATCCAAGAAAAATGTTTGAGAGAAGCGTTATGGTACATGGTATATCTGATCGTCGGATGTACATTAAAGCATATCATGGCTGTTATGACCCCTTGTCCTATCCTCTTTTCTTTCCGCGAGGGAAGCGGGTTGGAATAAGAAGATATTATTATATGATGAAAACAATGAAGTGAATGATCCCGGTATGCTTACTAAAAATGCTTAAATGTTAATGATAATATTTTCATATGCTAAGTACTTGTATTTATTAAATCATGTAATTTGTTCTCATTTACAGGTGATGCAAATGCTGAGGTCGAAAATGGAGACGATCGTAAGGGATTAGAAAAATAATACATCTACATATATATCAGATTAAATCTATTGTTGTTTCTGATTAATCCTCCTTAATAGCTCATGGGGAACATGTTCCTGATGGAGTGACTGACGAGGTGGCGGACGTAGACGCAGATGGAAATTCTGGTTCTGCCAATGCTCTTTAGGCTTGATTCAGTAATTAATTTTATTGCACAAATTTGAATTCTATACTTTACTTAAAATTGTTCTGGTTACCATATGCAGGTGGTGCTAGGATATATGTAACTGCAAGGGAGTATTATTGTTATAAACTTCAGATGAGGCCTAATGAGTTTAACATTATGTTCCACGGTGAAAGGCTGATGCAACAATGGCTTGTTGATATGTACGTGAAGGTTGAGTCTATGCGTCTTGATTGGTATTCATTACCGTCACATCAAAAAATCATTAGAGCTGATCTATATCAGGTATGTTTGATGCAAAATTCTTTTTGTGTTAGTTGAGGATGGATGTGGATCTAAATTGCTGAACTACAAAAAAAACATTTGATAGCAAAACTGAATGCATGATACTCATGGTTTTCTTTTAACTAGCAACTACTCATGCTGTAGTGACAAATGAACTAGAAGAATTGTAATAATGATCACTTTGGTCTGCCTTTGTTAGGTCTTGCAGTTGGATGACAAGGTGTTTATTTCATTTTGATGGACATTTTGAATATATAACAATGGCATCAAGCTTTAATTTGAGTGTTGATTATTCCATCGTCAGCACTATAGATAGCTGGGGCATGTCTTTATGAGTGTGTTTTATTCCTTCATCTATCTATCCAATCTATATTTTTCATTACCGTAGAAAGCCAATCTATATTTTTCATTCTACATGATGCCCGATCTTTATTTTCAATCAATTTATTCTTTGCGTGCCAACATTTATCTCATTGTTCACACCGCTAAGGAAATTATATTTGTGTATATTTTTTAGGGGATTGTGGACACACTCGCAAACTGCGAGGCACATGCATCCGAAGTGGGCAAAAGGATCGTGTTGCCTAGAACCTTTCCTGGAGGTGACCGTGATGTCCAAGCCAGGTTTCTAGATGCCATGACTTTAGTGCAGCGTTTTGGCAAGCCGGACTACATTATCACCATGACATGCAACCCTTATTGGCCTGAGATCATCCAAGAATTGTTTCCTGGCCGGACTCCTCAAGACCGTCCTGAGTTGGTCGCGAGGGTGTATAGGGCTAAGCTCCGTGATTTGCAAGACCGGTTAATAAAGAAGAAACATTTTGGTGAAGTAAAAGCATATGCTCACGTTACAGAGTTTCAAAAGAGGGGGCTACCTCATGAGCATTTTCTCCTCATAATGGATGGTAAGGATAGGTTGAATAGTCCAGATGATTATGACAAATGGATATCTGCTGAAATCCCCGACAAGAAGAAGTATCCAGTGTTGCATGACATTGTTTGCAAACATATGATGCATGGCCCCTGTGGTGAACTCAATAGAAATTGTCCTTGTATGGTTGATGGACAATGTCGATTTCGATTTCCGCGACAGTTCACTAAAGCAACTATGCAAGGGAAAGATTCATATCCTACCTACAGGAGAAGGGATGATGGGTGGAAGGTTGAGATCCGAAAAGCAGTGTTGGACAATAGGTGGGTTGTTTCTTATAATCCAGCTCTTCTCATGATTTACAATTGCCACATAAATCTTGAAATATGCTCTTCTATCAAGGCTGTTAAGTATTTGTACAAGTATATCTACAAAGGTCGTGATGCCATGGCTTCTTCAGTTGATAAATCAGAGAAGGATGATCAAGTTATCAATGAAATCAAACAATATCAGAATGCTAGATGTGTTACTCCATCGGAGGGAGCATACAGGATATATGGATTCCCTCTATACAAAATGTATCCTTCTGTGCTTCAGCTTGCTGTCCACCTCCCTAACATGCATATGGTAGCATTCAGGCCTACCGAAAATCTTCGTGACGTGGTCAATCGTGAGAAGTCCCGAAGTCCATACTAACAGAATACTTTAGGATGAATACTTTGCATGCAAAAGCCAGGGGATTATTGTATAGGGAGTTTCCAGAGTATTACCATTGGGACAAACCTAACAAGACCTGGGTCGGCAGGATGCAGAGGAAACAAATAGGGAGGATGGTATACGCAAATCTGGCCGAAGGAGAAAGGTATTATATGCGTGTCCTATTAAATCATGTACGGGGGCAACATCATTTGTCATCTTAAATCATACCGTGGTGTCACATGTTTGACATTTAGGGAGGCATGTGAAAAAAGAGGACTTGTGGACACCGATGATTCTCTCCACAAGTGTCTAGCTGAAGCTGCTGTATGGCAAATACCATGGTCTGTCAGGAGGTTGTTTCCAACTATAATGGTTTTTTGTGAGGCTACAAATCCCAGGGTATTGTGGGACAAGCACTATAATTCTTTGTCCGAGGACTACAACCATAAAAATGGTAATACACGTGTTGTTGAGCAAATGGTCCTTAGGGACATATATGACATCCTCAAAGCTATGGATAAAGACCTGAAGCCATTTGGACTGCTGCACTATGACGAGAAAGGCAAGCATAGAATTTATATTCTAATTTCATTTAGGTCGCATGGTGTCATACATTTTAATTTTAAATAATACTTGTAGATGCAGCAAATGAACACCTAGCTACAACTCCTCGTTACGAAATTTTTTATTTTTCATAATGATCAATAAAGCATGTTACGGTTTCTTTAGTCATAATGTTCAATAAAGCATGTTACGGATTTTCTTCCTTTTTTTGAAATAAAAATCTGTTCAGGGGATATGTTGCATGTGCTGTTAACACATGCGTATATGATTTATTTTTGTGTTCTGTTAGTATGTGTGCATTATTATAACAATTACAATAATAGTTGTTGATCTTTTATTATTATTCTATTTGATTCTATATCCAACAGAATATGGTTCTCAGCATCACTACATGGAGATTAATGAACAGTGCTCAATAAATATCAGTGATGAGGATCTCAATATTGTGAACACCCTTAACCCAGAGCAGTTGTCTGGTTTTGAGGAAATAATGTCCCATGTACGAGCCAAGAAGGGTGGTGTATTTTTTGTTGATGGCCCTAGAGGCACCGGAAAAACATATCTCTATAAAGCATTGCTCGCAACTGTACGTTCCAAAGGAGGAATAGCGGTGGCCACAGCTACGTCTGGTATTGCAGCGTCAATCATGCCAGGTGGTCGTACAGCGCACTCTATTTTCAAGCTCCCCATCATTATCAATGAAAGATCGACATGTAGGTTTACTAAACAAAGTCAGACTGCTGATCTTATGCGTGATGCTGATCTTCTAATATGGGATGAAGTCGCTATGACGAAGCGACAGGTCATTGAGCTTCTTGATCAACACCTTCAAGATATATTGGATTGCAAGCAGCCGTTTGGTGGTAAGGTGATGGTGTTTGGTGGGGATTTCAGGCAAGTATATAAGTTAATCTTATTTTATTTTGGTTGTGTCATACTTTTAAATTTTAAATAATAGTTACTGGTGCAGCATCAACACCTAGCTACAACTAACCTTGATTTTCATGAACTTTTGTTTAAGGCAGTTAACCTTGATTTTTTGGTGAATTAACTGCAATCTATACTTATTCATTGACCCAACTTCACATATGATATTTCATTTTCCTCCGATGGGGCTGTTTAGCTTAGGCTAACCTAAAACTAAAAAAAAGGAATAATTCAACTGAGTGGAAATACTATCAATTATCCCTATCTTTTATCTAGTATAATAATATTACCTGTTGTTATTTTAGACAATCATTTTTTTAAAATAATCATGTATTATTTGTTTCTTTCCTAAAGTATACATGGTTTCTGTAAAAGTTATTCTCTCGATTTCATGGTGATTTTTCTCTCGGATGTCGGGCAGGTGTTACCTGTGGTCCCTCGTGGTACTAGGGCACAGATCACGGATTCCACACTACCGATGTCATATTTATGGAAGAATATAAGGAGGATTTCCCTCACCCATAACATGCGAGCACAGTCTGATCCTTGGTTTAGTGATTATCTTCTTCGGATTGGCAACGGAACCGAGAAAACCTTGGCATTTGATTATGTTCGCCTTCCCGATGATATTGTCGTGGAATACAAGGATGAAAACTCCGTGGACATACTCATAGACCATGTGTTTCCCGATCTTGAACGTAATGCGAAGAATGCTGAGTATATGGGTGTAAACCTACAAGCATGGCACCGTCTTGTTGCGTCGGTTGCTTTTATTGAGTTAAATGAAGATAATGACATATTCAAGTGGGATTTAAACAAGAATGGTGCTTTCACAGTTAAATCTATGTATATGGCACTAATTCAACAAGGGGTGGTGGCTAATAATAGTCCGATTTGGAAAATTAGGATTCCGCTAAAGATTAAAGTCTTTGTGTGGTTCTTACTTAAAGGAGCAACGTTAACTAAGGATAACTTAGCAAAAAGGTGGAAAGGAGACACCAATTGTTGCTTTTGTACATCCCTTGAAACAATCCAACACTTATTTTTTAATTGCCATCTGGCTAGATTTTTATGTAACACCGTGCATCTCACATTTGGAATTCAACCGCCTCTAAGTGTCTCGCTCTCGCATATGTTTGGATCATGGCTTCAAGGTGTAATACCTAGAATTAAGGGACAAATCTTAGTAGGCACTACAGCTTTATGTTGGGCTATTTGGTTGAATAGAAATGATAGGATGTTTGATAAGATTAACTCAAGCTCTTTTATACAGGTAATTTTCAGGGCAACGCATTGGATTCATTGGTGGTCCTTGCTTCATAAGGAGGAAGACCGAGCGAGTATAACGGAAGGCTGCCGTCTTTGGGAGACAGCCATTATGCAAGTCTTCGCTAATTTTGGGTGGAACTTTCGGCATAGGATTGAGGGCTAGCTCTTTGATCCTGATGTGTTTTGTTTAGACGCCAGTTCCTTCATATCTTTGTATGGTATCTTTGTATCGTGGTTGTGGAGTCTAAGTGCTCGGTTGTAAACTTTGGCTTTATGCACCATGCTGTGGTGCAGCGGCCGGAACTTCGTTCAATTATCTAAGAAATGTGTTTGGAAAGTGTGTGGCAAAAAGTTGAATAAGTGGAACTCACTTTGTATATATAGGATCACCTAGTATGCATATGTTGTCAAGTTAGGATATCGTCCCTAGCCAAAGACTTCGCGGCCTCAAGAAAATCGCCAACTCGATGAAAATATTCTAGTGAATTTCCTCCCGCTCCATCATACATCCAAAGTCTATCCGCCATCTTCAATTCAAAAGGACAAAAAATATGTATTTAAAAAGAAAAAATAATTTATAGAATTATAAATTAGATAAATGTAGCAAACCAAGAATGTAAATTTTATATGGAATAAACAATAAAAAGAATAAATAATATAAGGTACTCAAAAAATATTAGGTATAAATAGTTAATTAAATCTAAAAATGAAGTAGATCTATGAACATATAAACCTAGATCTAGATCTAAAATTAGATCTACAAATTTTTATTAAATAAACCACTAGGAAATAAAAGTAAACCATGGTGATGGATAGGCTATAGGATACGTACTAGATCCATACAAGTTTACCAACATATAGTGTAGTTTTGAAGGAAAAAAATATGGAAGAAAGTAAGGTAGATCTATTGCAAAAATATGCCTAAAAGTACTAACAAAACACATTAAAAGTGCAAGAAATGGCTTGGATTTACCTCCTAGAACAAAATCCTTGCTAAAAATTGAAAGCAAAGCCTTTCCCTTACGTTCCAAATGTTTCACGTATAAGATCAGCAGTCTGACTTTGTTTAGTAAACCTACATGTCGATCTTTCATTGACAATGATGGGGAGCTTGAAAATAGAGTGGGCTGTATGACCACCTGGCATCATTGACGCTGCAATACCAGGACGTAGCTGTGGCCACCGCTATTCCTCCTTTGGAACGTACAGTTGCGAGCAATGCTTTATAGAGATATGTTTTTCCGGTGCCTCCAGGGCCATCAACAAAAAATACACCACCCTTCTTGGCTCGTACATGGGACATTATTTCCTCAAAACCAGACAAGCTGCTCTCGGGTTAAGGGTGTTCACAATATTGAGATCCTCATCACTGATATTTATTGAGCACTGTTCATTAATCTCCATGTAGTGATGCTGACAACCATATTTTGTTGGATATAGAATCAAATAGAATAATAATAAAAGATCAACAACTATTATTGTAATTGTTATAATAATGCACACATACTAACAGAACACAAAAATAAATCATATAAGCACGTGTTAACAGCACATGCAAGATATCCCCTGAACAGATTTTTATTTCAAAAAAGGGAAGAAAATCCGTAACATGCTTTATTGAACATTATGACTAAAGAAACCGTAACATGCTTTATTGATCATTATGAAAAATAAAAAATTTCGTAACGATGAGTTGTAGCTAGGTGTTCATTTGCTGCATCTACAAGTATTATTTAAAATTAAAATGTATGACACCATGCGACCTAAATGAAATTAGAATATAAATTCTATGCTTGCCTTTCTCGTCATAGTGCGGCAGTCCAAATGACTTCAGGTCTTTATCCATAGCTTTGAGGATGTCATTTATGTCCCTAAGGACCATTTGCTCAACAACACGTGTATTACCATTTTTACGGTTGTAGTCCTCGGACAAAGAATTATAGTGCTTGTCCCACAATGCCCTGGGATTTGTAGCCTCACAAAAAACCATTATAGTTGCAAACAACCTCCTGACAGACCATGGCATTTGCCATACAGCAGCTTCAGCTAGACACTTGTGGAGAGAATCATCGGTGTCCACAAGTCCTCTTTTTTCACATGCCTCCCTAAATGTCAAACATGTGACACCACGGTATGATTTAAGATGATCAAATGATGTTGCCCCCGTACATGATTTAATAGGACACGCATATAATACCTTTCTCCTTCGGCCAGAATTGCGTATACCATCCTCCCTATCTGTTTCCTCTCGCATCCTGCCGACCCAGGTCTTGTTAGGTTTGTCCCAACGGTAATACTCGGAAACTCCCTATACAATAATCCCCTGGCTTTTGCATGCAAATAATTCATCCTAAAGTTCTGTTAGCATGGACTTCTGGGACTTCTCACGATTGACCACGTCACGAAGATTTTCAGTAGGCCTGAACGCTACCATATGCATGTTAGGGAGGTGGACAGCAAGCTGAAGCACAGAAGGATACATTTTGTATAGAGGGAATCCATATATCCTGTATGCTCCCTCCGATGGAGTAACACATCTAGCATTCTGATAGTGTTTCATTTCATTGATAACTTGATCATCCTTCTCTGATTTATAAACTGAAGAAGCCATGGCATCATGGCCTTTGTAGATATACTTGTACAAATACTTAACAGCCTTGATAGAAGAGCATATTTCAACATTTATGTGGCAATTGTAAATCATGAGAAGAGCTGGATTATAAGAAACAACCCACCTATTGTCCAACACTGCTTTTCGGATCTCAACCTTCCACCCATCATCCCTTCTCCTGTAGGTAGGATATGAATCTTTCCCTTGCATAGTTGCTTTAGTGAACTATCGCGGAAATCGAAATCGACATTGTCCATCAACCATACAAGGACAATTTCTATTGAGTTCACCACAGGGGCCATGCATCATATGTTTGCAAACAATGTCATGCAACACTTGATACTTCTTCTTGTCGGGGATTTCAGCAGATATCCATTTGTCATAATCATCCGGACTATTCAACCTATCCTTACCATCCATTATGAGGAGAAAGTGCTCATGAGGTAGCCCCCTCTTTTGAAACTCTGTAACGTGAGCATATGCTTTTACTTCACCAAAATGTTTCTTCTTTATTAACCGGTCATGCAAATCACGGAGCTTAGCCCTATACACCCTCGCGACCAACTCGGGACGGTCTTGAGGAGTCCGGCCAGGAAAGAATTCTTGGATGATCTTAGGCCAATAAGGGTTGCATGTCATGGTGATAAAGTAGTCCGGCTTGCCAAAACGCTACACTAAAGTCATGGCATCCAGAAACCTGGCTTGGACATCACGGTCACCTCCAGGAAAGGTTCTAGGCAACACGATCCTTTTGCCCACTTCGGATGCATGTGCCTCGCCGTTTCGAGTGTGTCCACAATCCCCTAAAAAATATACACAAATATAATTTCCTTAGCGGTGTGAACAATGAGATAAATGTTGGCACGTAAAGAATAAATTGATTGAAAATAAAGATCGGGCATCATGTAGAATGAAAAATATAGATTGGCTTTCTACGGTAATGAAAAATATAGATTGGATAGATAGATGAAGGAATAAAACACACTCATAAAGACATGCCCCAACTATCTATAGTGCTGACGATGGAATAATCAACACTCAAATTAAAGCTTGATGCCATTGTTATATATTCAAAATGTCCATCAAAATGAAATAAACACCTTGTCATCCAACTGCAAGACCTAACAAAGGAAGACCAAAGTGATCATTATTACAATTCTTCTAGTTCATTTGTCACTACAGCATGAGTAGTTGCTAGTTAAAAGAAAACCATGAGTATCATGCATGCAGTTTTGCTATCAAATGTTTTTTTAATTGTAGCTCAGCAATTTAGATCCACATCCATTTTGAACTAACACAAAAAAGAATTTTGCATCAAACATACCTGATATAGATCAGCTCTAATGATTTTTTGATGTGACGGTAATGAATGCCAATCAAGACGCATAGACTCAACCTTGACGTACATATCAACAAGCCATTGTTGCATCAGCCTTTCACCATGGAACATAATGTTAAACTCATTAGGCCTCATCTGAAGTTTATAACAATAATACTCCCTTGCAGTTACATATATCCTAGCACCACCTGCATATGGTAACCAGAACAATTTTAAGCAAAGTATAGAATTCAAATTTGTGCAATAAAATTAATTACTGAATCAAGCCAAAAGAGCATTGACAGAACCAGAATTTCCGTCTGCGTCTACGTCCGCCACCTCGTCAGTCACTCCATCAGGAACATGTTCCCCATGAGCTATTAAGGAGGATTAATCAGAAACAACAATAGATTTAATCTGATATATATGTAGATGTATTATTTTTCTAATCCCTTACGATCGTCTCCACTTTCGACCTCAGCATTTGCATCACCTGTAAATGAGAACAAATTACATGATTTAATAAATACAAGTACTTAGCATATGAAAATATTATCATTAACATTTAAGCATTTTGAGTAAGCATACCGGGATCATTCACTTCATTGTTTTCATCATATAATAATATCTTCTTATTCCAACCCGCTTCCCTCGCGGAAAGAAAAGAGGATAGGACAAGGGGTCATAACAGCCATGATATGCTTTAATGTACATCCGACGATCAGATATACCATGTACCATAACGCTTCTCTCAAACATTTTTCTTGGATCGCTACCATCGGACCAAACGGCAGCCACTTGGGACACAATAGGTGCATTGTACCGTCTCTGGTCCACATCGATGTCCGTATTCAACTCAATCTTATAATCATCCAAATTCTCAACAGACCCTAGATGCCTAAACACTTGTACATATGGATTATCTTGTAGAAAATTGAGAATATTCTTAATTATTCCTTGATTAAGATGCGGAGAAGGTTGTTTCCTGTGGGTCCCCGTTTCATCCGTGTCATAGAAATATAGTTGCATATGCCTAGGACCCTTTTGACCCGGTTTCAACAGATCAAGGCAGTGATAGACCTGGCCATGAATACGGAATGTATATATGCCGGACCCTTTCTCGGTGGAATAACGACGGTCCAGCTTCACACCCAAAGTTGTGAAGGAGAAATGTGAGTTGAAGTATCTTATGTGCTTCCTAAAATATTTGGCATCAACATCAATTTGGCTTGTCAAAAGACGTCGTAACTCATCAGGTACTTCAGGTGTGTGTAACTTCACTCTGCCCTTTCGCAACGAAAAGTCGGGGCCTCACCAGGAAACCGCTTGGCACCACACCACCTACAGTCACGTATGTTGCGTAGCACATGATGTTTCTTCGGAAGGTTTTGGTATACAAAACTGAGTACGAGATTGTTAAAGATCCCACTTATATTCATTCTTTAAATTTGCAAAAAAAAAGAAACAAATACATGAATATGGAAAAAAATAATATTGAGGTTTTCAATGATTATTTCCCACTGATGCAACATTGTCATTATCTCGGAAGCATAAGATATAAAACAACTGCAATTGCTATGCACAATATATTTTTATAGAACAATAGCAATAGATCAGCACAGATATCACAGATGATGGGGTTTCAATTATCAGAATGTGCCACAACATAATTTACAGTAATTTTAAGTAGTAGCAGTGCATATATCATATATCAGTTCAAGAAGGTTGCAAACATAATAAAGAGCTTCGTGCTATAATAACATAGTACCTTTGCCAATAAGTATTCTTTCTTCATCATCTTCGGGTATGTCATCATGTCGATGCGCATGTGGGTCCAAGCAGTCAAGATCCTCCTCTGCCAAGTAATTTTCTAGTTAGCTTAGAATATATAAACGAAGATTGTCCTCTAGTGAGTTATTTAAAATAAACTCTAATACCGCGATCTAACTCTCCGGCCTCGTCCGGCTCCCAAATAGGGGAATCAAATGCCACTTGACGCTCATCGGGCTTCCTTGATTAACCGACAGCACTACAAAACATTTCCGATGCTAGATACAATATCAATATATATTATATTGAAGTAGTTCAGAATGGTTTAGAGTAACCAGTGGTGTTTGGTGTTAGAGTCACCTCTTCCTTCTTACGCTTCCTATATTCACGTTGGTATTCTCGTTGGTACTTACGCTTTTTGACTTTGATAGCATCCTCTTGTGTCACGCACCCAAGCTCGTTTTCAGTAACTGCCTCATCGGTGTTGATTGGATAAAAGGAATCATTCCTATGTAGCCAACTGTCATCATTTTCATTTACATCAACCTTTATACAATTGTGTAAAGGTCCTAGACTTTCAGTGACCTCTGATATGATAGAGACTCCTGAATGTGTGACATCGCCTAAAGAAAGGTAAATTTGGGTATTAGTGATGCAACTTGTTTGCAAGACAATAGAACCAGGAAGTGCGGCGTCAAATTTACCTTTTTGAGGTTGGTCTCCGGCATTCTTCTCAGCCTTTTTACGTTCTCTGTATCGCTTGGATCGTTCGTTCGAATCCCTGCGCTTTGCCTCAGCAAGTGCATCTTCAACTACACATTAAGGCAAGTATATAAGTTGATCTTATTTTATTTTGGTTGTGTCATAGTTTTAAATTTTAAATAATAGTTACTGGTGCAGCATGAACACCTAGCTACAACTAACCTTGATTTTCATGAACTTTTGTTTAAGGCAGTTAACCTTGATTTTTTGGTGAATTAACTGCAATCTATACTTATTCATTGACCCAACTTCACATATGATATTTCATTTTCCTCCGATGGGGCTGTTTAGCTTAGGCTAACCTAAAACTAAAAAAAAGGAATAATTCAACTGAGTGGAAATACTATCAATTATCCCTATCTTTTATCTAATATAATAATATTACCTGTTGTTATTTTAGACAATCATTTTTGTAAAATAATCATGTATTATTTGTTTCTTTCCTAAAGTATACATGGTTTCTGTAAAAGTTATTCTCTCAATTTCATGGTGATTTTTCTCTGGATTTCAGGCAGGTGTTACCTGTGGTCCCTCGTGGTACTAGGGCACAGATCACGGATTCCACACTACTGATGTCATATTTATGGAAGAATATAAGGAGGATTTCCCTCACCCATAACATGCGAGCACAGTCTGATCCTTGGTTTAGTGATTATCTTCTTCGGATTGGCAACGGAACTGAGAAAACCTTGGCATTTGATTATGTTCGCCTTCCTGATGAGATTGTCGTGGAATACAAGGATGAAAACTCCGTGGACATACTCATAGACCATGTGTTTCCCGATCTTGAACGTAATGCGAAGAATGCTGAGTATATGGGTGTTCGTGGAATTCTTTGCACGAAGAATGAGTATGTGGATGATATCAATGGCCGCATGATTTATAGATTCCCTGGAAAAGTCAAGGTATTCTATAGTTACGACTCTGTAGATGATGATACAAGTAATAACTATCCTCAAGATTTTCTGAACTCAATCACTCCTAATGGACTGCCTCCCCATGAGTTGAAAATCAAGGTTAACTGCCCTCTCATCCTCGAAATCTAGACCCACGTAGCGGTCTGTGCAATGGCACTCGTTTGGTTGTCGGGGCCTTCCAAGATAATGCTATAGATGCTGAGATTGTCAATGGCCAAAATGTTGGTGACAGAGTGTTCATACCTCGAATTCCTCTTTCACCCTCGGAGGATGTATCACTTCCATTCAAGTTCAAGAGAAAACAATTTCCTGTGCGGTTGAGTTTCGCTATGACAATTAACAAAGCACATGGTCGGACTATTCCAAATGTTGGTGTCTACCTCCCGGAACCAGTTTTTGGCCATGGACAATTATATGTTGCTTTGTCTAGGGGTGTCTCTCGCAAGACTACCAAAGTTCTTGCAAAGCCAAACAAGACCATTGATCCCGAGGGAAAGAGTACCAAGAATATTGTGTATAGATATGTCTTAGGAGCTTGAGTTTTAAATCAATTTATTTAATGTCAATTTGTTGAGTTGAGTTTTTTGAACCAATTTTTTTACTATCAATTTAATTGTTTGGGGCTCCCCTGCCATTGTCAAAAAATATCTAGGAATTTTTTGGTTCTTATTGTACTCAGAAATTTCTTTTTGGCTGTAACGACTTGCCTTCTCTATAAAGTTGGGCCATGCGTTTGTGTTATCCTGAAAATAAAAAATGCTGCCCATTGGTGATATAATCCTGTTAATGAATTTCTCTCAGTTGGACTTATAATGCAATTTTTAGACCTATTATTTATATCATTGGTGTCGTGCAGTTAATTCGTCTATTTTATTATGATTAATATCACTATCAATGTTACATGCGTAAGGTTGGTTTATAGCAATCGTAATAATACAAAATCACGTGTGTGTCGCACATGCACAGTTGCTAGTTATACTTAAAAGATTGACTAGAGCGAACTAACCATTATGCCATATTGCTAACACTAACGTAATGTGACAACACGGTATCACGAACCTCTTGAAGAAACATTTTTACAAATACCTTGCAATGTAGAACACCGATATGATTTTTATTAGCCACAAGCACTCTATTTTGAATCACAAATTCAAATGAATTCAAATTGGATTGAACTACAAGTCAGATTTTTGGAACATAAGTTGAGGTCACCAAAACTCTACGTTGTAGGGCATGTTAAGGGAAAATTTAAGCCAAATATCCGAAAGTTTTTATGGAGGTTAATATCTCAAATAAATTAGAGGAAGTCGAGAATTTAGCAAAATTTGGATAATTTCCTTTTCTAGTTCGGAATGCATTTTTTAGGAGTTAGCAGTAGCACGATCAAGTTCCATTCATGTGTAGATCATGAAAATATTTTTGGTTCAAGTTTTGGGGCAACATAAGTATTTTATTTGGATTTTACGAAAACAGCTCGTTTGGAAAAACCAACAAAAACAGACAAAGCCCGCGGGCCCATGCCAGTTATGCGCACTACGAGGTTCATAGAATAAACTAAAATTATCGCGCTATGAGGTTCATATGTCATTCCTCATTGCGGAAGAAAACGGTGGCCTCTGGAGGCCTCTGCGGTTTCGACGGTGCAAAATCGCGCTGAAAATCACACTGGCTCATCACAACCGTATGTTCTTCCTTCCACTGATTCGACGCATCTTGTCCGGTGGCCTGTGGGGCCCGCTAGGTCGCGTGAGGTAAACGCGTGCTGCTTCCGTGTATTCGCGTAGAACGAGGGGTCCTCCTTGACTCTGGATGAAATCGCCACCTGCCCATTTATTGTCCCAACCCGAGGGCTACCGCTACCTCCTCCCTCGTGAGCATCGCGCCGCCCAGCATCCGGATCTTCCCTGACTTCGCTCTGCCTCGGCCGCCGTCCAAGCTCCACCCTGCACTCGTCGCATGCCGCTGCCGCCGTGGTGCAGCTGCAGCTTGAACTCTTATAGACCCCGGCCCGCCGTATCGGAAGGCAGCCAGAGGTAGGCATCATCGTGTGCTTTGCCTTCTTCCCACCCATGTCGTCGTCTTGCACTGTCCTTGAAAGCCACTGACCACCTCACCTTCCTCAAGATCTTCCGGATCCCTCGAACGGCGCCGAAGGCGCGAGTGTGCCGGCAGGATGGCTCAGGCGTTGCTCCACCTCAAATTGGTCCTGTGCTCCACCTCAAATTGGTCCGGCGAGAGCGACATGGAGGACCAATTTGAGGTGGAGCAACGCCTGGACTTCATCCACTTTTCTCGACCTTCCCATGGCGGCCACCTCCGACAACGACAAGGACAACGAGGCGTGCGTGACGGGGTTGGTTCAGGAGAACCTGACCCTCTACGACGAGCTCTAGATCTCTGCCGCCCGCCAACCCCCTCGCCGTTATCGAGCTGCAGGTTCCGGGTGGTGCTGGGATTTGTTGTCGCCTGACCCCTCCACTCCTCACCTCTTAACTCTCCCACGCACAGATTACTGATGCAGATACAGAGGTATACTCATATGCTGCTAAGATCCTCCGAAACTAGATTTTGTTTCTTGCTCCTTTTGCTTGTGAAAATCTATAATCCGATTGCTTTCTCATTGTTAATACTTTTCTTTGCTAAAGTGTAGTGCTTCACGCTGTATGCTCACATACATCCTGGTGTCGTTGTCCGATGAATGTGTAAGCTCAGCAATAACTATCCAATTTTAATGTGGGTACAATCAAAAGCATTTCTTCTTTATGTTTGTGCTGTGTCGTGACTTGTGATCTCCCATTTTCACTATGCGTGTGGTGACTTCAAATGACACTAAGTTCAGCAGACTTATGACAGGCCATCAGGCTGTTAGAAACTGATATAATCAACATATTGTTGAGAAATAGTATTCCTTTTGTACGTCAATGTATGGTTCTTTGTTTCTTTACAGAACTATAAGGCATATTTTGGTTCATTGAAGTCAAGTTTTGTATGTGTTAAACAACGATTCAGATAACTAGGGTTTACCATACAAAAGTTATGTCAGTAGATTCATACTTCAAATTTCTTCCATGTTGATTAGGTCGTTCCTTACTGAGTGCAAGAGCAACACGGAGGCCGGCTGCTTCCACTCAGACACTGAGGTCAATGAGAAGGTAGATTTATGTCAAGGCTCTCCCTCTTTCCTTTGTTATAACTGGAGCAAACTCATCGAACTTAAAATGAGTAGTCATGTAGTTACAGGGAGCATTATATCATATGCTGCTAAAATCCTGAGAACTAATCCATTTTTTTTTCGTTGCTGCTTAATCTTGCTTTATCTGTAGTCGGATTATTTCCTCATTCTTGCTACTTCTTTTTGCTGAAATGTAGTGCTTTGCTCTGTATGCTCAGTGGACTGAAAAACATGTAATAGACAACTTGCGACAAGTCAGAGTGTGGGGCGCTATTCTTACAAAACTCATCGCAATATGTATCTGTTACGCTGATACCAATTATAAAGAAAGTCATTTACATTCTACTAATCTCACACTGTCGAGATTTCAGCATGATATTTATGTACAAGTTATTTATCACCCCTTAACCATGCAACTATCCTATTTCAGGTAGAGCTTCAATCTCATAACAAGCTATTGCTTTCCTGTAAAAGATTGTGAGCCATGAAGCCACCTTTGGAGAGGAACCCCGCCGGGTTGCACCATTCATGGTGATGGGACGATCATATTAGCCCAAAAAACTAAAAACAGCTTGCAGAAAATCTTGAAGGTAAGTAAAAACAGTTCATTATAAATATTGTTAGATGCGCATGTATGTATGTCCCAGTTGCTGCAATGATTGCTTCCCAGGTTGCAGCTTGCGCTTTCCTTTCAACAAGAATAACAAGCTTCTATGGGAATGTATTTGAATTGTTTATCAGTGTTTCCCTTGATTCCCTCTGGAGAGTCCATATATTTTACCAGGGTTGAAACTGTCACTGGAACATGGAACCTTGCTCTGGCTGCCTGCCCCCTGAACCTGGTGTAGTATTTTCACTCTGACCTACACATCCATTTAGACACTCTTCTGTGAGGTGGGTGTCTTTGTGATCTCTTCGTGTAGTGCCTGAACCAGCATAGCTCCCTGCAAATCCTGAGAGCTCAGGCCAAAGCAGCTCAGAGACACCATCTTCTCAACCAACAGTGTATACTGTAGCAGATCTCAAGCCCAAGCCCTCTGTTATATCTCATGGTACAAGTGGCACAAACAGAAAGTTGAATCACCAAAGGTAAAGAAACGTTAATTCTGTTGTTTGTCTGCATTCCTAATGTTCTGCCTACCTTACTAACTCATCTACATCATTGAATCAGGGACCTGGACCGAGTGAGACACTACCGCCTCCCAAGACACCTAGAATGCAGCAGGTAAATACGATTGTACATTCAATATGTGCTCCTTGCTAACCGAATTGACATATTCTTATCGGCAAATAACTCATTCAATTTACGCACAAATCTCAGCCACCTAAAGCTGATGTGATACTCAAGATGACTGCAGCTCTGCAGGGTACGCCTCACTAAAACGATAATTTAGCGTGCACGCATTGTCATACTCAAATTTAACGAGATAAACCATGTTTCCCCTCCATATGATCGACTAGGGAAATGATTCAGATATGGAGACTCGGAAGCGTCCCTGCAATAAATAATCTTTCCATGGATCATTTTACATACCAATTACAATGTTCTATCACAACATAATAGTGCAGTAATCTTTATTTCTTATACCAGTGAAGAATGCCTTACCACGAGGAGGCTCTCACTTGATGGCTTTCCGAGTCATGAATGAGTTTGTTGATGGAAGACGAGCGACGTCTGCCTTCTGGAGCAATGAATGACATGCTATGCCCAACTCATTGAACTCTTTTGCTTTTGTTTACACTACTACCTCAGCATGTAATAACGTTTTCAATGTCTACATAACTGTTTATAATGTGTTAGCAAGTAGCACAGAATGATGTGTGATGCTCGCATTGTGTTCAAATGAGTAGCAGAGTAGCTCTATTAAAGTGCATAGAGACGCTCTTGCTGTATATAGTTATGTATAGCTGAGATGAGCCTATTATATAAATTAATATGCATTCACGGATCTCCCTATTGAATGTTGAATGTTAAATTATGTCGGAATGTAATGCCTACTCATGTCTTCCTATCTCTATTTGCTCAATTGGATGTGCCACAACAAAATGATATATGTTCAGTGCACTGAGCAAAACTACCGTTCCTGCCTAAATATACCATCTCAAAGGTACACAGTGCATGAAAATTACACACACACACCGTTTGCCATCCAAGAATATAAGCGTAATTACCACATACTACAAAACGACCCTCATTCTTATAGAAAAAAACTAAAAGATAAAAAACAGTACAACACCACATCAGGGTGCGCACCTTAACACAGGCGCGGCGGGCGCGCCCCTGCCTAGTTGGGTTCAGCTGTGGTGAAGGCTCGTTGCGGGAAAGGTGATCGTTAATTATCATCTTAACTCCTACATTAACTCCCATTAAGTATTTGAATCACCTTTCCAAGACCATAAGACACTACGGGAAAGAGAGTGTATGCCGTGTGTCAGAAACTGTGCCGTGTGTAATTTGTCGGACACGCGGCACAAAGGCCTCTGTGCCATGTGCCAGGACAAATACACACGGCACAAATCTGGCACACGGCACAAAGAATTAATTCCCTGCAAGAACATAAGCAGGATTTGGACTTGGGTGAGCTACTAAGAGCAACACATGTGAGAAATAGGTATGCGAGAGTCCAAGCTTAAATGATGCCCAGATAATTAATTATGAAATAATCCTTCACCTTCAACTAGGGAATTAACTTTACTAATTTGTGGTATACCGTGCAAATCTAACTCTACCACCAAATAGGGTTGGTCAAATGTAGCCTAAAAAATTGAGTATGCAATTTTATCAGTTCTAGAGACGTCCCTTTGAATTTCGGGAGTTTTCAGGTATTTCTGGTAATTTAAACTAATTCCACAAATTGGGAAAAGGTTTAACAGGCACACGGGCAAATTTTCTCCAAAAGGCTGGCACTAGTAACGGCCCAAGCAGCGTGGAGTGGCCCAGTTGGTGGGCGGCCAATGAGTGTGGTGCAGCCAACTGGTGCAAGACGGCCCGCAAGCGTGGCACGACCTAGCGTGCTTAGCGCAGCCGACGCCGGTGCACTGCCACGGGGGCATGTAAACATGTCCAAACGGAGGGTCCGGCATGGCCCGGCTCGGGCACGGAAAGACACGATCCTTTTAGTTTCGGGTCGGTACGGTAGAAAATTCATTTTGGGCCGTGGCGTGTTGGCCCACATGTCCGACCGTCGGCCCATGACACGGCACGAAAATGGCTTGTCGTGCCGGGCCGGCCTGTTAGGCACGGCGGCCCAGTATATAATAGCGACCCATTTAGCGTATCAGTGTAAATAATTGCAAAATGGAGGTGGAAAATAGGTGGAGGTGAAATTTGAACCTTGAACTTGTTGATTGAGAGCATGAAGCTTCACCACTAGACTAACAATTGTCTTTGTGCTTTCAAAAAAAAAAAACAATTGTCTTTGTTTCACTTAGGAAATTCTATTCTATTTGTATATTGATAGGCAACTAACAGGACATACTCATTTGGCCTCGGCCCAAGCACGGCACGACCCGGCACGAAATTATTTTGGACAGTGCCGTGCTTGGGCCGTGCTTCGGGCCGGCCCGCTTGGCACGACCCATTTGGACATGTTTAGCGGCATGCTCGCCGGCTTGCGCGGTGGCGGAGAGCTCGCATGGGGCCACATCGTGCATCAATCTAGGAGGTGCTGAGGTCAGGTGCTCACTGGAAGACGGCAACGCCGAGCGATGGCGGAGGCGAAACTTCGACGATGACTTGATATCGATGCGATAGATGAAACATTTGGGTTCTTCGTCGTGAAGCTTCACGGAAGCATGGAGCTCACCGGCGATTCGCATCCAAGGGAAGGGTTGGAAGCAGGTACAGTTCAATCCAATTTGAATTTGTTTGAATTTGAAATTCAAAGCACTGTGCTTGTGGCTAAAATTTTCATATTGGGTTCTATATAGCCAGAATGTATTTTCAAAGATGTTGCTTCAAAAAGTTCGTGACAACGGGGTGTCACACGTGACCTGTCTTCAAGTTTGTTCTCGTGTATCCTTGTTGCAGCATGGAAATTCCATTGCACGATCAATACATTCCGGCAAACCCTAAGCAAGAATAACTTTTGAGGAGGACCCCTAATGAGCTATCATGCACATTTTCTTTTTTCTTCTTGCATCTAAAATAAATAATAAATAAATAAAATTTGCAAAACTAAAAAGAATAAATAAATAAATAACATTCTTATGAGTGGTAGGAATGTTTTAGTTTTCCAATGTTGAGATGATGAATAGTTACTCTGTTTGAACTCCTTTGTTATACCTAGTTTAGAACTTAGTACTCTCCCAAGTTTTGAAGTTGTTGGCATTGAACCTCACAATTTGAAATTTCTTGAGTTGCTGACACATGTTCCAAGGCTTTAGTTGTTGACGGATATGATATGGGGATAGGAGCCTCTATGAATTTGTCCTAAGTAAAACTTGAATTCTGAAGAAATTTGTTTTTCAAAAATAGAATTTATAGTCTCAGAATGATGGAAATTCCTACCACGGTCTTATGTTGATTTTTTTGCAAAAATCTTACAGATATGCTAATTGTAGTTTCATTGAGCTTTGTCAAATTATTGTGACCTGTGTTAGATACTTCTCATGCTTTTATAATTGAGATTCACGTGCACACCACCGACACTTGCTATGCTTCTATAATAGGAGTTAGCAAAACATGCCTTGCATGCCCATCCAAAAAAATTAAGAACTCCATCGTGGTTATTATACACACCTATTTCATATGTGTGCATTACATTGGGTTTAGATTTGATCCTCATGAAGGACTTGCACTACCAAAGTTAGTTATTTTCCTTCGCATGAGCTTTGAATTTCCATCATGCTTGCGCATTCCGTCCACTTCCCAAGCATTCCACCAAAACCCTTTTCCTTTTGATCATACAAAAGAAATACTGGTCACTCAAATATAAAATTGTGCAAATGTTTTGAACCATAATCTATTTTCCCATGCAACAATAGAGGTAAATTAAAAAAACAGAAAAATTAGAGAGAGAAAAAAGTATATACATCAGCTCTCATGGATGCACAATCTCAAAAGACTCAAGGTTCATTCAAGAAATAATTTTCAAATACATTTAAAGAGATCATGTTTGCCATCCTAGCATAATATCCGTTGCTCCCTTCTTGTGAGTTCATTCTCTACCTCTCCCCTGCATGTCTTAACCAAATAACTGAAATGTGAAAGTGCAATCACTACTACATATGCAGCCTTTAGTGACTACAGGCAATTTGTTCTAGTGGCGGACATGCTTGAGATCCTATAGCCTATCCGTCACCATGGTTTACTTTTATTTCCTAGTGGTTTATTTAATAAAAATTTGTAGATCTAATTTTAGATCTAGATCTAGGTTTATATGTTCATAGATCTACTTCATTTTTAGATTTAATTAACTATTTATACCTAATATTTTTTGAATAGCTTATATTATTTCTTCTATTTATTGTTTATTCCATATAAAATTTTGATTTTTGGTTTGCTACATTTATCTAATTTATAATTCTATAAATTATTTTTTCTTTTTAAATACATATTCTTTTGTCCTTTTGAATTGAAGATGGCGGATAGACTTTGGATAGACTTTGGATGTATGATGGAGCGGGAGGAAATTCACTAGAATATTTTCATCGAGTTGGCGATTTTCTTGAGGCCGCGAAGTCTTTGGCTAGGGACGATATCCTAACTTGACAACATATGCATACTAGGTGATCCTATATATACAAAGTGAGTTCCACTTATTCAACTTTTTGCCACACACTTTCCAAACACATTTTTTAGACAATGGAACGAAGTTCCGGCCACTGCACCACAACATGGTGCACAAAGCCAAAGTTTACAACCGAGCACTTAGACTCCACAACCACGATACAAAGATACTACACAAAGATATGAAGGAACTGGCGTCTAAATAAAACACATCAGGATCAAAGAGCTAGCCCTCAATCCTATGCCGAAAGTTCCACCCAAAATTAGCGAAGACTTGCATAATGGCTGTCTCCCAAAGACGGCAGCCTTCCTTCATACTCGCTTGGTCTTCCTCCTTATGAAGCAAGGACCACCAATGAATCCAATGCGTTGCCCAGAAAATTACCTGTATAAAAGAGCTTGAGTTAATCTTATCAAACACCCTATCATTTCTATTCAACCAAATAGCCCAACATAAAGCTGTAGCGCCTACTAAGATTTGTCCCTTAATTCTAGGTATTACACCTTGAAGCCATGATCCAAACATATGCGAGAGCGAGACACTTAGAGGCGGTTGAATTCCAAATGTGAGATGCACGGTGTTACATAAAAATCTAGCCAGATGGCAATCAAAAAATAAGTGTTGGATTGTTTCAAGGGATGTACAAAAGCAACAATTGGTGTCTCCTTTCCACCTTCTTTTTGCTAAGTTATCCTTAGTTAACGTTGCTCCTTTAAGTAAGAACCACACAAAGACTTTAATCTTTAGCGGAATCCTAATTTTCCAAATCGAACTATTATTAGCCACCACCCCTTGTTGAATTAGTGCCATATACATAGATTTAACTGTGAAAGCACCATTCTTGTTTAAATCCCACTTGAATATGTCATTATCTTCATTTAACTCAATAAAAGCAACCGACGCAACAAGACGGTGCCATGCTTGTAGGTTTACACCCACTAGTGCCCACCTAAAAGACACATTAAGTGGCCTTGTCCCTAGTACACTAGCCACCGTTGCGTTCTTCCTCCTAACAAGGTTGTATAAACCCGAAAATCTGATCTCAAGAGGTTGGTCTACCAACCAAGAATCCTCCCAAAAACGGACTTGAGTTCCACTTTGTAGGACAAAAGATCCCCCTTGAAAAAAGCTTTCTTTTACTTTCATAAGGCCACCCCAAAAATGCGAGTCCCCAGTTGCTTCTCCACTTGGGATAGAGTCTTAGTTGACAAATACTTCCTCCATAAGAGGTTTTGCCACATTCCTTCCTCATTAATCAATTTAAACAACCACTTACTCAACAAGCATTTGTTTTGGATGTCAAGGTTTTTGACTCCTAGACCCCCAAATTCCTTTGGTTGGCAAATCACACTCCACCAAGTCAGCCTATACTTCTTTTTATGGTCATCACTTTGCCAAAAGAAACGTGATCGGTAATAATCCAACCTTTGTAGAACTCCTCTAGGGATTTCAAAGAAGGACAACATATACATTGCTAAGCTAGTTATGATGGAGTTGATGAGAATTAATCCCCCCCCCCCCACCGACATGAGCTTTCCTTTCCAACTACTAAGCTTTTTTTAGAATTTCCCTTCTATAATTAACCAGTCCTTGTTCGAAAGTCTTTTCTCATTCATTGGTAAACCGAGATATTTAAAGGGAAACTCCCCCTTTACAACCAAAGAGCCTCACATACTCATGCTCTACCTCCTTCGCCTTTCCATAATAAAAAAGTTCACTCTTGTGAAAATTAATCTTAAGTCCGGAAAGTTGTTCAAAAGCACTTCACACTAGCGTAAGTTCTTTGGCATGAGCAAGGTCGTGACCCATAAACAATATGGTGTCATCTGCGTATTGCAGTACCGACAAACCATCCTCAATCAGGTGTGGTACTACTCCATTAAAAACACTATTTAATTTTGCCCTTTCTATTAGCGTAGTTAACATATCTGCGACAAGACTGAACAGAATAGGTGACAAAGGATCACCTTGACGTAAACCTTTATTTGTTTGGAAGCAATGACCTATATCATCATTCACTTTTACTGCGACACTTCCTCCCCGTACTATTTGATTTATCCACCGACATATCTTGGGTGAAAAACCTTTCATTCTTAAGGTCTGTTGGAGAAAGGACCAATTAACCTTATCATATGCTTTCTCAAAATCGAGTTTGAGGATAACCCCATCAAGCTTCTTTCGTGCATCTCATGAATGGTCTCATGAAGTACCACCACCCCTTCCATGATGTTCCTTCCTGACATAAAAGCTGTTTGTGTTGGCTTGATCACTTTCCGAGCCACTAGGGCCACGCGATTAGCCAACACCTTCGTGAAAATCTTATAGCTCACATTAAGCAAGTAGATTGGTCTAAATTGTTGTATCTGTGTTGCCTCCTGTTGTTTAGGTAACAAAGAGATAACCCCAAAGTTCAAACTATAAAGATTCAGGTCACCCTTATGGAATTCACTAAACATTGCCATTAAATCCCCTTTAATAATATCCTAGAAGACTTGAAAGAATTCCTCCGGGAACCCATCAGGTCCCGGTGCTTTGTTATGTTTCATTTGAAAGATCGCTCTTTTCACCTCTTCCTCTGAAAATTGAGCTGAGAGGATTTCGTTCTCTTCATCGGACACCTGAGGGATATCCTCTCTAACATTCTCCGCTAGTGAGAAATTGTTGCTCGATGGTGCACTGAAGAGATCCCTATAATACTTAGTAATGAATCTCTTAAGATTGTCCTCCCCTTCGATTACCCCCTCCTCTTGCTCGAGTTTGAAAATTCGAGTCTTCCTATGCTTCCCATTAGCTACGAGATGAAAATATTTGGTGTTACTGTCCCCAAGCAGTAGTTTAGTTGTCTTGACCCTTTGGTACCACTTTATCTCCTCTTCTCTTAAGAGGTGTACTAGCCGCTCCTTTAAACCATGTTTGAGATTGATTTCTAGTTCAGTTAAAGGTGCAATCTCTGCTTTTTTTGTCAAGTTCCTCTGCCTTTTTCATTATCGCTTCATTCTCCTTTTTATAATGACCACTTACATTTTTGGCCCATCCTCTAAGGAATTGTCTAAGCTTTCTAATCTTAGCTTGTCATATTTGTAGGGGTGTGTTTCCTCTACTCTCCTTATTCCAGACCTCCTTAACCTTTTCTAAAAACCCATCCCTCAAGAACCATCCTAGTTCAAATCTGAAAAGTGGGTCTTTCTTGTTATGTGTACCGGCTCCTGTACTAAGAAGCAAGGGAGTATGATCCGATATCTCCCTTGTCAGAGCCTGTACTGTTGCCATAGGAAACTTTAACTTCCAATCAGTACAAACAAGAACCCGGTCCAGTTTCTCGAAGGTTGGACTTTCTCTCGAATTAGCCCATGTGTATTTCCTATTAGATAGGTCTAGTTCCCTCAAACACATGCTCGATCTAAACTGTATTACCTATTGTCTGCTTGATCTGGTGCTTGAATGCCTCTCATAGAGATCATTTTGAAGAAATATGCGCTGGTTTTTTACTTAACAAAAGAGTTTGTTCTTTATTTTTATGAGTCTATATACGTGTTAAAATGAGGACGTGTATGATACCGTTTTGAAGGAGACGGAAAGTTATTATTTGATCAGGATATGGAAAAGAAGTATATATGAATCCTTCTCTGTATCCCCGAAAAAAAAAGAATCCTTCTCTGTACGCAATAAAAGAAAAAAAAAGATGAACCCGTGTCTAGATTCCTTACGAATCTCGTATGACTTACATACGAATCCAATTTCAAACAAGTACACCCACAATATATAAAAACCCCAAAAAGCGTTCCAGCCGCTGTTGAGTATGCATATGAATCTATTGTTGCCGAAATATTATTTTTTTGCTTTTAGGGGTAATACGGAGCCTAAATACCGTCAACAAGTAGGACTTTTGCTTTTCTAGTGGGCCACGTGCGTGTGCAGGCCCGTCGTATCTCGGCGCTGCCCTTTCTCCCCACACAGCGCCGCCGCCGCCACACGTTCCCCCAACAATGTCGGAGCCCCAGGAGGCGCCCTTAGTAGGAACCAGGACGGCGTCCCGATGCGCGGCGGAGACGGCGCAGGGCACGCACACGTTCGAGATCGCCGACTACAGCATGCACAAGGGCATGGGCGCCGGCAACTTCATCCGGTCCGCCGCCTTCACCGTCGGCGGCCACCTGTGGTGCATCCGCTTCTACCCGGACGGGATCAAGGACTACAAGCAGGACGAGGGCTACTCCGCCTTCTTCCTCGAGCTTCTGAGCCTGAGATCCGAGGTCAGAGTGCGCTACATATTCAGTCTGGTCGACCAGCCCACCAAATCGTCGCGCCCGGTTTTGTGGTACAGAGAACCGAAGCTGCTGAGCACCATGGAGATACGTGATCTTTCCTGGGGCGTATACACTTTCCTGCTGACGAGACTCGTCGAGGACTATTATGTGCACAAGGACTGCCTCGTCATTGAGTGCCACGTCACCGTTATCAAGCCGCCGCTGGTGGGAAAGGCCACCATGGAGTCATCAGTGTGCAATCTTTCGCTACCGCCGCCGTCAGATTTACACACAGATTTTATGAAGCTGCTGGAGAACCAAGAGAGAACGGATGTGACCTTCACGGTTAAAGGGGAGGTCTTCCGTGCCCACCGAATCCTGCTCGCAGCGCGATCGCCTGTTTTCGATGTGGAGCTCTTCGGACCGGTGGGGGAGAACAATAGGGACAACATAACTGTTGAAGAGATGCAGCCTACCGTCTTCAAGGCCCTGCTTCAATTCATATACACGGACACAGTGCCTTCGTTATTCAAGGACCTCAGTGGCAACAAGGACATATATGAATTTTCCAAGCATTTGCTAGCGGCAGCGGATAGATATGCCTTGGAAAGGTTGAAGGAGGTCTGTGAAATCATTCTTTGCAGAAGCCTCGATGTCCAGACTGTCGCCGATACACTGTCACTTGCTGAGCAGTATAATTGCAGAAAGCTCAAACAAGTTTGCGTGGAGTATATAAACTCTTCCAATTGCAAGGAGCATGTCAAGGCAAGCCAAGGGTATGGGCACCTCAAGAAAGAATGTCCAGCCGTTTTTATTGACATGTGGGAAAAAGCCACCAAGCGACCCAAAAGTTAGTTCCCCTTTGATCCCTAATTGACCTTATAATAAATAAATAGTTACAGGGATAGTTCATCCCTAACAACCATATGTGTATTGTTTTGTTTCTTGATATTTGTGATAGCATTTTTATCTACTGTTCAGTCCCAAATTTTTATCTAAGCTAATTGAAGTTTATTTTAGAATTATTTTAAAACTACTGTCTTGGCATCCTTCTAGACTTATGTTACTGTGAATTATCAGTAAGTAAACACAAGAAGTTGGAGGGTATCATTAACTTCATTACTACCCATAATTATGGAGTTTTAATTAACCAGTATCAGATGGAGTAAATAATTAACTTACTACCCATAATAATCCATTAAACACTTGCATCTACTGTTTTTTCACTTGTATTCTCAAATCTTTATATGTGCTGACCGAAGATTGTTTTACAATTGTAAACTACTATCCTGGTTCTCCTCTTAGTCTCCTAAGGACATAGGGAGTGACCAGTCGTCGTAATTAACGTAAAAGTATAATTACTAGCATCTGGGGGACATATGTACCTTACTACAAGCAATTGGGTTGCCTGGATCCATAGTCAAGCAGAATCAGGACTCTGAATAACCCAACACAGAATTAATTAGCCCCTCCATAGTAACCATCTCTCTCTTCATCCTACTATATGAACAAGCAGAACTGCTAGCAGTTTTGGGAAACGATGTCAATATAGGAAGTCTTTCCAAAATTGGATTAGTTGAGATTAACTTTATGCATTTGAACACCAATGATCACATAATCCTTAGGCTTTTTTATGTTCAGCCTTAGTCTTGTTTATGTTCAAATGTAACAGGCCAATAAATGCTTTATTCTTTTCTCTTGCAATTTGGCATAGCCAAGGCAAGATACATTGTCAAATCCTAAGATTGTTCTGTTTCTTATTGTGAAACCTGCATTTATGGCTCTGCGTCTGGGACTTAGCATGGATACTACATTTATGTTTAGTGTTTGTGGTAAGCAGTATGTCTCCATCAACATGGAGAAGAGATCGATACCATGCAGACTTTATCACTCTTAAGATTGGTGAGCAAAGGCTGGTATTGATGCTCATACCCGTATACGCCACAAATGCGATGCTAATGACTACTAAATTTCATTCACAATTTTTTAAGTGATGGTTTGTCATGGATAAGATAGACAAAGGGTGGAAGGCAATTAAGTTTTTACATTATGACGATTCACTTTTTAAATTATAATGAGGGATGGGATAGAAAAAGGTGGGAGGGGAGGAATAGTGTCTTCTTCATAGACCTTCCCAGTGTGGAGTCATTTTGTTTAAACTGAAATGTGACAGACTGACAGAGTGTTATATCTTAGGTATTTTGTAAGAAATATTTATCATGCCCCTTCTTTGTCAAACAATTTTTTTATCCATCTGCATAATACATTGTTAAATCACATTCAGAATCAGTCATCATAAACGTTTTTATTCGAAATGGTCCATGCGGAACTCAATGGGTATTGAATCATTTATTTAGCAATATTTAGTGTATCTTTTGTCAGCTGTACTGAGAGAATTTACATCTGCCACTGCTAATTTGCTCTTGGCAATAACAACTATTGGGATCAGCTGCATCAAATACCGACTCTATTTGGCGTTTAGTGGCTTTTTTGTTACTTATTTTCAAATCATCTGCTAATAAAACTGAAACTACACTGATAATAACAAATATTTATCTTCTAAGTGTAACACCGAAGGAATAAATATACAAAGGGATGCTACTAAAACCAGCCAATAATTGAATAAATATATAATTTAACAATTATAAGAGACGCAGAAGCAAAAAGATAGCTCCACATCTCAACAAAGTATTATAAGGGAAATGGGTTTCGAGGGTCCTAGGCTTTGAGTCAGGTCAACCATATTGTGAACAAAACTTGTAGAGGATTGGATTATATTTTTTTAGGGTCCTGGAAATCTCTTTTAAGTCAATTACAGAAGGAGTTATGACATTTTGAATTTCAGCTGTGGTGTTGTTATTCAGCAGTGTCTGTCAAATCATGCAGTAACAAATTGAAGACAGTTTCAGGGTTTTAGACCTCGTTTAGGACAAAATCTATATAACAAATTTGTAGAGCTTCTCGAGATATATATTTCTTGAATGTATTTATTAACTTTTTTCCGTTGGGTATGACAGAAGCTATCAGTTTATGAAGTCAATTGTCTTGCAGCAGAGACACAGTTTTCAGTGCTGTTTTGTCGAGTATTTTACGGCCAGTAGATATCGAAATTAAATTGTATGTTGAATACCGAACTTCTACATTTTTCTGTTTATATTATCATAATGTTTTTATTTGATAGTATGGCCTTTGTACATTTAAAGTTATGAAAAATGTTAAATGACAGTGCTGCTGAAAATTGCCTTTGTGCTTGTTCTATTCTATCATTCGGCAGGGTGTGAGGTGTAGGAGCATTTGACTCGAGTTTGTTCAATGTATATGATTGCTTTGGTGCTAAGAGTAATTTGTGATCGGGTTTTGCCCCTTTAGCTCTCTATTGATCATTGATTTGTGAAGGCAAGTAAACGTAGCGTTATGGCCCCTTGCTCTAATTTTTTCATTTGAATCGCCTCTACTAAATTCAAATACTTCACAATAACCAGATAATATTCTAAATGGATATTTACCTCTATGACTTGAAGTATTTGTGATCATATTATGAATTCTATGTATTTGAATTTGAAGTATACAATGAAGTGCATACATGACAATTTTGCATTTTTGTACAACACACATTGAATTAAGCAATGTGGTTGCAGCCCTTTCTTCCTTTTGTTCAGATTTGAGGGAAGAAGAGAAGTCATGCATCGAATTGCATCATTTTCATTTGCATTTGTATGAAAGTTCATATTATGAAGTTATTAATATTATATCTCACCGGTTGGACTTATATTTCTGCTAATACTATTTTTTGTGCTGCTACTTAAATTGTTATTTAATTGGACTGTGATTCAAAATAATAATGTTAAAGCCGTTTACTTCTTGAGGTTTTCATAAACCTCATGAGCTTTTATTTTTTCCTCTCAGGTGCTTGATTGAGGGGAGCATGGATGTGGGATGGGGAGTAGCAGCACGTTACTTCATTTTCTTCATGTTCATAGTCTTTTGCATGCTATGTTAAAGATTTTATAATGATCTTGGTTGGATCTATTATTTGAATTGTGGAGTTTCTAATGTTATTACTCTTGTAATACTCTACTGAGATCTTGAACTATCTTTTTGCTGCTGCGTTTCTTAAAATTGTTAAATTAATATTGATTCAACTGTTAGCTGCATTTACTAGCATCCTTTTGTATATTTATTTTTTGAGGTGTTACCCTAAGTAGATTCCACAAAGCACAGCATAGCAGCTGTAAAAAGAACTGTAGACAGGCCTGAAATAAGTTGTACTGTTTAGTCGCGTACTAAAATTAGTTTTCCACGTTCTACATATATAACTGCAATTTTTTAATTAACTCTCTGAAAAGTTTCATCAAAGTTCAAGGTCTGCAATGAAAGTTCAGCTAGGAACTAAAAAATTCTTGCTGTTTTGCTCCTCAGCTCAATTTATATATTTGCACCTGAATATGCGTTTTGTACTGTTCCTGGAGATTTAGAATCTGTGATGAAATAAATGTTATTTTGCATTCCCTGCTTCATGAGAAAAGCAAATAAATAAACAATCCACTGTGATCCTTAATACTCGGGAGGATTCAGATGATGGACAGAGGAGTATCATTGCTAATTGCAGAAATAATTTGTTGTTTTCCGGAATGAGCTGTAGCGGAGACCTCTAAACAAAGGATGGTATGCTAATCGAGGATACATGTGTTTTCCTATCGCCATTTATATGTTGAAAGGATTAAACAGACAGGATGCACTACTACAAATTCCCTCTAGCGGCGGCATGAAAAAACGCGTAGCGGTGCTAGGTATCGTGAACCGTCATTAAAAATCGTGGTGATTTTTAGCGACGGACCACTTTACGGACTGCCGCTATAAATCTTTGTAGCGAGATTTGTAGCGAAGGACCACAAAGAGGCCCGCAGCCAACAGAGCCCAGCCCATACCTTCTAAACCCTAAGGTCCAACCCGATTATACTACTCATGTACAACTCAACCTATTATAGAAATTATATATCACTATTTGGAAATTTAAAACACTTGATTAGTTGTATGTAAATTTGGAATGTGCAGCTCTTGAAATTGAAATTTCATATAAGATTCACGAAGTTGAAGTATAACTATGGAATGCGAATTCATTCCCCAGCATTATTCGATTTTGTTTTAGTTAGGCGATCGCAGGAGATTGGCTCGTTAACGCCGCCTTTCTATTTAGTTGGGCATCCCCCGAGACGGTATCCAAATTCCACACATCCCTCTCCCCAGCACGCCGCCACCAGAATACCAGATCGGCAGATCGCCATCGGTTTCTCTGCCGGAACAAGCCACGCCCAAATCATGGCGGAACCCCAGCAACAAAGGGTGACGAGGACGTCGTCGACGTGCGCGCCGGAAACGGCACGGGGAACGCACGTGTTCCAGATCACAGGGTACAGCTTGCACAAGGGTATGGGCGCCGGCAAGTTCCTCCGGTCCGCCCCCTTTTCCGTGGGGGCTACCAGTGGTCGGTCAAATACTACCCTGATGGACTTGGTGAGCAGCACAAGGGCTTCGTCGCCGTCTTCCTCGAGCTGCTGAGCCAGAAATCCGAGGTGAGAGCATGCTTCCAGATACGGCTGGACCCGCAGCGCGTAAAAAATGTGCAGCCATTTGTGAATTCGGCATCTGCACCTAAGTTGTTCAGCACCATGGATATGAGCAAGAACTTACCTTCCTGGGGCGTTGCTAATGCCATGAATGCAACACTACTTCAGTTTTACATTAAAGAAGATTGCATCCTCATCGAGTGCGACATCACTGTTATCAAGCCACCATCTGTGGCAACAGATACCTTGGCCTCCAATTCTTTGAAGTTTCCTCTTCCACAGCCAGATATTGTCAAACATTTCTTCAAGCTCCTGGAGGACGAGGAGGGAACCGATGTGAGCTTCACCGTTAAAGGGGAGGTCTTCCGTGCCCAGAGAATCATCCTCGCTGCACGGTCACCAGTTTTCAATGCGCAGCTTCTTGGGCCTGTAGGGGCGAACAGTCGACACAGGCACACAGCATAATGATAGAAGACATGGAGCCTCCCGTCTTTAAGGCGTTGCTGGAATTCATATACACGGATTCATTCATGCCCGTAATGAAAGAATTTGATGGCAGTGATAAACCGGAAGTGATTAAGCACTTGCTTGTGGCAGCCGATAAGTATGACTTGGAAAGGTTGAAGCTGATTTGTGAAGCCGTTCTAATTCACAATCTCCATGTGAACACCGTAACTTCTACACTGTCCCTAGCTTATCAGTATAATTGCAGAAACCTCAAAGAAGCTTGCGTTGCTTTTATAAACTCTCCCAATGCAGTGGATGCTGTGAAGGCAAGCCAGGGGTACGAGCACCTAAAAAGAGACTGTCCAATGGTTTTTATAGATATGTGGGAAAAAACAACAAACCGTCCGAAAGTTTAGCTCATATAGTCCATCCATGGCCGCAAGCTAATGAATTACCGTTTTATACTTATTATAGAAGTATGGTACAGTGTGTTTAGTCTTTTGTAATTTTTGAATGTTCCTATGAATATTACATTGTTGGTCGATGCTAGAGAAAACTGATAATAAGACATCATCAGAAGATCAGACTTGCCGTGTTAGACTTAAATACCTAAGCAGAAATGGACTAATAGTCTACTATGTCTATTCTGAACCTGACGCTCAAAAATCCAACCAGGTGAAAAATTATGTAATTTTCAGTCTACTATTTAATCATTGAAAATATTCTCACGTGAACCGGATGTGGGTTGAAATATAAATACTGTCCCCATTTATATGTTCAAAGGATTCAACACACAGTATGTAGTAATTGTTTTCATGTGATCCGGATCGCAATTTTCTCATGTGCTTCAACATGAGGACTAAATATATATTTTCTAAAAGTACATGGTGATTTCGACTTCTACACTGTCCCTAGCTGATCAGTATAATTGTAGAGAGCTCAAAGAAGCTTGCGTTGCGTTTATAAACTTTCCCAATACAGTGGATGCTGTGAAGGCAAGCCAGGGGTACGAGCACCTAAAAAGAGACTGTCCAACGGTTTTTTTTAGATATGTGGGAAAAAGCAACAAAGCGTCGGAAAATTTAGTTCAGATAGTTCATCCATGGCTACAAGCTATGAATTGCCATTTTATACTTATTATAGAAGTATGGTACAGTGTGTTTATTGTTTAGTCTTTTGTATTTTCAAGTTTTGAATGTGCCGATGAATATTACATTGTTGGTCGATGCTAGAGAAAACTGATAATAAGACATCATCAGGACCTGCCATGTTAGATTTAAATACCCAAGCAGGAATAGACTAATAGTCTCCTATCTCTATTCTGAACCTCATGCTCAAAAATCCAACCATGTGAAAAATTATGTAATTTTCACTCTACTATTTGATCATTGAAAATATTCTCACGTGAACCAAGTGTTGGTTGAGTATAGGCTACTGTCGCCATTTATATGTTCAAAGTATTAAACACACAATATGTAGTAATTATTTTCATGTGAACCGGCGCAATTTTCTCATGTGCTTCAACATGAGGACCAATATATATTGTCCAAAAGTACACGGTGATCCCAACTATAGATTAATTGTAAAATATATGGATTGTAGGATTGTTATCTACGGGACACTCAATACGTGATTTAGTTTAGAAGACCTCGTGAAACTAGTTTCTGTCTGACAGACACAGAATTTGGGTGGCAAACACCGCCTAGTGTCTCCCAAACAAATTGGTGAATTTTTGAATTTGTCTGGGAGACACTTGGCGGTGTTCGCAATACAAAATTCACCAATTCACTGTGTCTGCCAGACAAAAATCAATTTTGCAGTGCTTCCAGGCTAAATGGCATTTTGGGACTGTCCCACAGATAAAATCCCAATATATATTTATACTTACTGTATAATATGTTAGTTTTCGTTTCTTAATTCTTATGTAGTTGTATATAAATTTGGATCAGCTCCTAAATTTTCAACTTCATATAAGATTCACGAAGTTGAAGTATAACTATAGAGTACGAATTCATTAGCACCATCATTCGAATTTTTTTTAGTTAGCCGAGACCAGATTGGCTCGTTAACAATGCCTTGCTATTAGTTTCTTTTTTTCAGCCAATGCCTTTCTATTAGTTGGGCATCTCCCGAGAGACGGTATCCAAATTTCACACATCCATCTACCACGCCGCCACCAGAATACCAGATCGGCTTCTCCCGACGGAACAAGCCAACCAAATCATCGCAGAACCCCAGCAAAACAGAGGGCGCGTCATCGATGTGCGCGCTGGACTCGGCACGGGGAACGCACGTGTTCCAGATCACCGGCCGGGTACAGCTTGTACAAGGGCATGGGCGCCGGCAAGTTCCTCCGGTCCGCCCCCTTCTCCGTGGGGGCCACCAGTGGTGCATCCGGTACTATCCAGATGGGTTCGTTGGTGACCAGTACAAGTGCTACGTCCCTGTCTTCCTCGAGCTGCTGGGCCAGAAATCGGAGGTGAGAGCATGCTGCGAGATCAGCCTTTTGTAGATTCAGTGACGGCACCAAAGCTTTTCAGCACCATGGACATGAGTAAGAACTTATCTACCTCAGGTGTAGCTCACCATGCAAGTGGCGCGGGCCTGCCCGCAACGCCGCTGGGCCGACCCGCGCCGCAATCCCGCGTAAAGGCCTGCTAACAGGCCCGCAACCTGAAGCAGGTCGATGCGGCGCGGGCTGCGGCTGCCGCAACGCCGCTCGGTGCGCCGCCAACCCTAGCGAGCGACGCACGGCGCGGAGGAGTGCGCCGCCAACCTGTGCGCTCCCGTGCGCGGCGGCCTGCCGCCCGATCCCCTACTCCGGCGCCTACTTCGTCCGCTCCGGTGTTCGCCATCTCCCTCCTCTAGAAAGCCTCGCGTGTCGCCTCTCTGAGCGCATCATCGGCAGCTCCCGGCTCCCGGGCCTCCGCCGCCTCAATCTCTCCTCCCTAGAGTTCTTCCCCGACCTCCGTCCCTGTTGCAGCCGTTGGCCGCCAGCACCGGCCCGATCCGCGCGCCTTGGTGCCGCCTGCTTGCTGCCCGCAGGTGCCCGCAAGTGCCTGTGCGCCCGCACCGCCAAGCACCATGGCGACGGGGAAGCAGGTCCGCATCTCCGGCGAGCCTTCCGCCTCCTCTCCGGCGACCAAGAAGCAAGATGTCGAGCCACCAGCCACCGTGCAAGCAGGGAGGGCTGGTTCTCCCGTGAGCTCGGCGCCTCCTCATCCTCCGCCGTCAATGAAGCGTCCTCCAACGCCACGATCAAAGCCATCACCCATGGCCGGTGGCTCGTCGCCTCGCTCACCGAGTGCCGCGCCATTAACGAGCCTATGTCAAGGTCTCTTTGCTTATTATTATTGATTATGCTAATTGTTGTGATTAATCATGTCCTTGTTGTTGATTCGTTCATTAGTGGATAAAAATTAAAAATCTTTGCTTCATTTCGTTTGTGATTCAGGGGGTTCCCGAGGCCAAGGGAGTTGTGCGCCTGTTCCCGGTGCGGCGAGGTGTTCACCAAAGCAGAAAGACGGGAGCACAACCAGGCAATTCGACATGCCGGTGGTATGCCTATGCAGATTCTACACTATAATTACATACAGTAGCAAGAAACTTCTCCATAATATTCAGACGTTCTTGCTTTAGTAGTCCAATTGGCTTGCTAAAGTCAATACTAATTAACTACAATCTCATCTGTTGTGCTATGTAAATCATGAATAAGATCAGTTAAGTTCAACTGATACCTTGTTAAGTTTACTAGTTCTTAGGAATAGCACAAGAGAGTGAGACTTATTGTTTGGTCCTGGTGCCAATTCAAATTACTGGTTATGTACTAGTTCTTAGGAAGATGTGAAATCAGGTAATCTGTAGCCTTCTTACACACAGAAGCGATAGGTTTGAACATTGGATGGAACTGTACATATTTTTCACTTGGTCTATTTTACCATCTTGTGATTTTGTGAAATCATCCTTGAGTTAGCTGTCCTGGACTTTCATGTTAATATTCTTTTATATACATGTGCTCGGTCCTTTTTTCATGTTCTGTACATTTTCACTTAGTACATTTGGAGATATATGGCTGAGATTGTTGAGCTTGTCTGTGCCTAACTAGCCCATCTGGGCAATAGCTCATGGATGCTAGGATCTAAATTGCCGAAACTATGCATTGATTAAGGATCTAAATTTAATTTATTATCTAAATGCCTATGCAGACAACTGATGAAGTTATGCCATCCTCAAATGGGAAACGAAAGGTCACACAAGTTACAAAGTCAAGTGCACCGAGTGCTAAACGGTTTAAGTCACCATTGGCGGTGGGTGTAACATCTACAGGAATGAAACTCATGTTATCACCAAAGCTTCCATCCCCATCTGCAAATGTTGCAAGACCCTCATCAGTCAATGTATCCCCCTCTCAAGGTATAAAATATTATTCCCAAAGATATTTCTATTCCATCTATAACTGCAGCAGGGTCCTTATTAATAGTCTATATAATATCCTTATTGTAGGTTCATCTCGTCGAAGAAGGAAGCGGAAATTGAAATCCAAAATATGGACTGAATTCAAGCCTATATATGATGGTCAGAGTCAAAAAATCATCCAAGCTAAGTGCAATCACTGTCACAAACTGTTTAATGCAACTAGAGAATTTGGTACTAGTGGTTGCCTTAGACATTTAAGACATTGTGAGGGTAGGGCCAGATTAGACGACATGCTTATTCAAATGAATGTTGATAATCTACCAGCAAATGATGATTCTTTGAAGGAATGGAAATTTGATCAAGAGAATTCTGTTGATGAGCTAGTGAAGTTAATTGTCGTGCATGAACTTCCTTTTAGCTTGGTTGAGTATTCAAAATTCAGAAGCTTTGTTTCCAGCTTGAACCCTTATTTCAAACATGTTTCCAGAACTACTATTAAGAAGTATTGTGTTATGACATATGAGGATTCAATGGTAGTCATAAAACAAGAAATAGAAAAACTGAATTGTAGAGTTTCTCTCACTGCTGATCTTTGGACATCAAATCAAAAGTTAGGATACCTTTGTGTCACATGTCATGTCATTGATAACAGCTGGACTCTTCACAAAAGAATCATTAAGTTCACATCTGTAGAGACACCTCATGATGGGCCCAATTTATTTGATTCCATGCTTAGAACCTTGCAAGATTGGAAGGTGGAAAACAAAGTCTTCGCTATAACATTGGACAATGCAACAGTAAATGACTCTTTTGTGGATTCCTTGAAAGACAATCTAGTAGCTAAGTCTTTGCTGTTGCATGAAGGACAATTTTTACACTACCGTTGTGCAGCCCATGTATTCAACCTAATTGCTCAAGAAGGCTTGAAGGCCATGAAAGGGGCCATTGATAATATCCGGGAGAGTGTAAGGTATATAAAAAGCTCACCAGCCCGGAAGGAGAGGTTTCAGAAAATTGTTCAGAGGATTGGAATATCTACTAGGTGTCTTCCTTCTCTTGATGTTCCTACAAGATGGAACTCGACCTATGAAATGCTCATATCCACAGCTGACT
Organism: Chloris gayana; assembly: GCA_031894775.1. Classification (NCBI taxonomy): domain Eukaryota; kingdom Viridiplantae; phylum Streptophyta; class Magnoliopsida; order Poales; family Poaceae; genus Chloris; species Chloris gayana. The sequence goes on along the minus strand of JAUNZO010001003.1, from coordinate 97,352 downwards.
ATGTTAGAGCATTTGAAGCATTGGCAAAAGATGATTCTCTCTATATATATCAACCATCTATCGATGAATGGAAACTATCAAAAAAGTTGTGCGATATGTTGAAGGTATTCAGCGAAGCGAGTAAAGTGGTGTCGGGTTCTCAATACCCTACCATAAGTTTATACTACCATCAGATATGGGAAGTCAAGAAAATGTTGGAAAAAGTGGGATCAAGCTCGGAGGTTGTGATAGTGTCCATGGTTAATGAAATGAAGAAGAAGTTTAAGAAATATTGGGACTTGTCCTATGTAAAGATTTGCATTCCTGTGATTTTGGACCCAAGGTTCAAGTTGGCCTTTCTAGAGTTCCGTTTGAAGAAAGGTTTTGGGAATATGGCAACAATATATTTGTCGAGAATAGAGCAAAGCTTCCGTACGCTATTCGATGAATACTCCTCACAATCTGTTGACTCAGCATCCAACAATGCACAACCAAGCAAGGATGTGATAACTATTGATGAGAATGATCCATGGGCTGATTGGGGACAGATCCAAAATGTGCAGCAAATCAAGACAATATCTGAGATTGATGAGTACTTAAGTGAAGAAACAGTCCCAGTGAGAGGCAATTTCGATATACTCGCGTATTGGAAAGTTTACTCTACTAAATATCCAATAATCGGTCGGATGGCACGGGACATACTGGCTGTTCCTGCATCAACTGTATCATCGGAGTCCGCATTTTCTACTGGAGAAAGAGTCATCAGTGACTACAGGAGCAGGTTGACTAGTGGCACTGTGGAGGCCTTAATCTGCCTGCAAGATTGGATAAGAGCTACAGATATGAATGTAAATAGCAATGTAGATAATCTTGCTGGAAATATGGTTGAGGATCATGAGACAAGCCATGAAGGTAATAATATTCTTTTGTCTTCTCACTTTAGTCTCTAACCTGCCCAGTTTTTGTAATTAATATCTAAATTTGCAAACTGCAGGGGAGCTGTCATGATAGTGCTGCATTGCTGTTGGGAAATCCTTGCCTCTGTAAGTCAGGATTCAATTTAAACTGTCACGATACATGTGCTATGACATCTTTGTTTCATTGGATGTAGTTCTGATTAGGAACCAGCCAGATCAATCCTCTGTGGTATTTTCTGATTATATTTTTGAGATAGATTTCATTGTGGCTCCATTGTTTTAAATTGATTCCTGTTACATCTGCCACACAGAACATTCTTTGCCCTAGGAAAGAATTTTTTGTTCAAGGGCCAAGGATGTGAACATAGATTATTCTATTTTTCTGGGTCCTGTTTGTAAAGAATTTTACTTCGTTGGATGTGAATTGTGCAATTGTCGAATAAGCAGAAATTAGGATTAACCTATATATAATCTTTATTTCTATCTGAATTTGTAGCAGCATTGCCTGGGCTCTGGATGTGTACAAAAGCATATATAGTGGACAGCTACAAGCCAACTGACGAAGTTATGTCATCCTCAAATGGGAGAGGTCCTCACCAGCAGTCCATATATAAACTTTCTACTGAACAATATCATATGTTGTGTGCTTCCGTTACAAAATCCATGATCTGGTTATTGGTTAGATTGCTTCAGCTACAATGGAGGAGAATTTGAGGGAGTTTGTTTTGACAGGCATAACAGTACACCATAAGGTTTTGGATGGTTTGGCAGTGTAATGTTGAACTATGCTTAACTTAAACCTCGTTGCATGACCATGTAATAAACAACTGGCACCAACTTAACTTAAACCTCGTTGCGTTTGTTCTTTAAGAATATGCTAGCTTTACCTTTTTTACAAATGAATATGTAACAAAAACACCACATATTAGCTGATGTAAATTACATCTCTGAAGGGAGATGAAGATGTAAGAGGGATATGGATTCTGTTGCTGGATGTTTTTTTTTGGTTAATGAGAATAAAGGATGGTGCATCTCTTTTCTGTTCCCATTCAGACTTCAGAGTACTTGTATTTCAGACTACTGTCTTCTACCTTGTCGATTTTGTGAAAATATATCTTCCACACAAGATAAACTTGTTCTAGCTTGCTGTTGATAGCCGTAAAGCCTCTTGCAGTTACTCACCGGTCAGCAATCAGCATCAATCACAGAAACGAACAAACATGAGTGCTAGCATGAAACCAACCGGAAAATTTTGTAGCCAAATGATGGTTGGCGTAGCACGTAGTTGCGGCACAGCACGTAGTCAGCATTTTATCGGAATCTCTTTGCGGCTCGACGCGCGGGAGTCTGCATGTTACGAGGCACATCACGTAGTTGCGGCACGAAACTCTTTGCAGCCCGACGCGGGCAGCCGCCTGATCCCGCAATTTTTTTGCGGCGTGACGCGGACAGCCGCATAATCCCGCGAAAGGTTTTGCGGCTCGTGCGGGAAGCGGGGCGGGCAGCCGCATCCGCGCCACTTACATCGTGATCCACCACGACTGCATCCTCATCGATTGCGACGTCACTATTACGATGCCACCATAGGTGGCAAGGGATACATCGGCCTCAAAGTTTCTGCCTGATATACCACCACCAGATTTACCCAAACATTTCATCAAGCTCCTGGAGGATGAGGAGGGAACAGACGTGACTTCACCGTTATAGCGGAGGTCTTCCGTGCCCACAGGATAGTGCTTGAAGCGCGGTCGCCAGTTTTCAAGGCGCAGCTTTTGGGGCCAGTTGGGGAGAACAATCGACAGAGCATCACCACTGAAGATATGGCGCCTGCCGTGTTTAAGGCGTTGGTTGAATTCATATACACGGATTCATCCCATCCGCATTGAAACAATTTGATGGCAATGATAAAGTGGAAGTGATTAAGCACTTGCTTGTGGCAGCCGATCGATATGCCTTGGAAATATTGAAGCTGGCTTGTGAAGCCATTCTAATTTCCAAATGTCTCCCTGTCGAAACTGTTACAGCTACAATGTCCCTAGCTGACCAGTATAATTGCATAAAGGTCAATGAAGCTCGCGTCGAGTTTATAAACTCTCCCACTACATTGGATGCTGTGAAAAGGATGTGGGAAAAAGCGACAAAGAATCCCCAAGATTAGCTCATATAGTTCATACATCGCCACCAATTATGAATTGTTGTTTTTACTTACGAATTATGGTATCTTGTGTCCATTGTTTAGTCATTTAATACTCACGTTCTGGAATGTGCTCATGTATATTATAATGTTGGTTGGTGCTAGAGAAAACTGATAATAAGACACTATCAGAAGATCTGACCTGCTGTGGTAAACCTAAATAACTAACCTGACAGAGACCAGTAGTATCATATGGCTATTCTGAAACTCATGCTCAAAAATCCAACCAGGTGAACCTTTGGAACTTCGTCGAAATGTTAGTGTTCTGCTAGGTTGGTTATGTAACATACATTCTCGTCAATATTTTCGGGAAAATTTCTTGTGACTATGTTTCAAGTTTACAATTGAGCATGCTTTAATTACTGCTGTAGTGATACTTGTCTAGAAGAAAGATTGTCCCTTTGCATAAGAAATATATTTTATTTCGGAACATTGTAGCAGTTTCTACATTCGGAAGAAATACAACAGACTGCAGTCTGCTTGCTTACATTAGTCCTCGCGGGCATGCTTGCTTCGTTTACAGTTACAATTAGAATTATTTGTGCTGGTCCTCCTTTTAGTCTTTGAAAGTAAGATCAGTCTTCTTTTTTGGAAGAAGAAAAACAGAAGGAAGATGATGATTTTTCTCAATTCCACCTATAACTATAAGATGTTGGTTGCCATTTCTAGGATCATATTCTCAGTCTGTTTTGTAAGTGTTTGCCCGTGCCGCCATCCATATGAATCATTATATAGGTTTAGAATTGATATTTTGAGCTATATACTGAGTTCAACTAGATGTAGTCTGTCCATATTACAAAGTGCTAGCATGATGTGACCCTATATAAATTTAAATAATTCTTCTTTCAACTAAAAAAACAAGAAAGTAGCTAGAGAGCAACGAGCCATCCTAAAATTAATAGAATAAATAAAGCTCATAGTCCATTGTGGATTTCAGTGAAATACTGATGAGGGCATAAGTTCATTAAATCACTTATTTTTTATTCGTTTCATCAGTGTGACAATTGTACACAGTTCATGGTGGCCGGTTTTCCTATATATTTAGAGTGAGGACTCAAGACTAATTGTATATAGGTTTGTGAGAGTGAAATCTGGGATTAATGCAATCTTTGCATTATTTCCTTCCTTTGCTTTTGATCGATTATGCTTTTCTTGCAGTCTTTCTAGACCATCAGTCCGTCCTTGTTGTGAAGAAACCACAACAAATATTATTTAGTAAACCGTGGGGCACCCCATTGCGAGGGATCCCAAGCTGATTATCCAAATGGCAGCCTGCATGAACCCTCGGTCCATCTGGGTGTCCTTCTCCTTTGTTACTTTATCTTGCCTTGGATCAAGGACCATGGTGCCCAATGATGACTCAAACGGTCGCAATCAGCAAGGCGAAGAGAGCGCACAGGCGTTAGGATGAAGAGGAGCTAATAATCTAGGCGTGATCCGTTACAAGGTACTTTCTACAGCTGCATAAGAAACCATAGATAAATATGTGCATTCTAGACCCCTAACTCAGAGAAAGTTTCAATAATTGTTTGTGTTGCATTCATATGGAAAACAGACATGCTAAAAACTAAAATAATGTGAGTCGGTTTGATGGTCAATACAGTTAAAATTATGAATTTAAAACTGATTTATGGGGAAAAAAATATGATACAAATACATACAGGAGAACTCATAGTAATTCTGAAAATAATAATGTGACACAAGTGGGGTCTACCAAAAATAGATGTTGTAGTACTTGCAAAATAAAATTCTAGCCCAAATTGCACTGAATTTTACCGAGGTTTAGTATCCCAATTAATTCCGGGAAACTTAACTTTTACCCTTTTCCGTGAATTACTAGAAGTAAATTACTAGAAATTATCGAAAGGGCATTTGGACAGGAACTCAATGTGCATGTCATTTTCTCGACTTCTTCCGCCCATAACAATTTTCAGAATTCAATTTGGAGTCCGGAAAGTATTTTATCTATTATTTTCTTTTCAGAGTGAAACAACATTTGGAAAATCATTCGAAAAAGAAAATGCTTCGGAATATTCTGTAGGCCCCGCGTGCCAGCCACAACAACCAGGTCACGGCCACACCCGTGCCCGACCGTGCCCGGACACCGGTGCCACGCGGATGCCACTGCCCGACGCCGCCCCAACCTCAGCAGAGCGACGTCACCACGACACCGCCGGGCCACACTCCACCCCTATCTCCCTCCCATTCTTTCCTCGCAAGTTCCAATCCATGAGCTCCATGGCCGCCTGAGCTCCAAGATCATCGCGCTGCTGCCTCGCTGGCTCCTAGCACGAGCCAATCATACTCAGAGATGTGCCTCGGTGTGCTGAGTCCGTAGGAGGAAACTCACTCACAACCGTCCACCGACCTACGAGTCTTTGGCAAATTACTCAAGCGAGTCTATCGACGCACACACTCGGCGCCGCCGCGAAATTCGCCGGTCTCAGTGAGTCTCAATGCCTTATTCCTACTCCCACGCGTGCGCAACTAAGTCACGCACCCTCCTAACCTTTTTTACCTAATTTTTCCCGTGCGAGGAGGCTGGTTTTTGGTCGTCTTCTCCGACTCCGATGCGTACTGCCGCGAGGCCTTCAAAGCCAATCTGCCTCCAGCCATCTTCAACAACAAAAAACTTGATGCCGGTCTTCTCCTAGATTCCCTGAACCTCGACAAAGAAACGACGCTCAATTTAGTGGATCCTACAAAGAGCACGACCTCGCCGAACATCGCCAGTTCCTAGGCTCATACGTGCTTCGTCGCCGACCATCTTCCGGTGAGCTCCTGTTCCTGGAACCTCCACAGATGGTTGCACGCTAAGCTCTGCTGCGCTCTGGTATTTTTTTAAGATTTTTAGTCACCCCGTGGTCGTTTTCTGGTCACCCGAGCTCCGCCCGCCGTGGTCAACTGGGCAAGCTCGACCCGCAGCTTCAGTCACGCCTAGTGATGGCCAAACGGGCCGCCCGGCACGGCACGGTCCGAGCACGAAAAGGCCCGGTCCATTTAAATTACGGGCCAGCACGACACGAAATGACTTACGGGCCGTGCCGTGCCAGCCCACAGGCTGACTCCTCGGCCCGCGGCACGGCACGAAATTGTTAAATTTGTGTCGGGCCAGCCCGTTTAGCCCAGTAGCCCGTTTTAAATTTTAGCCCATTTAGTTATTTTTTTAAAGAAATTTAGTGTTAAATAGTGCAAAAATAGATGCTAGTAACAAAAATTGAACTTGAGACCTATGCATAAGAAGGGATTCACTTATCACCACACTAGAACTACTTAGTTGTGTACATAAAAATAAAAAATATATTTAATAAAACATAATCGGGCCGGGCCGTGCCGACCCTCGGCCCAAGCACGGCCCGGTCATCCGTGCCGTGCTCACCCAGGCCCGAAATTCATCGGGCCGTGCCATGCTCGGGCCGGGCCAAATTTTGCGTGCTTCGTGCCCGCCCATTTGACCCGGCCCATTTGGTCATCATTAGTCACGCCCTAGCCCTGGGCCACGTTCACGCTGGGCCACGCTGCTCTCCTGGGCCGCACGCACGCTCACAGGCTGCTCTGTGAGGTTGGCCCATCTCTGGGAGAAACAACCCGCATGCCATTTTATGCCTTTTCTCAATTTCGAATTTAAGTTTAATTTTCTGAAATTTATATAAATTTCAATAATGCATATCTTTTGCTCCTGAACTCAAAATCGGGCAAACTAAATTTTGTTGGAATCCTTGATGCATGAAATATTTAATGATGTACTTAGTTTGGCATGATCAGAGATAAATTAATTAAGTTCATTTCCTTTTGGAAATTCAAGAATATGACTTAATTAATTATTGGATTGCCTTTAATTTTGGATCTTAGTTTAGTTATCATCGAGAGCATGTGCTTAGCAATCAAAGACCTTTATATTGCTATTTTACCTAGCTTTTGCAAGGATTAATGAATTATTTTCGTGCACATGTGATGATGATTAAAATGCTTCATGGGAGTTGATGAATTAAATTAATTTGTTAATTGCGATTAGTCAATTCACCCTCGGTGGACCCCAATTTATTTTATACTCAATAGTTACGTGTTTTTGATGAAATTCATACATATTTCATAAAATAATTAAATCATGTTTTCATCAATTTAAACATCACCCTTGCATCATGTAGCTGCGGTGGTGAACGCGGTGACCGGCGACGAGGAGCCAGAAGTTGCTGCTTCGAGTGACCCAGCTGATCAGAGTCAAGCTCAAGGCAAGCCCCGATGCACAACCTTTATGTTTAAGTTTTTTATTTCATCACTATATGCTTGTAGGCCTCTACTGTGCATTAGGTTATTAGGAGTTGTGATGAAAACCGTAGCGTGTAGTAGGACACTGTTTTATCCTTGTTCGAGAGCCCTACGTAGATGCTCGCTTAATTAGTGCGAGGATCCGTCGAGTGGTACAGAGATCACTCGTAGTATAGGACAATCACTTTTGAACACGATGCTAAGTTTTATAGATGAGAATGGAAATTGGAGGCCGGACGAGCAATTTATGTGGAAAGTGAATGACTGCAAGAGTCTTCAAGGTGGTAGACCCGTCTGTGCACGTAAGGACTGTGTGTGTCCGGCCCATATGGATAAGTTTGAACGTACTATTTTGCATGCTGGAGTTTATGGGCCCAGTAAATCGACGTAGCGACGGATTACTGTAAGGTTGGAAGATTTCCATACTCCCTTGGTTACTAGATTTCCCTACATCCGAGACGACATCGCAAGAACAGATTTAATCGATGCAAGAACATAGACACTAACATCACTAACGCACAGAGGACGACGAGAGGAATCCAATGCAATTGACCGCGTATTTTTTACTGAGATCCAAGAAATTGATTAAGATTTTTTTTAAGAATTCAAAATTAAATGGCAAAAGAATTGAAACACGGATAGTACTAACACGTAGAGAGCGTTGCAATGAATCTAACATAGTCGGTATCACATTTTTCCAAGGAACGAGCAATTAACTAGGAAATGTTCCAAAGAATTATAGGATTATCTTGATTCATAGGAAAAGAACGGGGAAGCGGCACTTGTTCCTCATTCTGACCAAACAGTAGACAAGAATGATTCTTTTCCAAAAGCCGTCACCCTCAAAAGGTTCCAAAGGAAGCTGGTCAAGTACAAGACAGAACGCTCTACAAGTAGTAAGTCCACTAACACGTTCATTCTTGACTCCATATATAACCTTTCGCGATCATCATTGAACCTAAACGATTAGCAGACAGATACAAGCCTTATCCAAATATGCACAGGACTAGCACAAGACAATCGGGCTCAGGCTGCACAAAAAGCTCTAGCATGACTTGCTCAAACAGCAAGGTAGCTGCGTGTCGGGAAACAAAGTTTGACGCATGCACAATAATCAGAACACGCAAAGCTCTACGACAGCCATAGCGCAAGAGAATTAGTAGCTGCTAAGCGCTAAGCTACGAACTGAAGCAGACCACAAAGCGTTGCACTGCCTGCACTAAAACTGATCCGCGAGCTGCACTAGAACTGAGCCACTGACCAAGCAATAAACATGGACAATCTTCTCCTAGAACCCATCAGACATCACCATCCCATACGAGCAACCTTTGCTTAAGAGTGTGCAACTCCCTAGTGACGTCCGATCCCACCAAGAGCATGATGTGCTTTGCCTGGCTTGAGGGAGGAAGCAACCTACACAGGTAACGGTGCACCAAAACGCAACAGGTACGCAGCGCGGTAAATCGTCAAACTCCTTGCGGCAACTAGCAAACTCGCTCTAGAGCAGGGGATAGGAGGCACGGAGAGTATTCAGCAGCTCACCCAGATCGGCAAGGTTGACGAAGTGGAGGACCTCAATGTTGGCTCAGCCAGAACCTACAGACCTCACTTTCACTCGAACGAACCGAGGAAGAAGATGAACAGTGTGTTTTCCGATGAACGCCGCGGAGCCGATAGCTCCTGTATCTTGGCCTGTTTTTTATTCACGAGACTGAGCATAATGGAGAGGAGGAGTACAGGGGCCTCTTGTAGGCCGGGGACACACCACGCACGCCGGCCGTTGCGCCATGATCCGCAAAGCGCGCACAGCCACAATCGAGGAGCCGTTGCTCGACGCGATTATGGCGGCTTCCTCCGCAGGACCCGGCAACACGCGCACTACTCATTCCTCTATCCTACGACTTACTCAAACTACGCAGCCGGCGGCGGAACTAACTCACGCACGCACTGCACTAATCCTAGACTCGATTGACATGCTCTCAAGCGCTCACGAACTAACGAACTGGACACTGCACACCGCGACACACCACGGCGCCACACACACACACTGACACACACGCGCATGGCGTGTTTATTCCAACACTCAAGGTGGCTGACTCTGAAGATGATGACGGCGACGACTCCTTCGCACAGGTTCATCACTTAACTAGTCAAGGTATCCAGTGGCATGATCCATGTTCCGGGCACTCTGCACATGGTCCATATCCCACACTTAGGCACAAAGGGGCACGAAACGATGGCGTACAACGAACGATAGAGAGATTTGGATGAAGCTCACCAAAACAGGACGAGCAATGAAAACTAGCTTCAGCTCGTGCACTGACACTGCTCGCCTTGTGGTGTCCATGGTGCTGACGATCTCGTAATGTGCGGGCTCCTGTGTGACGGATAGGGCGCTGGTCAAGAGATACGGAAAGGAGAACGAAGGCAACGATAAGCAAGACAGGATTCGACGAGAATCTCACCAGATTTTGAGAAAACTAAAGAAGAACGAGTAGGAGCGGCGGACATCGAGTTTCTCCATCACTTCCTCCCTCGACTTGAACCGCGATAGGAACAACAGCATGCCAACCAGCAACGATCGGCGATCACGATCCGAAACTCCACCAGTCGACTGCGGTCTTCCAGCTCGGTGCCGGTTGTAACATCCTGGCCCAGGGTTTAATCGGATTGATAGAATACTCATGTCAACAAGTTGCAGCTTCTTTTCCGAAAGCTCATCTCTAAAGAATTGTAAAGTTAAGCGTGTTTGGCCTAGAGCAATTTAGGGATGGGTGACCGACCGGGAAGTCCTTCCCGAGTGTGCCTCAGTGAGGACAAAAGTGCGTAAAAAAGACTAGTGTTGATCTGTGAGGGAAGTCTTGAGGACCTATTAAGCTGTCAGGTGTAAGCGGGCCTGGCCCAGAGTGGTGGGACGTTACAGTGGCAGTGAGGTCGCGGGACAACTCGACTTTGCTCGCGGTTGAGTGGCAAAGAGAGGGGTAGAGATAGGATATAGGGAGCAGCGGCGCTGCGCAAGGAGGAAGCAGAACGAGGCGGCGGCGGCTCTACGACTCTTGTAGGGGTAGGTGGAGAAGGGTTTGAGGTGCGGCAGTCGGGATGGCACCACGTTGCCTAGGTGTTTGTGCCCACGGGATCAGGCAGACGGGAGCGGTGCGGTAGGTAGGGAAGCACTGTTCATGCGGCTGGTGGGCTGGGTTGGCTAGATGGGCCAGTACGGAGAAGGTTTGATGTGGGGTGCTCGCTGGCGAGACGGAGAAAGAGGCTCATTTCACGGAGAATTCAAAGAATTGTTTGGTTTATAATTTGAATTGAGTTTGATTCGTATTCAAACTCAAGCTGATCGGATTGGGGTATTTTCAGGCTGTTACAGCCACCTCGCTAGGGTATGCATGGCAGCAGGCTCTGGGGTGAGAGAAGCCGCATAAATAGAGTCAGATATTCTGGAAATCGGTGCAAGTGTCAGCTGATGTTGTTTTTGCGATGAACACTTGGTAGCGGCCGCCTGCAAGAATGAACGTTTGGAAATCCTAGATCACCTCTAGAGTCACCTCCGTGGTTAGGAATTTTGATACTGAAAAGTTCTGAGACTGTGTAAGTTGGAGGTATACGGACACATGCGGACACAGAGGATGGAATATTGTTCTTAAGAAATGATAATGTTCAATGAAATATGACGATATTTATATGAGACAGAGGAATAATATAGATCATGATACTGATAACCAGAAATTAGTACATCATGCACAGTTATTACTTCTGAAATTTGCAATTTGGCATATTGATAAGCAGGTCAACGATTTGGGTTACTTGTCTTGTTTGATATGTGAAAATAAGTAGGGCACTTCTGGAAATTTATAACACAATCTTATATATACTAATTGGAGGCTCCTTTTGAGGCCTCCACGTTAATCGGAGGAAAATCCTATAAATTCTTACAAAAAGCAAAACATCTGACCGTCAAAAAATAATGTGGGGCATAGGTAGCCATTGGATCCTACTGCCATTATAAACATAATAGTTAGAGTATATATGGAACGAGATAAAGGAAAAGACTGCATCGTAAAGGTTCGTATCTCTAGACTCCTAATTAAGTTATCGCGAGTCAGCAAAAGGATCGCAGCATCGTCACCTGATATAATCCCATACGTATTTTTGACTGAACTAATCCCATATGTATTGCTCCAATCTATATCTCAACTCCTTCTCCATATATGTGTCTACGGCCATTTTCTCATCTGGTTCGAGTAGCGGCGCAGGCGCTCCAATCAAATCGGTCACCGGCAACAAAAAGATGTTGCTAATATTATGTGGTCGTCCTTCAATCAGAAACTCAACGGTATGGGACTAGCAGGTGGATTGAAGATGATATGCCCCGGCTAAGAAAAAGACTGTTCGTCCAAGTTAAATTGAAGAAAAAGGCATGTAGGATGGCAGTGTAGTATAAGAGTCTATTGCTTTGTTTTCATCTTCGATTTGTGACATCTGTTTTAAGTAAAGGGATAAAGAATTTTCGAGCCCTAAATGTCACCTTAATTAGCCGGACCCGATTCAAATCGTGCGCCCACTGATCTGTTGTTCTGTTCAGGGTATCATGAGGCGAGGACAGAAAACAGACATAGGAATTAGGGACAGAAGGAAGAGGACTGGAAGAATTCGATCAGAGAATCAAGATGGCAGACCCTGGATATACATGCCAAAGGTATGTAGGAAATCCCTTCGAATCATTACGAGTTGAGTAAATTAAACTGGTCCCCTCCAGGCTGCATACGAATAACTAAACAAGGAAATCACGATTGGTGAATCGTGTTTGCAGGACCTGATCTAGGTTGCTAAAAAACATTGCTTTAGAAAAGTCGAAGTAGAATTGCCGCAACATTAATTATTGTTGTGCAAGAAAACAAAACATGGAGTTGTGATGAAGAACTGCATAGAGATTGGGTGATCAAGTAAGGTTAATATTTCAATTCCCCCTATTATTGTATATACGCCAAGACTTGCATGGACAAATATTTTTCTTTTTTGAGGCTGATTGTTTTTCTTAATCGCAGCTAGACTAGACACGGTTTACACCAGCAAGTCAGGGATTCAGTTTTCATGGGTCCGAGATGCACCCCTGACTTCAGAAGAATGACAAACCACCACGAATGGCAAGCCTGTACACCATGTGGGTGGCAGACACAAGGCATGACAAGGACCTGTGCTAACTAAAGTTGTTGAGGATAATTCGTACTGCGTTAGATCTCGAATAAACAAGTAAGAAAATTTGCATCAAAAGAAATCAAAAGCCTTTGGTGGTAGGTGCTGTGAATTGGAGTCGATGAACTGACCAGTAAGGCAGCACTTTCTACCATAGTTATTGAGTATTCAGGCTCTGTTAAAGATCGATTGAGTATAAAAGATCTGATCAGAGGAAAGGCAGAGCTGCAGTGATGTATAGAGGGGTGGTATCAGGATGTGGAGAACCAAAAAATGTGAACACATTGGACTATGTCATCGGGTATGATCCAGGAGATTCAGTGCTACGACAGACTTGGTCCCTTTCCTACTGCACTCCGACAGGCACAGACCCAAGCAGGTAGGCAAGGAGTGCAACTAAATCATCTAATGTACGGCTACCGTAGGGTGATCAATCCTGGCCTGCAGGGCCAGAGATGTATATTTATTAAAGATGTGATGCCTTGCTTCATAAGGAAGGGCATGAATTTCTGACAAAGAATGAAGAAATTTCTACATGCATGGAGAGTATAGTAGTCTACCAAGGTGGCACCATGCATGGCAAATGCTGGCATTCATGCTGGTGAACAGACCAGGTTTTGGTGTTTGGCAGGAGCTAAGGCTCTAGCCAGCATGACAGTGAGTATTCCTAATGGTCGGATAGTTTTTCATATTTATAGGCGCGAATGCATTCATCAGATCCAATTCTTTTTCTTTGATTTGTGGGAGGCATCAGATACATACAATAATTTCTAATGGGGTGCCTAACATACAACACAAATATCTTCATGTTTTTAAGCTATACTAACTCAATTGTCATATTTGTATCCAATTAGAGGTCATCTATATGTAGACAACGAGCAGTGAAACCTGAAGACTACTTCGTGGATTAAAAACGAACTACATTGTCATGAAACACAGATTAACACTGTACTAAATACGAACATCAGACCATATAAAATCTAGATAGTTGAGAAGTACAGAGAGAATGCACTTAGAGATTCATAAAGCACAAACAATATTTATTGTTAGATATAGAGTGCAGAATGGCAATCTGCTAAAGTTATTTGTAGATAAAAAAAGAATGCATCGGTTTGTAAAGCATGATATATAATGTGTCATGGATAAGAAAAAGAGGCAAGAGGTTTCTATCAACGGTTCATTCCAGGTTAAAAAGTTTCAAAGGTACTTAGCTATAAATGGATGAAAGAAAATTTATATTTGGTTATGTCAATTTTACCTCCAGTTTTGTACAGTTTCATACTATCAATCTACCTCATCTTCTAAAAAGTTATTTGTCATTGGCAAAATATATATTTGTGGTATTAAATCATTATTTAAATAAAAGTTATAGTTATAAACAAAGTTTGATATTTTCTCCTACGTATTGTATTTTTCTTTGAAATTGTAGCACTAATGCATCCTAAATGCTTAATAGCCGCATCCTCAATGCTTATGCCATTCTCAGTGGCCCTTTCATTTCACATTTTTCAAGTATGACACACCAGCTTTATAATTTTGTTATGTGAAATGAAAGTATATATCTCAGTGCACTCTTGCATTTCACAGTTTCATAGGCTCAATGAAACATAAAATTGTTGCATAGGTGTACCAATGGGAATTCGTGTTTCTTTACACATGAAACGAAAAGTCTCGATGCATCTTTCGTTCTCCTTTCATTGACTTCGAAAAAGTGTCACCATCCTTTCATTCTAATTAAAACTTCTCTCCTCTTTTATATTAAATAGGATGTCATATCATCTTATTTGCTGGTGTGTCATCTAATAAATATCAAATGAAAGGCCCGTTGAGAATGACCTTACTAGCCCGTGCGACTGCACGGGTTGATGGGCTAGTAATACCAATGCACGTTACGTTAGCTGGTATGATGTCTTTCTGCAGTGTAGCTGTTTTGCAAAATGATGTTTTACTATAAGAATATCCGTGAATATACACATTGAATGACCTTCCATATATAATAATAATAAGAAGAAGAAGAACAAGAATAATAATATATGCCTTATAGAAACATTTTCTTGTTCAATGGATTCTATTCACTGTAGCACAGCATGATCTGCCCAGAAATATATCTCTGCTGAATTTCCCCTGTCAAAATTTGCAAATGATTTCGAATGGCACATTTAGGTAAAGAAATAAAAGTCAGATTCCCATATTGCACGCCGAGAATTGCTATTTTGACCTTTCTTTTTTAAGTCGACATCCCTACGACAACTTGCAGTATTATACACAGTAGACTGGCAGCACACGGTTATGGACGAGCATCAGTGACTAGTTCTTAAAACGTAAGCAACTTGAGGACTGAGCCACCAACTTGATTTATTGGCAGCGTTTTATACGACAGGGTCTTAGAGCATGTCCAAGAGAGACCCCAAAACTCTTCCTAAGTCAAATAACAGGGGAATTAGTAAAAGAACTCGTCTCCAACAGTCCCTTAAAATCACCCCTCCATTTAGTTGTCCCCTAAAACCTTCTGACTTGTAGCTAAAAACAGGGGGGACTCGGGGGCCCAATCGTTCTATTTTCAAAGAGAAGTTGTTGTGGTCCCAGTGCTGATGTGGTCCAATCAAAAGTATTCTTGATCATTTTTAGGGAAGACTTTTGGAGGAGAGAAGTAAATTTACCCCTAACAATTTTTAGGGTGCTAACAAAAATATATTTTAGAGGTCAATTTTTCGGGAAGTTTTGGGAGATGCTCTTAGACACTACATCATTACTTTTGTGAAGCAATAAATGAGATCTTGAAATTAAATAATAAGCTATATTGTGTATTCAAATACACAACAATAAACAAAAAGGCCACACATATGATCCCTATATTTTGAAATTTAATTTTTTCTATGTTACTAATAATAGAAGTTTCAAAAGTTTGGCTACAGCTTTGTTCAAACTGAGATGTATTTATAACATGGGGGTTCAATGCTGTACAATTTTGTTAATTGATTCTTTAAATGCAATCGAGGAATGAAATCTGATATCGATGCTAGTAGGATTGTTCAAACTGGCTTCTATTTCCAAAACAGGAATAAAATGGTATAACCATATTAACGGGTCTGTAATTCGCTTGCCTGCTTCATTTATGGTTCTGCTGAGACGGGGATGAGCTCCCATAGACATTAGTATCAGAGTTCTTTGTAGGTGTAATAACATTTGACAATAATATTTTCTTTTATCGGTCCAGATACTTTTACTCATTGTATTTCTCAAGATAACATGCATACATGTGACGAGGAGAGGCACTATGCCATCTACATGTTTCACTAATTCATGTTCCTGAGCTTCATATAGCATTTGAAAATTAGTAGTATTGCTGGTAGGAAATAACAGAGTTTCTCATTCGTTGTTTCCGACCAGCACGTCCAATATGATCGTGACATCTAACCTTGCGAGGTTCTGAGAAATAATTATTTGTCACTGGTACGCTATCCAGAATCTTATGCTATAAACCACTGACCTCACACCAGTTGGGCAACACGCAAAGTTCACACCTGTTTGGCAAGTAACCTCAGCTAGCGCTACGCCATGTTGTTTGTGCATTCTGGCAACGTTTTTGGATTCTGCCACTATAAATATACTCCAATACTCCGCACTGCTGTATCGTACCACTGAATAGACCATCTAGGTTACTACGATAAAATGGCCTCAACTTCCACACATCATTCTGCTGACAATGCTGCAGATGAAGGCCAGACGGACATCAGCACAAGCAACGCATCATTGCAGGAGGACCTGCCTGGGTTGCGGCCAGACATGGAAACTGGACGGCAAGGCCGGCAGGCGATTGGTGATATCCTCGTGTCCAACGATGAGATAACCATAGATGTGCCACATGAAGCAGGGAATAGCCGCTCCAACGCCAGGCAAGTTTTAGTATCATTTTTTTTTTGGCAATACACCAAAAAAATCGTAGATTTGTTCCAAACCATATTCATCCAAAATACATTATGATTTAGAAGGCTGTCATCTATATGACACAATGTGACTACTTTTAATAAAGATTTACAACGTTTTTGAACTCACTAATGCTAAAATTTAAAACTTAGGAAAAATGTAAACATTGTTGCTTTATTGTTTATGATTAAAAACTGGAGCCAGAATTTTCTTCAATTGTTTATATTGGTATTAAATTTGTTGAACAAACCATGCAACCAATTAAAAAAGTAGCTTCAATATTTATAATACAAAATGTTAGTACGATGTTACATTTTCGGATAAAATGTTGAGAATAATTGTTAATATTACGCAACATCAAGTTAATAAGTATAGATAAAAATGGTCAGTCAACTGTACTGCAGTCTATTATGGTGTTCAATTTCCAGTGTCCTAGAGATTTCCTTTATACTATAATTCAGAAACAGACATGATTTTTTTGGAACTTGCTTTTCTTGGAATATATAGTTAAGAAATGTACGACTGTATCTTTATCACACTTTACAGAAGTTGTGCTTGTGAAACAAGAATTTCAAATGCATCTGGACTCGATGGAGCAGTTCAACAAGAATTGCAGAGGGAAACAGAATTGCATGATGCAGTAAGGCAACGTGCTGATGCTAACGTGTTCCATAATTTGAGTCTCCGGCAGGATGCTCCTCAATTAGCACGAACACCAGACTTATCCGGCATGCCTCCACTATATCTCGCTATGTACTTAGGGTACAATGACATAGCAGATATTCTGATTAAAAAGTTTGGTGATGATTTATCCTCTGGTGGACCGAACGGACAGAATGTGCTACACCTCGCAGCTCTTCGGAGTAAAGGTATGAT
The DNA here is from genome assembly GCA_031894775.1 of Chloris gayana. Taxonomy (NCBI): domain Eukaryota; kingdom Viridiplantae; phylum Streptophyta; class Magnoliopsida; order Poales; family Poaceae; genus Chloris; species Chloris gayana. The sequence continues at coordinate 79,991 of JAUNZO010001003.1, read as the reverse complement.
ATATATTTTGTTTAGCATAAAAGCCTAACCACTGGTTGCCCAAATCGAGAAACAATTATGCATGCTGTTGATATATGTCTACTTGACCACTTGCGTGTCGCTACAAAGGGGATGCACACTACCTACCTACCTCATGTGCAATGAGATTTTTTGTGGTCATACAGCATGGACCGTTAAAAACTACATTATAAAACTACAAGTTTGTCAAAAACTTATAATAAATCGTTCAGGAAGTCAAATGTTTGTGACCTTGACTATTAATTAAGAATACTATAATTCACAACATAAAAATTATATCACTAAATTAATCATGAAACTCTAACTATATTAATAGAGACTATTCTGTTAAAAATATTTTATTTTCATACGTAATGTTTATCACAGTTGAAATGTTTGGCATTACGTACAAGCCAAAACTGCCTTAATTCCAGATTGATTTGGAGTAAGAGTTTAGCTAGAAAATCCCATTATTTCACCAATGAAAAATTACTTTGTTTTTTTGCGGCCATTGGAAACATTAGTTTCCCCTATTTACCATTGAACGAGTGTTTACGTATACAGAGAAGGAAGGACTATTTACGTATACAGAGAAGGAAGGACTATTTACGTATAATATGGGTGTTAACCACGGTTTATAAACCTATTGAATAACAGTGTAGTTCGGCCGTCTGTATTGTGTGTCTGTGTGTATGAACCGTAAAGTGACCGAACTGTTTGACTTAATTGCATGGTGCAAACACTACTGCTTCTATTCATGGCCATCAACTAAGAAACTAATTTGGACAATTGTGTACTGTACCATAGATGCGTTGTACTTCAACCTCTGAACATGCATGATTGTGACAAATTAAAAAAACTAGGTCTTGGTTTACAGATCAGTTCCCACAAAACTAATTATTGATCATAACCTTGGTGGCAGATCTCACAGCAAAAATTCTAGATTGGCGTGGACATCTCAGCAATCAAGCTGATGATTCTAAAGTAAATAAACCTCTCCACTATGCAGCATCTGTTGGAGTTGATGGTGTTACAAGTTTGCTGCTTCAGAAGGACAGCAATGGTGTCACGAGTCAAGTTAACAGTGAAGGGATGTGCCCCATACATATTGCTGCTTCTGTTGGCTCGATGGATGCAGTATGTGCATTGGTTGGTGGGAATGGAAATACTTATTCCGCTCTACGCGACACTGAAGGTAGAACATTTCTTCATGTCGCCGTCGAAAATATGAGGACAAACATAGTGAAGTATGTATGCAGAAAAGGGCAGTTTGAGAGCATTCTTAATACGAAGGACCAGGACGGTAACACTGCATTACATCTGGCTGTCAGAACAAGAGACGAATCCATTTTCAGTTATCTTCTTGGCAATAGGCTTGTGGATATCAATCTGTTAAATAATGAAGGCTACACACCACTCGACATTGCAAGCATGATACAGATAGATCAATCGTATGCCTCACGCCAGGTACATGAGAAATTATTATCTTTGTGCCTGCACGAAGCCTTGAGAGGCCCTTACAGTTTCGAGCTGTGTTTTGATTTCTACAGAATCCAATGGAATGGATGATTAGGACATTGGCGCATTCCGGGGCGCACTTCAGTGCTCGCATGCGGGGCAATACTGTGACATCCCCTCCGGGACACCCAGGAATCGGAACAGAGGGACACTCGACGAAGCGAGTTACAACAGTGTATCATCTCATACAAGCCAACATATATACATCTGGTATAATACAACCAGGTTTTCGAAATACAAACATTGATGCAGCGGAAACATAATACATTAATGAAGTTTAACAACCTACGAGTCTTGCAGCGGAAACTTGTACTTTGAACAACAACACACTATTAGACGATCAACGTGATGCACTCGAGCCCTTCGTACATCACGGTCCTCCCTCTTCACGACGTCAGGATCCATTCCCACTGGAGGGAACCACCCTCGGGGCACTGCTCCACTTCAGGGAACTACCGTCCAAGTCGTGATAACACGACTCATTCCCTGTAAGGTAACGAACAAACCTTGAGTATTCTAATACTCAGCAAGACCGACCCGTCAACATGGCACGCTAAGGCCGACGCCTAGTATGCACAGAGCTTTCGGCTGTGGGGTTTACTCCTTTGCGAAAACAGCATTAAAGGTTGGATCCTTACTTTCAATGTTTTAGCTCAGCATTAAGTTCATTAACCTCTAAGTTTGCAGTCTATCACTATTGCAATCAAGTTTGCAGGAAAAGATAATTCCAAACAACAATCCTTGCATTCCTCTTCCTTCATCTTTCACTTGATTAACTACGATGTGACACGGTGAACAAGCGGTACTCATTACTGCGAGGGACAGCGATTCGAATCGATTTCACCAGCTGGGAAAACACGTTTACACGGCGTATACGCACCCCAATGGTCGCATACGACAACCTTTCACGCTAATTCCCGGCAGTGGCCGGGTTAGTCTCCCATCCGCCCGAGAACCCGGGGACCCCACGCGATACCCGTCCTCGACGTTATCCGTGAGCGCCCACCCATTCCTCTCCCTTTGAGACATGAGGCCTCACCTCATTCTCCAGCCAATTAGGGGATGGGCTACGTCCAACCGCTGTGGCAATTAGGTTACATCGGCTTCCCGGCCCCATAAACACCAGTATGTAAATCGGTACGTTCAAAGACTTGCTCAGCAGGGCCAACAACGGTACGGTCCTTGACCGACACGGACGGGGCTACCACCTTGCAAGACCTCGTCTTTGCCCTTTCTCCTACAGGGCCCGTCCGGTCTCCATTTCATTTTCATCTTCATCTTTAACTTCAACTCGAACGATAACAAACAACTTAAAGCCTCCATGCTTTAAGATCAGACCGTACCAGCTCGCGAGTGTGCTCAGCACCACTCGACTTCTACCGTAGCCCCGTGAATTAAGCGTAGCAGCTATCGGGACACAACACTAACATGGATAAACAGGTAACATAGGAATTCTACTCATGCATCTAGGGTGTCAAGCAATTCCCGAAACCTAATGCACAATCACGACACAATTATCGTGATAAAAGAAAAGACTTTAAAAACATAGGTGGGATGCACCGGGGCTTGCCTTGATTCGAGTCGGGGTTAGCTTCCTCGATGTGCTGGTCGACTTCGAAGCTTCCGTCTCCTTTCTCGACCTCGGACGGAACCTCGATCACGCCGGGACCTAGGTCGACCAACAATACGTCGCGAATTACAACCATGCATGCATGAATGAAGATGATATGATGTGCAAAGGTTTTGTTAATTATGTTCATTACTTAATAATTAACCAGGTTCATCCATTAATAATTAACCAAGCTTTTAAACAACAATTATAAATTCTTAGCGACATGTGAGAACACTTAAGCTATTAAATTGGGATCACATGAAATGACGGTGTTTATGTTTAATTTTGGAAAACTAACTTAACAAAAACTTTCGTCTGCAGTATCTCTAATTTTTAAAGAAATTTATTTTTCAAAAACAATTAATAATTAGCATAAAATAATAGGTCACATTAACTAAAGAAAGGTACTTAATTAAACTATGAAATTATAATTTCTCAAAATAGGTATTTGAATTCATAAATAAATAGAGAATAATTTTATGAATCTAATGAACTTTGTTTGATATTTTTCTGATTTTTCCTGAATTTTCTATGAATTTTTGAAGTTTGAAAGGAATCTGAAAATAAATAAATTCGTAAAAAGGATTGAAAAGTTACTCGGGCCAAAAGTGGCCAGGCCCAGCTGGTGTCTCGGCGGCCCAGCGGCCCACTCCGGCCCGGAGGCCCGCGCGCAGCCCGGACCGCGCCAGGGCGCGCGTCCATGGCCGCGGCGGCCGGAGGTGGCGGCGCTTCGCCGGAGTGGCGCCGGAGGAGGTGAGGCGGGTGAGTGTTTGGTCCTGGAGACTCCACGCAACACGGCAAGCAAGGAGGTGGGGTCCGGGCGGTAGTGGTGGCCGAAATTCACGCCGGCGGCGAGGGATGGCTCCACCGGACGTTCGGCGGGGTCGTCCGCGGCCCACGATGCACGAAATCCCCCGCCGTTTCTTCCTATAGCATCATGGGAGGATGAACTTCAACGGCATCAGCACGGTCGACGTCGTTTATGATGTGAACAAGGATGTCCGATCTTCCGAAAGGTTCCGTTAAACGACTATTTGGTGGAGACTTAACACAAATCGATCCGGCTTCCGAACAACACGATATGAAACCCCACAATCGTAGCATCACGTCTCCTATGGTTATCAACCGTGCAAGCACAATTAAACTCGCCCAAAAAGCTAATCCTCGCATGCGAATCAAAGAACACGAGTAAGAGACTTCAACACAATTTGCACACATGAATGATTAGGTTCACAAGTTGGGGTCACACAAATCGATGTATTGTGAAACTGTCAAAGTAGAATAATCTAAGCAAGACCCAAAGCCTAAGGAAGGGGCGAAGGCTGCTTATGAGGACCCTAAGTGGTCTCAACAAAATACATGGCCCAAAGGCCAACAAACGGTGGTGTAACACCGGACGGTTTCGGACGCCTTCTTATTTCGATGACTCCCAGCGACTAGAGTCAAAATTGATTATTAGACCGGCTCCGGTGTTAAAGTGCCCAAATTACCTTTCATCCATATAAAGAAAGTCTAGAACGGAGTTTGTATGCGACCGGGGCATCCGTATTGGTGCAGGCTGTGTTTGGACTCCGGAATAGACTCAAAATTCAGTTGATTTGGGCCTCCGCCTTGGGGCTCGAATTGAATTAGCTAGAGGCTTCCTTCATGTCTTGGAACCCCTTTCTGGACTCCTTCTCCTCTCTATTCACCACTCATGGATATATGAATGGTCCTCATCATGAGGTCGGGTGGGGATGATTAAATGTGGTGGGTCCCACCCGAAGTTATTGCATTGTTGGACAAACCCAAATCTCCCGGAATGCATATATTCCTAGACAGAAGGGGAGTACAATCTACTGCAATTTTGGTGACTTTTTCCATTTTTGGTCCATGTAAAACTCAACAAAAGTCATTTGCTACTTCAAATATTTTAGTAATAAGTTTACAAAATGATAAACAAAAAACACACATGCATTTGGAAACAATTGAAACAATGCCAAGCCAAAAATGAGATGAAAAATCCATATAGTTTTGAAACTTAAAATAGAAGAAATGAAATAGGTATTAAGGGAGTTGATCTTTTAGCGCCTTATCGGCGTGGAGGAAAAATCAGGTCAATGTGGGAGACTCACGGTAGTGGCGGCTCGTACCGAGACGAGCCACCGCTATTGTGTGACTCCTCACCGACATGTGGGCCCGTCCCGAAGACGGGCCGCCATAGTTGTGCACTCGTTGGCGATCCTTATGCCTTAACCGATACATTCGCAAGCGTACGGATACCGATGTAGCTTTCACCTAAGAGTATTCTAAGGTATCGAACCCACATGGAACATCTCGTGCACTATCTTCAAGCTTGGTTTGTCCAAGGACACCAAGTTAAGCTTGGTTAAGGATCCGATAAAATAAGTAGCTTTGGTCTCTAAAGGCTTACTTCGAGGACTAGCTTACTCTTCATCCGAGACTCCAGCTATCGCCTAAATCTATAGGCCATGGGGCACATGGCAAACAAAGTCAATCTACGGCCTATCTAAGGCAATCACGTCTATGATTTCGATTACTATCTAAGTCCAACGTCAAAGAGACATAGATACTTTATGTAAATAAAGTGATGATCCCATAAGTAATCAGAGACTACAACTTACATAGAAACAAAACTGAAACACATAAGGAAATCACGAACACTTACTATTAAATTCAAGCATCCGTCGAGGTACAAGCGTGGAGCAGAGGTTGGACGAGCAATTCATCTCCCAACTCCTCCTCACTCTCTCCCTATTTTCTAAGCACCACGAAGCAGCGCTTTGGCTTGGAGTTGTTCTCCCTAGCAGAAATAGGCCTCATTTTATTGGCGGAAATGGATCCTAAGGGTCATGAAGAAAGCCACGGAGTTGATGGCTCGCAGGGGGCCCGGCTTGGATTTGCGCCCAAAGTTGGTGGCTCACCGAGGGACCAACTTCGATTGGTCCAAGTCGGTTGGCAACATACTTGGTCCGTACGACTTGGATTTGCCCCCAAAGTTAGTTCTCTAGGCCAGCCGACCGGGCAGGTCAGTAGGCCCAATCAATTTTTAGGTAGATTGGCCTAGTCGATCGGGCATTCTAATAGGCCGGGCGGCCGACCCGGCCTAGTCAATTTTCCACCTAGCCGTCCGATGCACCGACTTAGCCTCCAACACTTGAATCCATAATTTCTAAGGTCGGACAACCATCTAGGCCGGCCGACCTTTGAACCTTCCGAGTGCCCGCACGGAACTTGGCAAACCTGTAACATCCCTAAAATTGTACGCAAATGCTGTGTAATAAAGATATTTGAATTTGGACAAGGTTTGAATCAAAATCTGGTTGGGAAGTGAATCAAACAATTCGCAAATGATTTAATTCAAATTTCCACGTCTCGGGCCGAATCTGCGCGCCGGCCCACTTCCCTTCTCCCCCTCGCGCCGGCCCGGCCGCGGCCCGGACCCGACCCGAGCTGAACAGCTCATCTCCTACCTTTCGCCCTTTCTGCTCGACCACCCGCGCACGGCGCACGCCGGCGACTCCACGTCGACGCGCGTCGCGTAGCGGCCCCAAAGCTACATGCTCCCGTCCCATCTGCCGCCTACAAAACCCCCGCACCAGCCGCCGCCCCCTACCCATCTTCCTCGCGCCGCCAGGGCGAGAGGCCCCCAAACCCTAGCCAAGCTCCCGTGCGGTTTTCGTCGTCGCCATTGGGAAAGCTCCGAGCTGGTGAGTCCCGTCTCACTTTTCTTGCGCGGCGTGCTCTGCTCTACCTCGTGGTGTTGATGGTTCTTGGTTTCATGCAAGGGAGCGGAAGTTCGGGCCAATTGAAGATTGGAGCCGACACCATCTCCGCCGTCGCTCATCGCCGTTAAGGCCTCTCCGGTGAGCCCACGTCCCGTTCCTTGTTCCCCTTCGCGCGAAGCTTCTCGTCGCTCTAATCGCCACCCTATTGTTGCCTGGAAGCCGGAGAACGAAGATCTGCGTGGTCACCGCCCCTGTCCGTCGCGCGTTCACGTCCGTCCTCACCGGAGTTCCGTCGTCCGTCGCCATCAAGCCATCCTCTTCCCTTCCGAGCCGAGCGTGAGCTTCCTGGTAAGTTTCCGCGGCGATTCCCTCTTTCTTCCTCCTGGAATAGCTACGATTTGGCGTCTCCCGTCGTGTTCCGCCGCCGTCCCCTCCATGGATGCCGGCGAGCACGTGCTCGGGCGAGCCCGTGTCCCTCCTCCTAGCGCGTCGGCTTCTCCTTGATCCGCGTTGCTTGTGCGCTCCTTGGATTAGAGAAAGGGCGAGGTTTGCTAGGGTTTCATGAGCTGCCGTTGAGCCGCCACCGCGGGCTCGCCGCCGGCGATGCTCCGGCCGTTTCGGGGCCGGGCTTGGTTCCGTTGGTTTCGCGAGGACATGAGCCTCATCCGGGTGTGGTTATTTGGGGGTCTTTGCGAGCTTCGAAGCTTCCCCGTGTTGCGCCACCGTCGGGGCTAACTCCGGCGAGCTCCCGAGCTTCCGTCGAGGGAGCCGGTGCTCGCGAGACCTCCTCACGGGTGCGCGGTAGTCGTGCGAAGAAGCTGGTGGGGTCGGGTGCGTCGGCGGCGAGCTGTAGCGCCGGGCGCGTGCATTCCGGCCACGAGCGCGGTGGCGCTCGGGCGGCGCCGCCCCTTCCGGCAGGCTGGCGTCACGCCGACGTTAGTTACGGGGCCCGCATGTCGGCACCGATCCACGGATCGGTTTTTGAATTTATGTGTAGACCCGGTCTTCGAGGATCGAAGAGAGAAAGAGGAGAGGGGCCCGTTGGTGGACCCAGTCCACGGAATAGTGATGGACCGTGGAATATTCTTCCAGAATATTCGAAGGGAATATTCCCAGATTTTTCTTTTTATTGGAATTTCTTGAATTTCCATAAATCATTTATCTTTGGAAATTCATATCGTTTTCCTGGAGCATCGGAAAAATACGCGGTCAGTTGCGTTGGACTCGTAGCGACATTCTCTACGCGTTAGTGTAGCTTTTGGTCGTGTTCTAGTACCGTAATTTCCGTCGTTCGTTTCGTACTTTTTCCTATTACCTCGATATGCGTGCCTAACCCCTGTTTCACGATCCGTCCGTCGGACGGTGCCGAGGAGTTCCGTCCGAGCCGCAGTTTGAGGAGTTTCCGCCGGAGCAGCCGTACGAGTACCCCGACCCGGCCTGGGAGCAGCCCTATCCGGGCAAGCCGCAATCCTTGACCACTCTTGATCCTATTTAGTACTTGCATTAAATTGGACCATGCATGATTAATGGTTACTTGCACTTGTAGTTTACCTATGCCATACCATGCTATCCTTGCCACTGTTTGCCATAGGTTGTTCTACTGTTACTCGCATGCTTAGTACTTGCTTAGTTGCTTAATTGAACCCCATGATGACTATACATGTTTTTGTGTAAAATAAATTGTAGGTGTTTCTTAGGTGTTGAGTTTCTGTACTAGATACCCTGTAGGACCTTTTGCGGGGGCGAGTGTGTAGGTGATTAGGTGCTGGGAGACTTCGGGGAGTCTCTATTTGGAGAGTACCTGTTGCGGGTACGGTTATGTAGGGGCCTTGGGTTATGGGGCCCCTGTTATGGTGGCACCGTTGTTGAGACTCGTTGTTTTGAGGAGAGGGATGGTGACTCGCCCCGGCAGCTTAAGGACCGGTTCTTGTGCTTGCTTGCTCTTTGGTCTACTAGCATACCATGTGACTTGTATGGGCGGGCTGGATCATGATACTTAGCGGAGGAATGGGTGGCCCGCCGTGGTGTAGAGATTAGTGGTAGTGGGTATTGGAGCGTTTGTCTCGACCCACGAGCGGAGGATATCCCACCGGCCCGTGGTACGCCTTGTCACACCCTTCGGGACCTTCTTTTCCTATGTTGTGGTTAGAGGATCCCGGACTCGAGGGACGGGCGCTACCCATTCGATGCTTTGAGGAGTGATCTTGTAAGTGTTGCTTTGCTTGGGCCACGACGGTGGTCTTTTGTTTGAGTACCTCTTCACGTGGGTATAGTTGCTTACTCTCTGCAGAGATATATAAATCTATACGTATAGTCTAGCCCAAAGTATGGGCACTACCTCCGAGCGACCCACTTGATTAGCATTTACTACTTCTCCCCTCGATAGGTGTTTTACTTCCGGCTTCAAGCTGTGGTCCCGTGGAGGTGTGCGGGACATAAAACTTGACCCTTGCAGGATTGTGTCGTTTCCTGCAAGGCCCCTTATAAAATTTGACTAATAATAAAATATGATTCACATAGACTTGAGGATTAATGCTTTAGGAGCTAGCCCTTGCCTTTCCTTGAATTACTCCAACATGCATACATTGTTGCTAGGTAGTTTGCGGCTTGCTGAGTACGTTATGTACTCACGGCTTTATCACTTTGTTTTACGGACACCGTTGCCGAGGAGCCGGCCGAGCCGGTTGAGGGAGCCGACGGAGAGGAGTGATGGTCTCGCCTACACTCGAGTCGCTTGTGGGTATGGCCTTCACCACGGTTCTTCACCGAGAGATGCTTCCGCTTTGCTTTCGCTTCGCTTCCGCTAGATTTCTACTATGATTTCGCGATGGCCTGCGTGCCACGCTCTTGTACTCTTGAGATTGAGACTTATGCGTAATAATAATGTACTTGGAGATTCTATTATCTTGCCTTGATTACTCTCTTTATTTATGGTTTTTCTGTACTAACATGTGTTGGATGTGCATGCCACACTCCCGGGAGTGGCATAAAGGTACAAAGGGTCCGGGTTTCACGTTGGTGAAATTCGGGTCCTCACAAAACCCCAAGTCACACGATAGCATGGGCCAGCCGGCCCGAGGAACTTGCCAAGGCGCCTTTTTACCCAAGTCGTGTGGGTCCGTCGGTGTGGGAACCTTCCTTGGGCCTTGTCGGGAGTTTTGTTAGGCACCGGGCCGGGGGGGAAGAGGTGGCAGAGCTAGGTCCGTATACCTCGGGAAGTTGCGAGAAATGTGCTGGACAGCAATCCTTGTTGGCCGACCGGGCAACTATTCCGTTAAGGACCCGGGTGACCTCGAGATGTGCTAGCAGCCTTGGTGAGCGGTCGTCCCGGCTGTCCTGCTGGGAAACTACCTGTCGGGGCAGCCTTGTGATTTGCCGAGAGGCATCTCTCGGTTGCCATCCTAGTCGGTCGGTCGGGCAACTACCCGTGTAGCCTTCCTACCTTCCATAATGAGAGTTGGGTAGTAACCATTACTGCCGGATCATATTTCTCCATATTCTTCTAATTTTTGGCTCTATTCTACTTCAAGGCATTTTTCATCAAAACTAGTGGAACTTGCTAGTAATAAGCTTGTACTACTAAGTTTGCCATTAAATTTTGTTCTTTTATGCTGGCAATTGACGGTCAAAAATAGTAGTAAAGGACCATAAACATGCACCTTATAAATGGCCTGGCTGTCCGTGGCGCCAACCCTAACCCAAGCGTCGTAGACAAGGACGCCAACAGGTTGCCCGATTTCCTCCCGGAGCTTGCCGCCCTCCTCCTCATCCCCGACCTCCACCATCCCGGAGCGCCGCCTCCCCGACCTCATGCACATGCGCCGCCAGCCCCACGAGCTCATCCTCAGCGCCCTCCTCCGTAGCTCCTCTCGTGAGCTCGTCGGCGCGCGACCCCTCCTCCCCACCGCGCCACCCTTCTCGTGTCCTCTTCAAGCTTGTCGATGCGTGACTCCTCCCCATCATGTCACCCTCCTCCACCTCCTCCTCACACACCGCCCACCCCTCGAGCTCATTCTTAGCGCCCACCTCCCCAGCTCCTTTGTAAGCTTGTCCGTGCGCGTCCCCTCCACCCCACCATGCTGCCCTCCTCATCTCCTTTGCGAGCTCTTCGGCATGCGACCTTGCCTCCCCACCGTGTCGCCCGCCTTCGCCTCCCTAACCTACTCGGCACCCTCTTCCCCATCTCGTGACCTTCTCAGTGACCTCGTCGGCTTCGAAGTTCTCTCTGCCTCCGAGCTCCTCCGTCTCATCTCTGCCCCTGAGCTCCTCCATATCCTATCTGCTCGGTGAGCTCGTCGGCTCCAGTGTCCTCTCGTGCCCACGAGATCGTCCGTCTCCTCTCTGCCTGACCTCCCCGACACCCTCCAGGTGCACCCATGCCCTGCCTTCCTCTGTTCTTTGTGTAGTTTAATCTATGGCGGTGCTCGTACGTATTTATTGGACATCCTACGACCAAGTCAGATTTCATATCAAAAATGTATTGGACCCGCAAGGAAAGTGCCCAGATTTGAGTGGACCATAGACGATGTTGATGGATGGTAGCACACATCACCCACCTCACGCGTCGCCCTACATGGTGTGGCAAGCAAGCAGCACAATGTGTTGCACCCCTGCGTCATCCACACATTTGTGAGAGATCAGAGTATCAAACTATATATGTTGGCCTCCCACCATCCATATATGGCCCTCTAAGATTTTTCATAAATTATTGTAAATATTATATGGTCTCGGTCTATTAATTTCATCATTATAGTTTCTAAAAACAAGACTCCAAAATCAATTCCAGCCACTTTTTGAATATAAATAAAAAAGTTTACAAGAATTAGTTCAGACACTAAAATGGATCCAAACTGGGCCTTTTTTAGGTCCTATTTCCATCCCTCCAATTTATAATAAACTGGTTTCTATAAATTTCAGTGTCTCCAAACATGCCAAGTTTATCCTTAGTATATAAAAATAAGATTATGAGATTTTAAGAAACCCAGAATTTTACCTAGCTAAACTAATGCTAGTTTTGATCTAGAACAAGTCATTGACAAAGGTTCCTTGTTTCTAAAGGTTGGGATCCAAATGCGGCCAACTAATTTTTATTTATAATCCAATTTCTAGAAACTAGCTCTGGAAAAAGTAGTTTCGTAAAAACTGCATCGGATCCAAACCAGACCTTAGTTTTCTTGGTTAAGCGATATAACTGGGGATTAAGGAATGGAAAATAAATTTTAGCCAACTGAAAATAATTAATTACATTATTTAATTTCACGATTACGGATCCAAACAGTCAAGGCAAAAATTGAGGATATGACTAGATGAGCTGCATTTTTGGCGACGATTAGTGTCAACAGAATGTAAGAGCTGAATTTTGTTTCATGTATCATTTTAATAAAGCTAAGATATAGATGTTAAATTTCACTGTGTTAATTAGTTGAGAGCAAAATTAAAAATGATCTGACTCCAATGACCTCCTCAAATATATGCTGCCTATAAATCATCGTGGTACAGGATATCTTTGGCATGGTACTAACTATCTCGGTATCTCCCTACAATTCATAAAAAAAACTACCTTCCAACAACCACCTCTTCAAAGGTCCAAAACCATTTATAAATTCTAATGGAAGTTTTCGGTGAACACAACTATAAAAATCAGAAGTGTAATAGTGATGGGCCAACTGATCAGATACACGAATAAGAATAATAAAAAAACTCAAATTGCCGGCCCAGCAAAGGCCATGGACCAGCGTTTATGCAAGTCAATATTCTTATTACTACATATAGTAGGCAAGCGGCACACGCGTTCAAGGCAAGAAGGTATCAAAGGATGACTAAGTTTTGTAAACATGTATTCCTAGAAATATCAGACCTTTTTTGCTAGAGTAGAGAAACTTCCAAATGCACAGAGCGTTACAATAAGTCACATCAATAAAAGGGTGCCTGAATGTTTTGAGAATTATTCGAACCGTATGAAAATCATAGGACTTGAGAAGGCCGATGTGCTTGAAAAAAGAAATAAGAAAATATCGTAATCGATTCCGCATGATCATGACATATTTATTTGCTTTCAATGTGAATGTGATGGTGACATCTAACCAAACAAACGGTTCACGAATTCCTTTTGGTCACCGGACGCTATCTATATATGCCACTAGCCAACGACCTTTCGCACGCGTTCCATAAGAGACACGCTTTCACACCTTCTTGGCAGACCACTGTAGTTGTTTCGAACCGGCAACTATGTTCGACTCGGCGGCTATATATACGCTATACCTACATTGCTGTATAAAACCCACTTATGACTAGATAGTAGTCCATAACGATAAAATGGACGTGGATGCAGGCCAGACCTCCAATCGCAACACAGGGATGAGTGATCTGGAAGCTGGAGGGCAGCAGGCTGCCGATCAGATGTCGGCATGCAACGAGGAAACTATTTATGCTGATGGCCAATCCCAAGCAGAAAACCTTCGCTCCACCGCCAGGCAAATATTTCTACAGTAACTCTTTTAATGATTCAGTTCAGTTCTGTTATAATAACGTTGTCTGTTACTTTGTGTATGTCAAATTCCCAAATAATATCTCGAAGTGACTGTGATACGAGTCGCTGCTTTGCTGAATCGAGGTAGGGCACCGCGTCTCTCTCTCTCTCTCTCTCTTATTCCCACGCCACCATTCTGCATGGATCCAAACACGCACATCGCATCGCATGGGGCAGCCGCTCAGTTCTGCCTCATGAAGACGGGAGACAGACACAACGAGCTGTCAGAAGACAGGTAACTACCGGACTGAAGAATAGCGACCAGGTTAACTTGAGGGGTGGGGGTTGGGTCATGAGCTTCTTCTTCCCCCTCCAGTTATACAAAGCCAAGAAGAAGACTACTACGCCGGTCGCAGGAGAGGCGGCATGGTGTCAATAGCAGGACCTCTGCCATGTGCCATGGTATCGATGGCAAATGAAAGGATGGTCTAGCAGGCGGCTGTGGCGCTGTACCTCCAATGGTTCACAAGGGCGAGGTAGTTGTCTATGTTCAGCAACTGAACAGTAGAGATCCGACCTTGGAGGCGACCTAGCAAGGTCCAACACGCTGCTAAACAGGTCAATGCCTTCTCCAAATCCCTCGACCATATAGACTAGTCGCCCGTTGGTTGGGTCCTTTCAATGAGTAGCATTTAGGCCATCTTTTTAACTCTACTTGATTTAGAATAGAGCAAATTAGATTCTTGTGTTGTTTCAAGCATATGTAACAATAGTGTACGGGAACCGGATTACTTGGCATTGTAGCCAGATTAATGATCTACTGATCACATACACACACACACACACACACAGAGAGAGAGAGAGAGAGAGAGAGAGAGAGAGACCTCATTCCTTGCGTCCTCCACTCCTCCTTTAGGTTTGCGAGTGGATGGTGGTCCCAATGTCCTAACAAAATGACACTTGCATTTTCTGTGAGACAATGTTTAGAAAAAGTCAAACAAAGGTTCATAAATTGAATAATATCCATTTCTAGTGTATCATATGAATTCTTATGCAGTAAACGAGTTGTCTTTTGCAAGTTGCGATACTATGGATAGTAATTATTGGTTCCATACATTATAGGCATTCATAGTCAACTGATAATCTGCATTGTGACATAACCTCATTATTGTATTCCTTTTTTATTCTAGGATTGCACTTTATTCTCATGTGATTTTAGTAGAAAACTTTATTCACTCTAGACGATGAGGCATGCTCCACTGGGCCTGCTTAGGTGTAATGTCAGATATTTTGAGGGTCTCTAAAAGTGCAGGTTTATATATAATTGGTCTCTACACGAACCCTAATATTATTTGATAATTATTAAATGGAGATACTGGAAAACTGGAGACAGTTGCTTGACTGCTTCCTCGTTAATGATAAAATAGACCAATCAACTTCACTATGGGTCCCACAACAATGATGAGAATGAAGCTTGAAGCTGCTGAAAAAATTAAGTATAATATGGGTCCCACTAACAGACTCCTTTCTCCATTCTTATCTTCTTTCTTTCAATGTCGCATGAGCCTGTCCACATGAAGCCCGCCCGTAGAATTTTTATTTTAAAATAATCGTTTTTAATCTAAAATTCTAAAAAAACTGTCTCAAACTAAATTTTTAGGATCTAGACGTTTTTGTCACGCCATACCATATGGCGTGATTCCGAATGAATCACGCCATATGAAATGGCGTGATTATGTCCAAGTCAGCATCGATCGCCACGTCGGATTTCGGCGTAGACGAGGTTGACCCAATCACGCCATCTCGATTGGCGTGATTGATAGTTCAATCGCGCCAAATGGTCTAGCGTGACGGGACTTAAGTAACTTTCGGACGGCACGGGCAAAAACGAGAACAATCGAATCACGCCAAACCATGTGGCGTGATTGATAAAGCATTCACGCCATATGAAGTGGCGTGATTCACTCTTCACACCCATATGTCACTTTCGCATGATGTCACATGACATCATCAAGTTAAATGTTTAAAAAAACTCTATAAACTCTACACATAATGTCTAATTTAAATTCCGTTTTCATCATTGTGTTCTACGCGATGAAACGAACAAAACTAGATCCCACTTGCATATGTTTTGAATTTTTTTCATAATTTAAATTACTACTTCATATAAGGTGAAATTTAGGTTATTAAAAAGAATATTCAAAACATATGCAAGTGAGATCTAGTTTTGTTCGTTTTATCGCGTAGAACGCAACGGTAAAAACAGAATTAAAATCGGACACTATATGTAAAGTCTACACAGTTTTTTTTAAAAAATAGTTTGATGATGTAAGATGACATCAGCTGAAAGGGACATTGGGTGTGAGAGAGAGTGAATCACGCCACTCATATAGCGTGAATGCTTTATCAATCACGCCACTTGGTTTGGCGTGATTCAGTTGTTCTTTGTTTTTGTCTGCGCCGTCCGAAAATTACTTAAGTCCGTGTCACGCCGAGACCGTTTGGCGTGATTGGACTATCAATCACGCCAATTAGGATGGCGTGATTGGGGTCAACCTCGATCTATACCGAAATCCAACGTGGCGATCAATTCCGACGTGGATATAATCACGCAATTTCATATGGCGTGATTCATTCAGGAATCACGCCATATGGTATGGCGTGACAAAAACGTCTAGATAATAAAAATTTAGTTTGGGATAGTTTTTTTTTAGAATTTTAGATTAAAAACGATTATTTTAAAATAAAAATTCCCGCCTGTAGCGCGCACCTTGCACAGATGTTGCCAAAAAAACTACATAACAACTTTCTTGGGTATTCCCATGATACTAGAACGAAGGCATGGCTGGGAGAGAGGCCTTTCATTTTAATCTACCCAAGCGTCTGCCTTTCCTATCATTAATTGGTCAGTAAGGATGCCACCATCACCATGAAGACAACACAAGAACTACAGATAGGGATGGAAATTAGGGTAAAAGGGTAAAAGGGGTAAGTAGATGATGTTGGATGATTTGATTAATTATCTGATGCCACATGCCTTAATCGATATTGTATTGTTACCATTTATATTTGTAGGAGGTTTGTCCGCTAAGTAGTAAGGAAAAAAATTGGAAAAATATGATATGAAGTCTTCATCAGTCTGTACTGTCAATACCAGTCTAATCTATATTAGAAACCTATTTGACTGTTTCAATATTGCTAGTAATTTCCAAGCGCCTTAAATTTTTACTTCCAAAGTTCAAATTGACCAATCCACATATATCCATCCAACGTCCAATTTCCCATTTGATCATATCCCTAAAACTGGTTTGGTCAAACAATCTAGTTGGGTTTTTTAGATTATAACGTTTGAACCAATTAATATTTGTTTGCAACATTGCCCCATTTTTTGGGAAAGTTTAGTTTGAATGCCAAAATGATATTGTGACGGATGAAAAAATGTTCACGAAAGATGTATATTTTATAGTTACAATAATTTTTCTGAAATAATACCATATCAAAAATACCATATCACCATTTGGATTGAATCAATCTGTAAGAAAAAATGAAGGTGAGACACAGTATGGCGATGTGCAAGAGGCAGGGAACGATGGGACACCAGTACACATTAACAAAATATTTTAGTAATGAAGAATTGATGTTCATTTAATAACATCAATCTTGATATGGTACTAATGTCCGTTCATCAATACTATTGTTTGGTAAGGCCAGTCTCAATGGGAGTGTCATGAGCATTAAATTTGCTGACATGGTATGAGAGAGAAGAGAGGGAGTGCCATGGGATGAGAGATGAGTGTTATCACCATGACCCTCCACGAGACACGGTTCTTAAGAATTTCTTCTTGGTAACTGTGTGATGACACTCTCCACCGAGACTGGCCTAAAGATCAACTGGGATGATAGTACTAATATGGGAAGTTCATTGGGACAAGATTGATCAACAGTAGGAGCTAGATACTTATCTCATCTAGTGTCATGGAGTTGGTTTTTCTCAGAAGGAAGTTTTTTGGTGTAAAATTATTAAAAACAATAGGAGGTAGATACTTATTCTCATCTAGTGTCGAGTTCAACCTTTTGCTCTAGATTCTAACCCTTCTTGAGATCATAGAAGTTTTTGGATAGAAACAATCATAACGTACAGCTGATGACACCCTATTAATTTTATTGAACTTGGATAAAAGTACATTGGAGGAGGTGACTTTCATGAGGATCACTGTAAACAAGCAATTTAATGATAATGGCCCATGGTATTTTCCCTTTACATATAGATCAGTCAAATGTTTGAAATAGTCTTGATGTATTCACAATAGAAGGGATCATGGAGGTGTAACTTTATTGTTCATATGTTCTCAGCCAACTAGAAGTTTTGTCTTTCAGGATGACTTAGCCTAACTCTTTTGCGGTGTGAACTTTGTAATGTGATTTAGGTGTAACAATTGTTACCAACGTAGACTTCATTGATCTTCTAGAGACATTAACACCGAGTCTTCTGAGCTTCACTTCTATTTGGCTGAAATTCAAAATCTTAGAGAAAAATCAATCTGACAAGTTTGGGAACTAATAATTTTGACTATGAGGCCGGCTACCCATATCTATCTATGACAAAATTGATATATACATTTGAATTCAAATCTATGTGAAGAGGCCACATGAACTTGATTCTTGCAAAACATCTTCTGATAATGTTTAATAACAACAACTATATCTTGACAGCAACCAAGTAAGTGAAACAATGAATGGACATGCCAGTGCATTTACAGAGGAACCAGAAGAGTCAGAGCTGCACAAAATAGTGAGGCAGCGTGCTAATGGTGTTTTTGTCCCTCTTCCGTCCAACCGTACATTAGCAGGAGAAGTGGATTCCAATGGCATGCCTCCGCTATATCTCTCTATACATCTGGGGGATATTGAAACTGCTAAAGAGCTGATAAAAACATTTGGTGATGACCTATCGTTCAATGGACCAAAGGGGCAAAATGTGCTACACGTTGCATCTCTTAGGAGTAAAGGTAAGAACAAATACTTTGTTTAAAATAACCTAGTAGGTTGGCCCATCCATTTGCATCATCACTATTGCTAATCTATCTATAGATAATATTTCCATCAAAGCTATCGTGAAATGTCCCTTGAATTTACTACTCTGTGGATGGTTATTTATGTCACTGCAGAAGTTTATAATTTGCAATTTTATAGTACATTCAGTTTTTATGACAATGCTGAGTCTAGGTATTTTGGCTCATTTTTCGGAAGTCCAAATAATCCCGCTCAAATTTATCTAAATTGGGACAAGCCCCAAACTGAAAATCCATATATATTTAACCCCACCATTCCTAAAACGCGATAAGTTAACAACTTTGCTCGATACTCAAAAGCGGTTTTGCAAACATGAGAAGAATTTTCCTCTAGGCAATGATAGGTTTTTGTCTTCCTTACGTCGCCATCATAGTGCTTCTATTCATTCACCTTCCACCTATTGCCACCCATCTTGTCCTATCTCTAGTTCCCATATTATCATCACCTTCCATGACAAAGTGGTTGTGGCCAAAGTCATGGCTATCACCATTTGGATTGAATCAATCTGTAAGAAAAAATGAAGGTGAGACACAGTATGGCGATGTGCAAGAGGCAGGGAACGATGGGACACCAGTACCATATAGAGGATGGGCCGGCCATATCGGTGGTTAATAGTTGAAGATGACAAATTTGTCTTTCCACTTTACTGTGCCTGCATGACAATTCTAGTATGTTAAACCACTCGCATGTATGTAAAATCACTCTTTTTTAGGAACAAAGGTACAAAGTGATGATCCGGTTAGAATGGTTTTTTGTTGAGGGAGTTATCTAAGCTAAAGACAAAATTATTCTTAAAAAACGCTCGGGGTAAAATTGAGATGAGTAATTTGGACTTCTTCCATATTTTCATAATGGTTTAGTTTTTTATTTTATTTCCATGATTGTTATCGCAGTTTCTATAGTACGTGATTGCGAATGTGCTTCCTCCTTATCTTGACAGAAATGTATTTTGATACTCGTATTTGGATAGTTTGGTTGATCTTGATGTATTCCTAATTTAGTTATACATGTACCCTGAGATATGTTCCGAAAATATTTCATGTCTGGTATGTGCTCTCCGGACAGCCACCATGCCTTGACACTTGTTGTTTTCTGGTTCACGCAAACTCTTAGTATTGAAAAAAAGTACTTCAAATTCGTAACTAATACTAAATGATAAAGGGGTCAAGCATTCGTACTGTGTGAATGTTTAGCATTGCTCTTTGTGCACAAAGCCCTGTACTGTAATCGTAGCAGAATCCTGTAACATAACAGTACTGCAGCACAAAACAGCGCCGCTTTCATTTATGACCACCAATTTGCAAACCAGAGCATACAATTGTCCACTGAACCCTGTATGCCTTCATTGCTTGTTTTCTGAGCGTGCATTTAACGTTGTTGAAGGGATGCCGTAGTCACGGTTACAGGATAGTAACAATTACTCACATGATAACTTGAATGCAGATCTTACAGAGTTAATTCTAAACTCGCGAAGAGATCTCTGGGACAAAGCTGACGATGAATCTGGAAGTAAACCTCTTCACTTTGCAGCATCAGTTGGAGTCAGGGGCGTCACTGCATTGCTGCTTGGAGAAGCAAATGATGCAGGAGAGGGAGGCAGAAGAAGTGCTGTCGTGAGGCAGAAAGACGGCAGGGGATGTTCCCCATACACGTTGCTGCCTCCGTTGGTGCAATGGATGCAGTACGCGCATTGGTCAAGTATTCGCCTACCATACGGGACATCAATAAGGGTGGGACCCTTCTTCATGTCGCCGTAGAGAATAAGAAGACAAACGTAGTCAAGTTTGTGTGCACGGAACCAGAGCTCAGAGACATTCTAAATTTGAAGAACACCGACGGAAATACTGCGTTACACCTGGCAGTCGAAAAAAGAGACGAGGCGATTTTCAGCTATCTCCTTGGGAACAGGCATGTGGAGCTCAACCATGTCAACAAGAAAGGCTACACACCACTTGATCTTGCATACAATATAAAGATTCAGTACTTACACGCCTCTCCCAAGGTATGCCGGCCTTGTGTTTTTTTTTTCCTGAGTAATATAAAATTATGACGATATTACTTCAAATAATATATAGGAAACACCTGCTTCTGTGCATTTTGATATCCATTATTGTTCCTACAGAACCCGACGGAATGGATGATAAGAGCGTTAGCACATTCCGGAGCTCACTTCAGCGCACGCCGGCGTGACTCGGACTGGCCTACCAATGCAACGCAAAATAATCAGGACGGCGCAGCAGATTTGAGTATAAAAAGACATGAAGAACACTTGGCTCGATCTACTGAGAGCGTATTAGTTGCATCGGCACTTATAGCCACGCTGACATTTGCTGCAGCAGTCACAGTGCCGGGGTCATACAAAGGTAACAGCGGCACGCCTTCGTTAGGAGGCATGTATGGTTTTAAGGTTTTCCTTGTCGCCGACATACTTGCTTTCTATTGCTCTGTGGCGGCCACATTCAGCCTTGCCGAGTACGGGAACCGAGGAAATGTGGATCCTCTTGTTCGTTGCACCTATGCACAACGTGCCGTGTGGTTCTTCCATGTTGCTCTCAAGAGCGTCATTGTTGCCTTTGCGATGGGAGTCAGCGTTGTGATGTGGGACATTTCTTTGATCACAACAATCATCGTTGCCATCGCTACTCTTGCTTTGGTACTCTACGGGAATGAGTCGCTAGCCCACGATTACAAGCTTATGTGGGTAATGTATCACAGGTTTGGCCCTAAACTTTCGTGGAAGCTGTATCCTTCGACAAGCACGCACCTTGACTGGAGCTCCAGGCGACTCCAAAGCTTTTTTGCGACACTTGTCTGGAACACAGTCAAACTTTGCTGGACCTATGCCTTTATATTTTTTGTTGCTTACATTGCCCAGTTAAAGCGGAAAAGTACATAATTTGGTGGACTTGATTATTATGGTGTATATCTTTGGAAGCATATGTGTTGCGTGGCTTCTTACATTGTTACAGAAACTAGTCCAATTGCCCGCGCAGTTGCGCAGGCTAAGCATCCAAACACACATTTTGTATCAAATATTCTTTGATGTCCCTTTACAGTACCTTGCTAGTAAGACATATGAAACCACAAAATAAGTATGCACAGACTCCTTTAATATCAATGAAGCTGATCCAATCTGCAGTTTGAACTTCTAAAAATGTATGGTATGATGCGTCTCTTGTGCGAATCATGTTTAAATAATTTTTTTAATAGAGCATCTGAGAAGTCTGCAATACTTCAGATGGAACCAACATGAACCATGTCAACTGCTTGTTCCAATAGGACACCCAGGATTCATCTTTTTTTTTTAGGCAGTCTTTTTTTTTTTTGCTTTTAAGTTTGTCTAGTGTCATATATGACGACCGTCAGGATAATGCATTAACAAAATTGTAATGTAATATGTTATTTATAAAGAAGTGGCTTATACTTACTAAATAAATTACTTATCCGGCGAGTTAAGAGCTCATAGTTTCAGCCATCTATTATTGAAACTTATGCTTATATAGATCAGTGCAAGAAATAACTGAATGGATGATTCTCATCAAGTATAGATTGTTACAGGCCAAATGTCAAAAATATTACAATAGGTAGTAGAGCATACGTAGAATTTTTTAGCTATAGGCCAGTGCGCATACATAGTCATGTCGATGGTGCGCGTTTCCACCAGACATTTGCTGTGGCTACCTGACGGCCATATTCATGTGATTGACCGCTTGAGCAGATGACACGATCAGAAAGCCTGCAGTCAACAAAACATAACATGCAGTTAACTGGAGAGCGATTGAGGCGAATCTGGAGCTACTAACGCATTGATTGGTTGAGTCTTTCCTCCTCAGATTGCCATGTTTATTTCTTTTTCTGTGCAACTCTTCCTCATCTCCGTTCTGCCCCTGATGCTCTGGAGATCTGGAAAGCTACCTGCTCAAGCCTCAACGTCCATAATGGTAATGAAGTCCAGCATCTGGGTAACAAAGCCTTTCTGGCCTTGTGGAAGCACGGGGCACTCGTCACTCAAGAATTCTCCAGCAGGCCACATGGCCGTGATGGTGCTCGTGGCTTCTGCCCATTGGCAACCAAATCTTGGACGAAGAGAATACTCCATGTTATATTCAGAGCCTTCTTGGACTCATGCTAGATGTAGAACCTAGCCTTCTGATCTCGTTGCACTTGATGTGTTGGCCATGCATGTTCGACAGCCATACCGGCGGCTGTCAATCTTCCTACAATCTGGCCGCAGATAGGAATAGCATGTTGTTGATGATCGAAGAACCTGGCACAAAAGCGTCATCAATCGAGTCCCTGCATTATTGGTATTGTTTAATTAGTTGTTCAAATAAGTGCCGAGTAGATTTGTTTTGACATGTGAGGTACGATGAGGAGTTTCTTTATCGGATTTGTGGGGGTTACAAGATGTGAGGTATGTTGAGGAGGGAAGAGCCGTGGGGATCACATCAAGATGCATATTAAGCGCTGGATGTCTATTGGGGATTATGTGGGCACGTGATCAATGGATAGATGTTTTTCTTTTTTTCTCATAATTTGTAGCCTATTTCTCTTTTTTTTTCTAGGCTTCCTGGTGGGAAGGTCATTTCCTTTTATTAATAAATAGATTAACTAATATGCATTTTATTTCGTACCAAATTAATTATGCTATTTTATTTTATTAAGATATCCATCTATATCAGTAGGAATATCTCACTAAACAAATTGTGATCATTCTTATTGATTTATATTACTTCATTTTTATTTTATGGACGTAATTGAACCTTGTATGAGTCCGGGCTAGTGAGATCATTTGTGCTATTCACTACTTTGCCTCAAGATTTTGAATTCAGCAACATGGTTCTAACTGGTGGTTTGTTCAAGACACTAATGTCACTAATTTCTAAATAAATCACTACGAGAAAAAGCTCTTGTAGTGACACTTTTCTAGATGTAGTTTTCAATTTGCCTCTATATTTTCCACTAGAGGCGTTTTTTTTGCACTTGTGAATATGCCTGAAACATAGAGACACAATTTAATAAAATGTAAACAAATAATGTCCCAAATGGATTGTAGATGCATTCTTTAAGTCACTTTTTAAAGTGTCCCTGCATAAGTAATATAGACACACTCTAACGACATATTAAAACTAACTAACCGAACTTTTAATTTAAACTTCGGATCTTAGTGCCGGGTACCCAAACTACCCAAATAACCGAAGTTATTAAACATCTACCTAATACATAAGTTTGGTACCATTTAAATTCATTTATATTTTTCTAGTCACTTTTGAGTCGTAACTTAGAGAGTTTATCACTATACTATGATATTTCATAACTCAATTAATAGTTTATTTGTGATGCTAAGTGTTGGACTGATATTTTTATGAATTTTATTGTGAGGTGGTCAAAAGTATGGGTAGTTCGGTCACAACCGAAAACCGAACCGGGATTTAGGTACCCAAACTTTTAGGGTATCTAAAAAACCATCACTAGTTCGGATATTGATTTTAGAAAATCGAATTTTTGAGAAACCGAACTAACCGAACCGAAAGTTCGGATAAAACCGAACGCCCAGGCCTATCTCCGGACTACAGCAATTTCCCAAAATCCTCCGGGAGATTGGAGGGCAGCACGCGGACCTCGACAACGGCGGTGGTCTCCACAGTGAATCGCGGCACATTGTGAATCGTGATGTGGCAGCTGATCACGAGGCGGTCAACCTGGTGTGGAACGGCGATGATTCCAGCGTGCTCTTCTCCAGGAAGCAGCCAGTGCCACAGTTAAAGACATTTTCACGGAGAAATTTGGTGCTGAAGAGCTCTGTGGCGCATAGGATTGAAGTTCCCGATCCGGTGCGCTAATCCACCAGCCAGAAATCGTAGGTCGATCGCCCTGACCTCGGCTTTCATGGTCAGAAGCTCGAGGAAGACGGAGATGTGGTCGGTGGACTCATTCCGAAGGTCACCGTTGGGATAATACCGAATGCACCATAGGTACTCACCAACGTTGAACGTGGCGGACTTGATGCACTTGCCCTTGAAAAAACTCTTGTGGACGCTGTACTTGTCTATCTGGAACACGTGCTTTCCCCGCCATGTCTGCGGCGTGCTCGTTGGCACCGTCCTGGTCGGAGTTGGCGGCAGCGTTTGCTTGGATGCTGCCGGCGACATGAAGATAACTAGCAATCTGTTGGAAATAACTCTTGCGCTACGTTAGGCTATAGTTTTATTTGTAAGGCATGTTGGCAGAACTTGTGCTCGGAAAGGAATATACGAATACTAGTTGGAGTCGAACAGCCACGAGCTACGTACCCATCGTTACAACCCAATTGATAAACAACTCAGTTAACTGATTTCCGTCAGATTTTCTAACTCTTGGATTTTCTAGAGTGGACGAGATTGTGTGGGCCAAAGTTGTAATAGTTCAGCATATGTGGCCTGTGCGAGCACTTTTATGGGGTACCCACGTGACTTTCAATTACCCGACCTTGCCAAATAATGTATTTACAAGAAATACGGCCTTCTGTGATGTAATTCTAGTGACAAAACACTTTTATGTTACAAGATTCTACTTATTATGACGAAACTCAGCACCAATATATAGTTTATAACGACATTTGACAGTGGCGTCATAAAAACCATTCAGACATCGTCACAATTAGATGATCCGTATTTAATGATGGTTAGTTTGTGACATTCATAACTGTCGGAAGAAGCACATGGCTTGGTGACGAAACAAGTTATCACTAATGAAAAATATGGGCTCTGTCAAATGTGTCATTTAGCCGAAGGCCACAGCTATACTATATGGGCTATTGAATGAGTTGCTTCTAAATGGGCCGTATTCATAGATTGCCATTGACGGCCTAGGAATGCTTTTTTTTCATGGCCTAGGAATGTTTTGGAATGGCCAAGTTAATCACCTATATGACGCATATATATAGATTGTTCTCAGTATTGGCCCAATCAATTTGTTGACAGCATGCTTGTTACTCAAAAGTATGTCTATGATTATTTTCAGATTTTGCAGAAACAGATAAGTGACGAATCTTACCACTTAAAATACTCACGTAGATACGGGGGCACCTGATGCTAATTTGAAACATATGCTTTTGAGTTTTGGCAATAGTATTTCAATAAAAAATTAAAGGTCAACAGGATTTTTTTCAGTATACCAACCTGGCCTGCTAGAAACACATGCCTTCCCAACAATGGCTAATATCCACCAAAATTAAATGCATATATGCTGGCTACCAAAACAAAAAATAGAATCAATCACATCACTACGGGAGCCTGCCTCTTTGAGAAGTTACAATACTTTGTAGTTCAACACTTTCTAATTTGAATTCGTTTAGGGCTTTCGAATATGATTTCAATTTCTCTTTACTGAGTGCCGAAAATAAAACACTCGACAATGAGCTCTTTTGCCAAATGCATAAAAAACACACACACGGCAAAAACCCATCTTTACCGAGTGCATAAAAGAAAACACACGGCAAACACCCATCTTTACCGAGTGTCAATTTTGTTTGGCACTCGGCAAAAATTTTGCCGCCTGTTTCTTTTAACACACAGCAAACAACGACTTTGCTGTGTGCTTGAAAACAATCACACGGCAGTGTTTCAGGCACACGACAATGAGCGATTTTCCCGTAGTGCATGTCACTTACCGGTGCTGTATATGAGTATATCTATATCAGCTAATTAACTTAACTAGCTAGTAGCAGTCATCAATCTTGGAACACTGCTTTTTTTACTGAAAACTACGTTTTCCACTTATCAACGAAGGACATCAACATTTGGTCCTTTCACTATTGGAGACGATTTCTTTACCACGGTGCTATCAACTCTCTTTGAGACTTCTGATATTAAGGAGGTCTGCTGTTTAACTTCTTGATCTTTTATAGAACTATAAAGCCTCAGCTCCGGCACATTTTTTTCAATATGATGATTATAAGTTGATCTCCGATCCGTAACAGTCACAAGCAAGGTACAGTATCCAGCTCACCTTCAGTTAGCTAGCACCACAGATCAACATAATAAAATCAGAGGGAGTGTTTTCTCCAGTTCATTGCATTTATGCTTCTCAGCTTGTTAAAACATGTACACGTGGATTGCTCCAAATATTAGGGCAACGAACTGTTCACACATGCATGTTACTCAATAGCACGTTCTACAATTTTGCCAGATAGCTGCTGAAAAAAAGATAAACACCTTTGTATTATAAATGCAAATCGTCACGTACTCAAATGGATATATAGTTATCTGTGCGAAATACATGTTTTTGACAAGACTCCCTCCGTAACTATGCCTTTCAAAACAATGACTCTTATCCTTCGAAACAGAGTACATAAGTTAGCAGTCAAAAAAAAATCAATGCCCCCTCAGGTGCCTATGACGATGCATATCGATATCAGCCGACGTACCTAGCTAGTAGAAGTAACCTTTTTACTGCTAGACCTGAAAGCCACCTTCCACTTCTTGAAAAAGGCAGCAACAAATGATCCTTTGAATTTCGGAGACTTTTTCCTTGCCGCAGCATTGTCCACTCTGTCTGAATAACCCATATATTTGAAACAAGTATCTTTGAGAGTTCTGCAATCAAGCTGGTCGGCCAGAACTAGCATACTGGCCACACTGTCACCGTCAACATGTTTGCAGAGAATTTCTTCACACATCGCTTTCAATCTATCAATTTGCATACCTATCCGCCGCCACGAGCAAATGCTTAATGAAATCTTTATATTCATCATCATCATCACTAGCTTCCATGGACGGCAACGTGTCTGTGTAGATGAAGTAAAGTAATGCTTTGAAAATAGCAGGCTGAATGCCTTCGATGGTTATAAGTTCCCTATTGTCTTTCCCCAGTGGCCCGTAGAGCTCAGCCTTGAAGACCGGCGATCCAACTGCAAGCACAATCTTGTGGCCGCGGAAAACAACACCACCCACGTCGAAAGCCACATCTGATCCCTCCTCTGTCTCCAGAAGTCTTCCAAAATTACGTGGTGGAGGCACCTTATCCTTCTTGTCCTCCTCCATCAGGGCACATGTTTCCTTTGATAACAGTGACGTCGCACTCGATCACAAGGCGATCGTGCTGCAGGTATGCTGACGATTCCAGCTCGCTCCTCTTCATGAAAGCATGCGCGCCCCAACCACTGCATTTTAGTTCATGACTAGTGTTCTTACTGGAAGCTAAGGTGCTAAACAAGTCCGGGACAGTCTGATTGACGAATGACGATCAAACATGACAGCCCTGTATTCTGGTCGATGAGCCTGAGATCGTAGAGTGCTCTGACCTCGACATCTTTGGTCAGAAGCTTGAGGTAAACTGAGATGCAGCCTTTGGCCGCTTCAGAGCTATTACCACCCGGGTAGCATTGAATGCACCAGCTGTAGCCACCAACATCGAAGATCCCTGAGCTGATGTACTTACCCTTGCCTAGGCCGCAGTTCAGGCTGTAGTCGTTGATCTCGAACGCATGTGTACCCTGTGACTTCTGGGCGACAAATCTCGACACTGTCCTTATCGCCGGCCTCGGTTGCCCGGACGCCATACCCGCAGCTGGAATCGTGTTGCCGGCAATGTTTTGGAGTAGGCAAATTGATTTGTAGGCTCGTGAAGACGAATAACGTCCGAACTCGAATATGGAAATTATCTAGACACGGATGACGCATTGTATTGTGGCTGAGTATTATTCGTAGAACTTATTATGTGTATATTCCCGTTTGGAAAGTGAACCAATCTCGGATGATCTTTTTTTTGCTTCTTCACATATATAGTTCCACTATACCACGGTTCGTTTTTAACATCTTATGGTTGGTCGTTAAAGGCGCTTTCAACGTCTTACAGTCGGTCGGTAAAGAGTTATACCAACCGACCACGATGCTCGGCGTAAGTGGCATCGGTAAAAGCTTTACCGACCAACCAGGTTTTAGCGACCAATGATTGGTCGCTGATAAGGAAACAATAGCGACCAACCATTCATCGCTAGTACTGGAATTACCGACCCACCGTCCAACACCAAACGTTCACATAATCACAGCATAGAGCATAACATTACCATAATAATCCCAACAATTAACCATTAAGCCTAATCCAATAATGATAATTACTATTCCATCGTACAACCACATTGCAATACTTATCAACAAGCAATACACAATTAGTAACCCTGATCAATACCATTACCATTCATTAATTTGGTTCAAACAGCAATTCTACTAGCACATCCAGATTCGTTACAAAACTGTCACTATCTATGTGGCACCCAAATTCTATTACAAAACAGGTAAGAACCATGTTATAACACAGATGTTTGTACGCTTCGCATCACATCCATAGCAACCAGATTTTTCTACAAAATCTACAAAAAGGATCGACCCCAAGCAAAAGGCATCGCACAACAGCTTGTAGCTCCACCAAATGCTCCTAGCCATCAGGTTGCTATCCACAATTCCGTTAGTAGTGATCAGCGCCCAACACTTCCTGCAAAAAAAAGTATAACTAAGCATTCAATATGGAAATAGATTAACGAAAATCTTTCAAATGGCCACAATAGGTACGCATATATAGACTAACGAAAATCTTTCAAATGGCCACAATGTATGGTAGATGCAACTTGTAGGACCCAACTATTAGCTAGCTACTTAGTAGATTTTAGTGTTAAATACCTGAGGCTACAGGTGGTGTTGATGCATTCTTGTTTATCTTCATCTGAACAAAGTAAGAATAATTAGCAAAAAGAGAGATAACTCACTATATACAAACTAGAAACAAATTCTAGTTCAGATCATTACTTTCTTGTATGGCCAAGCTATTGACATCATGTGAGCATCAGCCATTGTTTCCATATCATCAAAAGGACGAGGCAGAACTTCTTCTCCTTTCAATACAGAGGTCACAATAACTTCATAAAATTCTCTTCCAAGGGCCATACCTGCGAGTACTGTGCTTGGCTTCGTTGAAATGATAGTTCCTTTAGCAACAGGCCGATAAGGTCTCAATAGGGCATATAAGATGACATTCTTTCCGACCTAATGAAATAATAAATTTAGAACTAAAACCATGCAGTAAATAATTATAAAATTACAAGTCCAAAAGATGGTGGGGTATAACTATTACCAAAGCATCATGTTCCGAGCGAGGAGCATCATTACTCCTTGGTGTAGGTCTTGATTGGGCTGCACCATACACTTGGCTATGGACATTCTGATTGTCCTCATAATAGGATTCATCATCTCCAGAATCATCTTCGTCATCTTCTACTCTAACAGCACCAACTTTCTGCAAGCATGTGTTGCACATATAATATTTCAATAAATCAGAAAAAGAGTTATATCATGTATCGGTGTATTAAAAAGAACAATATCATACATTTTGCAGTGAAGTAGAACCATGCTGTGAGATGGGTTCTTCACTTGCCCTGTTTTCTTGCATTCTTTGCTCTATGAGGGACATACGGTTCTGCAGTAAAAGTACTTGCTGTTCGAGAGAAGCTTTCTCACTTTCAACCATCTTACGAGCAAAAATCTCCATTTTAAGCCTTGTTGGTGCATAACACTTTAACCCCGGAGTGCCAATATCTTGAGGAGTTGGGCCTAGACCCAAAGCACGAACATATCCTTTTGGCTCTTTCCCTCCAAAAACAGCTGCAAATGCATCACCTTCTTGAATTGTTCGCTCCTTCAACTCTGGATGGGCTTCAACAATTTCTTTCAGTTCATTCTAGGAAGTAACTCCATGTCAAAAAACAGCATTTTGTATGCAGCAAACACATTTACAACTATCAGTTAGGAGCACCACTTACTATAATTGGTTCTACCTCCTTTGAAATAACTACCTTATTGCAGTGCCACACGCGAGCTTGTTTCCGACTAGTGTCTCAGGCTCACTGTCATCCAGAATCTTGCATAATATAGATTATACTTTACTAGTCAATACTTATGACACAAAACATATAAGACTATAAATTAATGCCAATTACTTGTGAAATTCATATGTCAGTAGAAAATCATAATACAAAATTCACCATTATAGTTGTCAACACCTAATCACACATGTTATATACACCATAGCATATTCAGGAAAAAGAAAATCAAAGAATGAGGCATCTACTTACAGAGATCAAAAGTTTCTTCTAGGTCTTGGCCGAGGGAGATACCAGCGCTTAGATCTTGTCCATATTGTGCTGCTCCTGGGTTGCTATCCAGAACTGCAACACTAGGGTTCAAACTGAAGCAATGTGATGTGAGGAATCCTTATCAGAGAGGAATTAGACTATAACTTGCTAGATGAAAAGAAATCGAATCTGAGGTAGAGCGAGGTTGCAGTGGCCTGACCTGAAGAAGATAACCGTAGATCTCAGTGGGGACTTGAGGAATCGATGAGCAGTTGGTGGAGTGAGATCCGTTGCTTCCTTGTGCAGATCCTTGCTGAGTTTCTTGGCCGGGGGTGGGCAGATGTGTTGGGACGAGCTTGAGCTGCCAGCACACGGTGTTAATGCCAGGTTAGATTAATGGATGGTGGCTTGCTGTTGGGTGGAAGCAGAATGGGGACGAAGGACCTGGCCGTGCGGCCGCGTCTGGCCGTGGCGGCGGGCACGGGAAGCAGCAGGACGAAAGCAGAACGGGGACGAAGGCGCGGGCGCGGGCTCAGCAAGCTGGGACGACCTGGGTAGAAGAAGATTTGGGGAGACGGCGGGGAAGAGCGGCAGGGAAATAAAAAGGAAATTCAGAGATGGCGCGTGCGGCGACGGGAACGTAAAAAAATTCAGAGATTGACGCGTGAGGCGGCAGGAAAACATAAAAAAAATCAGAGATTGGCGCGTGGTGTGGATTCGCCACGCGCTCTGGTGAAATTATTTCCCGACCGACCGTTTGATGAACATTATTATTTTTTCCGACCGACTGTTAAACGGCAAATATTGTAATATTTACCGACTGACCGTCGATCTGTGTATTCGTAATTAGCAACCAACCGTTCGTGCACTAGTTTTAGCGACCGACAGTGTGTAGCTTATGTTGGTCGGTAATTCTCAACCGTGGTATAGTGTTCCCAGGCTCATCAGGAGATGTGAGATCATCGGAACTAGCCTGCCAGTGTAAAGGACATGAGGTTGAAGTTGAGCTTTAGAGAGGGGAAGAATTTGGACAACTCATCAGTGGTCACGATTGGCTATGTGCAAAGAGGTACAAAGTTGAAATTAGAAGCGCTCATTGGGAGAGGAGAGAGGGAAAGATGCCGCGGCAGGCACCATGGTCGAGTTAAGGTGACATGCAACATTTGGAGCGGTGACGCGATGGGGGCAAGTAGTGTTGTGGACCACTGATAAACGGTGTTCTCGGACTTATCGGGAAATTTATCGGTCTAAATTAAAACAATTATTTTTTCCAAATTGTCTAAAAAATTGCACACACTGTCTTTAAAGGTTTAAATGGAAAAATGCATAAAGTAATATAGAGATGAGAGAATATCACACTTTTATGTGGTTGGGCTACTGAAATTTAGATCTCGGGTGATAAATTTTTTTATCGGACGTCACCGATAAACGGAGTTATCGGATTTATCGAAATTTTATAGCCGATAAATTCTTCCCTGGTTGTGGTGCACGGTGCTGTTACGGAGCAGTGTGGCCTGGAGCCCCATGCGAGCGGTGCTGCAGGCGGTGGCAACGGGTGACGGTGCAGGGCGCAGCGCATATGGGCTGGCGTGGAGAAGGAAGAAGCACAGTGCTAGCCCGAGTGGAGCCAAGCATATTGCAGTATCTGCCAGGGATGGGGAACTTCTTAGTTGTAACCGATTCGAAAATTTACAAAATTAGCAGCCCTGACTACCATTGAATGGGGAACAAGGACATACCCCTGCTGGACGGGCGACAGAAAGGTCTGGTGTTGCCAGAAAGAAGAGTGATTTCGGTCTGAGGGGAAGGAGGGAACAGGATATAGATTGCTGATTATCTGGATTTTTGTTTTTAATAAAATTTGAAATTGACGAGGGGAAAATGGTGTGACAAAAAATTAATCAAAATGAGCAAACACGTAATCGAGATTATATTTTTATTTCTAGACACAATCCTTTGGCCAATTCGCAATTTATTTGTTTTTCCTTTTTGAAAAATATTTTTAGAGCTAGGAGAGGCTAGAAAGATTCAACTAGAAGAATTTTCTGAAGAAGTGTCCCGGGCTCCACGCATGGAGTCATGATAAACTCTAGTGTTAAAAATGCAACCACATATAGACATACTGAAACAAATTTGTCAGGAAGGTTATTATATTGTAACAAAAGAAATAAAAAAACTTTCTGACCTTTCATCATATAAGTTAGAAATTAGTTTTTTTCTAAGGAACATAGAAATTACTTGGATGATAAGTCGTGGGACAAAAGACATACAGTTCAATAGAACAACTCATATCAACAAAAAATGAAGTCGGTGATGTATGCTTATATGAACCTTCCTTCCAGTAAATAATGTCTATCATCAAGCACAAGTTTTTTCTTCAGTAGATCTTGAACCTTCCTTCCAGCTATCGAACAAGATTTATTTACTCTCCTGTTGCTTCAGGTAAAAACTTATCTAAAAAGACAGGAAAACCATGTATTTTTCCTTGTAAGAGACTTTCGCCCTGCCACATCCACTCTATCGGAGCCACCCATATACTTGAAACAAGCATCTTTGAGACTTCTGCAATTAAGCTGGTCTGCTAGGAGTAGCATACTGACCACACTGTCCGCATCAACGTGTTTGCAAAGAGTACCTTCACACACCAGTTTCAGTCTATCAATGGCGTACCGATCCGCTGCTACAGGCAAATGCTTCACCAAGTCTATATTTGCATCACCATCATGGTCTTCCGCTGAAAAAGGTGCAGATCCCGTGTATATGAACCGGAGCAGTGCTCTGGAACTAACTGGTTCCATGTCTTCGATTGTTATAACTTGTCTATTGTCCTTCCCTACCGGCCCGTAGAGCTCCGCTTTAAAGACCGGTGATCGTGCCGCGAGCACAATCCTGTGAGCACGGAAAACCTCTCCTTGAACGCAGAATTTCACATCCGATTCCTCTCCCGTGTCAAGTAGTTTTTCGAAATCACGCCACAGGTCGCACGGGGGCAGCTGAACCTTCTGGCTCTCTACCGAGACAGATGTTTCCTTGATAACAGTGACATCACACTCAATCACAAGGCGATCACCCTGCAGGTACGCCGACGATTCTAGCACGCTTCTCTTGATGAAATTATGTCTCCCCCAACGGCTCCATTTCGTTGGATTAGTGTTTTGACTTTTGATCGGTCTCCATGGTGCTAAACAGTTCCACGGTTCGGCTACTGTTGAAGCCCGAGCACGCCAGTCCTGTCTTGTGGTCAAGGAGCCTTAGATCGAAGAGCGCTCGCACCTCAGCATTCTTGGTCACAAGCATGAGGTAAACTGAGATGCAGCCCTTGGACTTCTCACTGCCGTCTCCATCCGGGTAGAATCTGATGCACCAGCTGTAACCGCCTATCTCGAAGGGCGCAGAACGCACGAACTTTCCCTTGCCGTGGGTTTGCCGTTGCAGGCTGTAATCGTTGATCTCGAAGGCATGAGTACCCCGTACCTTCTGCATCGTGCACCTGGATGCCGTCCTCGTCTCTGGCCTTGATTGCCCGGATGCCATATCCGATCCACAGCTTCAGACCTGTTAAGTTGCAGCTGACTTTTTTATATGGACTAGTTAATTTTATAGGTTCACGAGGTGAGACAGCGTTCGGACTGTAATACGAACACTACGCGTAGACAAGCAACAGGATTAGAAACTGAGCCAAACTCGGTTGGAATTTTGTTTTCCATGACACATCAGCTTTGGAAACCGCTAAGACGGACGAACCTTTCCCGAGCAGTCGCCGCCGATCAGCTTTCGGATTGCTACCGTGACGTAACCTTGACAACTGTTGCTCCTTAGTTGATTATTGTTTTTGAAACATACTTTGACTCCTAAGTGACCCCTGCCCCCCATAGTATAGCCTACGGTCGATACCTGTGCCGTTCGGGTGGAAATAAACGTGGTTTCACTCTTGGCAGTGGCGTGCAGCAGCTTGCGGGCCAATGACCCACCATCCTTGTTTTTCCTTTGCGGTTAACAGGCAGTTGGGTCTACTTCTATGGCCTCAAACAATTAATGTGTGTACCTACTCAGCTGCTGTTTGACACGAAAACGCCGTACGTCTCTCTCTCGGACATTGCCGATGAGAAAGAGAAAAGGAAGTGCGGGCGTGCCAGTGTACTACGTACACAAATAAATAAGAACGAATAAAATGAGTAGGGAAAATCATGTATTTCATTAATTCCTTGAATCAACAAAATTACAAGTCCCTTTAATATGATTGCGCTCCATAGCCTTGATGGCCGGTCATCCGACTTGGGCGATCGTGTTCTCTTGGTTCCCGGGCTTCATAAAGCTCCCGGTTAATTACCCTCATAGACGAACCTACAAGGAACCTCCGATTAAGCTGCGCGTGGTCATCGTCATCATCTTCACTGTCTCCTCCATGCATGATGCATATATTGTCGATATTAATGTAATTGTGTGGGGTTGGCGTGATCCACAGCCTCGTCGGCCCATGGTGCCATCGATAGTGCACCGTCCTCGTCGGTCCGGCAGCACCCGCTTTGTCATCCGACCTCGTCGGTCACGGATGACATGAAGTCGTAGTGGTGAGGTTGCGAAGAGGAGATGTGAGAGTGGTGCGGCCTCGTCGGCCCGTGGTTCCATTGGTGATGTAGCCGTCCTCGTCGGTCCGGCCGCATCCGCCTCGTCGTCCAGCCTCGTCGGTCACGGAGGTGACGAAGCTCATTATGATGGAGTGGCGTGAGAGAAAATGTGAGAGTGGTACGGACACAGCCTCGTCGGTCTATGGTGCCTTTGGTGGTGCTGCCGTCCTTATCGGTCCGGCGGAGTCATCCGGTCGACTGTCCGAGGAGATGAACTCGTAGTGATGCTATCCGAGACGGCCGGTACCGAGGACTTGCCGCGCCGGTTGAGCGATGTCTCTAGTGCTCGCAGCTGCTTCAGCGGACATCAGCACGCTTGGATACTAACTGCTCCGTGAACATGCTCCGATGAACAGCAGGTGAGGGCATCAGGTGTATACAATAGGCATGCACACGTACGTGTGGTTTTGCTTCTAAACCTTTGATACTCTTTTTATGTGGACGTAGAATACAAGTGATCATGGTTTTGCAAGCACGCTCGACACGGTTGGAGCGGGCTTCCTCAGAGAGCACCGCGGCGAGGCACTCGTGATGGCCGAGTCTGGCCTTCTTCTTCCTTGCGTGGTGTGCTTCTTTCTGCTGGTGGCTGGTGTGTGTGCGCGCGCGTGTGCATGGTGGTGGTACGGTGGTGTGTATGGCCGGTGTGTTTCTCGTGTGTATGTGTTGTCTCTCCCTTTGTCTCTCCGTGTGTGTCTGTGTCTCCTCCTGTGTATGGTGAAGCAGCACTCCTTTTATAGGCCAGGTGAGGCGGTTGGTGGCATGCAGGTCCTCCGGCCAAGTGCCAGCTCTGCTGTGAGCAAGCTTTCCTTCCGTGAATAGACAACCATCAACCGGCATTTGTATTTCCATGTATTGGTCAGGAACTTTCCATTCCTACGCCGACCAAATCAATTCTTTTCCTTTCATGAAGGGCCGGCTCTCAACCAGATGTCCTATTACCATGTATAGGTCAGTGATTTCCGTTGTCACGTCAACCATAATAATTTCTTTCCTTTTACTTGTAACACGGTATGATTGATGATTAGCCTTCCAGTCTCCGGGTAGTATCCAAGGAAGCAAGGTCTACCTACTGCCGCTGCCGGGTGGCCCTATGTGCTTCTTGCTACATGTTCACGGCAGCTGGTATACTATGAATACAGGCGTCCAGGTGGTCGCCTTGACGCCGTGAGTCGCCGCCTCAAAGGAGCCGGCAAATAATGTTTTGTCCCGTGCTCATGCATTCTTTTTTTTACTGAAGCCATACGTGTACGTATACTTTCTTTCATGTCGAGTACCATGGTCATGCATGCCTTGACCAGCTATACGTAGCTTGCAACCCATATGTTCATACCTGAGGACATCAACTTGCTGCATCATTCTTCTTCTTTTCTTATTTGTGCGTAGCTTCTTCAAGAGGTAAAAAATCGATCGAACAAAATACCCCTTCGCTAAGTTAAGTTCATTGGCGCAGCAGATTGGACGTAGCTTAGCGAAACAATCGGTATGTGTTGGAATATAAAGAACTTAATCATCATGTAATGTGGGTTGAGGTGACTCGTGCGGCATGTGTACAAGCTTTTGGGATCTGTCCGTATATTCTTGGATAGTATCATGAGGGATCAAGGCTCACATGGTAACCATCCTTGGTTGATTGATATGTTGACATAGTTCCTTCTCACACTGTCGATCTCCTTCCAAACTTGTTGAGACTCGTGAGCCTCGTGGGCTTCTATAAATTAGATCGTCTGCAGGAACCTCGAGAGCGCACCGTTGTACTGCAAGATATTTCCAACACCTACGCCCAGGTAACTTCTTTTCTTGTCAAATAGCTCTCCGATTTAATTTCTTGGTGAACAACGTAACTCTGCGTCAGTTCCGTGAAATCTTTTGTAGAGCTTCTCTCACAGCGTTGTTCTTTGTGGTCAGCAGTCTCGGAGTTGTGGTGATCGCATGGCACGTGGGGATGAACATCCGCCTCGAGGCTTGGACAGCCGATCAGCTAGGCGTCCCGGCAAGGAACCTGCTCGCCCGGAGCGCGGACGCACAGCTCTCCGTGGAGAGCGTGGCCGCTCTTCCCCGTCACCGGATGACGTTTCTCCCTGACGTGTTGTATGCGAGCTTTGCCACAATTGGTCACAAAACTAGGCTCGCAGTAAATGGTCCGCCAACTCTAGCGGTGGGAGTAACAAACCTCCATTGCTGCCGATGCTTGATGCAAATAGGCTTCCACCTCCACCAGTATCTGATCCATCCCAAGGCCGTAGAGACCGGAAGAGGTATCGGTCGCCTGCAGCAGCATCTCCGGACCGAGGAGGCAAGTCCACCAAGGACGATGCATCCAAGAAGCTAAAGCATGATTTGTCAGAACACAAGGTCCGTATTACTCTAAACTCCAATGTAAGCCTATTTTGATTATGCATCCTTCAGTGCCGACGCTCGTGGTTCAAAACAACTGAAGGATGCATAATCAAAATAGGCTTACATTAGAGTTTAGAGCAATACGGACCTTGTGTTCTGACAAATCATGCTTTAGCTTCTTGGATGCATCGTCCTTGGTAGACTTGCCTCCTCGGTACGGAGATGCTGCGGCAGGCGTCCGATACCTCTTCCGGTCTCTACGGCATTGGGACGGATCAGATACTGGTGGAGGTGGAGGCCTATTTGCATCAGGCACTGGCAACAATGGAGGTTTGTTACTCCCACCGCTGCGAGAGTTGGCGGACCGTTTACTGCGAGCCTGGTTTTGTGACCAATTGTGGCAAAGCTCGCGTACAACACGTCGGGGAGAAACATCATCCGGTGACGGGGAAGAGCGGCCACGCTCTCCACAGAGAGCTGTACGCCCGCGCTCTGGGCGAGCAGGTTCCTTGCCAGGACGCCTAGCTGATCGGCTGTCCAAGCCTCGAGCCGGATGTTCATCCCCACGTGCCATGTGCTCACCACGGCTTCGAGACTGTCGACCACAAAGAACAGCTGTGAGAGAAGCTCCACAAAAGATTTCACGGAGCCTACACAGAGCTGCGTCGTTCACAAAGTAATTGAATCAGAGAGCTAATTGACAAGAAAAGAGAGAACACCTGAGCGTAAGTATTAGAATCGGCTTGCAGTACGGCGGCTGATTCTCCAGGATCCCTGTAGATGATCTAATTTATAGGAGTCCAGGAGGCTCACGAGTTCCGGCAAGTTTGGAGAAAAAACGGCAACATATCGATCGACCAGGGATGGTTACCATGTGATTCTTGATCCCTGAAGATACTACCCCAGATAGTATACGGCCAAATCCCAAAAGCACGTACACATGCCATAGGGGGCATCTCAACCCGGATCAACTGTTGATCAAGTTCCTTGTATTCAAACACATGACGATTGTTTCGCTAAGCTAAGTCCAACCTGCTGCGCCATTGAACTTAACTTAGCGAAGGGGCATTTTGTTCGATGGAAATTCGTACATCTTGAACAAGCCACACATGAACATCAGTTTGAAAGAAGAGCGCGTTCACATATTGTTGCACGTATACACGTACATGCAGCAAGTTACGTGATTTAAATCCCGGGTGCATGTGGCTTCAATAGTCAATACACTACATTGCCTCCAGTTTGGATGGGTGTTTTTTATTCTTGCAACAGTCATGTACCCGAGCAGTCTCGCCAATGTCGTCTGTTTGGAAAGATCAAATAAGAATGGAAAGAAAATATCACTTATTGTATATTATCTATTTAGATCGTTACGGCAAGAAATTCAAAGGACCACCTGGCAGTGGCAGTGGGTAAGTGTCGCCATGTTGCCCGCATGGCCACAATCCGGAGAAATGGAAGGCCGATCTTCACTTAATCACCTTGTGTTACGATCAAAGGAAAAGAATTAAATAAGTGAGCGTGAGAATGGAAAGTTCTTGACCCACACATGACAATAATAAGGCCGGTGGAGGATTGTTCTTTCACGAAAGGAAAGCTCACCCCGGGGAGCTGGCGCCCGGCCGGATGAAAGGAAAACTTGCTCATGGCAGAGCTGGCACCGACTGGAAGAAAGGAAAGTTCAGCCTCGGCATAGCTGGCGCCAGACCTGATGACACGCTCGCCTGCATGTCGTGGACCGCCTCACCTGGCCTATAAAAGGAGCACTGCTCCTTCACACACGGGGACACACGGAAGAAGAGACAACACAACACACCAGAAACACACACCACCGTACCACCACCATACACACGCACACACACACCAGCCACCAACAGAAAGAAGCACACCACGCAAGAAAGAAGAAGGCCAGACTCGGCCATCGCGAGTGAGCAGCGAGCTGCTGCCGATCTGCGGAGAGGTTATTGCCGGAGCAGGTGATTATCCACACTAATCATTTCTCTCTCTGTTTGTACAACACACGCATGTTTAGGACTCCGAGGAGGTGATGCCGCAATGCCCACGACTTCATGGTGTTCGCCGTCCTCAACGCCGACCGCGTTCAGTCCGTGCTCGACGGCTGTGACACTCCGTGTCCAGATGTTTCGAGTTAGCATTTTTAAAACTAATCTCAGGACTAGATTGACCTACCCAAGAAGTATCATTGACATGCAAAGTGTTTTGGGCAGTGATTAAATTCAAAAACACTTTGATTTGAACTACAACTCAAATTCCTACCATACAAGTATGGTCAACCAAAAATATATGTTGTAGGTCGTGTCAAATGAAAAATATAGGTCAAAACCCCACTGGATTTCATCGAGGTTTGGTACCCCAAATAAATCAGACAAACTTAGCATTTAAGCCTTTTCTCGGAATTTTCAGAATTTATCTAGAAAGGATTTTGGAGTAAACTCTTCGTGCATGTCACTTTCTAGAGTTATACTTCTCAACAAAATTCTTCACTTTAATTTTTGAACACGGGAAGGTCCTGCTTTTGATTTTTCAAAACCGGATCAGACCGCGTTTGGAAATTGGAAGAAAATAAGAAGATGCCTGGGGAATATACCATGGGCCCCACCCGTCAGCCTCACTGGGCGAGGCACGGGCGCGCCCGCGCCCGACCGGCGCCGTACGCCGGCGCCGCGTGGCGGCTGCCCCCTGGCCCGGCCCCGCCCGGTCGGAGGGACAAAGGGGAGGTCCCCTCCCGGTCGGAACCCCCTCTCCCATTTCTCTCTCTCGCTCCCGAGCTCTCCTCCACCCGCCATTGCCGACGCCCGAGCTCGAGCTCGCCGCCCGGCCACCGCGAGCCACCTCCCCG
This sequence comes from Chloris gayana, assembly GCA_031894775.1. Classification (NCBI taxonomy): domain Eukaryota; kingdom Viridiplantae; phylum Streptophyta; class Magnoliopsida; order Poales; family Poaceae; genus Chloris; species Chloris gayana. The sequence continues at coordinate 39,666 of JAUNZO010001003.1, read as the reverse complement.
CACGCGCGTCCGCCCGGAGCGCCGCCCCAACCCCTCTCCGCTCCTCGAGCCGTCGCAAGGGTTCCCCGTGGACCCTAGGTGGAGAATCGAGCACTTTCTTCCACGCCGGCCGCCGCATCCTCTCCGTCCGATTCGCCCCCTCCGGTGAGCTAAGCATCCCCGACCGTGGAACGGTGCGTGCGCACGGTGGTGGAGCACCCCCCCTCAAACCCTAACTCCCTCCCTTGCTCCCTAGGTCGCCGGATTTCATTTTCTCCCCACCGCGAAGCTCCGGCCGCCGCCACCCTCACGTCGACGGCCAACCACGGTCAAGCTCATCCTCGACGGAGAGCGTGCCGGTGAAGTCCGTGCTTTGAGGAAGCTCTACGACCAAGCCGTTCAACCCCCGTGCTTCCTCCGTCACGCGCGTCGCCGCCGAACCCCGCACCACCGCCATCGTCGTCGCGCCGCCCTCGCCGGTGAGCACCGACCTCGGGACCTCTTCGAATGAATGCGCGTCGAGCTCCGGAGCATGCTGGTATTTTTATCTCGATTTTTAGTGGTCGTTTGACCCCACTCCGGCGAACTTCCGCAACTCCGGCGAACCTCCGGCCACCGTGGCAGCTCCCTCGCCGTGCGTGCACGCCCGGGCTGCGTGCCCCGCTCCTGGGCCGCGCCCCATGTCCGGGCCGCACGCACGTGGCTGGGCCGCACCACGCCCTTGGGCCATGTCCTGGCACGGGCCGCATGGTGGGGACTGGGCCGCACCCATGCTACTGGGCTGCGCGCGTCGGTGGGCCACGCTGCGAAATGGGCCGCTTCGGCCGAACCAGCCCACCAGCCCCTTATTTCCTTTATCCTTTTTCCAGGAATTAAATAAATTATCAGAAAAATGTGTAAACTTTAAAAATTCATATCTAGAGCTCTAGATCTCGAAAAATTGCAAAACAAAAATTGTTGGAATCCTTGAGACGAGTACTATTTAATGGCGCAATTAGTTTTACATTATCAGAGGCAAATTAATTGAGCTAATTTCCTTTTTGGAGAATCAAGAATATGGCTTAATTAATTATTGGATTGTCTCAAATTATGAAGCTTGGTTTAATTATTATCTATAGCATGTGCCTAAGGACCAGGAGCAATTTAATTGCTATTTTTACCTAGTTTTGCTAGGATTATTGAATTATTCTCTTGCACATGCGATAATGATTTAAATGCTTCATGGGAGTTGATGAAGGAGATTAAGTTAAATAATCACCTTAAATCATCTTCACCCTGTTGGACACCACGTTAATTTATACTCATGAATTAAGTGTATTTGATGAAATCCGCACGTATTCCGTAAATTATTCAATGTCTTGATTTCATCAAAATTTACACATCACCCTTGCATCATCTAGCTGCGGTGGTGAACGTGGTGACCGGCGAGGAGGAGCCGAAGCCGCTGCTGTTGTTGACCCAGCTATCCAGGGTCAAGCTCAAGGCAAGCCCCGGTGCACAACCTTTTAAATTAAGTATTTTAATTTCATCACTATGTTTGTAGGTCTCGTATTGTGCATTAGGTCTACAGGAGTTGTGATGAAAACCCTAGCATGCAGTAGGACCCTGTTTATCCTGATTCGATCACCCTACGCTAGATGCCTGCTTAATTAGGGCGATGATCCGTCGAGTGGTATGGAGACCACTCGTAGATAGGACAATCACCTTTTTGGGACACGATGCTGAGTATCAAGATGAGAATGGAAAAATTGGAGGCCGGACGGGCAACTTAGGTGGAAAGTGAAGGACTGAAAGAGTCTTCAAGGTTGTAGCCCCGTCTCGTGCACACAAGGACCGCGTCGTGTCCGGCCCATGTGGATTAAGTTTGAACGTACTGCTTGCATGCTGGTGTTGATGGGCCCGATGAAACCGACGTACCGATGGTCGTCTGTATGTTAGAGAGATACCCTACTCCCTTGGTTACTTGGCAGGAATTTGGGAGGAGAGAAGGGAGCACTCTACTCACGGATGACGTCCGGGACGGCATCGCGTGGGGACCCTTCTCGGGGAGCTAGGCCCGACTAACACGACAGTGCCGGCTGGGAAAGGTTGTCTCATGCGGCTTCGGGAAGTGCGTATGTGACGTGCAGTCAGGTTTCTCCTGCAGGATGTAAATCGATTCGAATCGCTGCCCCTCACAAGTAACGAGTACCACTTGTCCCTGCGCCGGAACGTAGTAAGAAGAGGAACATTGATGATGATTATTATGATTAATTTGCTGTATTGCTTAATTACTTGTTTGGAAACATGTAATGCAGTAGCTTAGTGCAAATTAAATTTATTCTTTCTTGCAACTTAATTAAACTGCTAAAAGATGAAAGTAAGGATTCACTTGTAGGCCAGCTTAGTGCTTAATTGTACCCTATCCCCCTGGCCTTTGCATGTCTAGGAGTCGGCTGTAGATGGCCACTTTGACGGGTCAGTCTTGCTGAGCTCTAGTTGCTCAGGGCTTTGCTCTATGTGGTTTTCGAGAGGATACCGTCGTGCATGACTTCGACGCCGGAGATGACGTCCGGCAGGATCAGACTTCGGGTGACGGCCACTACACTTGGGAGTGGTGCGGTCCGGACGAGTAGAGGAGTTGATGTGCCGGTAAGATGTTCTAGGGCAGGAACATCTGTCTCTGCCGGATGCCCGTGATGTATCGCCGAGAGAGCGATTGTATCTTATTTGCTTCCGCTGTTTAGTTGTTTTCCAAACTTGTTAGCTTCTGATGCTTATGAGACTCTGATGTACGTTTGTACTTGGGATGAATGTAAGACTTGTACTTATATTCATTGTGTTATGCTTATGTTTGTATGTTGTAATATCGGGTATCACAGCGCGTGATGCCACCCATGATGATCCTGGTGACGGAAACGACTCTTCGTGAGACGGGTCTGTCACAACGGCCCTCTCACCGTACTCAGCGTCGTGCCGCACGACCTTGCCGGCGAGGCATGGTGGTGGCGTCTTACCTGAGACCTGCAAGACTCGGCCGGAATACAGCGACATCGAGTCGCTGATGCGCTGTCCATGCGAAGCCACCGGCATCGATGGTGAAGGCGGTGGAGCTCGCCGTATCCGACGAGTGACGCGCCGGCCGGAAGATCGATAAGAGAAAAGAAAAAGCCGTGGTGCTCTTTGACGAGGCCCATTCTCGTCCATGTGTCAAGTGTGCTGGCAAAGCCACGAATACATGTACCTGTATCCAAGGAAAGAAAACAAACTGATGAAGGTTCATAAACAAAGAGACGTACATGCATGTGTAGATGTGGGAGCACAACGCCCAGCTGAAGGAAACATACGTCTCCCACCGTGCTAGTGTTCACCAAATCGGCAGCGAGTACTAGGAGCGTCACTCAGGCTAGACGGCAAATTCTTGGCGTCGACGGCCATGCTGCCCTTGGAGCTGACGAACGTGCTCGCGCATTCCGTGATGCACTGTTGCCCGGAAGCGGCCAACGGTATCTCCGCCAAGAGAAGCAAACCGGCCCCGTTGCCGGCGTGTGGCCAACACTGAGTGCACTCCTTCCTGTGCACAACTACTACGACCCATGTCATCCGCGACCGACGAGGCCAGATGATTCCGCCGGACCGACGAGGACGGCTACACCACCCAAGGCGCCACGGACCGACGAGGCCGTGCCGGTGCCACTCTCACATTTCCTCTCGCGTAACTCCAACATCACGAGCTTCGTCACCTCCGTGACCGACGAGGCCGGACGACGAGGCGGATGCGGCCGGACCGACGAGAACGGCTACATCACCAATGGAACCACGGGCCGACGAGGCCGTGCCACTGTCAGATCTCCTCTTACGCAACCTCACCACTACGACTTCATGTCATTCATGACCGACGAGGTCGGATGACAAAGCGGGTGCTGCCGGACCGACGAGGACGGCGCACTGTCGATGGCACCATGGGCCGACGAGGCTGTGGATCACGCCAACCCCCACACTTACATTAATATCGACAATACGTGCATCATGCATGGAGCAGACAGTGAAGACGATGACCGCGCAGCTTCATCGGAGGTTCCTTGTAGGTTCATCTACGAGGGTAATTAACCGGGAGCTTTACGAAGCCCGGGAACCAAAAGAACACGATCGTCCAAGTCGGACGACCGGTCGTCAAGGCTATGGAGCGCAATCATATTAAAGGGACTTGTAATTTTGTTGATTCAAGAAATTAATGAAATACATGATTTTCCCTACTCATTTTATTCGTTCTTATTTATTTATGTATGTAGTACACTGGCACGCCCGCACTTCCTTTTCCCTTTCTGATCGGCAACGTCCGAGAGAGAGACGTACAACGTTTTCGTGTCAAACAACGGCATTTAGCATCAAGTATTCTTATTCTGGACACTTCGAAAGTGACCCCACCAACCAGATATTCCCTATGTGTGTACCCAAGAGGTTGACAGGGGTCGTGCGCACCGTGCAAGGGGTGAGGCAAGGGTTGTGCCAACCGTGCAAGGGTGAAGGCAGCTGCCAGCTCGCACATGCATGACATCGAGGGTCGTGCGAACCGCACATGGCATACAAGGTATGGGTCAATTCTCACAAGATCAAGAGATATAGAAGATAAATATTTAACCATTTTTTTCCCGGATCGTGGATAATTTCATGAATTTCATGATTTTTCTCTCCTGAGTACGATTCCATCAAGGGGAAACAACATAGCCCGACGAAAGAAAGAAAAACAAATTTGGCAGCGGCCGTGCTGTTGGAGCTTCAGCAGCGGTGGGGATCCATGCGCAGGCGCCGGGAGCTGCAGATCTGAAAGATGCGACGGCTCGGGGCCCGGCCTGGTTCTCAGCAGGGACGGAGACACGCATGCAGCTGCTCCCATATTGCGCGTCCCCGTGCCTGCCTGTTCCGCCACCACGAGCAACTGCCCGACTGCGCACCGTGGCTGTGGCCTGACACGGCTGCTCCAAGCTACTAGAAATCTAAGAAGCCATCCATGGTGTGGAAAAAGAGCCGATGCTACAAGCAAAGAAAACGCCCAAGAAGGGAATAAGTAAGAAACTCTAGCAAATCTGTACCAACCTGTATTGCATTGCATGGTCTCCGCCGCCGCCATTTTCCACCCTTGCCACAATCCAAGCTTTCAGAGGAAGGTATGGTGCCACAGGACGCCTCTATTTCGGGGCGTGAGGAGAGGCAAGACATGGCACAGGATAGGACGCTCGCTGTGGTCGCCTGCTCGCTTGAGCCCTGCCGCGGTCGCCGCCTGCCTGCTCGAGCGCACCGAGGCCGCTACCTGCTCACCCTGACCTTGACGCCGACCTCTAGGAGGAACTCCAGCAGGCCCGAGCCCGCTGCCTGCCCACGCGAGATCTGCTGCCTGTTTCCTGCGCGCCTCTCTCCTCTCCCTAGGTTCCACGCGCTCTGGCAGAGCTCCGGCCAGTTCCACCGAGCCTGCAGCGAGGACATCTTTCGTCCGTGGTGTTGGCGATGGATCTCGCTCAAACACGCGTAGGCCGACCACAGAGGTCGCGCGCAGCACTACAAGAAAATTTGGGTTGCGATGATAGGTCCTATTGCAACAATTTGCATCTATGGTTGCGATATATGTACAATATTGCCACGAAATAGCTTTTGTTATAAAAATTATAAATTTCATTGCAAGACATGTGTGTCAATAGCAATAAAATGATAACTGTTGCGAGATAGGGGCATCTATTACAACGAAAGCATAATCATTCAATTAATCCCAATATTTTCGTGGCAATATACCAATATTATTGCAACAATTGATTTGTCGTGGCAATAGATAGTTTCAACTGCAACAAAAATATTTTTTTGCATTAGATTGTGAAATTTTATTGTAAAAGAAAGAAAGTTATTGCCACAATCAAGATGTTGTTGCAACACACACTATCTATTACTATGATTTTTAGGTTTTGCAAGAATTTCTCACAAATAATTCCATGCCATGAGACATGATAAAAAAATAATATTTCTGTCATAGTCATATATAGTGACACTAGCGTAGTGGTAGAGTACAGTCCTCCAACTATAATGGTCTTGAGTTTGACTCATGTGTGCAGCAAAATCTTAGCTTGAGAACGTATATGCACATTTTTTTCTTCTTTTTGGACCCACTATATGTCGTTGCAACAAGTATTTATTGCAACAGAGTATGTTGTTGCATAAACTATTGATTACAACATTTTATTTCGTGGCAATAACCATAGGTGTTGCAACGAAACAAAAAAAATGGTTGCTAAAGCCTATTGCCATGCTACTGCTTGCCACGGTCTCCAACGAAAGAGATTTTTGCTATTTTGACCACGTAACCAGTGGGCTTCGACAGAATGACCATACAAGTTTGGACTTCGCCAGAATGACCACGAAACCGATGACATGCGCTGTAAAATGACCATACCTGTTAGAATAGATGTTTTTTCTTTTTCTCTAATGATTTGTACACTAGAAAGACAATTATACCCCTGGCCCTATGTAAAGGACTTCCAGGCTTCATTTAGACGTGGCGCCAATTACAAAAAAAAATGCATGGCCAGACGTGGTTGCTCAGGCCGGACCTCAGGCAACAATGAAAAAAAAATTGCATGGGCAGAAGGTGCCGCAAGGCATATTTCTTGCCAAAAAAAGTCACATACTATTAGCTCACATGACAAACATATTTCATGGCCAAAAAAATTAGTACATTATGCAACATCCATTTTTGAGTCATCAAAGTAATATCCATAGCACATTACACAGCAGCCATACATTTTGGAGTCATCCATACATTGGTTCCAGCATTCACACGCTTAGTTCAAAATACAACATTTGAGACTAAAATATAAGTTGTCAAGCTGAAGCATTGTTGTTCTTCTTTGGAGCCAATTTTCGTCCAGGCCCACGCTCCATGATGCACTGAGATGAACTACCTTCTTCGGTCTCCACCGTACTACATAATAATGATATGTTTAGCATACTTAAAACAGGTTTATGTTGGCAAAGAGCATATTTAAAACAGGTTGTTACCTCATTGTTTCAGCAGTTTTAGGAAACCACTTTTTGGTGCTATTCTTCCTTGGTTGTCTCTTCCTGCAAGTCAATAGGAGCTCCAAGTAAATAACTTAGCAGGTCAATAATAAATAAAAATATGCTAGAATCACTTGCCTTTTCTTTGTTCCATTTTTTTCACATTTATAGCTACTTGGCCTATGTCCCAACAAGCCACATTCTGTGCACTTGGTGCGGCCTTTAATCCGTTTCTTTTCTTTTTCAGTCTTCATTCCCTCATCATTAGATATCTTTGTACGACCACCGCCCTCAAGAACACCTTTGATTCTATTTTTCCTTTGCCGTCCAACACTTCTTTTACCAAGTGGTGCACCAATTTCAATTGATAGGTCAACTTTTGGCCATTGTGATCTATCGGGAATTGGTTCTATTAGTCTCTTGTATGCATTCTTGAACCTTTCCACGGAGTAGTACTCATTCACAAAGTTCTCCATCTGCACATCCCTAATAGGTTGTTGTGTGATAAGAGCTAAAGCATGTTGACATGGCTTACCAGTGTGTTGCCACTCTTCACATGTACACTCGTGTAAGTAAGCTTTGACAACATGTCTTACATTAGTAGTTGTCATGTCAACTACTTGTGCAGCATAATTATCACTTTGTACAACATTCAAGTGAGCAAGGCCCCTAGTTTGTGCCTTCAAGACATGTATGACAGCTGGTAGTATCTTACCTTGTAGCCTTTGCCCAATCTTTCTTCTCTTGTGCCATAAAACCATTATCATCTCTCTCAACTTATCAGCAAGCTCAGCTACTGGTAAATCTTTGAGTTCTTTGATCCACTTATTAAATACCTCAGCAATGTTATTGGTGACATAATCACACTTGATGGCTGGATTGAATCCACTTCTCATCCACTTGAGGTTGTGATATTGCTCTAGAAAATACTTTGCATCTGGATGAGATTTGACTATGGAAATGTGATAGTCATAAACTTCTTTCCTATATGCCCTTCCTGCAGGATACAAATGCTCTATGTTTGGATAAGGTCTTTTAATATAATTGTCTGTTAGGTGTCGGAAGCACTCTCTATGTTCAGCCATAGGGAATATATGCTTAATAGCATTTGCTAATCCTTTGCAAGCATCACTGCAAATAGCAAGTAGTGGAAGATCTCCAATAGCCTTATGCAATTGTGTCATATACCACGTCCAATTATCTTCTGTTTCAGAATCAATAAACCCATATGCAAAAGGATACATCAAGTTGTGGCCATCAATGCTACATACTCCAGCTAACTGACCTCTCCATCCCCCAGTTAGTGCAGTAGAGTCTATGCTAAGGTAAGGTCTACATCCCTCCAAAAACCCTCAATGCAAGGACGAAGTGCACAAAAGAATCTACGAAAATAAGGTAGCCTATCTTTTACCTCCATATCAATTTCAATTACACTACCAGGCATCCTTTTCATTACCTCGGCTTTCCAGCAATAAAGTAGGCCAAAACTCTCTTCCCAGCTGCCATATAATTCCTTTAAAGCCTTATCCAAACCCTTCCAAACTGTGTCATAGCCAATGACACACTTATGATCATTTTGCAACCGGATTTGCATGTCCTTTGGTCCCATATCAGGGGTCCTCTTTAGGATAGAAATTGCCTTTGAAGCAACCCACTTGGCACTAGGAGTAGTTGTCTTCCTCCTCATGCTAGATGTACAAGTGTGACCCTCACGCCATGCAGTAACCTACACAAAACAACACACCAATAATTATGATAAGGAACATAATATTTGGAAACATAATACACCAAAAGGAGAAGTTCAAGAAAATATTATTACAATGATAGTTTTTCCACCCTCGGTTTCTGTTCGACCATGTACATGCCAATTACAATCCTCCGCACCCTTACAATACCCATCATATCTGATTTTGGTAGTTTTTGCTACATGCAAGTCAAATTCATGGTTCATGGCATATTTCCTTACGGCAAGCCTAAACTTTTCAATCGAAGGAAATAACGCACCTAGCTTGAATTCCGGATTATCTGAATCATACTCAATGACCCTCTCATTGGGTATGCCATCATCCACAGGCATAGCTGCACCATCATCAATATCTATATGTGGAATTGTAGGAGCATTAATCCTACCCCTCCCTGCATTCTCATCCTGAGTTCTATAGCCCAACAAATCATACAATTGCTCATCACTAGCAACTTGTAATCTCCCTTCCTCATCAATAGTTTCAATAATTTGTAAACCATCCCAATCAACTACCTCATCAATAACATTATTGAGTGTAGCAAGCCTGCATTATGCAAATCGATGATTCATTAATCAGAGTGACAAGCTTGCATTATGCAAATCTCAATAACAAATAAAAAAATGTATACCTATCTGCATCAAATCGTTCTGGTGCGTTGGGAGCTGGTAGGCCGAGCAGGGGCGGCGCGACATCGAGCAGGGCGCCTCGCGCACGGGCGCTGGCCCGAGCAGGGACCGCGCCTCGGGAGCCGCTGGCCCGAGCATGGGCGGCGTGTCGGGGGCCGCTGACCACAGCAGGGGCGGCGCGGCGGGGGCGCTGGCCCGAGCAGCGGCGGCGCCTCGCCGGACGGCGGCGCATCGTCGCGCACGGGCGACGCCTCGCCACCGGGCGGCGCCGCGGGAGGCGGGGGTCCGACCAGGGCGGCGCGGCGCGGGGCGCTGGCCCGAGCAGCCGCGGCGCCTCGCCACAGGGCGGCGCATCGTCGCGTAGGGCGGCGCCTCGCCACGGGTCGGCGCTGCGGGGGCGGGGCCCCGAGCAGGGGCAGCGCGGCTGCGGGAGGCGGGAGCCCGAGCAGGGGCGGCGCGGCGGGAGGCGGGGGCCCGAGCAGCCACGGCACCTCGCCGGAGGGCAGCGCATCGGGAGGACCTCCGTCGCCGGCCAATGGAGTCTGCAGAGTCGTATGCCTTTCGATTGGATCTGAAGAATTGAACTGAGGGCAATTTGGTCAATGCATGTGGAGAAAAGGGGAAAAAGCTTTACGAATATTGTTAAAATTGCATATGGTCATTTTACAGCACATGTCATCGGTTTCGTGGCCATTTTGGCGAAGCCCAAACTTACGTGGTCATTCTGTCGAAGCCCACCGGTTACGTGGTCAAAATAGCAAAAATCTCCCAACGAAATGAGTTTTATGGCTATGGTGATGTATTGCAACTAATATGACCCTGTGCGGGCCTGTGGCGGCGACGGAGCAGCTCTCGTGCGACGATGGCAGTGTCTCTCGCTTGCAGACGCGTGGGCCCACATCAGAGGTCACGCGCGGCCTGGCGGCTGCGACAGAGCTGCTATCGCGTGGGCGTGCATGCAGGAGGAGGAAGAAGACCATGTCCTATGGCTGGCAATGGAGGAGGGAGCGGGTCGTGATTAGTGTACCACTGCTTTAGTGGCATACAGTGCTATAGTGCGGTCAACATTGCGGTGTTGGCCCACTGCTGCACGCTGCCTCTGCACAGAGGTGTTGCTCCACACTGTCTGCTGCCAGTACATCGAGCGGAAGGAAGTGAAATGGCAATTTGCATGTATCCTGGCACAAGCTTGAATCCAATAGTGAGATGGTGGGGGGACTCGGGTCGCACACAGGACTCAAAACGCACTCTCTTTTATTTTTTTGTCCTTTACAGAACCTACTGCAAAGCCACCAAATTGGCGATCGAAACTGTAAAATAAACCAAATTGATCATAGTCTTCTTCTACAAGACCTGCCGCATCATGAATCAAATCAATACTTGCTGCGAGCAATTGATCTCATCCACAGGTGGTTCAGGAAGGAGTGTAAAACGCTGGTTTCAGTTTTCACAAAGTCATACGATTTAATGTTTTCTGCTCAGGTTCTTTAGTCAATGGCTGCATCTATCTCGCCAACTCGAGAGGATCAAATGAAGGGCCAGGATTCGGGAGAGCTTATGCCATGCTGGAAGAGGAAGACGAGGGGCACTACAACAGAGACCAAGAGAGATGGAGACGCGGTTGGACAGTAGGTGAGCCGTGGTTCAGCAGTTCGTAGAAGAGAAGAGGGGCGGGTCGCACCTTAACATTTTTGCAATCGATGAAGGGGTCACAAATTCTAGGTCGTCCCGAAATGTCCCGTTTTAGATCTAGACGTGCCTAATTTGGGCTTTGCTATTTCGTGCATGAGCAAGCCAACTTGCACACCGCTTCCAAGAGGAATAACTTCACTTTCTTTAGGAAAATTTTCCTTCCTGTAATTTTCCATTTTTAATAATATTTGTTCCAAAATTGACGCAAACTTCTAAGACAAAATTTGGAGGCAACCTTTGACATCAACTTTGCGACAAACTTTACAGCACACATTTAATACAAACTTTGCGACAAACTTTACATTAAACATTGTAAGAAAACTTTCAGGAAACTATTCAAAATACTACAGTTGTGGATCCAGCATATGTGGGCCCCACCATACAGGTCCTACCATGTGGACCCATACTAACATTTGGTAGGGCCCGCCATTCATGATCCACATGTGAGACCAGGCCGACACCGTAGCAGGGCCACCATTGCTATTACAAAAATGCTCTGCGGTGATGGGCTAAAAGTGATCATAATGTTGGAATAAATTTTTGTCACTAAGCCATTGTCATTACGAACGAGAAATCATAGTAGTCAAAAAACATTCACCGCTAAATTAATCTGCAGCAGCAGACATAATATGCTACTACCTGCTTAAACTCCTGCCATTATAGTAGCAAAAGAAAAAATATATAAAAAAGGAAAAGGACAGCCATACTCAGACCGCACCATAATCCGGGTTTGCCAGGTAGCTCCCACCGCCGGTGTTACGCGGAGGGCCGAGGAAGCAGAGGCACCATCGACGCATGGGAGGTAGCGCCGGATCCACCCCTGCACGCCTGCTTGGAATAGTGGGTCCTGTCGGTTCCGCCTCCTCCCGGGCCACGTACGCCAGCCTGCCGGCATAGTAGAGGGGCGGCACCGAATCAACTCAGGCCACCGTCGCTTGCACCAAGTTTTCCCATGACCGGATCCATGCCGAGGCAGCCAACCTCATGCGCTGAGATGGGGGAAAGGAGCCGCCCCCACCGGAGGAGGGGGTGATGTAGGATGGCGCCGACAAAAAGCGGTGGCATTTGGCGGCCGACGAGAGGAGAGGAGATGAGAGCTTGTGCCCACATGGGGAGAGAGAGGAAAAGAAAGAGAGTTAGGAGGCGGCTGAGAGAGGGGGAGAAGTAAAGTGTGTTTAGCGTTAGAGGTAGAATTTTCATTTTATTCACTCACACTTTCTCTCTCTCAGCTCGCTGCCCCCCCCCCCACTCTCTCACTCTCCCTAGAGAGCGCGCGCGGGTGGCCCTGGGCATCCTCGCTCGGCGGTGCTGCCGCGGCCCCTCCTTCCCCGTTGTGGGCGCGACACGACCACGACCCTCCCTGTGCAGTAGCGCTGCCACGGTCCCTCCCCCGACGGTGGTGAATCTGGCGGCGGCTCCCCACCCCCTCACGGTAGTCGCGGATCCGGCTGCACCACCCCGCCACCCCCCCCGGCAGTAGCGGCTTCGGCCACGCTACCCACGGAGGTGGTAGATCCGGCCGCCTCCTTCTCATGGCAGCCACGACGGTGACAGGAGGCCTGAGAGAAGCAAGGCCTTCGCACTGGCCTCCTTTCAGGCTGGAGGACCTGGGCTTTTTTTTTTGTTTTTGTTCGGTCAAGGGTTGTAGCGCGTGAAGATGTCACCCACCGCTATCGCGTGATTTCTTGTGGCGGTTTGTGATTTGTCGCCGTTACTGGCTTCAATTTTTAACTACAGAGACATAGCGGCGGGTTTTGGCCCGCTGCTATAGTGATATTTTCCTGTGGTGAAAGTATTAAAGAGAAAGATAATATTTGGGTTAACGGAAGAGATAGAGACATATGTGATTCCAACACGTGGGGTGGAATAGATTTGCCATGATTATGAGCAATAGAGGATGCAATTATTTAGAGGTGTTTGCATCAAAACTTTACGCAATGGCAGTGGACAATTTTTGCCTTTTTCTTTTTCTCTGATTAACGTGGGAATTTCTAGACTTTGAGAGCGAACGTGTTAGGATTCTTTTCATACTCAATATATATTTAATATTTTGGTGTATGCTCAAGCTAATTCAAGGCAGAATCATTCTTTCTTGTCATTATTATGTCTTCTATTCCGTTTCCAATGATTGTTGTGGGCTCTTTTTTCTTCATCTGATCCGTTGGTTGCCAGCAAGTTGTCGGCCCAGGCCCATTGCTTTGTGGCCTTTTTCATTTTTTAAGCGGCCTAGTCCCATAGATTCGTGGCCATGCTTCTTTAGCTTTATTAAAATGTGAAGAAATCTCACCCAATTTTTTCAAACATGGCACTCTCACAGTATCATCGACACTAGCCGCCTCCCCTAGGCCCCCTCCTCCTGCCGCTACAGTCAAAATAGCTCAACAAAAATAAGTGGGCCCCTATTGGGCCCACCACACCGTGCCACCCCACGTCGTGCTGCTGTCAAAGCCTATGGAGGAGGGGGCCGGATCCACGGCCCCCGCGTGCCCCACCGCCGCCATGTGGAGGAGGGGCACCAGATCCCCGCGCCGCACCGTCGCTGCTGCATGCAGGATGGGCACCAGATCTGCGGCCATGCCACCGCCACGTCGAAGTGGAACGGTGGCCGGCGGCAGAGGGTAGGGGCAGCGGCGGCTCCCCTGCTCACCGGACGAGGCCAGATCCGTGCCGGAGAAGGTTGCATCCACCCCGAGCTCCGCCATTTGGAGGTTGGGGAGGGGCACCAGACCCGGGCCCCGGCCGCCATTGCCGGATCCGCAGTTCCCTTTGCCGGATGCCCCTTCCCCGCCGCTGCGCGAAGGAGAGGGAGGGTGTGCCGGGGAGGCGGCTTGGTCGGTGGTCGTGCCAGGAGAGAGAAGACCGGCTGGAGCGAGAGAGTGACGGACACGGTGAGGAGAAAAAGTCTCTCGGTGGTGGGGAGGGGAGGGAGGAGGCCAGTGCGGCTAGGGTTACGTTCTTTTATATTGGTGGCAAGAGAGGAGGGGGAGGGTTGGGCCTGTTGGGCCGCGTAGCGTCGGTTGGTGGGCTGCTGCACAGCTAGAGTATGTTATGGGCCAAATAGCGGCGGTTGGTAAAATAGCCCGCAGTTAAAATTTCCGTGAAAGCTATATTGGCGGAGGTTTTCGAGTGCGCCATTACTTGGTTTTGCCATCCGCCGCTAAAACCCCATTTTGTAGTAGTGATAGTCTCTAAATTTTTTATATTTAAATAAATATTTTGACTAAGACGAATAGTCAAACGTAACGAAACAAGTCAATGGCAACAACAATTTTAGAATGAAGGGAGTACTACTTTGTCTGCTCTCTACTCAGTGGTGATGGATTGATACACTTGTTTCATGACCGCACTGAACCTGGTAATATCCAGGGTGACGTTCTGGCCATCAAGATAAGTGTCAAAGATGCTGTCCCATCCCTTGCTGTGCACGGAGGCCGGGTTGGTAAGGACGGGGTGGTCCCTTGGGTACTTGTCCTTAAGTGTCGACTCCTCCAAGACTATCTCGTACTCTACATACTGGAGACCCATGTCCGGTACTGGCTGGCCGTAGTCATACCAGCACGCCCACTTCATCTCGCCCCACGGGATGATCTGCACTAGGGTCGCGTTGTGAGGCAGGAAAACCATGTTGGTGAGCCCGGCGCCGTGCACGCCCGCCATGACATCGCACGAGTTCACCACCAATGCGAACCGGTCCACGTCCCGGACCATATCCGACGTCGCTGCGACCACATCGAACCCCAGCTCCGTCATCGCATCCAGGACAACTGCCTCATTTGTTAGTGCCCTTGAGTGGCGTCTTAGGACCATCACGAGTCGAGGCCTCTTCCCGGACCTCCCCGGCTTATTACCTGTGGACGGGGCAGCGATAAGGTGGACCGGAGGAAATCCCGGAACCCCATCATGGTGTAACCGTTCCGAGAGAGGTTCGGATCGACACCGAGCATGCTGTGGCTTTCCAACCCGATTCTCGCCGCCGGAAAGCATCGGACGGCGGTATCGGCGTCGAAGTCGATTACCGGGTGAGAGGACAGCGCGGCGAGGATCGTCCGGTACTTTTCCAGCCAGGTGAGGTTGTAGCCGGTGACGAGCAGCTGGACATTGCCGTCAAACTCACGGGCCGTGATGTAGAGGGGGACCAGGGCGTCGTTCATGGCGTGGAAGAAGTTCGTTCTGAACGCGTCCGTCGAGAAGATCACCGCCGGCACATGGTGCCTCGCCGTGCACTGCGGTGGGACGATGTTGCCAGCTGCTGGAGGGCTCGATCGGATGCTCACCTCCCGAATCTTCCGCATCGTGTGTGGCTCCCATTTTCGCGCGTACGGGCGGATCTTGATCGTCGAGTTCTCCGGCCGGTAGGATGATGCCACGACGTAGACAGTGGCGGATTTGCCGTGGATGCGCACGTCACCTTCCATTTCACAAATGTTGGAGTGGAAATTGCTGAAGTTGCAGGTTAGCTTGCTCACTACAGGTGGTGGTGCCCCAACATCATCTGCAGCAATATACGAGTGTGATTGCAGAGGGTTATTTTTCTTATTGTTTTACCATCTCCTTTTTGGCATTTGTCTTTGCGTGTATGCCCCGAACATGAAGCACTGCGTAAAAACGGACTGAAATTTAAAATGTGGAATGAACGCGCCACCATCGTTCCTAATTAAATGCGTACTTGTACCTGAGATTCACTAGCCTGTTGAGCAGTTTCATTGCAGTGATTACAGCTGTAAATACTTTAGTACTGCAAGTTGCAAATGACTAGTCACACATGAATATTACATATGCTTAAACCCGATGCTACAGAGATATTATTACCTTTGGTTACATCGAAGACGTTGACACTGATTTTGGCATCTTCTGATGACGGAGAAGGCGGCGACATGAAAAACGAATCTCAATAGAATGAGAGGCAACATCGTTTATCTAGTACTACTAGTTGTTAATTTGATTTCTCGTTCTCTAGGACTGCCACATAAACACTAGATCGAGTTTTGGTTTCATATGTGAAATGATCTCTTTCAATACATAGTTTTATTCTCACAGTTTCATAAGTAGGTCATAATATTAAATGATTCCATTAGGATTGGTGAAAACAGTTCTAAATGAGTTTTCATTTGATCTCTTTCATATAAATTACCTTGTCCCGTCAACACTTTAGCTGATGTGACATCTTATTTAATACAAGATGGGCCTTTTTTTTAGTTTATCGGGAACAAGAATGGAAGCTCTCTATACATTATGTGTTAATGTCACTACTCGCAAGAATAGAACGTAATATAATAACTTCACTACCAGTTTTCTCCCCAGATTATTTTAAATTCATAAATTTGTGCGCTGTGGGAGAACGACTGGTCAATTTCACACCTACCTACAACATCGAGATGTGTAGGATAACAGAAAATTCTATATGCACGAGCATAGCTTACCTAAGGACGAAACCTTGTGGATCACTTCATCTGAAACTCCGTTAAATCCGGTCTCTCTAGAGACTGCACAGAGTAAAAGGTACGTCTCGTTAATACCTAGGCACTTGATGATCTTAGTTTCCTTCTAAATCAAAGTTTTATTTCATAAATTTATTCAAACTAGGCATTATAAAGGCAGTACGGTTTAAAACCCATTTCAAGAAAGGAAGAAAGACTTGGATCTGCACTCTACTCAATATGGGCCAGACTGCAGAGCCCACTTTGACCCATGGCAGCAGCCCTAGGGTCAGGGCCGCCGCCGCCAGGAATGGAGCCCTCATCACCTTTCACATGCAGAAAATAATATTAGAAGGATGAGGAGTTAGTTTAAATTTGATAGAATTAGAGCAGGAATTAATCAAGTCCCATCTGCACAGCCGCTGGAAGTGAAGGAGGCTGATAACAGCATATATGCATAAGCATTTTCTAAACTTTTGACACTGTAGTACCCTGTAAGCACTACTACTTGTTCTTGGTGTAAATCGCAGACCCGCTCAGCACATTTTCAGTTGATAATAGCCGCTACTTAAGTAAATCTTGAAAAAAAAATGTTTGCATTCCAAAATAAAAAAGGAAACTAACATAAGGAAAAGGCATCATGACCATGTATGACAATGAGGAGATCGAACGGACAAGATAGCTAGCGACGACGATGTACTTCACAAAAAGAGCAAGGAACCCAAACACTGAACACAGAAACAGATCACTGTGCAAACGACCAGCAGGCAACAGCAACTTACAGCGAGTGACCTGC
Source organism: Chloris gayana (assembly GCA_031894775.1). Lineage (NCBI taxonomy): Eukaryota > Viridiplantae > Streptophyta > Magnoliopsida > Poales > Poaceae > Chloris > Chloris gayana. The sequence goes on along the minus strand of JAUNZO010001003.1, from coordinate 22,388 downwards.
GGCAGTAAATCTGTCTTGAGCACTACCAGAAGTGTAAGTGGCAGCAGGAACCACAACGACCTAGAGCATTTGCCCCTGTGCTTCTTACTCTCTTGTCTCATCCTCATCCCTCTCTCTCTCTCTCTTTCTCTCTTAATGTCCGAGAGCAACGTACTGCTTCTAGTAAGCTCCTAAGCACGCTCAGGTTATTAAGGTTCGGCTGCATCCGTACGCTTTGAATATTAATTAGGTCTATTGTTACACATGCATGCAGTGAGCTTTAAATGTTGTGTATATCTATACATGGCATCGTGTCCATGTATAGATATGAGTGTATAGAAGGGAGAGCGAATTGCTAAAATAGTACAAACGTTGTTGTCGTATTGGCGTACCTTATAGTAGTAAAACAAGCCACCGACAGAGGATTAGTAGACCCCCTTCAGTCATGTAAAAAGAAGACAACGCATCTTGCATCGAAATGCATGCAAGGTACTTAAACAACAAGTTTGACTCTGTTTTTTTGTACAATATCTTTATATGCACGGGATGACACATCAAAATATCTTCCACTTCACACATGAGTTAAACTGAACATTGTTGATATGAAGACATCATAACATCTAACATAGGGGCATGTGTCCATGTTAGTTTTTTGTTAATTATGGTTCAATTTAAATATTGAATCTCTAATTATACTATTAAACATGTCGAGACTAGTTGTCGATATGTTATAAAATCATAAATTGAATTACAAAAATATATAAATTTTGACAAATTCATGAAATTCTGTTAAATTTAACAATTTTATCAGAATTTAATATTTTTGTACATCAATTTATGATTTGATAACATATCTACAACTAGTCCGACATGTTTAAAAGTATAATCAGAGATTTAATATTTAAATTTAATCATAATTAATAAAAAAGTTAGGGTGGACACATGCCATGCCCCTATGCCCACAAAAATCATTCTTGCTAGTTTAACCCAAAAGATAGAGTGTATCCTTTGGATACTTCCATTTGCGTCATACTATTGTAAATATTATTTTAAAAAACAAACCATAGCAATGCGATAAAAAATATCGTCTTCCAAAGTATCCTTAACAACACACGGGCACTTTGCTAGTAGAACATATAAGCTTGAATAGCATTGAAAAAAATTGTTATTAAGAAATTTTTTTAATTAAAGTGGAGTAAAATTCATCAAGTGCAAAAAAATACTTATATATCAGAACATTAGTTAAAGGTGTCCGGTGAAAAAAATTTTATTACTGTAGCACAAATTTGAATTACAGTAGAAGGAAAATTATTTAGTTTTGAACTAAATAACAGATATTTCAGAATAGTATGTAAAGCAATCTAGTACTAATATTAAAGAAATGACAATAAAAAATAATTATTGTTTGGTGGTTTTTTATTTTGATTGCTTTGCTTCTATGGTGAATTACTACTCATGAAAAAAAAATTAGCATAGAAGTATTTTTTACTTCTTTCATCTTCTTGGAGTTCAATGTGCTCCTTCAAGTCCGAAGACATGTGCTCACTATTGGTGGTCCATCTTCCGAGGCAAGCCCGAACCTCTCGCAAACTTGTGAAGGCCTCCAGAACCATCACAAAATGCTCAACACTGACTCCTACCCGGTCTAGGCCTAACCATGGACCAAGAGTAACAGCATAAACCTCACTCTACAACCTTCCTAATCTAGATGAGTAAGGTTGCCCTCTAGTTACATTCAAGCACTAGCAAATATCTACCAATCTGCCCCTAGTGTACCTCTCCTTGCTTGCTCTTGGCTTCTCCTGGATACCTCCACCGATCCAACTGGCCAAGAGGGATATGAAAGAGGTCCCCAACGGCTATTTATAGGCCTACCTACCCAAAACTAGTCGTTAGATTCAGTATCCTCTGAAACATTATCCCGTTGTAAGATACAACGCCCATACACCATAACATATGACAACTAGGAAGATTCAAACCTCCAAACTGGCTATTGTAATGGCTAGGCTGCGGTACATTACGACCATGTGTCACCGTACCATACGGTGACCTTTGAAACAGATCTACTAGAGAGTTCCTTGTCTCTAGTGCCTCTACTATTTGAAACACCATATCATATGGTTACCCCACCGTACTCTACGGTGGCAGCCAAGTCCAGGCAATCTTAGACCAAAATCCGCCTTCAAAACTGCACCATTCAGAATATTTCCCTAGTATCATAGCACCACAACTCCTCTGGTTAATCAATTGTGTCATGATCCGGTTGACCTTGCCAAGAAGGCTCATCCCTACCTACCATATGAAGATCACAAACAAGAACTCAAAAGAACAAAACCAAAAAAAATATGGTGACAATTTGCTGATGCATGATTAAGCTCACGAGTTGGGGTTCTACAAACTGAAGAATGGCGAGCGTACGAAGATAGATTGAGCTAAACCAAAATCCAAACCCTAATGGTGGGGTGGCGGTTGTTTATGAAGACCTTAGGGTCATGCAAGAGTACCTAGATGCGTCCCTAGTTGGGCTCAACAAGACACATAGGCCAAATGCCGAAAAGCAGCGGCGCACCACCGGGACAGATTCTGAACGCTAGATGGTTTCAACGATTCCCGTTGACTCTCGTGTCATATAATCGTGAAACGAGTGCCAATGGAAATATATCCTCCTTAGATTTCCATACATATGTAGAACGTCCAAAACCGAACCTGTATGTGCCCTAGATATCCGTTTTATTGCCGACTTGTTCTGGACTCCGAAACCGACTCAAAGCAAGTTTGAGTTGGGCCTCCACCTTGACTTGGACGTCTTTTCTGGTCCTCCACATTGCCATGTACTTCTCCAATCATGTTCTTGTCTTTTTCATGGTTCGTCTAAATTAAGTTATTGTGCACGAGCTCTAGTTAGTGGACCTTGCATTATTTTTGCAAGAGTTTTATGGGTGTCCATAGAAGTGACGATGTCCTCATCATCATGCGTGACAAACTATTATCTAGCATATGATGCATAAAACTTGACGCGGGCCCTATTAGGCAACACATAACCAACACTTAACGTGGGCCCTGTTATTTGCAGGACACACTAATCGTTGCATCTTCGGTGAGCACGCATAGCTATCATGATCAGATATCTTATGTCTGATACACTATTCTCTAACATATGATGTATAAAATTTGACATTCCTGAAATTAAAATTGTGATTTAACATATTAATAAGACATGTATTATGTATATAACCCATTTGCTCAAAAATATATGATCCCCAGGCCCAACAGGGGTCTGCACTGTAGTTCGATCTGAAACAGCACAATGTTTGATATACTTTAACCACGGGAAAATTAACAAATACCTTCTGAGAGATCAAGACAAAATAAAGAGAGTCTCTAGTCGCTATTAGGCAACAGATAACCAACAGTTAACGCGGGCCTATTTCTTGCAGGACATAGCTGCCACTTGCCCCGTAAGTTCAGCAACAGTTATTAACGACGCAATATTATCCTTTGGGTCCGAGGGAGTGACGTATCGGAGACAAGCTTCTCTGAGGTTCCTGCAGCTTTGTTGCTCAGCTAGAGCTAGCGTAGTTTCGGCAGTCTCAGCGTCGACAATCTTGCAAAGAATGTCTTCGCAAATCAACTTCAACCTCTCCATGGCGTACCTATCTGCCGCTACTAGCAAATGCGCAATCATGTCCTTGTGCTCGTCAGCCTCCAGGTGCTCCAGATCAGGCATCCCGTCCGTGTAAACGAAGTGAAGCAAGGCTCTGAACACTGCCGGCTGCATGTCTTGGATCGTTATCGAGTCCCTGGCCTCCTTTCCCAGATCCCCGTAGAGCTGCGCCATGAACACCGGCGATCGCGCGGCGAGCACAATCTTGTGAGCGTGGAACGCCTCCCCACCAACATTGAAAGTGACGTCAGTGCCCACCATCGTCTCGTACAGTTTCCTGAAATGATCTAGAAGGTCGGATTGGGGCACGGCAACTGAAGGGCAGGTCTCCGGCACCGCCTGCGTGTCGCTGACGACGGTGATGTCGCACTCGATGACGAGACGGTCGTCCCGCAAGTAGGGTGAGGCGTCCAGGTCGTCGTACATCCTGACGAACCAGACTGCGCCCCACTCATTCCTGTACTCCCCGTCCCTGCTGGTGGTGGTGTTGAACAAGCACGGCCACTGGCGGCGCGAGAAGGAACGGGAGGAACCTCTGGCCTGATCTACGAGCTTAAGATCACAGGACGCTCTCACCTCGGCTTCCTCGGTTAAGAGCATGAGGAAGCAGCTGCAGTAACCGTCGGGATTTCCATAGTGATCTCCGGCAGGGTAGAAGTTGATGCACCAGCTGTAGCCGCCGACGCAGAAGGCGGTGGACTGGAGGTGCCTCCCTGGGCCGAGCTCTCGATGCAGGCTGTACCCGTTCACAGTGAATGTGTGCGTGCCCCGAATCGTGTGTGGGGCGGGGCAGCTCGACGCCGTTCTAGACTGCTCCTCCGACGCCATTGTCACAGCTCGTATCTGGCGCCGATCTGGGTACCTCGCCTGTTTATTTTATTGGCACTGGTGGATAACCTGTGTTGTAATTCGGGTACGAATATGATCGAGTATGGGTCCCTGTAAACAGAAAAGGAGTCGTTCCCATTTCCCTTTATTATTTATCCCTAATCCGATTCATATCCTGTGTCCTGGAACATTATGAATCCGGCAACATCGACTTCGAATTATAGCACCGTGCCTCTCCCTCACACACGAGCAAATGTGCACTGTAGAAGCGGGTCAAACTGGTTTATAGCGGTGTACACAGCTGCTGCCACTATGCTTCCGTAGCAGAAAGTGTGGCTCAGTAGCAGTGGAGTCCTTTGTCCGACGGTATAGAGGGCATTACAGCTGCGGGCCACAATGCTGTCCGCCGCTATTAGCTTTTGCCTTCTAATAGCGGTGGTCTGTGACTCCAACCGCCTCTATTGCCCATCATAGTAACGGCGGTTCACATCATAAGTCACCTCTACAATTTTACTGTATAGGCCGTTTATGATGTCATCCACCGTTAATTTTTTTCTATTTAAAAAATGATTGTTTGACATAAAAAAACCCTGCATGTACAACAAATACCGCAGAATACACGATATTCACAAACACATCAGAATATACATTTGTTGTCTCCATATTGTCACCCTACAAGTCATTGCCATAAATTTGTCCAAAATTCACAACTCGATGTCGTACAAAGTCTAAGTCATATGTTTGAACTTGTGAATCACTAAGAGGCTCGTATGGGCGTTTCAGACCATCCCACTCACAAAGCCTCCTATGGTTCTTTGCCGCATCACCGTCCGTGTCTAAAAACTTACCAAATGAATGTATAACCTCTCTTAGAGTGAAGCCACAGATATGAGCCACAATAGAGTACATGTGATTTGTACTCAAGTGAGCTCTTTGTGGAAAGATTACTCCCTTTCTAATCTCGTCCCACCTCTTTTTCGTTGCCGGCCATTGTTTTTCTTTCCTTGTATCTGCATGGCAATTGTAAAGTGCTAGTAATAAAACGATTGTGTCATGGACAGGATTATAAATTAAACATTAACATAATAAACATACCTCTTCAGCAGTCATGGTTTCCATGTAATTTGAAGTACTACTCACGAACCAACTTGCATAGCAGCACAATATACAGTACATCGAACATGTTTAAAACAATATAAAGAAAACAACTTAGATTGTGGATAATTACATGGATAGTAACATAATGACATGTTTAAGTAACACAAATATAATACCCAAAATGGATGACAGAAGCACATCTGAGTTTTATGATTAGGGTTTTGTATATCCCCCTTTTTGACATAGTTCTGATAAGCACTACTAGGTCAACAATAGAATAGAGTTAGATAAAATTTTGTTTTAGCAACGATAAAGTTATACAAAATGAGACTAATTTCTTACCAATTAATCACGCTCACTATATCACTATACCGAGTTCTATCCATGTCAAGATTGCCGAGCACCAGAAGATACCCATTATTGGGAATAAGATAAAGACAAATCCAGTGGTCGCTATAATGATGATAATATTTGTTATTGTTGCATTCATATATAGTTAGAGAAAAGGATGAACGTGGTTGTTGAACTTACTTGAAGTTGTACATGGCCATTGTTTTGAATAAGATAAAGACAAATCCAGTGGTCGCTAAAATGATGATAATATTTGTTATCTTTGTATTTATATATAGTTAGAGGAAAGGATGAAGGTGGTTATTGAACTTACTCGAAGTTGTACATGCCCAAGATGGCTTGACTATCTTGCCGCTTCATGAAACATTTATAGACATAAGTTACAACTTCATATCTTGCCTTAGTTTTGATGTCCTCCTTTGTCTTTTCTAGCGCTTCTTTATTTTTTCTAGTGCTTCTGATGTCTTGGCTTTGTATTGAGGTCCATCCATATTGAACCGCCGGTTGATCGATTGCCAATCGAGATATAATCCTTTCTATTAGTTTTCTTCTTCTGGAACATCGAATTGATGCTACAAAATAAGCAATTAACATCATATGATTAGTATTGCGATAGTATGTTCAAATGTGTTTTATAATACAAAGTGTGATTTGATTAGTTCTTTTTCCGTCCGCAATATCTCATTGTTGCAGTCATAGCATGGACAACATATATCTGTTGACCCTTTACGCCAAGCATGTTGTGCGGCCCGCTCGACGAATATTGATACATGATCCCGGAAAAACATATGAAGTCTTGGAGTGTCATACATCCAAGACCTATCCATCTCAAACCTTAAAAGACAACAAAAAAAGCAACTAAGATTCATATTTATATGTTTACTTTTTAATTAAGGAATAAAATTCATAAACAAAATTAAACTAATAATTAAACAAACACTAACTAAATTGTAAAATAAACACTAAATATTAATTATAAAATGAACACTAACTAAGTTTAAAATTATACTAGAAACAAGATAACTAAAATAATATTAAGTGAGTATATAACTAAAATTTGGATAAAAACACTCTTACCCTACCTAAGTCTCCCTCTCTCTCCTTTCCCTTTGGGTCCCTAGATCTAGATCTAGATTTTAATCTACATAAATTAGCCTACAAATACATCATTTTTTTTTAGAATGGCATGTTGTATTACTACACCTATTAAAAGTCCACAAATCAAGTGATTTTGACCGAAATATGGTGAAACCAAATAAAATTCAAATCTAAAATTCTCCTTCATTTTGAAAAAATCGAATGAGAAAACTTATGGATTGCTTTTTTGTTTACCTTTGAAAACAAACTTGTCGGAAAAAATCAAATTCGAAACCTCCCCTCGGTTTGGGTGGTTTGCCTAAATTTTTGGGCCGCCGCTATAGGAGTGAGAAAATGGTTGGCCCGAAGCTGATATTTATATTTGTGGCCCAGTTAGCGGCAGCCCTCGTTGATATCTGTCACACCAGTTTCTAAGAGATAAAATAGGTGCATATGTTCACTACAGCAAAAGACCACTGTAGCGGCGGGCCAAAATCTGATATAGCGGCGAGTAACACGGCCCACCGCTACGCCGCCGCAACTAAAAAAGAAAGACAATAACGGCGCTGAATCATGCACTGCCGTTAGAAATCATGTGATAGCGGCGGGTGAAGATGTCACCCACCGCTACCTTGACCGAAAAAAACAAAAAAAAGGTCTGTTTGGCCCACTTGGGCCCGTGCCACCCGCACAAGGCCTGTGTTGCCCGCCCGTTGCCGAATCCCCTCTCGAGCTCGCCGTCGCCGCCGGGAGGAGATCGGTGCCGGATCCCCTCCTAGGCCCGCCGCCGCCGCCGCCGGGAGGAGATCGGTGCCGGATCCCCTCCCGGGCCCGCCGCCGCCGCCGGGAGGAGATCGGTGCTGGATCCCCTCCCGGGCCCGCCGCCGCCGTCGGGGTAGCAGCAACTCCTATTGGACCAGGTCGACCTCCACGTTGAGGTTGAGCTCCCCGCAAGCCGCCGCGACGCGAGGGAGAGCGGCGCGGCCGCGTGGCCCGCGGGTTCAGCAGCGAGGCCGCCGTCGGGGTCACGGAGGAGCGTGGCGCGGATGGATTCGACGACGGCGGGGGAGAAGTGGGCGCGGTCGACGCTGTCCACGTAGGAGATCTCGTGGAGCTGCGTCCGGACATGGCACCAACGGCGGGAGAGGGCGGAGGTGGTGCAGCGGGTGCGGGTCGGAGGAGGTCGTCGGGGAGGCTGCTCGGCCGGTCCTCCTCCATGCGGTGGTGGAGCTCGTGCGAGAGAGAGAGAGAAAGAAAGAGAAAGAGATGGGGCGGCGGCTTAGGTGGGGTGGGCGGTGGGTGGGGTGGGCACGGTTGAGTCTAGGGTTTGCATTTATAGGTTTAGTGGGCCTGTGTTTTTTGGGCCTGAATTGTAGCGGCGGCTCACATTATGGGCCGCTTTTAAAAATCGATTTGTAAAGGCGGCCCATGTTGTCAACCGCCGCTATAAATCACTTGAAAAATGTAGCGGCCCATGTTATTTTTAAGGGCGGTTCATAACTCCACCCGCCGCTATAAATCGATTTTTAGGGGCGGTTGATAACGTGATCCGCCGCTAAAAATCACTTAAAAACTGTAGCGGCGGGTCATTTTTCCTCACGCCGCTATCCGGATCCGTACAGCGCCGCTACGGGCGTTTTTGTAGTAGTGGTTTGTGCGCCGAGGATCAGTTTAAAACACACATACGTGACTTCATTAATGGTAAACAACGTAATAATCCATATCATCGGATATTACCCGTAGGTCTAACAAAAAAGTACATCATAGCAGAAAACAGCATAGACGCCCACGTCTCCACGAGCATCAAGCTGGTGGATCGCCCGCTCGGTACGCCGCATCCCGACCATCGTACGACTCCCAACCTTCTCCTGTATTTGAGCAGCAATGAAGGGTATGGCAAGTGTGAGTACATGTCGTACAAAGCAAGTGTGGGAAAAGGTTGACATGTGGCTATAGAGAAGGAAGGCTAATAGGGCTTTAATGCAAAAAGCACCTATCTAATCGTATTTTAATTAAGCAACCTATTTAACTAAGTTTAGTGAGGTCTTCCCAAGCATCAAGGGTACATCCTATCCAAACATCCACCATCCCGCCCTTTGCCCTCGTTGACGGTCGTTACGACCAATTTCGACCAGTCAATTAGTCAAATAAATGAGAAGGACTAGGCATGTCTTACACGCATTTTACTTAGAAATAACCTAGTTCCACTTGTACCTCTAGATTTTTAGTGTGCAGGTGGATAATGATGAATTCCAGGCCCGAGGCGACAAATCAACACTTTTACAAAACTTCCATTTCGCCGCGGGAATCAACTTCAAGATAAAAGGCCAATGACCACGAAATCCAACACAAAGAAGGCCACAAGCAAGCTGGAACAAAGACCAACATCCGGTGGGGGAGCCAACTGCCAAAGCCCAGCCCGGGAGGGGCCAGGACCGGTTCGGCCGAACCCACCGGGGTGGTTCGGCCGAACCGGTCCGGTGGCCCCCCGGCCCACTTTTCTCGGCGGTTTGCCCACCGCCTCCGGAGGTCGGTTCCACGCGCATTAAATGCCACCGACCTACGAAACCGCCTCCGGGAGCCGACCTTTCAAGCCTATATAAGGAGGGGTACCCCCCTCCTTAACATACACACAACAACACAAGGATCATTCTCTCCTCACATTAGAAGTTTAGAGGCTTTCTAGGTAGTGCTAGGCTTAGTAGTGGGCTGCCTCATTGCTCCCAAGGTCTTGTGGAGAATTGGGTATAGCTCTTGTATCCTCTCTTTGTAAGACTTGATCTTTTATATATGGAATACTTTCGTTTATATCCTTGTCATGAGCTTGACGGAGTAGCCATGATCTTGCTTGATCGTTCATCGTTCGTTCATATGAGTTCATCGTTCGTTCTTCGTTCTTCATTAATAGGAGATGAACACATATCGAATGTTCTTCGTTCATTCATACTTGATCATCGATTACTCTTGCTCTTACTTGGTTGATTGCCGTTCGTCGCTCATTCTTGAGCGACGAACGCCTTTGCATGACTTAGTGCTAGCTTTGATCCTTTCATCCGGCTTATGCTAGTTAGACTAGTGTTCTTATGAATAGGTTTCGGGTTCATCGTCCCGCAAGGGTGCTCTAGATTTGCCACCATGTCGATCCGTAGGATTGGGGTGCCTCGAGGGATCTAGAGTTGTGGTTAGTGACGCCGGCATGGTGCTGGGGTTATCTACCCACCTTTGAATGTGCTTCGTGTCCCACGGTTTGTAGAGGTAGGTGACAAGAAGTGACAGCCTTGTCATCCAAAGTAATCCTCCACGTTCGGGCATGGCATAGGAGTCTAAAAGGCCGGAGTCGCGAGGCGGACCTCGCGTAAGACGGATCTCCCGATGATGCCTAGGCATTAGACGCTTGCTTGCGCTTGCATGATCTTGGATGTTAGGTAGAAGCTGTGCACTCATATGAATGTTGTATCATTAGGAGTAGTGGTCTGCTAGTCTAGTTTAGCTTTATCTAGGATTGCCTCTATCCCTTTTATTAGAGAATGCATTGCCTTGGTGTGTGTCACACTATCCTCAATTTATTGCTCCTAACCCCTGCATTGGAATGTGATTACTTCATCACTCTTTTGTAACACCATGAGCATAAGTACTCTTATCAACCATGTCTTCCTTTGGGAAAATATAAATACGATACCCTTGAATACTCTCGGGTGAAATGCTACAACGGGTTATCCGTCCGCTTGCGGATATTCATTACCCACCTTATAATACATATCTAGTACTTGTACTTGGATGTGGATTATTTGGTTAAATAGTGCAAGTGACTTAAACCCTTGGCTCTCCCGCGGTCACGTGTTTCTTTCCGCGTGACCTTAAGAGATGCCAACAGCCCCCTAATCAAGTGAGGGTACAAGCCACTCCCGACCGTGAACACGGCTGTCGGGATAGTTTACACTGTGTAGAGGTTGTACACATTTCACCACGAGGAAGTGATTTCGTCCCCTGTTGCGAGGTGGACTAAAGTCTCCATTCCGCCCATGTCATCGGACACATAACACACTTCCGGGGTGTGTGGCCCGGAGATCACCTCCAAGGCGGATCACGGTTTCCTCCAGCTATGTACGCATCCACTAGAAGATCCACTAACCTGGAGGAGTAAACCCTCCACTCGGGCAGCTTCACTCCCATGTGCCGGATGGTTCCAAGACCTCATCGGTTCACCACACCTTCCCTGGGACTGTCGGTACTCCCCAGCCAAAACCCCCTCTCCTTCACGCGTACTCGATCGGCATCTACCACATACTAAGCCAAGCCGCGCCCATACTTGGCTCGTGGCTATACGGTTTAACATGGATTATCGCTCCAAGAACCGGTCCTTATGTTTCGGGTCATAACAAACATGGGACTGACCTATGGACACACGGGATCACGGGGCTTCGGATTTGGGAGTGGCCATGGACACACGAGATCTCACCCGTGTGGCCCGCCCTATGGGCCCGAGGGGTTGCTGCCGGAGATAGGCGGCGCACCTGAGTCGGAGCGACGCCGGAGGGCGGCGCGTAGGCCGGGAAGTGGCCAAGGAGGGGCGACGCGAGTTGCGAAGCTGGCTGGTGGGGTCGCGTGGTGGGGACCTCACCGGGAAAGGGGTGGAGGTGGTTGGTGGAGCTCCGAAGGCGGTGCTCGTGCTCGAGGAAGGGTGGTTGCGGTTGCGACTTAGTCCGGAAGCTTCACCGGAGTGTGGGCGTCCCGGTGCGGCCTTCATTCCCAATGAGCACCTTCGGAAGAAGACTCACGACGGAGAGGTGGACGTGGCGGTCGATGGTGGCTGTGGAAATATGTCGTTACCGCAGCCGAGGGGGATGAATTTGGTCGCAGCGTCGGTGATGATCGGAAATGAGCTCTCCGGCGGAAATCTCGAAATCCGGTCGATTCAGCTCATGGTTCTTGGGGGTTCGAACCCGGGAGCAAGGTGGAGGTGCAGCGCAGCTCGGGATGCCCTTGGCTCGGCTGGGCACGGAGCGCGGCGGCCGGGCGTCGAGCTGCGGGGTGGGACGGCAATGGTGGCGGGTGTGGGAGCTTTGGGGAGGGGGAAAAATGAGAGAGGAGCCGAGGAAGGGGCTTCCGATCAGGCCTTTGGGGCTCCCCTTGGCTCCCGACCAGGTGGGGTCGCGGCCGGAGGGCACCGGTGGTGTGGCGCCAAAGTACGGTGCTACCGTGCGCGTGCCTCGCCCTAGAGGGGCTGACGAGGCGGGCCCCACGGGATATTCCCGGGGCATCTTGTCCTTGTCCCCTATTTTCGGTTTGTGACTTTCCCCTCACAAGAAAATACTAAATAAAATAGTTCTCTTGCTCCAAATTAAGTTCTAAAAATTTCTTTGGGTAGATTAAATCGAGAAAGTGACATGTACGTTGAGTTTGGTCCAAAAGTCCTCCCAATTAAATTATATTAATTCAGAGAAAATGCTTAAATGTTAAGCTTCTCTAAATTAATTGGGGTACTAATCCTCAATAAAAATCCGTATCCTTTGGGCCAAAATTTTCTTTTGACATGTACTACAACCTATAGTTTTGGTGGTCCACACTTCAGTTGTAGTTCAAAGCAAAATGAATTTGATTTATTTAGCGGCCCAAATTAGTTTGCATGTCAGTGAAAATTCGTGCTACTTCAATACCAGAGGCATATTTTAAAAACGCTAACTTGCAAAAATTGTGACACGGGGTGTCACAGCATACTTAATTTCAGATGCTTTTAAACTACCCCATCCCCATCCCCACGAACAGAAACCTTATTGCGACAGAATAATCCTTTCACCACCTTTGAGAAATAACCACGACACCGCCTCCAGTCAATTCGGTATTGACAGAGACACGTGATTACGTGAACAGTCTTTTTTCTTTTGAAACAACATGGAACAGTCATGATATATAATGTGTCAGAAAAAAGTTGTATCCGACTCAACATAACATTATTCAGGTAAACAATTTGATCGCCTAAACAGCTTAGCAACTTAGTTGGAATTTCATATCATTTTAACACAATTAATAAAGTCGTAGGTTTCAATGGTAACCGTGAATCCATTACCTGATGTTGAAACGTATCCAACAAAATATACTTGTCCTCTACAGATCTGGAAGTTGGCAAACAGAATACATTTCTCTGGGGGCCACCTATATATGTGGATGCATAATCAACTATATAATGTATCTCTGTTCAGTACAATCAGAAGATAGCTACACTAAATATTTTCTGAACAAATGAACAAGATTTGCCCAAAAATTGACAAAGATACCAGGCAAAGAACCTCGGCGTCCCAGTTGCTCATCATTGCCTTCTTGGACGACATCGTCCGTTCTACTGGAAGCACAGATATATTTGATGCAAGCATCTCTGAGCTTGAAGCATTTATATTGATCAGCAAGAGCTAGGATGCTGGGCACGGTGCTCCCATCAAGAGTTTGGGAGAGAAGGCCTTCACAGTTCAATTTCAACCTCCCAAGCGCGTACCGATCTGCAGCCACGAGTAGATATTTGATCGTATCCATGTTCTCAGCGCTGTTGGGATCTTTCATGTCTGGCAACGAGTCAGTGTAGATGAAGTGAAGCAGCAACTTGAAAACTCCAGGAAGCATATCTTGGATTGTTATGGATTCGTTTTTCTTGTCCTGCCCTGCCAGTCCGGCGAGCTCTGCCTTGAAAACCGGAGACCGGGTCACAAGTACAATTTTATGCGCAGAGAAGGTCACCCCATCAACGCAAAATGAGACGTCCGCTCCTTCCCCTGTCTCCAGCAATCTGTTAAAATCAACGGACAAGTCCGAAGCCGCAGGTTCCTCCACCTCAGATACCAACGGTGTGTCTTCCTTGAACACAGTGACATCGCACTCGATGATTAGGCGATCGTCCTGTAGGTACACGGACGATTCCAGCTCGCTCCTCTTCATGAACTTGAGCGGGCCCCAGTTGTCTTGATTTGTAACAATGGTGCTGAATAGATGTGGAGCCGTCAGGCAGTAGATAGAAGTCGAAGATCCTGCAGTCTGGTCGACGAGTCGAAAGTCAAAGTGCGCCCTCGCCTCGGCTGCTTTGCTCAGGAGATAGAGGTAGACGCCGACGTAGTCTGGGGAGGTCTCGTTGCAGGATCTGTAGGGGTAGAAGTCTAGGCACCACCTGTAGCCGCCGACTTGGAACGGGGCTGACTTGACCGAGTGGCCCACTCCGAGGCTCCGGTGAACACTGTAACCGGTGATCTCGAAGGAGTGCGTGCCCCGCACCGCGATGCACCTCGACGCCGTCCTTGTTGCTGGACGTAGTGTCTCACACGATGCCATTGTTTGCAAACCTCTTGCCTTGTTGCTTCGACTTCGACCATGGTTTTTACATAGTTTTATGAGCAAGGGCCAAGGGGACCACCTTTTTCAAGTTTGTTTCGTTTTCTAGCCAAATCGTTGTCGTACTTGATCTCAACTCCAACTCATGCGTGCCATCATCGTGCGACAGAACTACTTTCTTGGCCCAATAAGGCGGTTCAGTTCTTCGACATGGTCAGATCAAGTTTGCTGCATTCTCAATGCATCTTTCATCTAATTCTATTCTATAAAATGAAATTACATCTCTCAATGCACATTTTCTTTTCACAGTTCCATAGTCAGACAAACATATTAAATTGTTATTAGGTGATACTTAGTTATTGGTTGAGGGTGTGGCGAATGAAAGGCCACTTTCATTTGTCTTTCATTAACTTGAAAAAAGAGCCCATGGCCTTTCACTAGGATGAAAGGCTTCCCTATCTTGTGTTTATAAATGACATGCATACGGAGCGAATGTTGAGCTCAAAATCGATACGGTTTATGAAACAAAATAACTAAATAAATGTTAAAACGTACCATAAGTACGTTTATAGATATTTCAAAAAAATAAGTTTGAGACTCTTACAAAACAAAGAGAAAATGGATAGATTGGAATTATACAAAAAATTCAGAAACAAGAATCACTGGACAATATTTGAGCATTACATACAACTTTTAAAATTTAAATAGGAATCAAAAGAATAAAACACACAATATTGATGAACTAGTGGATGAACAACTAATGGGCCTAATATTAAAAGCTAGGCCTAAATCACTATTTTTAAAAAATTCAAAATAAGTGACGACTGGGCCCAAGCATTATTAAATAACTACTTTTTACAAAATTGGTATATGTCTTCTTATTTATTTTTAAAATACAAACTCTTATTAATTAAATACTTATTATTAATAAAATACTTTAATAAAACAAATAGTCTCTACCTTATTGTTTTTGTAAATTTTAAATAAAAGTGAACCGAGAGAACTAAGCCATATTAATTGAATATTAAAAACTTTAAGTAAAATATATCTCTACATTCTTATTTTTTTAAATTGCAAAAAAGTTTTTAAATTTAAATACTTATTATGAATTAAATACTTTAATAAAACAAATGGCATGTACCTTATTATTTTTAAAATTTTCAAATAAAAGTTAACGTAAGCATTATTTATTTAATATTTTAATTAAATATATAAACAAGTTTCAAAATTAGAAATCTAAAAATAAGCATTATTAATGAAATTTTATAATAAACAAACAACCTAAGCATTATTAATGCAATTTTATAATAAAAATATGTCAGTATGAAAAAATTTTAGAATGTAAAAAAATTGCTCCAATAGGCCCAAGCCCCTAGAGAGGGCCCCTACTACCAAAGCCCATCGTGTAGGTAGGTGCGGTTATAGCCGGCCCATAACCAGGGCGGACCACGAGCCAGCGGCGGATCTAATTCGTAAGTAACATTGATAGGTCCGGAGCAGTTTAGCTTATAAGATGGTCCGAGCGACGTTGGCGAGGTAGTACTATATTTGTGCCCGTCGTGCGTCCCCGGTCTACAACCGTCGCTATAGAGTCCACTATAGTCACGGTTAGCTTCTCTAACCGTAGCTACTCGTTAAGGGTCACAATAGCCACATTAGAAGAAACCAACTACGGCTATAGCTGGAATTTCATTTAAATTATTAAACCAATTCATTTAATAATTGTTAATTTGATCTAGGTGACAGAAAAATAATTAATAAATTATTAAATTCATTTACATTGCTTAAAAATCATTTAAATGTTGTTAAACTAATTAAAGTTGCTGAAAAATTATTAACAAGTTATTAAATTCATTACGTTCCTCTAAATTCATTAAAATGTAATTAAATTAATTAAAGTTGCTGAAAAATTATTTAAAAGTTGTTAAATAGATTTAAGTCATAGAAAAAATAATTAACAAATTATTATATTCATTTACGTTGTTGTAAATTCGTTAAAATATTATTAAATAATTAAAGTTGCTGAAACATAATAAGTAGAAACCAATGAAATATAAAGGTACATATTTGAGTACATAATAAGCACATCGCAATGGGATAATAAAGATACATTATCCTTGAACGATTTTTCCTTCGCAATCTGTGCTCAAGTATGGCATTCCTTGATACGATAGTTTTGCTTCAATGACTTTAAATTTTTTTGGATCCACGAATAATGCAATTTCATCATACCAATTGTATTCATGTTGATCGTCCAACCCATCCACTCTAAGGATTCTTTGTTTACCGGTAAGAACTATGTGCTTCTTCTCAGCCTTGCGATTGAGTGTATAGAACACTTGTTTTGCTACCTTAGCAAGTATCCACGGGTCATCTTTATAACCTACATTCTTTAGATCGACGAGGGTTAAACTGTATTCATCGACCTCCACCCCATTTGGGTGTTTGACCCATTTGCATTTGAAGACAAGAACACTGCAAATCTGATCCATAGTTCAGCTCTCATATTTCCTCAATATACCCATAATATGAGATGGAATTGTTATCGTCATCAAGGGCTTCAACTCGAACTCCGTTGTTTTGACACTCACTTTTCGTGTCCTTCTTTGAAGTGTGAAGGTTGGGAAACTAAAATTCTAAATATTTTCTCATTCATCGAGTCCCCACGTGGAAGGTCTTGATTCTCGAACCATGATATCAAAGTTTTCTTGTGCTCCTATACTATCCATGCACCGCTTTTGCCCTGAATATTGTTCATTTCAAGCTCCTCAATGTATTTTGCGAAATACGGGGCCACGATACGTGATTGTTGTAGTACGATAAAATGAGGTTTGTCCGATCGTTTATATTCGCCGTCGGTGAATTATTTCCGTCCTCGTATACCTTTGCCACTTATCCTTCCCTCATGACAAGACACGGGTACACCAATAGATCTACCGTCTTTAATATAATCTGCATAACACTCAATAATGTCCTCGGTGGTGTATCCCTCAATCATTGAACCCTCTAGGTGACAACGAGTATATAATCTGCACAACACTCAATAATCTCCTCGGTGGTGTGGCCCTCAATCATTTAACCCTTTGGATGACAACGAGTACGTACATAGCGTTTCATAACATGCATGAACCTCTCGTACGGAAATATATGATACATGTAGACGGGGCCCAAAGCGGATATCTGGTCAACAATATGGAGCATGAAGTGTTCCATAGTATCAAAATAGGATGGTGGGAAGCACATCTCGAGCATGCACATTGTTTCCTTTATGTGGGTTCGTAGGTTATCCAACTCATGTTTATTGATCACCTTCTTTGAGACTGCGTTGCAGAAGTAGCACAAACAAGTTATAGTCAACTTCAACCATTCAGATTTCACGGCTCGATGGCGATAGCCAGAAATAATGAAAGTACTGTGTGAGTCTTATAACCACTTATCTTTAAGTCTTTCATGTCCACGAGATTTTGGACATTTGATGAGAAACCGGTCGGTGCTTTAATCCCGTGAAGACACTTCAAGAATGATATTTTCTCCTCACGCATTAGGGTGTAGTAGGCTGGTGGGAGGTAGTACTTTCTGTTCCCACTTTTGGATGGAGCTCGGCCTAATATTCATCTCTACAAGGTCTCTACGTGCGTTCGAACATCCTTTGTCTTACCGGGTAGGTCAAGTATAAGGCCGATAATGCTTGTCAAATACACCTTTTCCAATGTGCATACGAGTCAAATGCATGAGTCACTTCCAATTCTTTCCTGTAGTCGAGATATTCGTAGAATATAGAAAGCTTCTTAAATGGTGTTGCAGCTTTTGACTTTGCAACTCCCTTCACAGCCTTTCCAAATGTTGCTTTAATGTTTCTTGTCTTATCAAAGATGTGCCTAGAGGTTCAATGTCGAGGTTCTTCGCCGGTTTCAATCGTACTATCAAATTATTTATCCATCCGTTGATACAGGTGTCTCCGATGTAAGAATCGACGATTTCGAGCATACAATGTCTTCTTGGATGATGGATATACACGTCCGGTGTATCATCAACACATACAAAGCATACCTCCTTTCCTTTCACCTGGCCTAAAAGCGCCCTTAATGCCGGGGAATCGAGTTACGGTCACAAAAATGATCGCTCTCGGTGTAAAGTACTCTCTTCGAGTGCTCATCCCACATACGCACACCTTCCAACCATAGTTTCTGCATGGCATCAAACAATGGTTCCAAGAAGACATCTATGTCATTACCAGTTCTTTCAGCCCGGATACAAGAATGGACAATAATATGTACTTCCTCTTACGGCACAAACACGATAGAAGGCCAAACGCTGCGAACGTTCCTCGTTAGACCAAAAGGGTTCATCCCATCCGTACTCAATGATAACCGTAATTTTCTTGGCTCGTGAGAGAAGTCGTCACGGCGGTTACGATCGATGTTTTTCCACCGGGTTTCATCGGATGGATGACTCGGTTTATTAGGGTTCCTCTTACGTGTATGCCATGTCATCGGTTCAACTTCTCTTGGGTTGGAAAATATCCGTCTTATGCAATCGACCACGGGTAGGTACCGCATGACCAAGGCTAGAACCTTAGTATCATCGTCGCTACCATTGACGATACTCGCTTTTCTTCCTCTTCCTGTCATTCTTCCCCCTCTTATTAGTTGTATCTACATCATAGTCCTCATTCGTCTTGTAACGACTTTGTTCTCACCTTTGACATCTCACGAGGTCCTTGTACTTATCCCCGGTATAATAAACAATAATCCGGGCATGCGTGGATTTTTTGCACACCCGGTGATACTACGGATATCGGTCTCTTAGCATAGTATGTGCTTTTTGGTAACAAGTTGGGCGTCAGCAGTGTATCCGAAAGAAGATCCAACAATTTAGTGAAACTAGCATCCGACCACCCGTGGATGGCATTCAATTTCATAAGCTCGAGAACTGTACGTAACACGGTATTCTCATTAGAACATCTCTTAGACTCCTCATACAATGAATCCTTTGATGCCTTCTCTATCGTTGCAAAGTTATCAAGCCCTCTTGTTGTCGCATTGAGTAAAACTTACGGTTCAACATGACATAGCAATTCCTCAACATCAAAATCAGTACACCGTTCTTCTTGGACATGAAAAATAAAACGACGCGTCAACTTGGACAAATTGTTCTCCTTCAATTTCATCGGCTGCACCTCTACTTCGACCGGCTCGTCTTCTCCATGCTTTGTCCACCTCGTGTAATTCTCTAGGAAACCCCTCCTCGTTAAGTAACATTTGATGACAAGTGTATTTGTCCATAATTTTTTATTCTTGCAGTCCACGCATGGACAATATATTTCTTGCCTTTCTAGACACTTAGCATGCTCGGCAGCCCCCTTGAGAAATACATCGACTTGAGCTCTGAAATATGCACTTAATCTTGACTCTTCGTACATCCATGTTTTGTCCATCTAAACAAGCATTACAAGAATACAAATTATTATTAATTAAATATTAAATAATCTAATGATCATTATGGATATTATATATTTATAGAAAATATAAGGGAACTAATATATTGCATAACACAATGTTCTAGGATACATAAAAATAAAATATACAAATTATTATCAATTCACTCGAAGTTTTTTAATAATTAAATTGCTCTTGCTCTCTCAAGAAAGCATAAAGCAGATCTTAAATTGATTGACCACTTGACCATTCTCTTTTGGGGAGTTCCCACTTTGTTTCTCCGAGACGGTTGACCCAGCTAAGCCCATCGATGGAGCTGATGAAGAGGAGTGATGGTCTCGCCTATACCCGAGTGCTTGTGGACTTGGTGACCTATGATTGAAAACTTCCGCCGTGACGATGATCCTTCGACGCTTCCCCTAGTTTCCTTTTCTATGCTTAACTCTGTGAGCCACGTTCATGTATTCACTTTGGATGTTGGATGTTGCTAAGTAATTGAGGATTATATTGGATGATTATATTCTTTCCTCTCGTGTCTTTATCTTTCTTTTATGGTTTTTTGCTTATCAATTGTGTTGGATGTACAAGCTACTCTACTGCGAGTAGTTAAGAGTTATAAATGCAAGGTTTTCACCTTTGGTGAAAATTCCATGATTCATGTTTTGTCATGTTCTTGCTTTCAGCGATGTTCGCGGCTACCACCATAGTTGACGCGCTTGGATCCAAGGCATAAAGAACTGGTGGCTGGAGCTTCCATAGTCGGGGATCCGGAGGGCTTCGGACATCGAGTCTAGGGAATTTATCTTGTCATCTTTGCTCTTACATTGGATCGGTACAATAAAAGACTACGTGGTGGCTTAAAACAAACCTCCGAGTTAGTAAATGAGTCAATTTTCAAAACGGACAATAATATTGAGACATGTTACGAGAAAACTAGTGCGAAGCGAGGATATGAGCTCGTCGGGGTCAGCACGAGCTCATTGGGGTCAGCAAGCTGTTGTAACTAGGATTAGCAAGGCACTAAATCACGTTTTCTACTAATTTTGCCAAAAATTGTAGGGGTCGGCCGACCCCGACATAGCTCCGCCCCGACTACAACGTCTTGGACATGTTGCGGAAAACTACAACTATTTTTGACATAGTTCTAAGAACCTACCACTTTCCGATGAAACCAATGGATGACACATGGATCCCGACATGTACATATTGTAGAGGATGACAGGTGGAACCGTGATGTGAAAGTGGCAACTTTATGCAACCATTGTTAAAATAGTTATAGGTTTCTACAATTGTCATCCGGAGTTGTAGTTTTCTGCAATGGTTGTCAAAATGGCTGTAAATTTCTGAATTTTACTCATAGTAAATATATAATGTTAAGTTATGGCAATGCATACTTGGAACATTCTAGAATATATGGGAAGACGCACGAGAGAAGATATTTGCCATGGAAGAGTCTAGAACTACCTCTTCAAGTCTTCATGGCAAAGTAAAGAATAGTAAGAAATATTTAGATATTAGGATAAGGATGAGAATAATCTAGAGCTAGATATTTCAGTTAGAAGAGTGTGCAATGTTGCCATGTGACAACACTAAAGACCATGTACAAGTATAAATAGGGGTGCCTCGCCTCCCCTAAGGCGCCATGACTTGAAGTGTCATTTGATACCTAGGTAGTATGGCAAGGTTGCCACGGTGTGCTAGTTTGTGTGTGTCATGGTGAGTCATAGGTAGCCACCTATAAGAAGAGTGTACCATTTCGAGTTTGTGTAGAGAGTTGGTCTCCCTAGTTAGTAGAGTAACGTGAAGGTCTCCTCGATTGTTGACGTCAAAAGTCGCCAACACACCGTTGTCCGGAGAGTCCACCGAAACCCCGGCTGATGCGAGGTCTCGTGCTCCCAACGGACCGGCTCAGCTCGCCGATTCTCGTGTGCGCTGGTGCGTGCAGATGGTTTTCCTGCAAACCAACAAAGACAATAAAAGGTGTAAAATTCCGGGTCATCGGCCCGGATAGACCGATGTGCAGCCATGGCCGATTCTGGCGTAAGATAGACAAAATCGGCCATCGACGAGGAGCAGCACGGCCCATCCATTTATGTATTAAATGCCAGGCAAACGAACTGTGGTACAAACTATACGAAAATCGGCCGATGCTATAACATGCGATCGGTGGCTAGCAGCCGATTTCGTCGGTAAACGATCAAATCATTAAGACTTTGCAGGGATGCATTATCGAATAAAATGTAAACAAGGTAATTATTAATGGGATGTAATTAATTTGATAGCAAGAAGATGGTTCAATCATCAATTAGAGCAATAAATCGGCTGATCAGGCATCCGGCCGATTCTGCCATTGATTATAACAATGAGTTATTAGATCATATCTAGATGTATAATGATGATCATTGAAATCGTACTAATAACTCGGGTCCAAAGGCAGTTTTAACAGATTTAGCTAATTGAACATAAAACAGCTAATGAACGTGATAAGCAATCGGCTAAACACTCCGAAAGAACAAGTAAGACAAATACAACCACACAGATCCCGAATCGACCGAGTCGCTCCAACAGGACAAGTCAACCGATGGCTGTTGACGCCGGTTTTTGACCAAGGGACCCATTGTCGGCGACTATAGGTCAAA